>CM059819.1:43645724-44861526 GCA_030435695.1 Brachymystax lenok tsinlingensis
CCGCGTCCAGCTCCCACACCACCAGTGGCACCAGGCAAGAGGCCGGAAGTACGGGAGTGGGATCGATGGACCGCTCCTCTGTGTCAAACATCCGGGACAGTGCGTCTGCCTTAATGTTTTGGGAACGTGGTCGGTAGGATAGGGTGAAAACAAAACGGGTGAAAAACATGGCGTACCTTGCCTGGTGAGGGTTAAGTCTCCTTGCCGCCCGGATGTACTCCAGATTGCGGTGGTTGGTCCAGATGAGAAAAGGGTGTTTAACCCCCTCAAGCCAATGTCTCCACACCTTCAGAGCCTTGATGACAGCCAACAGCTCCCGGTCCCCCACATCATAGTTACGATCCGCCGAGCTGAGCTTCTTCGAAAAGAAGGCACAGGGGCAGAGTTTACATGGCGTACCCGAGCGCTGAGACAGCACAGCTCCTATCCCAGCCTCGGACGCGTCCACCTCCACTATAAATGCCAAAGAGGGATCCGGATGAGCCAGCACGATAGCCGAGGTAAACAGAACCTTCAGGTGACCAAAAGCCCTGTCCGCCTCAGCTGACCACTGCACCGGTCGCCCCTTCAGCAGTGAGGTAATGGGAGCTGCTACCTGACCAAAGCCCTGGATAAACCTCCGGTAGTAGTTGGCAAACGCTAAGAACCGCTGCCCTTCCTTTACCGTGGTGGGAGCCGGCCAATTACGCACGGCTGAAATGCGGTCATTCTCCATCTCCACCCTTGACGTGGATATGCAGTACCCTAGGAAGGAGACGGACTGTTGGAAGAACAGACATTTCTCAGCCTTGACGTACAGGTCATGCTCCAACAGTCGACCATGCACCTTGCACACCAGGGACACATGCTCGGCGCGTAAATCAGAATGTCGTCGATATACACCACTACACCTTGCCCGAACAAGCCCCTGAAAATCCCGTCTACAAATGCCTGGAAAACTGATGGAGCATTCATTAACACGTACGGCATGACGAGGTACTCATAGTGCCCTGAGGTGATGCTAAATTCCATCTTCCACTCGTCCCCCTCCCGGATATGCACCAGATTGTATGCGCTCCTGAGATCCAATTTTGTGAAGAAGCGTGCCCTGTGCATTGACTCGATCGCACTGGCTATGAGAGGCAGTGGGTAGCTGTACCTCACAGTGATCTGATTGATACCTCGAAACTCAATACATGGGCGCAGACCTTTTTCTTCACAAAAAAGAAACTTGAGAAGGCAGGTGAAGTGGAGGGCCGAATGTATCCCTGCCCCAGAGATTCGGAGACATATGTTTCCATAGTGTCCGTCTCCTCCTGTGACAGAGGATACACGTGACTCCTGGGAAGTGCTGCGTCTACCAGGAGATCTATCGCACAATCCCCCCATCGATGGGATGGTAATTGAGTCGCCTTTTTTTAACAGAAGGCGAGAGCCAAATCTGCATATTCAGAGGGGATGTGCACGGTGGAGACCTAGTCTGGACTTTCCACCGTAGTCGCACCGATGGAAACACCTACACACCTCCCCGAGCACTCTCGTGACCATACCTTGAGAGCCCTCTGTTGCCACGAAATAATGGGGTTATGATAGGCCAACCAAGGTAGGCCCAACACCACGGGAAACGCAGGAGAATCAAAGAGGTATAAACTGATTCTCTCCTCATGACCCTCCTGCATAACCATGCTTAGTGGAGCGGTAGCCTCCCTAATCAACCCTGACCCTAATGGTCGACTATCTAAGGCATGCACAGGGAAGGGCAAATCAACAGGAACAATGGGGATCACTAAACTATGAGCAAATGAACGATCAATAAAGTTCCCAGCTGCGCCTGAATCGACTAGCGCCTTATGCTGGGAATGTGGGGGAAAATCTGGAATATCTACAAACAAAAACATGTGAGCAACAGGGAGCTTTGGGTGAGTCTGGTGCCTACTCACCTGGGATGACACGATAGTGCCCTGCCTGCTGCCTTGACTCCCTGAGGAACCCCCCCCCCCCTGCACCGACCAGCAGTGTGCCCTCTGCGGCCACAGAGGGTGCAGAGAATGGCCCCTCCTCCGGGCCCCCTAAGCACAGTACCTCCCAGCTCCATAGGCGTCGGAGCAGAGGTGCTGGGGGATGGAAATGACAGGCCCCGATCCGGACGTCCACGGGTGGCCAGCAGGTTATCCAGCCGGATGGACAGGTCCACCAGCTGGTCAAAGGAACGGGTGGTGTCTCTGCATGCCAGCTCCCGCCGGATGTCCTCGTGCAGACTGCATCTATAATGGTCGATCAGGGCCCTGTCATTCCATCCCGCGTCGGTGGCCAGGGTTCGGGAACTCCAGCGCAAAGTCCTGTGCGCTCCTCATCCCCTGTCTGAGGTGGAACAAGCGTTCACCCGAACGCACCCGAACGGTGAACTCCTCGTAGTGGTCCAACGCCGCTCCTTCCTCTCCCCATACGGCATTGGCCCACTCCAGGGCTTTCCCGGATAGACAGGAGACGAGGGCGGACACGCTCTCGTGTCCTGAAGGTGCTGGGTGAACCGTCGCCAGGTAGAGCTCGAGCTGGAGTAGGAACCCCTGGCACCCGGCAGCCGTCCCATCATACTCCCTCGGGAGCGCGATCCGAATCCCACTGGGACCAGGTGAAGGAGGGGTGAACAGCTGTGTGGGTAATGGAGTGGGAGGTTGTGATGATGGTAAAGGCGCTGAAAAACCTCCTCTCTCCCATCGCTCCATATTGTGCAGCACACGATCCATGGCTGTGCCAAGACTCTGCAACATTGTCGCATGCTGCTGAAGGCGCTCCTCGACTGGTAGAGGAGGGCTGGGTGCTCCTGCTGAGTCCATTTGGTGGTGCGTGATTCTATAATGGTGATGCCGGTAAGGCAGAGTCAGGCGCAGGACAACAAAAACGAGTGTTCATAAACTTTACTCAAAACTTTACCAAATCGGGTGGAAAAAACAATCACTCGAACACGGAACATATTACAACAAACAATCACACACAAAAACATGGGGGAAACAGAGGGTTAAATAAGGAACATGATGGGAAAATAAAACCAGATGTGTGAAAAAGGAAGACAAAACCAACGGAAAATGAATAATGGATCGGTGGCGGCTAGAAGACCGGTGACGTCGACCGCCGAAAGCTGCCCGAACAAGGAGAGGGACCAACTTCGGCTGAAGTCGTGACAAATAATCTGTCTGTAAACAATTGTTGGAAAAATTACTTGTGTCATGCACGAAGTAGATGTCCTAACCGACTTGCCAAAGCGATAGTTTGTTAACAAGAAATTTGTGGAGTGGTTGAAAAACGAGTTTTAATGACTCAAACCTAAGTGTATGTAAACTTCAGACTTCAACTGTATATTTGCCAAAACATATTTTTTCCTTGAGTTCAATCCGCTACCAGAGACAAGTGTGTTCCCCCTATGGGAAGCGCTGAAAGCATACCTGCGTGGCCAGATCATATCATATAATGCCAACGTGAATGAGAAGAGATCAGCGCGTCTTATAGAACTTACTAACCTTATAAACAACATTGATCAGAGGCACTCAACCACATCATCTACAGACCTCTATAAGGAGAGAATCACATTACAGACTCTATTTGATATTAAATTGACCGGTTTAGAGCTCCAGTTAAAATCCAGACAAAACCACTATGAATATGGAGAACGGACTAGTAAACTTCTTTGCCATCAACTGAGGCAATCGGCAGCAGCTGACCTAATACCTGAAATCACAACCTCGGCAAGTGTGACCACTTCAGACCAGAAGAGTATTTATGATCAATTCAGACATTTCTACGAGGACCTTTACTCATCAGAAACAAATGATAGATCTCTTACCACACCATTTTTTTACGACCTTGTGATTCCTGAACTAGATCCGGAAAACAAATCAGATCTTTAGAAGCCCCTCTCTGTTGCAGAGATTGACCGGGAAATAAAATAAATGATAAGCGGTAAGGCCCCGTGTCCCGATGGTTACCCAATTGAGTTTTCCAAAAGATTATCTTCTAAGCTGACACCCTTATTATGCAATGTTTATGCTGAGGCACTCAAGCAGGGGTCAACCCCCCCAGCCATGTCACAGGCTGTAACCATCAAACCCCTAGCCATTTCCCTGAGAGGTGGCGCGGGGATGACCGGTATAAGTCGAGGAGGGCAGGTCCACAAACTGTCTCTGTATGCTGATGACCTCCTACTGTATATCTCAGACCCCATCACGTCTATCCCTATCGCTATTGATATCATCTCCAGATTTGGCAATGTTTAAGGTTACAAAATCAATTTCACAAAAATCTTACTCTTTCCGCTCAATAAGCAAGCAATAGATCTATCGTTGGATTCATTTCCTCTTACGGTAGCTCTCAATACTTTCACATATTTGGGGGTTTGTGTGACTCGGAAATTCAAAGACCTGTTAAATTATATATTTCAAGCCAGCCTTGGAGAAGGCTAAGCAAGACCTCAATCGCTGGTCGACAGTCCCCATATCACTCGCCGGCAGTCAACTCGGTCAAGATGGTCATCATGCCAAGATTCCTGTATCTGTTTCAGACTATTCCCATCTTTATAGCAAAATATTTTTTTAAAGAACGATCTACTTTCATTTGGAATAAAAAGATCCCACGGTTGCGTAAAGCGTTTTTGGAGAGACAGAAAGGAGAGAGGGTTCTTGCCCTACCCATTTTCCTCCATTACTATTGGGCTGCTAATATTCACAAGATAACCTTTTGGGTCTCTACATTCTTAGAGGGGGAAGGACCGGTGTGGTCCCAAATGGAAAAGCACTCATGTCATGTCATTCATGTAATTTATCTTGGCCAGGTCGCAGTTGTAAATGAGAACTTGTTCTCAACTTGCCTACCTGGTTAAATAAAGGTGTCTCCTTTGTCTGTGCACCCCTACCATTGAGCAAACAATACCACTCTAACAACCCTATTGTGAAAAGTTCACTCAGGATATGGTCTCAGTTTAGGACCCACTTTGGACATAGACAAGTTCTCTCGTCCATGCCTTTTATTTCCAACCCACTCTTCATGCCCTCCCTCATACGCAGCCTACCAGCTATGGTTTCAGAAAGGATTGAAGAGTGTAAAATACCTTTTCCATGAGCGTATATTTACCTCCTTTGAACATCTAGTTAGAGAGCACAGTATACCCCAGACGCACTTCTTCAGGTACCTGCAGATTCATAAGTTTACAAGAAAGATTTTCCCCTCATTCCCATCTCTCCCACCCACCAGCTGGCTTGATGAATGTCTGAACCTGGATCCCTATGTAAAGGGACACATTTCTAAGCTATATGACATTATTCAGAATATTGCATGCCCCACTCTTGACCATGTAAAGCGTTCATGGGAGGGAGAGTTTGGAAGCGAGATTTCCGATACCACTTAGCATTCTGCAATTGACAGGATACACTCATCCTCTATCTGCATTAGACATGGGTTACTACAGTTTAAAGTATTTAATCGCCTACACTTTCACAGGAGTAGACTTGCCAGATTGTATCCAGAAATAGACCCAACCTGCTCATTGTAGTACAGAATTGGACAGATCATGATTGATCGCACATTCCAGCACAGTAGGTGGCGGTACGCACTTTAAACCTTTGTTTGCCGACCGCCATGATATCATATAAGAAGAAACTGTGCAGTGTGTACATTGAGCTCACATTAAAAAAAATAAAAATAACAACAGACATTTCAGTTAATCACTCAGCACTGGAACATCACAATAGGCCGTTACAATCTGCTAACTATTAGTGCCATAACTGAAGTAGCTAATCACAGTCCTCAAATCGGTAAACAGGGATGCAAACTGGTGAAGGCCCAAAAAATGTTTTTTTCTGGCACTGAAACATGCAAAAAAATCCCTGCTAGGGGGAAAAATGCAGGTTTTAACTAATTAAACAACAAAGAATATGATCTACATGATCAGTCTATGTGTGTAATTTTTTTAAGTAAGCAATCCAATGTTATTTGTTGCCTAGACTTTACTGCAAATGACACTCAAGTCTTGAGAAACAAACAATACACTAATATTGCAGTTAGCCATGACAGCCTTTATAATAGAATGCTTGTGACCATACACATCTAAATATTGCACTTGGGAAACAAACACATCTTAAAGTAGATATTGAATGAAACAAACCTTTTTTGCTCTATTATAATGGCCACTATAGACATCAATCAAGTGCACAAGGCTACATTTGTGCAAAAATAACGTTCACTGAGTAAAAAAATATATAATCCCCCCTCACTCACACACACACGTGTTACTGTTAAGTTCAACACAACAAAAACAATATCTTTGGGCTACACTGCACATTATTACATTGTACACTTTCTGCCTGTGGACATCTGTTCCACAATGTGCCAGCAAAAGTGAGAAAGAGGGAAAGTGTGTGGTGTTCCTTTCATCACTATAGCGGCATGAAGGCTTAAACCAGGCCCAGCTCCAGCTACACTTGATCCCTGAATCCACTTGTTTAGTAAGCAACGTAACATTTACACCTAATTCTCTCATTCGGAAAATTAAGGGAAAACATTAGTTAACAGATAGTGGTTAGTTTGTTAGCTAGTTAACTAGTTAGTTCGTTAGCTAGTTAACTAGTTAACATTTCACACAGATTGCCAGGGTCCAGTAAGCAACTAACGTGTTATTACTTGAGGAACGGCAAGGAGTTGCATACCAGTTAATAGCACAGCGAATTGGTTAGGTTAATAATGTTAGCTCATCTGATGTTGTAACATTAGCTAGCTAACGTTAGCTGTCTGACTTTATTAGCAAGCTAATTTTCACACCATAAACTCAATTATTTGATTATTTGGTTAATGTTGCTCAACATTTCTCTGCCTAGCTACGGAGAATTCGATCCAGCTAGTAAGATACTTAACAATGCTAATACTTGTTCCACCACACTTTCTCCCTCACCTCAAACTTTCCAAATGACAGTAGTTTTTCGGTTACATCTCATGAAGTACCTCACCCCATCTCTGTGGTCAGGCTTCTCACCTAACTTAACTCTTCATTATCGTTCATGGGACGCGCTGATGTAACTGGTAAGCTGCATTTCCAGAGCGCGCGCTGATGCTATAACTAGTAAGTTGGTTCCCTTCTTTCTTCAGTTGCGTGCTGTAATTCTGTTGTTATGTAAACGATTGGCTGAGCCTTGGATACAGACAGTATTGCTCCAAATGCACATCAATTGTTTGGTTACAGCCAGTAGTGATCCAAACCTTCCCCCCTCGTCCAAACGTTTCTCATTGGATCTACAGGAGTCACGTTGCGTATATCTATTTTGTATTCAAAACAGCAAAAACATTTTGCCGAAAGGTGACTAGTTTGCATCCCTGGGTAAATGCAATGAAGGAGTTGTTTGTTGCTCATTAATTGACTGGCCAACAAGTTCTGCCAGGCAACTTTGAAAACGTGCGATTTGAAAACGGCACCTTCAAGCACAATTGTTTCATTCTATAACTTTGGCAAATGTATTTCAATTTATCAGGGGTGCCGCACCTCGAGCACCCTTCCCGCACGGCTAAGCTAAGATTCTTTAACCTTTTCACACAGTACCATCACACAGGTGTGATCATTCTACAGTGGGGCCTGTAGCCTACATTCAAACCGGTGTGATTAGAACACCTATTTAAAACATCCAGTTTCTAATGAGCAACAATCGGCAAATGAGCTGGCCACACTGTTTTTTTCAGAAACATTTTGCACAAACACAGTCCTTACAAAGTTATGTCCAAATGTGAGCAGTTTATTTTTGGATACAATGTTCAGACATTCACAGAAGTAGCTACAGCATAACACAATCATCCAAAATGGAAAAATGTAGGCTACATTTGTCCTAGCGCTAACTGAGGAAAGATTGACACAAGCGGACATATTTTTATAACTCTCGCCGACAGAAACTACAATATGAATTAGCTAATAAAAATTACTATTTATAATTAATCACATCACGGGTGAGCTCACCATTGATCGGAATACTTGAGTAAAACACTTTCTAGAAATCGAAAGTAATCCGACAATGGGTAGTTTGTGCACGCCGCCATGCTTGTTTTTATTCGCATCAACCAAAGATAATAAGAGGAGACAAGATGAGTTTGGTCTGTTTATAGTATTGTAACGACCCTGGGGCTCTTTGAAAGGAGGGAGTAGTGTAACGACCCTGGGTTTATGAGCGCGGATATCGACTCTGCCGCTTGAGCATTCTTTTGGGGTACAGTTGATAGCACGCTGGACTTCAGGCTAGAAGGCTGAGGGTTCGAGGCCTGCTCCCTGACCGTTTCATTACAGTATGCATGTTGAAGGAGGGAGTAGTGTAATGACCCTGGGTTTATAAGCGTGAATATAGTGTAACAACCCTGGGTTTATAAGTGTGGATATTGACTCTACCGCTCAAGCATGCTTTTGGGGCACAGTCGATAGCGTGCTGGACTTTGGGCTAGAATGTCGCATCCACGACAGTGCGTGTCCTTGGCCAATGAGTGTGTTCCTATAAGATGTAGAGTCGCAAGCTAGCGCGAGGGCCCGCTCTTTGAAAGGAGGGAGTAGTGTAACGACCCTGGGTTTATAAGCGCGGATATCAACTCTGCCGCTTGAGCATGCTTTTGGGGCACAGTCCTCAGGCTGGAAGGTCGAGGGTTCGAGGCCTGCTCCCTGATGTTTGATTACAGTATGCATGTTGAAGGGGGTGTGTCGTCTACGATCATCCACTTCCCTTCATTCACTTCCGGAGGTTTACCCGAAAGGTGAGTGAACCATTCCTTCACCTCATTATAACTTCTTTGGTCTGGCAGATGACACCCAGAATGCATTGTATAATGTCAACAAACATGGCGCCACACATAGCTGGCAAATAGCTTAGCTCATTATAATCAGCACAACCTTCAAAAAAGTATTTTACACACATCATAGGTGTCCATTACAATACATGCAGTAATCGGAATACATTATTTGTCACCAGTAATTGAAAACGTGAATAAAACTGTAAATACATTATGCTTCATACATACATACATATATACGTACCTACTGTATGCGCCTACAGTAGAAACGACAACACGATATACAACAAATAAGGAACTTACTTTGATAGGAATGCACACATGTCCAACATTATTATGTGTAAGGAAAACAACAAGGAAGGCAAAGCGAGCGCCAGCAAGAAAACGTTCAAATTCTTGCAAGACTGCTTAAATATATGCAAACTTGATCTGCGTAAACATGGGTGAAGTGCGGTGGGTTCTCCTGGAAGAGAGAAGTTTATCCAGCTCAGTAAATCCTCAAACATAAATTGTCCGCAAAGCTGAAGTTGACTACTTCTATATGAATTAATGAGGAGGCGGAACACACCTCAATTCAAACTGTTGTTAGAAAATACAAAAATCGAATTTTATTGGTCACATACACATGGTTACAATGTTGCGCAAACCATAAACACGGGCTGGCCCAACACAAATCAATTCTTAGAATATCAGGCACATTTCATATTACGTTTTTTAAGGGGCAGGAGAATTACAGAGGAGGCAACTTGAATTAACTCTGATTGCTTTTATTAAAAAAAAATAGTTTTTATGCCATGAGATGTATCGGATCCTAAGAATGGGTTCCAGAAAGAAACAGATTGAACAGTAAGTTATGTATCACTATATTCGATTTATTACAAGATTAAGGGTATACTGTGCAACTTTCATAAGGTCTGGATGCCTTTTATGGAATACTGTACGACAAAAAGAAAACGTGCCCACGTCAGGGGAGATACCTATTTAGGCTTTCGAGTGGCGCAGCAGTCTAAGGCACTGCATCTAAGTGCTAGAGGTGTCACTACAGACCCTGGTTTGATTCCAGGCTGTATCACAACCGGCCATGATTGTGAGTCCCATAGGGCGGCACACAATTGGCCCAGTGTTGTCCTGGTTAGGGTTTGGCTAGGATAGGCTGTCATTTCCTCGGCTAAAATGTAAAATGACACCAATAAAACACAAAAAAATTGATGAACATGCTTTGTAATGTTTTAAAACAATAAATGTATTACTAGTAAGAAGTAATGTGGTATACCGTTTAATTTTGTAAAAACATATGTTACCAAAATATCACAGACGAGACAAAAATATTCACCTGCCCCTTTAAGGGCAGGAGGTTACCGTGGTAATGTGACTGGAGTCATATTTGTGCCTGTGAGATTGAGAGTCTGACTATTAGCAGCATTGTCTTCTCTTTCCTAGCAGTTGAAACTCAAACATTGAAAAACAATCTAGCTTGTGAAAAAAACTATGTAAATAGCCAAGAAACACAAGGACATAGTCTCACTTCAGTAGACTTTCGTTTCATGTAAATTAGACCAACTTTTATGCCTGTGCGCAGCGCTTCTAAAAAATAATCTTTCACTCAGATCTTCATGTGTGACAGCCCCCACCCAGGCAGTGTTGCAGTGGGAGGTGGGATAGGCTATATAGGATTCGTAGATCTTTGACTTGTGAGGTTAATTTACCAGCTATGAAACAAAACAGCATAAGTACTTTGAAACAGCTACTGCAGAATTTTTTTTACTATAAATGTGATCATACTTGACTATTTTTATTCACAAATGCAAGTCAAATGCTCACACTGTGGAACCCTGACCACCTGCCAACATGCTAGTGAAATCGACATCTTACCAGCAAATGCCAAAATATACCCGCATTTGGCAGGTGGCGGGTGTTCATTTTAAGCCCTGAACATATTCTATTTTTATTTACAATAAAAGTGACCCCAAAATGAACCCAAAATGGTCATATTAGATTGTGTAGAAATGCAGGAAATGAGCTTTAGATGCCCAAAACATTCTGAGTGAGGACCCCCAGACCCCCGCCAGGATATGTCACTTCTAAATCCAAAGTTGTGCCCCTGCTGCTTGCACTTCGCGGAGCAGTGCAGAGCTGTTGAGTAGAGCTGTTGTGAAGGAAGTTGCCAAGAAAGTGAGTTTGTTTATACAAGACCTCCCAACCCCACCTACCGTCAACCAATCATGTCAATACAGAGCTAAATGCTAGTTAGTGCTAGTTTGACCACCAGAGGGCATCTATGAGAAACATTTCATAGCATTCAATAGTGGCTTTACTTGAGAATTTAAAACCTTTTTTTGTAAGAACATAGTGTATGGGACTGATTTTAAGAAATTTTGCATAATTAATTTGATTAATATTATCGTGTTTCTATTCCAAGAAAAATGAAAAACCTTCTGGGTTTCCATTATGATGGAAAGGAAAATATGGCGTTGTACAACATGACGGTCAAGAGTAGCTTACAGTACCTGGCTATTTAGCTAAAGAATCCCTGTGTCGTGCAGGCACGTGAGAGACCAGAGTTCAATTCCCCAATGGGGAGGAAGGAGTAGGCTGTTCTTGTAAATAATAATTTGTTCATAACTGACTTGCCTAGTTAAATAAAGGTTACACTAAGAGCAAAATACTTTTTGCACCATAATTGTAGTCTAATCAATACCCAAACGGAGATTCAGTCAAAATTAAAATGTCATTGATTTATCAAGACCAATCCCCATGCTTGTCTCAGAGCAGTGCAAAACGGTGCTAAAAGTTGTAGGCTATTGCTTCAAATCCTGTTTCTTCTAACTTCAATATGCTCTGTAAATAAATAAGACCTACACCACTTTTAACAGCACATTACTCAACACTAGTGAGACTCATGTCGCCTACAGTAGAAAAATATGACGTGACTCTCCGCCCATCATAATTACATATAGAGGATTGGAGGATTGGAGGACTCTAAATTTAAACCAAAAGCCGCCTCATGGCGGCCGGCACGAGTATCAGTAGCAACGCATTTTGCATTGCGATTCGGTAACTTAGATAGCTGCGCCACTGGGGAGGCCCCATCCACAAAGTATCAAAATACAGAGAGGTGTTGGTAAAGGTATATTGTCCTGCCAATAATGGGCTATTATAATGTTTTTAGAGAGCGAGAAATACTGGGCCAATTGTGCACCGCCCTATGGGACTCCCAATCACGGTCTGATGCGATACATAATAATAATAATACTTTCTGTTGTATTATTTGTTTTGTCATTTCTGGTGGATTAAACTGAAATTGCAACCAATCACGGCCAGTTGTGATGCAGCCAACCTAACTGAAGAAATACATTTGACGATGGAATTCTCCCCCTACCCTCCTTCTAGGCAAGTCTATTGTCCAGCTACCTGCTAATAGCCATAATGGTGCTGTACAACGTAACCGTGTGTGTTTGAAAGAGTATTTTCCAGTAAGCAACAATTTGTTTACCTTCATTAGACAACTTTGTTCCAATGTTTCTGTAATTCAGTGATATTTATTCCCATAGTAATTCGTTATGGATCCATAACTAAATAAACATCTGCATTTTGAAATAGTATTTTTATCAATATTTTATTAACAAAAGCATAACGTTGCTATTATTAGTTACATTGTTTTAGTTTGAATGTGCAGACTTGCACTAAGAACAGCAGGAACGTTTCCCTAGTCAGCGTCATTATTAGTGCAATGCCCCTTAAAGTGTTGCTCTGTGGCGGGGTGGGGGTCCACTGTGCGCAGCTCTGCGGCCCATACCGTGCCCCCCTGCCCTCGTGCCTTGAACCTCGCAGGCTTTCAGTGGATACAGCTGGAGAACTGCATGGCAATCCCATTGTGCGCCACTCTGAAGCCATGACCAATATGACCAATATATATTGTCCTGCTAATAACAGGGTTAATAATATATCTGTGAGAATATCCAAGTGGCTTTTATATAATTCTAAATTTGTTTAAAAATAACAATATTTTGGAGATTATTTTGTTTTCAAATAATGAAAAATTAGCGAGAAGAGGCCATTCTTGAACATGGGGTGAGACATTGTTACTAATTTGTAAATAAAGCCAATTTGTTACTTAAAATTATTTATGTTTTTAGAGGGAGAGAAATAAAACATCTACAGCCATCTCATGGGTCACCCAGTCGAGGCTGGCAGACGTATTGAACCAGCATCTGTAGCAACACAGCTTGCACTGCTATGCAGTGTCTTAGACCATTGTGCAACTCAGGAGCTGTACAACGTGACAGGTCGGGAGTGGGCTAGACTACTACAGTAAGAGCAAAATAATCCTAAGAAAATAAATAATAAAAACCTTAGTGTAACAACAGTTTTAGTAATTAATACCGAAGTCGTGCACAATTATCAGTTTCTATTTAGGTTTATGTCGCCCATTCATTGTCAGTTTGAGACACAGAAGGACCCAAAAGCATAATCAGTGCTCTAACTCCCCCTTGCGCTGGTCTGGAGTAATGAAGTGGTGATGCAGAGTACCGTACTAAACCACAAATTACCTCTAAGTACCGCAGCATAATCGCAAAACTTTTAGTGGAGCAACCACTGTAGTAACAGTAGCAATAAAGAGAGAGGTTGGTTTATGCTCTATTGGGGCGGCGAACCATGACCGATTAGGTGGAAAAAGGAGGACAACTGTGAGTAATTTTGGTAATGAGGGTTTGTGGTATAGTACTACCACTGGACGGCCCGTAGCACCAAGCGGGATACTTATTACTCTCTCTGAAATGTATCTTGGACCAACACGTCAATCGGCTTGAACATTTATTCTCAGTTCAAGACGAGGTGGTGGGGAAAGGGGGTGTTGGGAACAATTAGGGAATATAACTGCACTGTCCAATTTAGTAGCTATTACTGCGAAAAAATTCCATGCTGTTGTTTGAGGAGAGCTCCTAACAACAAAACTGAGATATGTTTGATAAATTCATAAAATACTTACAAATTGATAAAATACTTACATTCTGAAATCTTGCTCTGATTTATCATCCAAAGGGTCCCAGAGATAACATGAAGTGTCGTTTTGTTAGATAATATCCTTAAAAGGTCCATATAGCATGCACGATCGTTTTTGTATTTCCACTCGTTCAATTTGCAAAGAAAGGAATCTGACACCAAATTTGGTCATTGCATGCCGATGACGCGTGCGGTCTTCACTTGATCGACTGTAACTTTGTCAAATAAGCACCAAACGGTGGTCAAACAAAGCTAGCTAGATAGCAAAGGAACTGGGCTTTACGGGAGTATCCGGAAACCCTGCATTTGTCGCAAAAGCATTTTCCTTTTGGACAAAAATATAAGAATATGGAGAGTTATGAAGTTATGAAAACTGGTTGTTATGCAAATGTTGAACTTATAATATGGCTACTAATACTGAAAAAGCTGAATCCAAGTCCAAGTATACAGATTTTAAGATACTCTTGCAGAAAAATGTAATGTGAACATAAATGTCTCCTTCACGATTTGCCCAAATGTACCTGGGTGACTTCACACTAAATGTCATGTAGTTTGCTCATACTTCAAGTTATGAAACTTTGCACATACACTGCTGCCATCTTGTGGACACCATCAGAATTACAACCAGAGTGATGGCTGTTGCATTTCAAATATGGTGGTAGAAAAAAAAAAACGTTTTTTTTTTTCTTTGTATTTTCTTCTACCAGATATATTGTGTTATATTCTCCTACATTCATTTCACATTTCCACAAACTTCTAAGTGTTTCCTTTCAAATGGTACCAAGAATATACATATCCTTGCTTCAGGGCCTGAGCTACAGGCAGTTAGATTTGGGTATGTCATTTTAGGCAACATTTAAAAAAAAAAGGGGGCTATCCCTAAGAAGTTAAAATATGTGTGATAGGTGCGCGCAACACAATATTGCACCTACAATGCCCACTCCTGCTCGACAGCAACCCCTGTCGGTTGGACCATTTACCTCATTACAGATAGACTTCATAGGGCCACATAGGGATTACAGAGCATCAGAACTGTTACTTTAAGGAGAAATTGGCCAAAACGTTGAACACCGAAAGGAAAGACTGGGTTACGAATTTACCTGTGGTACTGATGTCAATGAGGGCGTCAACAAATTCCACCACAGGACTCACGCCACATGAAGTGATAACGGGGAGAGCGATCAGAGTACCAGGAGCTGTTATTCACATTAGTGATCTGGCAATAATGGGAGAGTCTATGTTGTCCTATTGTCAGAAAATTACCCATGTGTTGCAGTGTGTATATTCCCAGGTGAAAGCAGCACATGTGGAGCAGGCGCCAAGAGATAACCGAGAGCACGGGCTGAATCCTGGAGATCGAGTGTACATCAAGATCCACCAGGCAGGGGTGTTGGGACGGCATTGGTCTGGACCACACACAGTACTCCTTACAGCACATGCAGGGGTGAAGATCACAGCCTCTCCTCAGTGGGTTTACACTTCACATGTGAAACGAGATCCAGCTGCATAATGGGTGAGCTGGAAGCTGTTATGACAGAGGAAGCGGACCTAAAGAGAGGGAAAGTAGATTCCACTGTAGACAAGCAGTTGGGTTGGGTCTGGGAGCTACTTTAACCACCATAGTTTTTGTGTCAGTTGCTTTAATGGTTAATGCACCATGTAAAAAGGACAGATTGACATTTCACATAGAATGGATGGTCAAATATGAAGACACGAGAATGCATTAGGGTAGAGTCAGCACTAACGCTATGGATACCAGACAGGTCACTAATCACAAAGGTATGCTGATTTGGGTGGAGCCACTTGATAACAGGACTAGTACATTGAACGTACGCTGTTCAGATCAAAGTGTAGTTTTATTACAGACAGGAGTGTGGAAGGAACGTAATGACACAGAGTCTAAAGACCAAAACTAGATTTTCTATTTTGCCTCAAATAGATATAATGTGCCAGGGTTCTAGATCAGCTGAAGGTTAGTTGATAACTTTCAGACTAGTGCTACTTTCAGGAGGCTGAAAACATTGACACAACCGATGGTGATAAGTAAGCAGCAAAGAAAAGTGTTAGTGCTATCGTGTAAAATGAGGTTATATTTATTTAGTGATGCCCTACACGGACCTGGGGAAAGATAGCTTGTTGGGGTAATTATACTCTGGACAATATCATAAGGGGTGAATACGGAAACCAAACATATGAGGCATATGAGCAGATGAAGGCATACTTACAGACTCGTTTAGGGGCTGAACTAGTGACTGACACAGATCTTCATCAGTGTAAATGGTATGATGAGGGGGTCAAGGGTCAGTCCTATGGGGTCTTTTGGCAGGACCGATATCAGATTTTGGCAGGACCGATATCAGTGCATTCTATGGATTCTCAAAAACCAAGGACAGCTAACTCTGCACAATATAGAACGTCACACATACCCAGATCATGGTAGGAGTGGCAGAGATTGTGCTGTTATTTCAGACACTATTGTCAAATTTTGTGATGGCCACTACAATACCTTAACTTTGTTGTCCTTAAGCCATTTTGCCACAACTTTGGAAGTATGCTTGGGGTCATTGTCCATTTGGAAGATCCATTTGCGACCAAGCTTTAACTTCCTGACTGATGTCTTGAGATGTTGAGATATATCCACATAATTTGGCTTTTTTATGGCGGTTTTGGAGCAGTGGCTTCTTCCTTGTTGAGTGGCCTTTCAGGTTATGTCGATATAGGACTTGTTTTACTGTGGATATAGATACTTTGTACCTGTTTCCTCCAGCATCTTCACACGGTCCTTTGTGGTTGTTCTGGGATTGATTTGCACTTTTTGCGCGCAAAAGTATGTTCATCTCTAGGAGACAGAACGCGTCTCCTTCCTGAGCGGTAAGACGGCTGCGTGGTCCCATGGTGTTTATACTTGCGTACTATTGTTTGTACAGATGAATGTGGTACCTTCACGTGTTTAGAAATTGCTCCCAAGGATGAACCAGACTTGTGGAGGTCAACAATTTTTATTCTGAGGTCTTGGCTGATTTCTTTTGATTTTCCCATGATGTCAAGCAAAGAGGCACTGAGTCTGAAGGTAGGCCTTGAAATACATCCACAGATACACCTCCAATTGACTCAATTGATGTAAATTTGCCTAACAGAAGCTTCTAAAGCCATGACATAATTTTCTGGAATTTTCCATGCTGTTTAAAGGCACAATCGACTTAGTGTATGTACACTTCTGACCCACTGGAATTGTGATACAGTGAATTATAAGTGAAATAATCTGTCTGTAAACAATTGTTGGAAGAATTACTTGTGTCATGCACAAGCTAGATGTCCTAACCGACTTGCCAAAACTATAGCTGGTTAACAAGAAATTTGTTGAGAGGTTGAAAAAAAACGAGTTTTATTGACTTCAACCTAAGTTTATGTAAACTTCCAACTTCATCTGTACCTAGATTATGGTGAGAGTAAAAGTGATAGCGGTGGAATTTTGAAACCTGGTGAATGTTTAAGAAACGTATGAGTTTCGTTAGGTTGGATATTCATGGTTTGCTTTTGATTACATGCACGGCATTTTAGTTGGCAAATGACTACACTGTGGTTTGAGTCCAAATATCCCCCCTGAGTCCTGGTGCTTTGGAAGAGAAATAGAGAGCATAAATAAAATATTGCTTGCCATAAAACCACCTGTATATGTGACAAGACCACCACGCTCAATTCATTTACTAAAATATTGGAAAGCCACAGCGTTCCGACACATCCTGCTGTACTATAGCCTTTTTAAATGGGATTTTACCCAGGCAGTACTTACACCATTTACTGCTACTGGTGCAGGGTACCTATTATGTACTGAAAGACACGGTTATCTCTCATGACATTGATATGGCTGAGATGTTCTTTCGAGAATGTGCTATTCGGTTTGAACAATTGTATGGGAAATGTCATATCAGCTACAATGTCCACATACTTTTGCATGCACCTACATCTTTCCAAAACTGGGGACCTTTGTGGCCTCAAAGTGCATTCATCTTTGAAAGTAGTAATGGGAGACTTGGTAAACTCTTCCATGGCACTCAAGGTGTACCAGGACAAATAGGGGAAATGTTCACCATCTACCAACACAACCTGAGACTTCTCACTATTACATTTGGCACAGAATCAAACCAAGCTAGCAAAATGTTTGTTGAAGAACTGTTAACTGTTTTATATATAACCTTCATTAAACTAGGCAAGTCAGTTAAGAACACATATTTATTTACAATGACAGCCTACCCCAGACAACACTAGGCCAATTGTGCACCGCCCTATGGGACTCCCAATCATGGCCAGATGTGATGCAGCCTGGATTCAAACCAGGAACTACAGTGACACCTCTTCGCATTGAGATGCAGTGCCTTAGACCGCTGCGCCACTCGGGAGCCACTTGGGGTTTTGTCCTACAGGATTCCTGCAGGACACCTGCACAATTCCTTCACAAAAGGTTAAATTCCTGCAGGATGCCTGTAGGACGTTTTTGTAAGGGTATTCAAGAAATGGCGGTGGAAAAGCATTTATGCGCAAATACTGATATAATAACAATAATTTAAAATTAACTTGGAGTCACGTGTGGTCCTCCCACTTTGACTCAGGATACAATGCAGTTTAGGCCATTAGGATACAGATTAAATTAATGACGATGAACTTCACAGGGTGGTGAAAGTGCATTGCATGAGCTTGATGTTCCTTTCCAATAAATGTCAAGGGTCTTTTTTGAAAAATAAAACACTTTCTTGCACTTATCCTTAATCTCATCATGTAGGCTAGCCTACCTGCACTGTATCTGAGTCATGGGTACAAGGACTTCAGTTTTTGTCAAATTAACGTAAAAAGTAGATTTCTTTTGCATTTTAGCTAACCCTAACCCTAACCTTAACCTAATTATTATAACCTGCTACGTTAATTCTGCTAACCTGCTGCGTACATTCTCCTAACCTGCTACACAAAGTCAAATCTGACGTTAATTCAACAAAAGATGGATTCCTTCTAGCCATTAACCTGCGAGATGTTGGCTAGAGTGCACGTGCCAAGACCAGAGTAGGCACATTTGCTATTTAACGCAAGAGTTTTTGTGACAAAACTATTGGCAGAGTTGAAAATGTGATGGAAACACATTAAACATTAGAAGGAAAAAATTGTACGACGAAAAGGTACATTTTGTGTGCACTACGTCATCACACACTGATTTTTATCTGCAACAAGTCCGTTTGGTGGAAACACACCACTGGTGTGTGCACATGTGTGTGTCATGTTTGGGTTTACCTGTGGGGAGTGGTGGGGGTAGGGAGTTCGTGTTTGGCTTGATGACAGGCAGGAAAGTGGGCTTGACGTCATGGACAGGAGACATGTAGGGGGGCACCGCACTGCCGGGGGTTATGGGAGGGGTGGGGTTTCCAAGAAGGGGAGAGCTTGGATAACCAGGCATCGCCCTGCCTGGCTGGAACACAAAGAGAATGAGAGCAGGGATAGATTGCTGTACTTGGAGGACAAAAAAGTACTAGCAATGTGTTTTGCTTTGAGATTTTGGCATTTAGAGGCAACGTTAGTCTACATCTCTAAACACAAAGACAAGCCTGGTCCCAAATTTGTTTGTACCGTCTTTCCAACTCCTGTGGCCATTGGCAAGACAGCACAAACAGATCTGGGACCATGTCACACAAAAATATAATGAAGGTGGAATGAGTTCTCTCTCTCTGTCCCTTTCTCACCCCATTGACTGCAGCCTGGTTGAAGGTGTTGTAAGCTCCACCGACTCCCCCGGCCGCCGCTAGTGCCCTGTCCGTTGAACTGCTCCGACTGAAAGGCAAATCGCACAACACTGGTTTGTACTCTGGACTCTAGTTGCACAGTTGCACAGCCCACCAAGCCCCAGGCCCTTGTGGTACTGCATGGGTTGCCAAGGTTAGGGTCCCTGACCAGGAGTAGGGTCAGCCATGCCTGGAACATACTGCTGCCCGGGAAAGCCCTGAGGGAGGGACACAGAGGGGACAAAATGGAACAGAGATACTGTATGTGTTGACCTCAAAGCAAAACTGGGCACACAAATATATTTCTGGTATGATGAGGATACAAACAAATGAAAGCTATAACGTTACCGAGATAAACCTCACCAAATAAGGAAGTTGATCTTAAGTTAGAGACTAACGTTTACTTGCTGAAATGTGAAGGGACACCTGACTATTATAAGAGAATGGCCCATGTTGGTGAAGTTGAACAATAACAAAATACAACCACATTACGGTAAACTCAATACAAAACTCAAGCTTAATAAAATAAAATAAAATGTACGTAGGTGTTAACATAGTATTATAATTCACACTGTATATTTTCAACTTATGGCTGTCAGTCTACAAATGGTTTGCATTATAAATTATGTGAAGTAATTTGCTGAGGGAGACTTACCTCTAGGTTAGTGTGGGCATGACATGGCGGATGAGATAAAGAAAACAGAAGTCACTTTGATGTTCTCTATTTTCCCTGGGTTACATGGTTATAATAACGTATAAATACGGTCCATATTGAGCAGTATTGCAAAGTCGAAGAACTTCCCTCTGTTAAACAAGCCACTCACTCCTATAGCCAGCAGGGGGTGCGGTATCCACTCAGACTCACAGAGGCCACCATTTTGGTAAATTTTTTACCACAATACATGGGTCTTGCAGGCAACTCCCATAAGGCGTATGTGTCTCAACCCCTGGCTTGCGGTCATCCTGAGACCATAGTAGTACTATAGCAGACAGTATGCATTACAGAGTAGGATTAAGTTGCCCCTGGACGCTGATCTTGGGTCAACACTTGGGCTGGGCCTGGGCTATGTATATATCTGTCTGTCTGTCTCTCAGATGCTCCAGACCATCATTCATATGTGTTTCTATATAACACATCGGCACCCACCAATAGCAAACTCCAGGACTGCATTTGGACCAATAAG
This sequence comes from Brachymystax lenok tsinlingensis, assembly GCA_030435695.1. Lineage (NCBI taxonomy): Eukaryota > Metazoa > Chordata > Actinopteri > Salmoniformes > Salmonidae > Brachymystax > Brachymystax lenok. Next base: position 43,666,459 of record CM059819.1, read on the forward strand.
ACCATAGATGTTCTTTGCAAAATGAACCTATAGGACAAGAAATATGATGGTTATTCATTTAACTTCATAGGGAGCAGCGCACGAGGTGACCGTTTTGGAGGGCCTGGCGTGCCCAAAGTAAAATGCCTCCCATTCAGGCCCAGAAAATAGGATATGCACATATTTAGTACCATTGGATAGAAAAAACTCTGAATTTTCTAAAAGTGTTAACATTTTGTCTGTGAGTAAAACAGAACGGATATGGCAGGCGAAAACCCGAGGAATTTCTGTCCTGGAAAAAGTGGTTTTGACACATTGCCTCATTTAGAGCCCCTCCCTTATGAAAATGCCCTTATAAGGGCATATGAATGCAGTACCTATTGCTTCCTCTGGATGTCAATAGTCTCGAGAAAGTGATTTGATTCTTCTTAGCTGCTTTTAGAGCAGAGAAGAAGACGAATAAAGAAGTGTCCACGCAGATGTCAATACAAGTAAATGCGCTCCACGGCTGGTGCGTTCTTTGTTTTTTTCCTTTCGTATCGCCCAGTTTATATATATATTATGTTTGATTGTTCTTGGACAAGTTTATAGGTATAAGTTGAATGAATTCTCTTCACGTTTCAATGGAGGAGTCGATGCTTTATTTTCTGATTATAACGCCAACCAAACAGAGATTTATGGATATAATACATTACTTTTTCTAACAAAAGAACCATGGATTGTCTTCATTGGACACTTGGGAAGCCCTCAGCAGAAGTTCTTCAAAAGGTAATTGATTTGTTTTCGCTGTGAAATGTGTTTTCTGTGAACCGTGGAGGCTTATGAAATTATGGTAATGGAAAAATATGTTAGGTGCTACCCTCAAACAATCAAATGTGGTGCTTTCGCCGTAAAGCCTTTTTGAAATCTGACAACGCTGTGATATTGCCAAGAAGCAGAGTTTTTGATGACTATGAAGCACTTGTATATTGATGCACGTTTAATAATTCAACTTTTGGATTTTGAATTTGGCCCGAGGAATTTCTGTCCTGGAAAAAGTGGTTTTGACACATTGCCTCATTTAGAGCCCCTCCCTTATGAAAATGCCCTTATAAGGGCATATGAATGCAGTACCTATTGCTTCCTCTGGATGTCAATAGTCTCGAGAAAGTGATTTGATTCTTCTTAGCTGCTTTTAGAGCAGAGAAGAAGACGAATAAAGAAGTGTCCACGCAGATGTCAATACAAGTAAATGCGCGCTCACGGCTGGCGCGTTCTTTGTTTTTTTCCTTTCGTATCGCCCAGTTTATATATATATTATGTTTGATTGTTCTTGGACAAGTTTATAGGTATAAGTTGAATGAATTCTCTTCACGTTTCAATGGAGGAGTCGATGCTTTATTTTCTGATTATAACGCGCCAACCAAACAGAGATTTATGGATATAATACATTACTTTTTCTAACAAAAGAACCATGGATTGTCTTCATTGGACACTTGGGAAGCCCTCAGCAGAAGTTCTTCAAAAGGTAATTGATTTGTTTTCGCTGTGAAATGTGTTTTCTGTGAACCGTGGAGGCTTATGAAATTATGGTAATGGAAAAATATGTTAGGTGCTACCCTCAAACAATCAAATGTGGTGCTTTCGCCGTAAAGCCTTTTTGAAATCTGACAACGCTGTGATATTGCCAAGAAGCAGAGTTTTTGATGACTATGAAGCACTTGTATATTGATGCACGTTTAATAATTCAACTTTTGGATTTTGAATTTGGCGCCTTGCATTTCACGCTAGCGCCCCACCACTCCGCAAGAAGTTACACTACCTTATGATCTTGCAGAGCCAAAAGAGTGCATATGTAATGGCTCTTGTGGTGCAGGTCTTGCGGAATCAAGCGCAGGAAACAGAGATGAGACAAAATAACTTTACTAGAAGAAACAAACTACTAACAACCAGTAGTGTACACACTGCTCACAGAACAAAGGAGCCACAAAGTACAGATAAATAATCATGGACAAAAACCAGGGGGGAACAGAGGGATTAAATAGGACACCAGTCTCGGGGACGACCCGGAGGACGAGGCGCAGCGCGATCCGGGTGGAGGCGGTGAAATTCCTGCAGCAACAAAGGATCCAGGATGTCCTCCACCCGCACCCAGCTTCTCTCCTCCGGACCGTACTCCTCCCACTCCACAAGGTACTGAAGGCCCCTTGTCCGACGCCTTGAGTCCATGATGGCTCAAACCGCATACACGATGTCCAGAGGGGGCGGAGGAACCCTCAGAACCTCAGGTCCCTCGAGCGGGCCAGCCACCACCGGCCTGGAACCAGGGGTTAATAGGGTAGTCTGGGGGGAGCTGTAACCTATAACAAACCTCGTTCAGTCTCCTCAGGACTTTGAAAGGCCCCACAAACCGCGGCCCCAGCTTCCGGCAGGCCAGGCGGAGGGGCAGGTTTCGGGTCGAGAGCCAGACCCGGTCCCCCGGTGCGGTGACTCACTGCGGTCGGCACTCGTCTTCTGCCGCCTCACGGCTCAATGCAGGTGCACGTGGGCGCCTAAACCATTTGTCCACTGCAGGAGCCTCAGTCTGGCTCTGATGCCACGGTGCCAGAACCGGCTGATAACCTAGCACACATTGAAATGGAGACAGGTTAGTGGAGGAGTGGCGGAGTGAGTTCTGGGCCATCTCTGCCCAGGAAATGAAAACCGCCCACTCCCCCGGCCGGTCCTGGCAATACGACCTCAGAAACCTACCCACATCCTGGTTGACTCTTTCCACCTGCCCGTTGCTCTCGGGGTGAAAACCTGAGGTAAGGCTGACCGAGACCCCCAGACGCTCCATGAACGCCTTCCACACCCTAGACGTGAACTGAGGACCCCGATCAGACACTATGTCCTCAGGCACCCTGTAGTGCCGGAAGACGTGGGTGAACAGAGCCTCCACAGTCTGTAGAGCCGTAGGGAGACCGGGCAAAGGAAGGAGGCGACAGGACTGAAACCGATCCACAACAACCAGGTTCGTCGTTTTTCCTTGTGACGGTGGAAGATCCGTCACAAAATCCACCGACAGGTGTGACCACGGCCGCTGTGGAACGGGTAGGGGTTGTAATTTCCCTCTGTGCAGGTGCCTAGGCGGCTTGTACTGGGCGCACACCGAGCAGGAGGAAACATAAAACCTCACGTCCTTAGCTAAGGTGGGCCACCAGTATTTCTCACTAAGACAGCGCACTGTCCGGCCGATACCTGAATGACCAGAGGAGGGTGATGTGTGAGCCCAAACGATCAGACAGTCGGGGACAGCGGACGGAAAGTACATACGCCCACCTGGACACTGAGGTGGAGTGGGCTCTGTATGTACCGCCCGCTCGATGTCCGCGTCCAGCTCCCATACCACCGGTGCCACCAGGCAAGAGGCCGGAAGTACGGGAGTGGGATCGATGGACCGCTCCTCTGTGTCATACATCTGGGACAGTGTGTCTGCCTTAGCGTTCTGGGAACCTGGTCGGAAGGATAGAGTGAAATCAAAACGGGTGAACATGGACCACCTTGCCTGGCGAGGGTTCTGTCTCCTCCCCGCCCGGATGTACTCCAGATTACGGTGGTCAGTCCAGATGAGAAAAGGATGTTTAGCCCCCTTAAGCCAATGCCTCCACACCTTCAGAGCCCTCACGACAGCCATCAGCTCCCGGTCCCCCACATCATAGTTTCACTCCGCCGAGCTGAGCATCTTTGAAAAAAAGGCACAGGGGCAGAGTTTTGGTGGCGTACCCGAGCGCTGAGACAGCACAGCTCCTATCCCAGCCTCGGACGCGTCCACCTCAACTATGAATGTCTGAGAGGGATCCAGATGAGCCAGCACGGGGGCTGAGGTGAACAGAGCTTTCAGGTGACCAAAAGCCCTGTCCGCCTCAGCTGACCACAGCAGTCGCACCGGTCCCCCCTTCAGCAGTGAAGTAATGGGAGCCGCTACCTGACCGAAGACCCGGATAAACCTCCGGTAGTAGTTGGCAAACCCTAAGAACTGCTGCACCTCCTTTACCATGGTTGGAGTCGGCCAATTACACACGGCGGAAATGTGGTCACTCTCCATCTCCACCCCGGACGTGGAAATGCGATATCTTAGGAAAGAGACGGACTGTTGGAAGAACAGACACTTCTCAGCCTTGACGTACAGGTCATGCTCCAACAGTCGACCAAGCACCCTGCGCACCAGGGACACATGCTCGGCGTGTAGCGGAGTATATCAATATGTCGTCGATATACACCACTACACCCTGCCCGAGCAGGTCCCTGAAGATCTCGTCTACAAAAGATTGGTAGACTGATGGAGCATTTTTCAACCGGTACGGCAAGACGAGATACTCATAGTGCCCTGAGGGACACATGCTCGGCGCGTGTAGCGGAGTATATCAATATGTCGTCGATATACACCACTACACCCTGCCCGAGCAGGTCCCTGAAGATCTCGTCTACAAAAGATTGGTAGACTGATGGAGCATTTTTCAACCGGTACGGCAAGACGAGATACTCATAGTGCCCTGAGGTGGTACTAAATGCTGTCTTCCACTCGTCTCCCTCCCTGATATGCACCAGATTGTAAGCTCTCCTGAGATCCAATTTTGTGAAGAAGCGAGCCCCGTGTACTGACTCGATCGCACTGGCTATGAGAGGCAGCGGGTAGCTGTACCTCACAGTGATCTGATTGATACCTCGATTCTCAATACACGGGCGCAGACCTCCATCCTTCTTCTTCACAAAAAAGAAACTCGAGGAGGCAGGTGAAGTAGAGGGCCGAATGTATCCCTGCCCCAGAGATTTGGAGACATATGTTTCCATAGCCGCTGTCTCCTCCTGTGACAGAGGATACACGTGACTCCTGGGAAGTGCTGCGTCTACCAGGAGATTTATCCCACAATCCCCTCGCCGATGGGGTGGTAATTTAGTCGCCCTCTTCTTACAGAAGGCAAGAGCCAAATCGGCATATTCAGAGGGGATGTGCACGGTGGAGACCTGGTCTGGACTCTCCACCGTAGTCGCACCGATGGAAACAACTACACACCTCCCCGAGCACCCTCGTGACCACCCCTTGAGAGCCCTCTGTTGCCACGAAATATTGGGGTCATGATAGGCCAATCAGGGTATGCCCAGCACCACGGGAAACGCAGGAGAATCAATGAGGAAAAGACTGATACGCTCCTCATGACCCCCCTGCGTCACCATACTTAGTGGAGCGGTGGCCTCCCTAATCAGCCCGGGCCCTAAGGGTCGACTATCTAGGGCATGCACAGGGCACATCAAGAGACACAATGGGGATCCCTAACCTACGGGCAAAAGAATGGTCAATAAAATTCCAAGCTACGCCTGAATCTACTAGCGCCTTATGCTGGGAATGCGGGGAACACTCAGGAAACTCTGCTAACAAAAACATGTGAGCAACAGGGGGCTCTGGGTGAGTCTGGTGCTTACTCACCTGGGGTGACACAACAGTGCTCTGCCTGCCGCCTCGACTCCCTGAAGAGCCCCCCCAACACCGACCAGCAGTGTGTCCTCTGCGGCCACAGCTGGTGCAGGGAATGGCCCCTCCTTAGGCCTCCCTGAGCGCAGCACCTCCCAGCTCCATAGCGGTCGGAGCGTAGATGCTGGAGGATGGAATTGAAGGGCCTCGATCCGGACGTCCGTGGGTGGCCAGCAGGTTGTCCATGTCCACCAGTTGGTCCAGCATGAGTGTGGTGTCCCTGCAGGCCAGCTCCCGACGGACGTCCTCCCGCAGACTGCACCGGTAATGGCCCGCGGCCAGGGTACGGAAGTCCAGGGCGAAATCTTGCGCGCTCCTCGTCCCCTGTCGTAAGTGGAAAAGGCATTCACCCGCCGCTCTCCCCTCAGGCGGATGGTCGAAAACCGCCCGGAAATGGCGAGATGTTGAAGCATGGTCGCATGCTGCTGGACACGCTCCTCTACATGAGGGCTGTGTTCTCCTGCTGATTCCAAATTTCAGGTCTGTGATTCTGTAATGGCTCTTGTGATGCAGGTCTTGCGGAATCAAGCGCAGGAAGTAGAGATGAGACAAAACTTCTTTACTAGAAGAAACAAACTACTAACAACCAGTAGTGTACACACTGCTCACGAAACAACAGAGCCACAAAGTACAGATAAATAATCACGGACAAAAACCAGGGAGGAACAGAGGGATTAAATAGGACACATGTAATTAGGGAAATGGGAACCAGGTGTGGATGAGACAAGACAAACAGAAAATGATAAATGGATTGGTGGTGGCTAGAACTCCGGTGACGTCGAGCGCTGGTAGCCGCCCGAACTAGGAGAGGGACTGACTTCAGCGGAAGTGGTGACAGCATAGGAAATAATACTCATGCAAAGGAGACTGACGCCAACAATAAACATCCCAAACATGGAGCACAGCCACATGAGGAGAGAAAAATACAATTTCCTTAATGGGAATCATCAACTCTCTCCCACACACACACACACACACACACACACACACACACACACACACACACACACACACACACACACACACACACACACACACACACACACACACACACACACACACACACACACACACACACACATCAAATTTTATTTGTCACATACACATGGTTAGCAGATGTTAATGCGAGTATAGCGAAATGCTTGTGCTTCTAGTTCCGAAAATGCAGTAGTATCTAAGTAATCTAACAATTTCATAACAACTACCTTATACACACACACAAACACACACACAGAGGAGGACTGGGGCCAGATAATGATCATTTTGCCCCCAAAAAAACTAGTTAAATTGACCAGCACATCCGGCATTTCGGGCAGTCTGCCCCTGCACACACACACATACACACAGACACTAACACTGATTCGCACAACCCCCATAGGCTTACATGAGATCTTCTTTACTGAGTAACTAGCATTAAAGGGATGGTGACGTGCTTTTATATATTGATAATTGATAGGTAGGAACAAATAGAAGTAACCAGGAGAGGATCAACAAAAACCTACCTTCACGTTTTGTGAAATTGGTGCAAATAAGGTAAAAAAAGGAAAGCCATACCTACAAATCAAATGCAAAAAATTGTCAGACAAAGGAAGGACTATTGTAATCCATAAGATTTACTAGAAAGAAAAACAACATGACGCAGGGAGCCATTTGGGAGAGCACATGGTCTGCATCATCCAGATGGGAAGCGTTGGCTCCAGAATGGCAACTCCCATGTTGGCGAAGCACAGAGAGCCTGAAACCAAAGCATCAAGGTCAGCTCACTTCTGTTTTCTGACTATGTCTGCGTCCCAAATGTCAATGTAATCCCTATTTAGTGCACTACTTCAACCATAGGGCCTGGTCAAAAGTAGTGCACTGATAGGGAATAGGGTGACATTAGCGGTTTTGGGGGCAGTGCCCTGTGACAACTATTTTGGAACCCCTTGTGGCCCCCCTAAATGTGGAGTATGAAATAATTTTTGCGTAACTAATTTTTGCTATCGTTCTTTTTTTACATCCGTTATTAGACAGTGGCAATGCGGAACACTAATTAAACCCACACATTTACTAGAGGGACATAGTCTTTTGCCTGCTAATGCCTGCAATGCAGTGAAGAAAACGATATGACAACAATAACGTCTAATGTAACTGGCCCCTCTAACAGTACAACTGGCCCCAGCTTGGCCCCCCCAGTTGAAATGGTCTAGAACCGCCACTGGACATTAGGGACACTTCCTCTGTGTTTAGCCTTCCTCTTTGGTTTGTTATTCTGACAGTCAAGGCCCAGACTCACCTGCACATATGAGAATGTAGGGGTCCTTCAGTAGGGTCAGCAAAGGAGTGCCCTCCACACTGTAAGTTATTGTGAAATGTTAAGCTGGAGGAGACAGATGTATTCATATTTTTTTTCTCGTGTGAGGGAGGAGACCTCTGAAATATCAACATTCTAAAATAAGACAACGTGTAATTTAATGTAATGATGGCTTCTGTTTGGTGTGTCTTTAACTACACTGATTCGTACACACTCCGGCTCAATCCGAATTTTGTCTTTCCGCGGTTCCTCACATCCTAGCTCCTCGCCTCCTACTCTATAGTATTGGAAGAGAGGGTCCAAAGTCCCTCCTCAGGCCTTCTTCTCTAATGGTTTAGTGAAGGAGATGGGACATGATTTGATCAACTCAGTTATGTTCATTTTGTGGGTGGGTTTGTATCTTGAAAGAAATGGTGAAAGGATACTCACATCTGGTGAAATCTTTGATGGCAGAATTCTTCATTCTGTCTAAATTCTTCATTCTGATTTGTTAGCCACAAGAGATAATCTGGTAACACTTGGCATTACAGTGCCCTTATACTGTGTAACTACTCATGTAATTACAGTGTAACAACAAGTATAGTAATTTCCCATATTACACTGTACCTAACCATAACCCTAACATTGGCCCGACCCTAAGCCTAAGTAATACAAAGTGCATTATAAGTACAGACTTTACTGTACAAGTGTAATGGTAATTATTATTACACTGCACTGAGTAATTACAATACTTTTAAAGTGTAATTACAGGAATAATTACACTGTAATAAGGTCACTGTAATGTAAAGTGTAACAGATAAACGGAAATACTGAAATACTGCCAGAAAGGCCAAGATCAAGAAAGGAGCAGTCTTCCCCAATTGTGCTCCAATTATCAAAGACATTTTCAAGAAAAAGTAATTGATTATACATGTGTTCCACTTGATGATTTCACATTTGGCATGTGTTAGTGTAAGACACGTTTCACCATAACCATTTGCCATTTAGCATATGATTTTATCCAAAGCATCTTACGGTAGTAATGCGTGCATACAGTACATTTCCGTATGGGTGGCCGCAGTGGGAATTGACCCCACAACGTATAAGTGCCATGCTCTACCAACTGAACCACACAGGACCACCAGGATCTGCTCCTTTCTTAATCTGGGCCTTTCTGGCAGTATTTCATACCGTTACACTGTTGTCTCTACCTTCTTGCCCTTTGTGCTGATGTCTGTGCCCAATAATGTTTGTACCATGTTTTGTGCTGCTTCCATGTTGTGTTGCTACCATGTTGTTGTTATGTTGTGTTGCTACCATGCTTTTGTACACACTTGCCAACATTCCCAGACCTACAGGAGAAGACATGCTTTTCACTTAGAAATTAAGAGGCTAGTACAAAATGGTTCATATTCTATTGCAACGCTGTGGAGTTAGGATATTATTGTGAACCACAAAACACAACACCCACACATAGTACCTGCCACAGAGGAGAAAGAGGAACCAATTCCCTGAAGAGATCGAGCAAAAAACAACAAGACGTATGTACCTGAGAAGGAAAACACTGACAACAACCAGACACAACCATCGTTACTATGACTTCCCTGTGGTAAGATAAAATCAAATCTAAAGATGACACATTGGAGTTGTGAAACAGTCATGGTATGTTTATTAGAGATTACCTCACTACCTCAATTATATATCATTATCAACAGTATGTAACAAGTTAGAAGTGTGTGTCAGTGTCAGGCACGCGTATTTATTGTTGAAACAAACATGATGATAAAGCCAGCAAACATTGGTATGTGATATCCAACTCTTGGGGGAAAAGGTAAGGATAAGATTATAACCAGTGTGTACTGTATTTAAATCATTTTCAATAAATGCGAAGTTGAACACTGTCCTAGCTAGCTGTGATTTTGTCATACACACAAAAACACTTGCTGTGAAGCCAGAACATGTGCCTGTTTCTCAGGGGACCCACGAAAGGGTTGATCAGAAGCTGCACCAGAGCCTTGGAGGCAAAGAGGAGTCTCACATGAACATTCTCTTTGGCTAAGAAGGCACTGTCCTCCTGGCATGTGCTGCCTTTCACCTGGCTGGAGTTTCTGGAGATGTTGAAGAGGAGGGCCTCAGACAGGTTGCTCTCAGAGCACCTGATGCTGTAGGAAGTGTTGTCTTAGAAGGAATGGACCAAGGCCAATGTGGAGCCCTCCTCAGAGAGCCTCTGTGTGCTGGATGAAGGGGTCCTGTGTAGGGGGATCCAGGTCATATAAAAACATTGGGATGGTGGGTACGGCGAGATGACACATTTGGGTTCGGGGGAGACTGTGCACCTTAAAAGGCAGGCGAAAGGAAAGGAGGGAACCCTTTTGTCTCAGCACCGGGGGAGGCACAGTGGATCTACTCCATGAGGGGGAATGTGGTTGCGCTGCTCTCTGTCAACCCGAGTTATTCTCTGTGCGGTCTAGAGGCCAGGCCAGGTAAAGGCGAATGCTATGGTTACGCTAGCTGCTGCTAAATATTAAAATGGGTGACGTGCCTTTTTCAATACAAATATCACTACCCGATCTAAGGTACACGACCACATGCACTATTGGAAGTGTGTGTATGTGTGTACGTGTGCGTGTGTGTGTGTGTGTGGGTTGTCTGGACTCACCGACAACAGTAAGCAGCATGTTATCCAGTAGCGGGGCAACACACACGACCACCAGCACCAATCTGGAGGAGCCTCTGCTCTGTCGTAGCAACTCTCGCACCCACTCCAAGAGGTTGAATAGCGACATAGCTCTCCACGTTCCCTGGGACAATATCTACAGAACAGTTCCCTTTTTTTGGATAAGAAACAGATATGTTAATTATTAAAACATATTTTAAAATATTAACATTTGATTACCAATTTAGCCACAAGAAGTTCTGCACACCCGTGTCTGTACATTATCATTACACCACTACATTTGAGTTAGTCCTAAACTAACTGCACACAAACTACACTCTTAGAGAAAAGGCTCCCAAAAGGGTTCTTCGGTTGTCCCCATAGGAGCATGCTTTTTGGTTCCAGGTAGAACCCTTTTGGGTTCCATGTAGAACCCTCTGTGGAAAGGGTTTTACATGGAACCCAAAAAGGGTTATTCAAATGGTTATCTTGTGGGGACAGCTGAAGAACCCTTTTAGGTTCTAGATAGCACCTTTTTTTCTAAGAGTGTTGTGGTAACGTTGTATTGAATAATGTGACGACTGCTGCTCATTGAATGATAAATGGTTTATAATAACATGATTAAATGAATCAGGTAATTATTAACTCTTTAACCTGGGGCACCATGGGAAAGTTTGGGCTTTATTGAGTTTCTTTTTCCCAAATTAACTCAAAGAATATCAGAATATCGATTTTACAACAGTCGCTAATTAATTAATTTCCTTTACAGTCTCATTCTGAACGTCACATAATCCAGGAATCTGCACAAACCCGAGTCCCACTAAATAAGTCCATACCACACCAATTAAGTTGATCATTTATTTACTAAACAGCTAAAATGATAATATAAGATACACATACACACACACACAGTCTAGGCTATTGATTAGAACTTAGTACAATGAAACGGGTCCCTAGTGAGCCAACACAATATGACATGTGTTACACAAAATGGGGATTTCAAAAGAGAGAGAAAGAGAGAGAGTGCACGAGAGAAAAGCACACTTGGGTACATTTGTCAACTATGCGTATTTTAACCCTAATCTTCCCCCGAACTGCCGTCCTTATGGGTCAGAATTGAATGATGTAATTATGTGTTGAAGGTCTCCGATAGGGTGCCTCTTCGTGGACCGGGTTCTGACTTCTCTGATGACAGCACGTCTTCGGTTACCAGGTGTAACTCTCTGTTTGTCTTCACGATGTCAGTGTCTTTTCTCTTAGTGGTGTGTTTCCTCGCCCTTGCTCTGAAAAGGGTTCTTCGGAGGACGGCTAATCAGCCGTGTAGATGGTTCCAGCGTGGGAATGAAAGCAGTGTAGACACACGATTCCTTGGAGAGTGGTGACCGGGTGGTCCTGCTTGAATTCAGACACAGTTACTCATCCGTAGCATAGATTGTAAAAAGGTTTGTTGGTCAATTTTTCAACAGATGATCAGGTCTATATAATTATCAAACATACATTAGTAAAGGAAAGGAAACACAGACTCTTTGTTTAAGTATTCAAATACTCCTTTAGTAATACAATTGTAGGCAGAAGTTGGTACAGAGTACAGTATATGATAACTCTCCCCAGGTTATGCAAAATGTCCATGACATCCTGTAACTCATAGAGCCTCTCCTAGTCCTCCTTGCATGAGTTTCCCTGGCAACAACATTTTAATAAATCTAACCTCCCCCTGACAGCAGCAACCATCTTATCAGCAATTAAAAGCTCAGAGGTGGGTTGACCGAAACTTGACCTTTCATCACAAGTATAGAGTCATAACAAGGTGAACGAGTCCAAGCCTCTTCTGACAGGTGGCTGTTTCCATCAGGCCTGCGGCAGCCTTGTGTTCTCAGAACCTCAGATATCCATGGTGGGGCCCAGACAGGAGGAGTATGAACGTACTGTAGGCGGTTTCCATCTTCTGATAGTGTCTGAAGGGCACAACACTCAAAACATGTTTTAACACACATGCAGAGGTTTCCTGAAGAGGAGACCTCACAGTTTATCATAACACAATTTGTTAACCCTTTAAAAGGTATGAGGCCTTGGTTTAACCCTCTTCAGGTTCCTTTGTCAGCTTCAACCTTGTGTTGAATTTTGGGTTTACAACTAATTCAGACCTTGGCTGGAGCTCGTGGTCTGCTATGTTACTTCTTAACTCACATGTTTTACACCCTCGGGTCAGAAATGGGCGTTTCCGCCTTCAGGGCAAGTTCTCTGGGCGTAACTAGTTACGATGCAAAGTCTGGATTTTACTCAGATCCAATTTAGACAACTCATTTCACATTTCAACTTTACAAAAATATTATCTTTGATCTGGACATTTTCCACACAACGTACAGTATGCAAACCTCAAGTACATATTGTGAAAACTCTTCAAGGTATAAGGTTTTTGTTACAACATTGTCATTTAAGTTTTAATAACATAACAAAAACGACATTCATTTTCAAATTCCATCTATCGTCAGTACTACCATTTTGGCTGACGAAACATATTGTCCCAAAGTACATTTATTGCATGTTACTGTTCAGAGGTAGATTCTCCATAGGCCCATCATACAGTTGAAGTCGGAAGTTTACATACACCTTAGCCAAATACATTTCAACTCAGATTATCACAATTCCTGACATTTAATCCTAGTAAAAATTCCCTGTTTTAGGTCAGTTAGGATCACCACTTTATTTTAAGAATGTGAAATGTCAGAATAATAGTGGAGAGAATGATTTACTTCGGCTTGTATTTCTTTCATCACATTCCCAGTGGGTCAGAAGTTTACATACACTCAATTAGTATTTGGTAGCATTGCCTTTAAATTGATTAACATGGGTCAAACGTTACTGGTAGCCTTCCACAAGCTTCCCACTATAAGTTGGGTGAATTTTGGCCTATTCTTCCTTACAGAGCTGGTGTAACGGAATCAGGTTTGTAGGACTCCTTGCTGGCACACACTTTTCCAGTTTTGCCCACAAATTTTATATAGGATTGAGGTCAGGGCTTTGTGATGGCCACTCCCATACCTTAACTTTTCTTACCATTTTGCCACAACTTTGGAAGTATGCTTGGGGTCATTGTCCATTTGGAATACTAATTTGCGACTAAGCTTTAACTTCCTGACTGATGTCTTGAGATGTTGCTTCAATATATCCACATAATTTTCCTACCTCATGATGCCATCTATTTTGTGAAGTGCACCAGGCCATCCTGCTGCAAAGCAGGAGGGACTGCTGCCACCCCCGTGCTTCACAGTTGGGATGGTGTTTTTCGGATTGCAAGCCTACCCTTTTTCCTCCAAACATAACGATGGTCATTATGGCCAAGCAGTTCTATTTTAGTTTCATCAGACCAGAGGACATTTCTCCAAAAAGTACGATCTTTGTCCCCATGTGCAGTTGCAGACCATAGTCTGGCTTTTTTATGGCGGTTTTGGAGCAGTGGCTTCTTCCTTGCTGAGCAGCCTTTCAGGTTATGTCGATATAGGACTCGTTTTACTGTGGATATAGATACTTTTGTACCTGTTTCCTCCATTATCTTCACAAGGTCTTTTGCTATTGTTCTGGGATTGATTTGCACTTTTCGCACAAAAGTACGTTCATCTCTAGGAGACAAAACGCTTCTCCTTCCTGAGCGGTATGACGGCTGCGTGGTCCCATGGTGTTTATACTTGCGTACTATTGTTTGTACAGATGAATGTGATACCTTCAGGTGTTTGAAAATTGCTCCCAAGGATGAACCAGACTTGTGGAGGTCTACAATGTTTTTTCTGAGGTCTTGGCTAATTTCTTTTGATTTTCCCTTCAAGCAAAGAGGCACTGAGTTTGAAAGTAGGCATTGAAATACATCCACAGGTACACCTCCAATTGACTCAAATGATGTAAATTAGCCTATCAGAAGCTTCTAAAGCCATGACATCATCTTCTGGAATTTTCCAAGCTGTTTAAAGGCACAGTCAACTTAGTGTATGTACACTTCTGACCCACTGGAATTGTGATACAGTGAATTATAAGTGAAATAATCTGTCTGTAAACAATTGCTGGAAAAATTACTTGTTTCATGGACAAAGTAGATGTCCTAAACAAGAAATGTGTGGAGTGGTTGAAAAACAAGTTTTAATGATTCCAACCTAAGTGGATGTAAACCTCCGGACTTCAACTTTTACATTCCATCCCTCCATACTGAGAGGACAAAGGAGATTTTGTCTGCTGCCATAAGATTTACAATGGGTGGGAGGTGTAATGAAACCCCCCACCTCCATGACTCTCGATCTCTCCCCCTCTAGTGGGTGGGTGAGATATTGCTGTAGGATTATGTACCATGATAACCTGAACCGTACAGGCCAGTCATGACAGTGTACATCAGGTATACTCTTTTCATCTCAAAATATAAAACTGTAATAGTAACTGATCTGAAGGGGTCTCATCTCTCTTTGTGTACTGCCTCCAATGTTACTTATTCCTGACCTGCAGCCACCACTAATGCATCCGTTTCAATTTAATAAGCTGGGATGCTCAGCCAGGGCTACAGTAATTGTGGTAGCTAATGGAGTGAGCTGGTGGCTGCTGCCTGGATGGTCAGGCATGGTATTTCTGGAGAGACATTTGGCTCTGAGGATGGTGTTTTTTTCTCTCAGCAATAGGATTAGACTTCCTCCAGGGCCCTCTGCTGTGTTCTGTTCTGATCAAGGTCAAGCGTAGCCTGCTTGCCTGCCGTGGCGCTCATAAACTGTAAATAAGGACTGGTCTATATGTCAAACACACGTCTGATCGCACAGCTCCATCCTTTCTCCTTACACAACATGCTAGTCAAGAACAGGTGTACAAAAGGCTCAGTACGCACAGCACCAATTGTCATGCCTACTCCCGCTCCCTCTCTCCAGCGCTCGGTGTCGCCGGTCTGCTAACCACCGGCCTTGGCAACAATCATTACGCACACCTGCTCCCCACCTGGTCATCATTATCTCCTTGATTACTCCCCCTTTATTTAGCCCTCAGTTGACAGCAGTGACTAGGTAGCATTGTTTTCTCTCACGTTCTGTACGCTTCTCATATTTTGGTCATCTGCTTCGATTCATTATTAAACTCACCTTCTGAACCTGCCCCTGACTCCCAGCGTATTTCGTTACACCAATCTTCTATGAAAATCTTCCAGTAACAGAGGTGAATATGGATTAAGTTGATAATTTCTGAACATCAGGTTTGCAGAGAAATCTAAATAGTTTACTCTTACCTTCAGACATTATTATAATGACACATCATATAGCCTTTAGTTACCATGCATGACTGGTGGGAACAAAGCAATGGATAACATTACAATTCAGGTTTGAGTCATATTCCATGCATTATTTGGAGTGCCTTTAATGATTACAGAACAAACTAAAATGAACATTTCTACAATTGATTAGCCTCATCCTTCATCAATTTCAGTTAAGTCTATAGAAAAGTATCAAGCATCCCTAGAGTCCTAACATTTTATGTTTACTTTTTACCCCTTCTTCGTGATCTCCAATTGGTAGTTAGTCTTGTCCCATCTCTGCAACTCCCGTACGGACTTGGGAGAGGCAAAGGTCAAGAGTCATGCGTCCCCCCCCCAAGCACAACCCTGTCAAGTCGCACTGCTTCTTGACACACTGCTCGCTTAACCCAGAAGCCAGCCACACCAATGTGTCGGAGGTATCACAGTACAACTGGTGACATGCGCCAGGTCCGCCACAGGAGTAGCTAGAGTGCAATGGGACAAGGACATGCCGGCCAGCCAAACCCTCCCCTAACCCAGACGACGCTGGGCCAATTGTGCGTCGCCTCATGGATCTCACGGGCGCAGCCCCGGGATCAAACCCGGATCTGTAGTGACGCCTCAAGCGCTGCAGTGCCTTAGACCGTTGCGCCACTCGGGAGGCCTAGAGTCCAATTTGACCTGAGCCAAGACGTCTTACCTTCAGATGCATCCTGCAGCTCCACATTGGGTACAAGTGGTCAATTCACACTCCTGTTGCTCTATTTAAGTCCTGCTGTAGCCTTTTTTCATAAGGTAGTCACTCTACGTCTCACCCCTCACATAAGACAGCCACCTCACAAACACACACATACACACACTCCCTGACCTGAGCTTGCTCTACTTCACAAGGGGAAGCAATTATCTACATCTGCTGCTCTTTATTGAGAGGGGTGGGTGGGTGAGGGGGTGTATAACCTGAGGCTGGTGTTGTTCACAATAAGGTTTATCTGTCATCTCACCCAAATGGACCCTTTTCAAACTGTGGAGCAACCTTTTCAGCAGGCCTGTTTGCATTTCATCTTTGTCCAATGGGCTCTGTCAACAGGTCCCTGTGGTGCTAGCGTACCAGGAGGAGAGTCTTGTAAACTGTTAACAAAAGGCAGCACATCCACTCCTCAATCTGTACACCTCAGAACCTGCTGCTGGAAAAACTGGAGCCACTGTTTGTTCACAGGTTAACATGCAATAGTAATATTATCAAATGGTAGAATTTGTCCAATCAAAAAATGTAGGATTTTAAGAATTCTGAAATCCACACTCCCCTCTAAAAGTACCATGTGAATCTAAGACGGATCACTCCTCTTTAGCTTGAATTATTTGCATTGCATAAATGATAGTCATGTAATGTTACTATATTTCTGTCAGCTCGAAATCTACTTACAACTAGTAGAATTAGTGGTGTGCAGGCTTTTATTGGAGTAGGGAGTACAGGCCCCTCTCTATCTTTTCCCCTTATGTTTTGATGTCTGAAATTCACCTGAAACTGAGCAGGTGCCATCGCCTACTAGCTCGAGGGTATGTTTTTAAAAAGGCAGACCTGAATCAAACAGCCTGGACCAATGGAAGTTCACTCTCCCTGTGTGCACATGTGTACACATCATGTAAAGAGAGAGAAAGAGACAGAGAAAAATATAAGTGTATTTTTCAGAATAAAACGTGTGTAGACTTTACTGGGAAATGCTTGCTTACAAGCCTTTCCCAACAATGTAAACAACAACAGTAAACACAGAATTTCAAGTTAGCATTTTCAAACACTTGTTATAGCGCCTCGTTATAGCGCCTCCATCTGGCCAATCAGTGTATTTTTGTAAATGGCGTATTTCTATTGCAAAATGCAGCATTCACCCTAGTTTTAATCAAAATCGGGCCAGTGCTAACTGGGATATCACGTGATGCATGTACAAACAAACAAACGTACTAATGGACGGAGACAGATAAACAGTCCCATCCCCAATTACATTGTGAGGGAAAATAAGATAAGAAAAATACAAATAGTAACAAGAGGAACAAAAAGGAAGCTGTATACAGGGAGTATCAGTACCATTTCACTGTGCAGGCTACTAGGTATTTGAGGTAAATATGTACATAAAGGTAGGGTAAAGTGACTAGGCATCAGGATAGATAATAATAAGAGTAAAATAAAGAACAGAGTAGCAGCAGAATATGATTGTGAAAATGTGTGTGTGTGTGTGCGTGCGTGCATAAGTGTGTATGGCATGGGTATGCATGTGTGTTATGTGTGTGTGCGTATGTATTGTATGTGAATGTGTGTGGGTTTGTGTGAGAGTGTCAGTGTCAGTGTCAGTGTAATGTGAGTGAGTGAGTGCATATACTGTGAATTCGGAAAGGGAAGACCCCCATGAAATGGAAAAAAATGAATGGCTACTTATTGGCATTGGACGATCCATATACACAATCGCAAATACCACTCAATTGGGCGGAAGTTGGTCAAAAACATATTGCAAGTGGAATATGTCAAATGCCGGGTGTTACAAACCAAAAATCCCAAAGTGGGCGAGTGCGCTCCACCGTAGGATTCTATATGGGAAATTATCAGAAAGTCAGCTCTCAAGGGTAAAATCTTCAGAATCTTTTTTTTTTTTTGTCAATTATACATATGTATAATTGACCGTATGTATATAGATTTGTCTTATTTTATGTGAGTTTGTCCATAAGGCCTATGTTTTGTCCATTTGCCATATACGATCATAGGAAGTCGGCTTCTGAACCCAAAAGTCAGTGAACCATGTCCAAATGGCATATAGAAGTATTGCTTGAGGGTAGGGGGCTATACTGGTCTATACCTGGAGGGTAGGGGGCTATACTGGTCTATATCTGGAGGGTAGGGGGCTATACTGGTCTATACCTGGAGGGTAGGGGGCTATACTGGTTAATACCTGGAGGGTAGGGGGCTATACTGGTCTATACCTGGAGGGTAGGGGGCTATACTGGTCTATACCTGGAGGGTAGGGGGCTATACTGGTCTATACCTGGAGGGTAGGGGGCTATACTGGTCTATACCTGGAGGGTAGGGGGCTATACCTGGAGGGTATGGGGCTATACTGGTCTATACCTGGAGGGTAGGGGGCTATACCTGGAGGGAGGGCGCTATACTGGTCTATACCTGGAGGGTAGGGGTTTATACTGGTCCCTTATGTAGGAAAGTATTCAGACTCCCTGACTTTTTACACATTTTCTTAAGTTATAGCCTTATTCTAAAATGGATGAAATAGTTTTTTTCCCACATCAAGCTACACACAATATTCCATAATGACAAAGCAAAAACAGGTTTTTAGAAATTTTTGCTAATTTATTTAAAACAGATATCACATTTGCATACAGTGAGGGAAAAAAGTATTTGATCCCCTGCTGATTTGTACGTTTGCCCACTGACAAAGAAATTATCAGTCTATAATTTTAATGGTAGGTTTATTTGAACAGTGAGAGACAGAATAACAACAAAAAAATCCAGAAAAATGCATGTGAAAAATGTTATGAATGGAATTGCATTTTAATGAGGGAAATAAGTATTTGACCCCTCTGCAAAACATGACTTAGTACTTGGTGGCAAAACCCTTGTTGGCAATCACAGAGGTCAGACGTTTCTTGCAGTTAGCCACCAGGTTAGCACACATCTCAGGAGGGATTTTGTCCCACTCCTCTTTGCAGATCTTCTCCAAGTCATTAAGGTTTCAAGGCTGACATTTGGCAACTCGAACCTTCAGCTCCCTCCACAGATTTTCTATGGGATTAAGGTCTGGGGACTGGCTAGGCCACTCCAGGACCTTTATGTGCTTCTTCTTGAGCCACTCCTTTGTTGCCTTGGCCGTATGTTTTGGGTCATTGTCATGCTGGAATACCCATCCACAACCCATTTTCAATGCCTTGGCTGAGGGAAGGAGGTTCTCACCCAAGATTTGATGCGGTGAAGTTGTCCTGTCCCCTTAGCAGAAAAACACCCCCAAAGCATAATGTTTCCACCTCCATGTTTGACGGTGGGCATAGTGTTCTTGGGGTCATAGGCAGCATATCTCCTCCTCCAAACACGGCGAGTTGAGTTGATGCCAAAGAGATCCATTTTGGTCTCATCTGACCACAACACTTTCACCCAGTTGTCCTCTGAATCATTCAGATGTTCATTGGCAAACTTCAGACGGGCATGTATATGTGCTTTCTTGAGCAGGGGGACCTTGCGGGCGCTGCAGGATTTCAGTCCTTCACGGCGTAGTGTATTACCAATTGTTTTCTTGGTGACTATGGTCCCAGCTGCCTTGAGATCATTGACAAGATCCTCCCGTGTAGTTCTGGGCTGATTCCTCACCGTTCTCATGATCATTGCAACTCCATGAGGTGAGATCTTGCATGGAGCCCCAGGCTGAGGGAGATTGACAGTTATTTTGTGTTTCTTCCATTTGCGAATAATCGCACCAACTGTTGTCACCTTCTCACCAAGCTGCTTGGCGATGGTCTTGTAGCCCATTCCAGCCTTGTTTAGGTCTACAATCTTGTCCCTGACATCCTTGGAGAGCTCTTTGGTCTTGGCCATGGTGGAGAGTTTGGAATCTGATTGATTGATTGCTTCTGTGGACAGGTGTATTTAATACAGGTAACAAACTGAGATTAGGAGCACTCCCTTTAAGAGTGTGCTCCTAATCTCAGCTCGTTACCTGTATAAAAGACACCTGGGAGCCAGAAATCTTTCTGATTGAGAGGGGGTCAAATACTTATTTCCCTCATTAAAATACAATTCCATTTATAACATTTTTCACAAGCGTTTTTCTGGATTTTTTTGTTGTTATTCTGTCTCTCACTATTCAAATAAACCTACCATTAAAATTATAGACTGATCATTTCTTTGTCAGTGGGCAAACGTACAAAATCAGCAGGGGATCAAATACATTTTTCCCTCACTGTAACTGTTCAGACCCTTTACTCAGTACTTTGTTGAAGCACCTGTGATTGTTTTTGGGTGCTTTTCTAATAACCAATTTCTGTGTTCATGCAAGTGACTGATTGATCGTGTCTGGGAGAAATCCTCAGTATCTGCAATTTGGCAGTACGCCCAGAACCTTCTTTTTAAAATGAAACGGATATCTCAGTTTCAAGGTCTCAGCTTGGAGAGAAGAAGCCTCGTGAGGTATTGGTCGGTCACATGCATGAACCAAACGTTAATGATGAATTAATTATGAATAATGAATAAGCTAAATCATGCAAATATAATTTGTCTTTGTAAGCAGTATATAAGAGAACTAAAGGGACTGCCCCGGCGGAGCTCACTTCAGACCGATGCTATATGCATCTAAGTTTTATTGTGACCTGTCCAGCTTGCTGTTAATATAGAATTATTCATTTAAGATTGACTTCGAGTCTCTCCTGTGTACAATTTCCACAACACACCTTTGGCAGCGATTACAGCCTATAGTCTTCTTGGGTATGACGCTACAAGCTTGGCAAACCTGTATTTGGGGAGTTTCTTCCATTCTTCTCTGCAGATCCTCTCAAGCTCTGTCAAGTTGGATAGGGAGCGTCGCTGCACAGCTATTTTCAGGTTTCTTCAGAGCTCTTTCCATCAGGTTCAAGTCCAGGCTGTGGCTGGGCCACTCAATAACATTCAGAGACTTGTCCCAAAGCCACTCCTGCATTGTCTTGGCTGTGTGCCTACGGTCGTTGTCCTGTTGGAAGGTGAACCTTCGCCCCATTCTGAGGTCCTGATCGCTCTGGAGCAGCTTTTCATCAAGGATCTCTCTGTACTTTGCTCCGTTCATTTTTCCATTAATCCTGACTAGTCTCCCAGTTCCTGCCGCTGAAAAACATCCCCACAGCATGCTGCCACCACCATACTTCACTATAGAGATGGTGCCAGGTTTCCTCCAGACGTGACGTTCAATCTTGGTTTCATCAGACCAGAGAATCTCGTTTCTCATCACAAACCCTAATCTGAGAGTCTTTGGTGCCTTTTGGCAAACTCCAAGTGAGCTGTCACGTGCCTTTTCCTGAGGAATGGCATCCTTCGGGCCACTCTACCATAAAGGCCTGATTGGTTGTGTGTTGCAGAGTTAATTGTCATTCTGGAAGGTTATCCCATCTCCACAGAGAAACTATTGAGCTCTGTCAGAGTGACCATTGGGTTCTTGGTCGCCTCCCTGACCAAGGCCCTTCTCCCTCGATTGCTCAGTTTGGCCGGGCAGCCAGCTCTCTGTGGTTCCAAACTTCATCCAATGAAGACTGATGGAGGTCACTGTGTTCTTGGGGACCTTCAATGCTGCAGACATTTTTTAGTACCCTTCCCCAGGTCATTGCCTCGACACAATCCTTTCTGAGCTCTACGGACAATTCCTTCAACCTCATAGCTTCGTTTTTGCACTGACATGCACTGTCAACTGTGGGTGTCAGGAATTGTGGGTACTGGTTCAGTGAGTCAGGTGCAGAAGAGCAGAGATGTGTGGACAAGGTATTTAATAACAACAGTACCAGTACATAAACGATAGAAGGTGCGGGAAAAATACCGGTCTCACAAAGTAACGGGAGTTAACACAGAACCCGGCAAACAAAACAACCAGCCGTATCGTAACAAAACTGATGAATTAATATAAACACGCACACAAACATGGGGGAAACAGAGGGTTAAATAATGAACATGTAATTGGGGAATTTAAACCAGGTGTGTAGAAACAAAGACAAAACAAATGGAAAAATTTAAAGTGGATCGGCGATGGCTAGAAGACCGGTGACGTCGACCGCCAAACGCTGCCCGAACAAGGAGAGGGACCGACTTCGGTGGAAGTCGTGACAGTGGGACTTTATATAGACAGGTATGTGCCTTTCTAAATCATGTCCAATCAATTGAATGTACCACAGGTGGACTCCAATCAAGTTGTAGAAACATCAAGGATTATCAAAGGAAACATGATGTACTTGAGCTCAATTTTGAATCTCATAGCAAAGGGTCTGAATACTTATGTAAATATTTTTTTTTATATATATATATAATTTG
The DNA here is from genome assembly GCA_030435695.1 of Brachymystax lenok tsinlingensis. NCBI lineage: Eukaryota > Metazoa > Chordata > Actinopteri > Salmoniformes > Salmonidae > Brachymystax > Brachymystax lenok. The sequence continues at coordinate 43,689,147 of CM059819.1, forward strand.
CAAAAATTCTAACAACCGGTTTTTGCTTTGTCATTATGGGTTATTGGGTCTAGATTGATGAAAAAATATATATTTTATCAATTTTAGAATAAGGTTAGAATAAGGTTGTAACGTCACGAAATGTGGAAAAAGTCAAGGGGTCTGAACACTTCCCGAATGCACTGTATAGTGTATATATAGTCTTGTGAGTGTGCATAAAGTCAGTGCAAAATAGGGTCAATGCAGATAGTCCAGGTAACCATTTTAATGAACTATTTAGCAGTCTTACAGCTATTTAGCAGCCTTATGGCTTGGGGGTAGAAGTTGTCTAGAGCCGATGCTCCATTACTGCTTGCCAGACAGTAGCAGAGTGAACAGTCTATGTCTTGGATGGCTGAAGTTTTTGATAATTTCTCAGGCCTTCCTCCGACATGGCCTGATCTAGAGGTCCTTGATGGCATGGAGCTCGGCCCAAGTGATGTACTAGGCTGTCTGCAGCACCCTCTGTAGTGCTTTTAGGTCAAGGGTGGTGCATTTGCCATACCAAGCGGTGATGCAGCCAGTCAATATGCTCTTGATGGTGCAGCTGTATAACTTTTAGAGGATCCAAGGGCCCATGCCAAATCTTTTCAAACTCCTGAGGTGGAAGATGCGCTATCGTGTCATCTACACAACTGTGCGGGTATGTGTGGACCATGTTAAGGTCTTAGTGATGTGGACACCAAGGAACTTCAATCTCTCGACCCGCTCCACTACAGCTCTGTCGAAGTGGAAGGGGGCGTGCTCTTCTTTCTCATTCCTGCAGTTCAAAATGAGCTTTTTGGTCTTACTTATATTGAGGGAGAGGCTGTTGTCCTGGCACCACACTGACAAGTTGAATCGAGTCATCAGCAAAGTTGATGATGGTGTTGGAGTCGTGTGTGGACACGTAGTCGTGGGTGAACAGGGAGTACAGGCACACACCCCTGAGGAGCATACGTGTTAAGAGACAGCGTGGCGGAGGTGTTGTTGCCTACCCACACCACCTGGGGCCGGCCCGTCAGGAAGTCCAAATCCAGTTGCAGAGGGAGGTGTTCAGTCACAGGGTCCCGACCTTGGTAATGAACTTGAATGGGACTATGTGGTTGAACACAGAGCAGTAGTCTACGAACATCATTCTTAAACAGTTATATCCACTATTTTCCAGGTGGGAGAGAGCAGGGTGAAGTGCAATTGAGATTGCGTCATCTGTGGATCTGTTGGTGTGCTATGCCAATTGGAGTGGGTCCAGGGTGTATGGGATGATGGTGTTGATGTGTTTTATGACCAGCCTTTCAAAGCACTTCATAATTACAGATATGATTGCTACGGGACGATAGTCATTTAGGCAGGTTACCTTGGAGTTCTTGTGAACAGGGACAATGGTGGTCAGCATGAAACATGTTGGGATTATAGACTGGGAGAGATTGAAAATGTCCATGAAGTCGCCAGCTGGTCTGCGCATGCTCTAAGAACGGGCCCTGGTATTCCATCTGCAGCCTTGCAAGTGATAACCTATTTAAACGTTTTACTCACATCAGCCACGGAGAGCGAAATTACACGGTAATCCGGAACAAAAGAGGCTTTCATGCAAGACTCAGTGTTGTTTTTCCTCTAAGCGAGAATAAAAGCCATTTAGCTTGTTTGTGAGTTCTGCATCACTGGGCATCTCACAGCTGGTTTCGCTTTGTAGTCAGTCATCAACTGCAAGCCCTGCCATATCCAACAAGCATCAGAGCCTGCGCAATTGTATTCCACCTTCCTTCTATATTGAGAGAGAGCATGTTTGGAATGGTACAATCAGGGTAATGGTGGGCATTCACATCCTATGATATGGAAAGCCAGCCCTCTCACATAGAATGCAGGGGCTCCAGCTCAGGTCTGCACAGGACCTTTTCATACCGCACCTGCTTTCTGTCCAACTTCCACCAGCTACCTCAAGAACTGGTCCCGAACCCAACCGCAGTCTCACAATGTAATTCTTGGCATATGTGATGCAGCTCACTTCCCAGCCATGGTCCCAGCAATTTGTGCCCTTTAGGCAATACCAAAATGCCCAAAATAACCTAAGAAACATGTTAAATTACCAGAGATTCTCACGTGCAATTCTCCCTCTAAGCTGCGCGAGTGCACGGGCACGCAGCTCCTCAGGAACTGCAGCACAGAAGAAAAATAAACCCTTGCAGAGAAGCACAAGAACTTGAACTTCACTTAACTTTCAAAAGTTTTCCCCATTAGCTAACACCATCAACGTTTCCCTTTACTTTGGGAATTGTCATCGAATCAACGCAATATTAGCCACATTCAATGAAACATACCAAAACAAAACTAACTTTGCAAGACTAGGTATGCAAAACTAACTATGCAAGAGATTTTGTTGCAGGCAGAGCGCATGCCCATACTCTACACAGACCGGTGTGCCATAACCAATCAGAGCTGCAGTAGGCCTATATGCAAATGGGCCATTGCCATATATGGATTTGTGCCACTGGACTGTTTCACAGCATGAGCAGTTGTGATTATTATGCGCTTGATTTGAGATCAAAGGGAGAGCTGCATGTAGCCAGCAATGGGGGAGTAGTTAATTCCTTCTTTGAAAAGCAAGTCAGGTAAAGAGCTATTTTTATGTCTTAAAAGGGCAGTGTTGTATTTTTATACAAGCTAGAATAAGCTAAGCAGCCAATAGGCAGACGGTCGCATACTTTGTCTGATTCTCTTGGGAGCAATTTCCAAACGCCTGAAGGTACCACGTTCATCTGTACAAACAATAGTACGCAAGTATAAACACCATGGGACAACGCAGCCGTCATACCGCTCAGGAAGGAGACGCATTCTGTCTCCTAGAGATGAACGTACTTTGATGCGAAAAGTGCTAATCAATCCCAGAACAACAGCAAAGGACCTTGTGAAGATGCTGGAGGAAACAGTTACAAAAGTGTCTATAGCCACAGTAAAACGAGTCATGTATCAACATAACCTGAAAGGCGGCTCAGCAAGGAAGAAGCCACTGCTCCAAAACCGCCATAAAAAAGCCAGACTACAGTTTGCAACTGCACATGGGGACAAAGATCGTACTTTTTGGAGAAATGTCCTCTGGTCTGATGAAACAAAAAAAGAACTGCTTGGCCATAATGACCATACCATACTTCCAAAGTTGTGGCAAAATGGCTTAAGGACAACAAAGTCAAGATAATGGAGTGGCCATCACAAGGCTCTGACCCCAATTCCATAGAAAATTTGTGGGCAGAACTGAAAAAGCGTGTGCGAGCAAGGAGTCCTACAAACCTGACTCAGTTACACCAGCTCTGTCATGAGGAATTGGTCAAAATTCACCCAACTTATTGTGGGAAGCTTGAGGAAGGCTACCTGAAACGTTTAACCCAAGTTAAACAATTTAAAGGCAATGCTACCACATACTAATTGAGTGTATGTAAACTTCTGACCCACTGGGAATGTGATGAAAGAATAAAAGCTTAAATAAATCATTCTCTGTCACGTCCAGGCCTGAGATGACAGGCTGGAGTGTTTTGTTTTTGTTTTTGGTGTAGGGTTTTCTGTTCTAGATTATATATTTCTATGTTGGGGTAATGGTTCCCAATTAGAGGCAGCTGAGTGTCGTTGTCTCTAATTGGGAACCATATATATGTTTGTAGTTTTCACTTGGGGTTTGTGGGTAATTGTTTGAGCTTAGCTTGTTTTTGTGTTTAGTTACGTTCAACATTCACGATCTTCGTTACTTTCCGTTTGTTGTTTTACCCAGTTACGTTCATATTAAAAATGTATACTGGAAGCATCGCTGCGTCTTGGTCTGTCCCTTATGAAGATCGTGACAGAATCATCCACCACAAGAGGACCAAGCAGCGAGAGACCCGGGAGTCCTGGACTTGGGGGGAAATATTAGCTGGGAAGGGACCTTGGGGGAAGACGGAGGATTATCGTCACCCCAGGGAGAAAAAAGCGTCGAAAAAGGAGCAGCGCAGGTGTGCGAAGAGCGTGGGAGCTACGAGGATATATATGGAGCATGCGAGAAAGGTTTATTGGAACTCGCCTGGCACGGAAGCCCGAAAGACAGCCCCAAATTTTTTTTGGGGGGGGCACACGAGGAGTTTGGCCGGTTCAGGAGGGACTCCTGAGCCAACTCCTCGTGCTTTGTGGAGAGAGCGTTGGGGAGAGCGGCGCACGGAGAGGACACCGTGTTATGCAGTGTTGCGCACTGTTTCTCCTGTGCGGATTCAGAGGCCGGTGCGGAAAATTCCAGCTCCACTCATCAGTCGGGCTAGACTGAGTGTGCAGCCGGGGGGAGTGGTGCCAGCTCTGCGCCAGGTCTCCAGTGCGCCTCCTAGGACCTGGATATCCTGCACCGGTTCTGCGTTCAGTATCTCCGGTACGTGTCCACAGCCCAGTGCGAGAGATCCCAGCGCCACTCGTCAGGCCAAGGTTAGTGTTCTACCTGGAAGAGTGGTGCCAGCTCTGCGCGCCAGGTCTCCAGTGCGTCTCCTGGGACCAAGATATCCTGCACCGGTCCTACAGGCAGAATCTCCGGTTCGCATCCACAGCCCAGTACGTCCTGTCTCTGCTCCACACTCCAGGATCCCTGTTCTACGCTCCAGGATCCCTGTGCCCGGCGTGGACTCAGTACGTCCTGTCCCTGCTCCACGCTCCAGGATCCCTGTTCCACGCTCCAGGGTCCCTGTGCCCGTGGGGAACCCAGCACGTCCTGTTCCCGCTCCCCGCACCAGAGTGCGCGTCACGAGCCCAGTACGGCCGGTTCCCGCTCCCCGCACCAGAGTGCGCGTCACGAGCCCAGTACGGCGGTTCCGCTCCCGCACCAGAGTGCGCGTCACGAGCCCAGTACGGCCGGTTCCGCTCCCGCACCAGAGTGCGCGTCACGAGCCCAGTACGGCCGGTTCCCGCTCCCCGCACCAGAGTGCGCGTCACGAGCCCAGTTCGGCCGGTTCCTGCTCCCCGCACCAGAGTGCCAAAGAGGGTCCCCAGTCCGGCGCCGCCAGTGAGGGTCCCCAGTCCGGCGCCGCCAGTGAGGGTCCCCAGTCGGCGCCGCCAGTGAGGGTCCCCAGCCCGGCGCCGCCAGTGAGGGTCCCCAGCCCGGCGCCGCCAGTGAGGTCCCCAGCCGGGGCCGCCAGTGAGGGTCCCCAGCCCGGGCCGCCAGAGAGGGTCCCCAGTCCTGCAAATGGCCCAGGGCCTCCGGTGTGTGACCGGACCAGCACGGCCAGCACCGGAGCCGCCACCTGGGACAGAGAAACCCACCGAAGACCCCCATGGACTTTTGGGTGGCGCGGTCGAGTCCGCGCCTTTGAGAGTACTGTCACGTCCAGGCCTGAAAAAGACAGGCTGGCGTGTTTTGCTTTGGTTTTGGTGTAGGGTTTTTGTTCTAGGTGTTGTATTTCTATGTTGGGGTAATGGTTCCCAATTAGAGGCAGCTGTGTGTCGTTGTCTCTAATTGGGAACCATATATATATTTGGGGTTTTCATTTAGGTTTTGTGGGTGATTGTTTGGACATAGCTTGTTTGTGTTTAGTGTGTTCGACTTCACGATCTTCGTTACATTTACTTTTTGTTGTCTTACCCAGTTACGTGAGTTTAGTTTTTGAATAATAAACATGTATACTGGATGCGTCGCTGCGCATCCAGTATTGGTCTGTCCCTTATGAAGATCGTGACATTCTCTCTACTATTATTCTGACATTTCACATTCTTAAAATAAAGTGGTGATCCTAACTGACCTAAGACAGGGAATTTTTACTAGGATTAAATGTCAGGAATTGTGAAACTGAGTTTAAATGTATTTGGCTATGGTGTATGTAAACTTCCGACTTCAACTGTGCAGTGTCGTAAGTTACAGTATGCAAATGTTTAGCTAATGTGGGGTGACTAGTAGTACAGCTGTCAGTGTTCAGCAAGTTTTTTTTATATCTTTATTTCATATTTATTTAACCAGGTAGGCCAGTTGAGAACGAGTTCTCATTTACAATTGCGACCTGGCCAAGATAAAGCAAAGCAGTTCAACACATACAACAACACAGAGTTACACATGGAATAAACAAACATACAGTCAATAATACAGTAGAAAAAGTCTACATACAGTGTGTGCAAATGAGGTAAGGCAATAAATAGGCCATAGTGGCGAAGTAATTACAATATAGCAATTAAACACTGGAGTGATAGATTTGCAGAAGATTAATGTGCAAGTAGAGATACTGGGGTGCAAAGGAGCTAAATAAATAAATAAATACCATATGGGGATGTGGTAAATGGATGGGCTATTTACAGGGGCTTTGGTGACAAAATGGATGGCACTGTTGATTACTCAGCAAACTGGATGCAGTCTGAGTGTTGGATGCTATTTTGTAAATGACATCGCCGAAGTCGAGGATCGGTAGGATAGTCAGTTTTACGAGGGTATGTTTGGCAGCGTGAGCGAAGGAGGGTTTGCTGCGAAATAGGAAGCCGATTCTAGATTTAATTTTGGATTGGAGATTAACATTATTTAACATAAAGGTAACATTCAGCAATTTGAAATCCATTAACTCAGTTACATTTTCATACTTGAACTCAAAATTAACAATTGCAATCTGTTAACGTTACTCAAAAGATCACCACAATTTGCAAATAGCCTGTTTGCTATCGTAAAGGTGTAAGAAATTATAGCTAGCTAAATTACTTACTGCAGAGTAGGGCTAGCAATGATCTAACTAGTAACTTAGGCTGGTAGTTGATTTTAAGGTACAGTTATGATAATGGGGATTTGTAATTAAGATTGAGATTGGACTAAAATCTGGGTAATTGGATGCTTAGATGTAACCATAGACTGTCTTATTTTTGCATAGGGTCAATTAAACATGAAAAGGAAGGAAGAGATATCAGATTTATTTTTAAAGAAGCACAAACAGGCAGGTCAGGTGCAAACAGACCCCAGCCCTTGCATCACCACCGGACCCCAGAGCAGCTCCCTACCTGAGGCTAGTCAGAGTCAGTGTGGTCAGACTTCACAAGGACCCAGTCTACCACCACAAGGTCAAAGCATCTACCAGGTAGTCAGTCACATGCCCAGTTCAGAATTTAAGTTTAGCTTTAGTTTGTAATAGATTATTTTGTCAGATTAAGCCTCACTTGGTTGGTTGTTGATTCATGTGTGTTCTTGTTTTGATGGCTGTGGTATTTTTGTTTTTATTATACACTAATGGTTCTTGTGTTATTTTAATGTAATAGATATATCAAGGGATGACACAGAGACCTCTGGCTCTGAGCAAGATAGTGAGCCAGAGCTGCCAGGAGATGTCATCGAGCCCCTCCCAACTGCATCAAGTACCAGATATGCTGTTCCAAAAGGACCTAATGGTAGGCCAGGCCTATACTCTAAATACACATTTTATTTAGCAGCTGTTAGTATCTAATCTTTTGGATCCCTTAGTTATACATTTCCATAGTGATATGACACATTATTTAACGTGTATTTATGACATTTCAAGATACAGATTAGAGGGTCCTGTACAGCGGTGTTTGAAAACATTTCGGAAAGGGCTTTCAACAGCTCCTGTTATAAGGACAATTCATGGCTTGAATTTTCTGTAAGTCAAGATTCGACTTATTGTTCTGTAAGTCAAGATTCAACTTATTGTTTCGCCTGTAGGCGTATTTCTCTGCACAATACACCTGAATCTGCCTTCACATCACAGTCAGGTTTTTGTAACTGGAAAAGGGTGCTGTTTAAAGATTCTGGGTTTAAGCTCCATGCGAAGGCAGAGCATCATATCAATGCTAAGTATGCTTGGAATCAGCATAAAAGGGCTATTGACAGCTATTCATCAATGTTAGACGTCATAAATGAGGACCCGAAAAAGAAAGTGGAGGAAAACTCTACTTACATTAAAACAATTGCAGATGTGCTCCTATTAACTGCCACTCAAAATATAGCGCAGAGAGGTCATCGAGTCTGATGACTCTCACAACAAGGGTAATAGTTTGACTATCTTAGAAGAAATAGACCTTCTCATAGAGAAAAGGATGAATGCATGTGACAATGCCAAGTACACAAGCCACCAAATCCAGAACGAAGTTCTTGGGGGCATAGCTGAGGTGGTACAAAGTGAAATAATAAGAGAAGTAAAAATTTTACACTTTCAGTCAGCTGAAAGCTTAGATGCATCAGGTCTCACAAAAATGATAATTGATTGCCTTGAAAAACATGGACTACAGAAATAATCTTGTGGGGCAAGGCTATGGCGGTGCATCTGTCATGAGCGGAAAGCATTCTGGTGTGTCTGCACGGATTAAAAACAGTGCAAGATTAGCATTTTATGTGCAGCATCTTGTCGACGCTGTAAAATCAATGCCTGAGGCAGTACACTTTTTTGCTCTCCTGCAGAAGCTTTATATCTTTGTATCTGGCTTGTACATTCATCTCAAGTGGCTTGCAGTTCAGACAGAGCTGTATCCACAGCAGCAGCCCAGAGACTTACAGATGTAAGGTGGGCATGCAGATACATGGCATGCCATAATCTGAGGGACAGGGTTCCAGCAGTTCTGAGAGTGCTACAGGATATCACACTTGAAAATAGTATATATATAAAATAGATATATTCACATTTCATAGGGCTTTTGGTTACTTTTTGTAAAGTGCTTGGTGATGCCAAATGTCTTTCTGACATGCTCCAATCAAGCTCTCTTAACCTAGCAAGGGCTGTGGATCTAGTAGGTGCCCTACAGACACATTACAGGACTACAAAAGTGAGGGTTACTTTAGAGAACTATGGAGAGAGGTTGAAGAGATTGCAGAGCACTGCAAAATAAGTGTACAAACAGTGTGTAAGAGACAGCTTAAAACAAGCTTAAGATTTCACAACTTATTGATGATGAGCACTGTAGGACAGAAAAATAGTGACCAAAGTGATGGTGAGAGCTTCCAAAGAGCTATCTTTTATCAGGTGCTTGACAGTCTCACAGCTGAGATGCAGAGGCATTTTTCAAAGAAGAATTGCGAGATAATGCAAGGGGTCCAGTCTCTCTCATTCTTGAATGAGGAGCCACTGTTTGCCTTTGCTCAGACCTTTGAGTCAGATTTAGAAGACCTCAAACATGAGGTTCATCAAACCAAGCGTCTTCTTGATAGGAGAGAGCAAAGCGGAAGGGACAGACCGTCTACTCTCCTTGACTTTGTTGTGTTTCTAGAACCTTATGAAGAGGTCTTCCATTAGTTATTTTGTTACACCAATCTGTTGTTACACCAATCAGCAGTGCTTCTTGCGAGAGAAGCTTCTCAGCTTCAGCACTGTGTACTCACTAGTACATTGACATTCTAAATGATAAATCCAAAGGTATCATGTCACACAGATTTAATTTGGTCTTGATTAGGCCAATTCCAAAACCTTTCTTTCCTATTAGTTAACACAATATTTATGAGCATAAATATGATACTGTAAATTTGTAATATTGATGGGCACCAAAATTATTTGTATTTTTCAAGTTCGTTTCTGCTTGATACCTGGTATGACAAATTGCAGTGTTTTTTTGTAAATAATCTATACAATTTATGTAACACACAAATGCTATCTTATCTCCTTGGTGCTTGAGCTTTATTTTGAGAAAATATTATGGATGTTCAACACTTATAGACCCAGATTATATATTAATGAAAACAGAGGGACCCAAGTCTCTCCAGTGTGTGTGTGTGTGTGCGAGTGCGTGAGTGAGAGAGAGAGAAATAAATTGAGCTGCAGTTCCGAGGTAGAGACACTGACTATTCATAGTATGTTAAAAAATTCTAGCGAAGTAACCCTTTTGGGCCACACTATCTGCCACATTGAAGAACTCCGGTTATGTGAATTATCCCTTCTACCTCTAATCAGCAATCATAGGATTCATTCATGCTCCTTAGATGCCAGGTTAGGGTTACACATGTCACATGTGGATGACGCTGGAGAGACAAAGCAGGTACGGGGACTAAACATTTAATATAATAACTGACAAGGCACAAGACAGGATCAGCATCAGCAAAAGAATACAGACAAAAAAAACTATTAATGCAGCAGCGAGGAACAGAGCAAGGGAACAGACAAATATAGGGGAGGAAAGTAACATGTGATAAGCGAGTCCAGGTGAGTCCAATAACGCTGATGCAAGTGACGAGGGAGGGCAGGTGTGAGTGATGATGGCAGGAGCGTGTAATGCAGGGTAATCTGGCGCCCTCAAGCGCCAGGGGAAGGGAAGAGCGGGAGCAGACGTGACAACACACACATTTTCTGTCATGGTCTATGGACCCCCTGAAGTAGCCTTGGCCAGCCCCTGGCCACCCCATGTATAAAACTCTAGTTGCGCCACTGTATAGGCTACCTTTTAGGATATAGGCTACCTTTTAGGAGGACGATTTTCCGACAGAGACAAATGAATAGGTAATAAATATTTATTGAAAATTAATAGGCGCTCTCTCACTATGTGGTCATTGCACCTTTTCCTTTTTGTTCAAAGAATATTTCTCATTCATTAAACATATGTTTCAAAGGGCATCTGTGTGTTGGTAGGAGTAATTTGTGTGGATTTTGGTGTGCAATGAAAGAAGTAGAAGCTTAATGCTGTGCGGGTGGGCCGGTGTTTTCTTATTTCTTGTGTGTTTTTGTTCTACCTTATGTTATTTTCATTGTTATTGAGTATTGTGTTGTTGGGTTTTGAGTTTGCAATAAAGACATTTCACTGTAGTTGTGCATGTGACATAAAAAAATGTAAACTTGAAACTTGTAGGGTTATAAGTACCAGGATACACCTGCCCTGTGTCCGTGGGAACCAGGGCTATCACTCAATGCAAGCCATTTCTGTCCCCAGATCTATTTATAAGCAAAAACGTTGGTCTGAACTGGTACCAGAACCATGCAGGTCCCTTAAACAAGACACTTTACATCTAAGAGGTTTTAAAGGTTAAAATGTTAAAGGATAAATGCAAGGTAGGCTTCTGCAAATGTATATTTCATACCATATAAGCTTTTGTTTTTATTCTAGCTTGTTATTTTCTAGTATTACATTGTTATTCATTAATACATTTTGGGGTTTTGAGTTAGCATGAAAGGCATTTCACTGTACTTGTGCATGTGACATTAAAACTTGAAACTTGAAACTTCTAGTGTCATAACTACCAGGATACACATGCTCTGCTCACAGAAAAGTGGGTTTGTCTTCTGTATTAAAGATTTTGCAACTTATAACTGCTGGAAATGATGTGTAATTTTTTTTGGTCAACAATGTAGACACCTCCAATCGCTTTGCTGTTCATGTGTTCTTATTGTTTTGTGCACAGCCTCGACTCAAATATAATACTATCCTCTAAAGAAGAGATGGATATGTTGGAACAAGTGAGAGCACCTGCAGTGGAGTGACCAGTGATGACTAGGCTACGTTTTGCAGCTGTGTGGATTCAAGTGTTTCAAGTGTCATTCAAGTGTCTCTTTTTTCAGATTGAAATATGCAAATTATGTTGTTTGTAATGCAGGTGCACCTGCACAGTGGAACAGTGAGGGTACATAATAATGTGAATAATTAACAACTGAAAGCGGCAATCTGCAGTTGGGGAGGGAGAAATGTAACCACTCTCAAATTCATAGACAAAGCTATATGCAACTACTGACATCCATGAGATCAACATGATAGTTTTAACCATGTTTTGAGGCTACACAGTGTTTGTTTACAATTACCTTGTTTACAAACAATTTAGTAAAACAAGCTTAGCCCCTACATATTGGGTTCTGATGGGGACAACAGTTAAACTAAGCTCAGGAGGCATTTATTTTATATTTTCAAGAATAAATGGTTATATCACAAATTCAAAAGTCCAAAATGTACCAATCACAGATTGCCCTTTTAAACACAACTGCTAACATTACATAATTTAATTGTGCTGCTCTGTGTAAGTGGTAATGTAGTTCCTATATCTACACAGATAAATACCTGCAATGGATCTCAGAAAAATAAAGAGAATAAAGAAATACTTGCTCCTGTTGATGACGAAAACATAGAGAAAAGTAAGAAAGCTTGGAAAAGGATAGCCTATTCCCAAACTGTGTGTGCTGCCTCCAACTCTTGCAGTCCTGCATATCTGAGTGTGGTACTAACTGTCCTGTTCCCTCTCCAGTAGCAGAGATGGCCACATGCGTGCACACTGGAGACTGTGAGGCAAAGCTGTGCTGTATCTGCTATTTAACAGGGAAAAGACGCATCCTAAAGGAAGGAGAGGCCTGCGTACTGCAAGGAGGTTGCTCTAAACTGCGGAGAAATCTTGCGTACTGTGACTGTGCACACGGTTAGCACCTGTCGTGCCCAGGCTAAACACCCCAAAAACCAAGAGTATGAGGGGTATTGCCTTTTGAGGACACAAGCTCAAGTACACAGTACAAATATGATAAAAAGATGAAAAGATGATATGATGCATTTCCTATTCAACAAAACTGTATGAATAAGGCTTGAAATTATTTATATGCTTTCTACATATAGTATAATCAAATTATAAAACCACTAACTATAAGATTTTACCTTCTTTATAACTGTAAATTACATATTTGTATGTTTAGTGTTAAAGAAAATGTGCATATTTTCTAAAGGTCTCTCTAGATCAAAATATCTGCCCCCACCACTTTGAAAGTAACAAAACTGTAGCTTGGTTTCCTGAACTCGTTAGGAACTCACCTTTCATCTCATATTAATGAAGAATTTGGAAAATACTGAAATCCACACCACTCTCCCCTCTAAAAGTACCATGTGAATCTAAGAGGGATAACTCCTCTATAGCCTGAATTATTTGCTTTGCATAAATGACAATCATGTACTGGTACTATATTTCTGTCAGCTTGAAATGTACTTACTACTAGTTGAATTAATGTTGTGCAAGGTTTTTAGTGGGGTAGGGAGTACAGGCTCCTTCCTATCTTTTCCACTGTGTTTTGATGGTGTTTATACTTGCGTACTATTGTTTGTACAGATGAACGTGGTACCTTCAGGCGTTTGGAAATTGCTCCCAAGGATGAACCAGACTTATGGCGGTCTACACTGATTTCTTTTGGATTTCCCATGATGTCAAGCAAAGAGGCACTGAGTTTGAAGGTAGGCCTTGAAATACATCCACATGTACACCTCCAATTGACTCAAATTATGTAAATTAGCCTATCTTCTAGCTTCTAAAGCCATTACATAATTTTCCAAGCTGTTTAAAGGCACAGTCAACTTAGTGTGTGGAAACTTCTGACCCACTGGAATTGTGATACAGTGAATTATACGTGAAATAATCTGTCTTTAAACAATTGTTGGAAAAATTACTTGTGTCATGCACAAAGTAGATGTCCTAACCGACTTGCCAAAACTATAGTTTGTTAACAAGACATTTGCGGAGTGGTTGAAAAGTTTTAATGACTCCAACCTAAGTGTATGTACACTTCCGACTTCAACTGTATGTACAGTGTGTACCAGTACCATATCAATGTGCAGGGTACTAGGTATTTGAGGTAAATATGTGCATAAAGGCAGGGTAAAGTGACCAGGCATCAGGATAGATTATAATAAGGTATTTGATGTAGATATGTACATAAAGGCAGGGTAAAGTGACTAGGCATCAGAATAGAAAATAATAAGGTATTTGAGGTAGATATGTACATGAAGGCAAGGTAAAATAACTAGGCATCAGGATAGATAATAAGGGTAAAATAAAGAAAAGACTAGCAGTAGCATATGATGATTGTGAAAGTATGCGCGTGTGTGTCTGTCTGTGTGTGTATGTGGCATCAGTATGCATGTGTGTGTTATCTGCGTGTGCTTATGTAGTGTATGTGAATGTGTGTGGGGGTTTGTGTGAGAGTGTCAGTGTTATGTTTATGAGTGAGTGTATATATAGTGCATATATAGTCTTGTGAGCGTGCAAAAAGCCAGTGCAAGATAAGGTCAATGCAGATAGTCCGGGAAACCATTTAATTAACTATTTAGCAGTCTTCTGCCTATTTTCGCAGTCTTATGGCTTGCGGAAATAAACTGTCTCTGAGCCTATTGGTCCGAGAGTCTTGATGCTCCAGTAGCAGATTGAACAGTCTATGTCTTGGGTGGCTGAAGTTTTTGGCAATTTTTCAGACATTCCTCCGACACCGCCTGATATAGAGGTCCTTGATGGCAGTTGAGCTCGGACCCAGTGATGTACTCGGCTGTCGACACCACCCTCTGTAGTGCTTTGAGGTTGAGGACAGTGAATTTGCCATACCAAGCAGTGATGCAGCCAGTCAAGATGCTCTTGATGGTGCAGCGGTATAACTTATTGAAGAACCAAGGGCCCATGCCAAATCTTTTCAGACTCCTGAGGTGGAAGAGGCGCTGTCGTGCCCTCTTCACAACTGTGAGGGTGTGTGTGGACCATGTTAAGTCCTTAGTGATGTGGACACCAAAGAACTTCAATCTCTCAACCCGCTCCAGTTCAGCTCAGTTGATGTGGATGGGGGCATGCTCTTCTTTCTTTTTCCTGCAGTTCAAGATTAGCTCTTTGGTCTTAATGACATTGAGCTAGAGGCCTGGCACCACACTGCCAAGTCGAGTCAGCAACCTTGATGAGGATGTTGGAGTTGTGTGTGGACACGCAGTCGTGGGTGACCAGGGAGTACAGGAGGGCACTAAGCACACACCCCTGAGGAGCCCCCATGTTGAGGGTCAGTGTTGCAGAGGTGTTGTTGCCTACCCTCACCACTCGGGGCCGCCACGTCAGGAAGTCCAGATCCAATTGCAGAGGGAGGTGTTCAGTCATAGGGTCCCGACCTTGGTAATGAACTTGACGGGGACTATGGGGTTGAACGCAGAGCAGTAGTCAATGAACAGCATTCTCAAAAAGTTATATCCCCTCTTTTCCAGATGGGAGAGAGCAGGATGAAATGCAATTGAGATTGTGTCATCTGTGGATCTGTTGGTGCAGTATGCGAATTGGAGTGGGTCCAGGGTGTCTGGGATGATGGTGTTGATGTGTGTCATGATTTCAGATGAGTGCTAGGCAAGTTACCTTGGAGTTCTTGTGAATAGGGACAATGGTGGTCAGCATGAAACATGTTGGGATTACAGACTGGGAGAGATTGAAAATGTCTGTGAAATTGCTTGCCAGCTGGTCTGTGCATGGTCTGAGAACGAGCCCTGGTATTCCATCTGCAGCCTTGCGAGTGTTAACCTGTTTAAAAGTTTTACTCACAGAGAGTGAGATGTGTGCACAGAGATGAGTGCACAGTCATCCGGAACAACAGGGGCTTTTATGCAAGACTCAGTGTTGTTTTTCCTCAAAGCGAGAATAAAAGGCATTTAGCTTGTTTGGTTGTTCTGCATCACTGGGCATCTCACAGCTGGGGAGCGCTTTGTAGTCTGTTATCGACTGCAAACCCTGCCACATCCTACAAGCATCAAAGGCCTGTGTAATTGGATTCCACCTTCCTCCTTTATTGAGAGAGAGCATGTTTGGAATGGTAGAATCAGGGTAATGGTAATCATATAGTTGGGTAATCTCATATTTTCCATTGATGCACAACATTTACTGTGAAGCTGTCTGGTCGAACATTCATATCTTAGGGTATGGAAAGCCAACCCTGTCATATACAATATAAGGGGCTCTAGCTAGAGGTCTACGTGGGAACTGCAGCTTTTCATATCACACCCGCCAACACCCTGGCTTTCTGTCCAACTCCCACTAGCTACCTGAAAAACTGGTCCCGAACCCAACCGCAGTCCCACAATGTTATTTTAGGCATATGTGATGCAGCTCACTTGCGAGCCATCTTCGCAGCAATTTTGCGTCCTGTAGGCAATATCAAAATGACCAAAATAACCTAAGGAAAAGGTTAAATTACAAGAGATCATCACGTGCAATGTTCCCTCTAAACTGCGCGTGCACGGGTGAGCAGCTCTCCAGGGACTGCCACACAAAAGAAAAATCTGCCCTTGCAGAGAATCACGAGAACTTGAACTTCCCTAAACTTTCTAGAGTTTTCCCCATTAGTTAACACTATTAACGTTTCCATTTACTGTGGGAATTGTGATCAACACAATATTAGCCATAAACAATTAGAGCTGCAGTAGGCCTATATGCAAATAGACCATTGCCATATATGAAGTTGTGCCATTAATTTTGAACTGGGATGTTTTACAATATGAGTGGTTGAGATTATTGTGCTTGTTTTGAGATCAAAGTGACAGCTGCATGTAGACACGTGTGCACATTTGTTCATATTCTTTGCTAGATAGTGAGTTATTAGTCCAGTTATAGCTATTTTGTAGTCAGCAATGGGGGAGTGGTTGCTTCTTACAAGAGCACAAAAGTAGACATTTCTAGACATCTTTGAAAAGTAAGTCAGGTAAAGAGCTTTTTTTATGTCTTAAAGGGGCAGTGCAGAAAAATATTAGAGGGAACATGGCCCATTATTAGGCTATAAGTATTACTGGGTTTAATCAGCCAATAGGCTAGACGTAGTTGTAGATACTTGCACTTTAGCAACGTTGTATAGCCTACCCTTTAGGAATGGGATGATTTTAAGACAGAAACAAATACGGGTGATCAATATTTATTTCTAGGCAATGTGGTAAACTATAGCCTAATCATATTCATGAAGAACATTTCCTTGGAAGGATAACTGCCGTGATTTTCGGCCCATGCATAAACTATCGCCTGCTCTACTTAGCTGAGACCACATGAGCACCTGATCTCTCAGTTGTGGACCGAGGTAAGGACAGTTTCAGGTTGGATATTCGCCTGTAGTTTTCCTTACGTCCACCAACAGCAGTTAGGGACCGTCAACATAGTGACAAATCAACATTTTCTCAATTCAATAGCTCTTTAACCATTACTCCTAAAACTTTCAAAACTGGTTGTAGCTAACCCGATGGCATAGACACACATTGCACACACTTTTTTTTTGTCGATTTACATCTCGCACTATTTTAAATGATTTATTTACATTTTGAATTTCAATAGCGCATTGGTCATATGACCTACTGACTTCAAACAAGGTTCAGAATGTCCACTCATTGGGTCTACACATTGCACACCCTTTAATTTGTCAATTTTAATCTCACACGTTTTTACATACATTTTTCAAAATTTCAAATTTCAATAGCTCCTTGGTTATGTGACCTAGTGACTTCAGTATGTCCACTGACTAACCTTCTATATTGCACACCCTTTAGTTTGTCCATTTTCATCTCACAAGATTTTAAATTAATTTTTCTAAATTTCAATAGCTCCTTGGTCATGTCAATCACACACCTAAGAATATCTCCTTTCATCGTTAATATCAACCATAAAGAAAAATGGAAAAGTACAAGAGTCATGTTGTTAATTGTCCAAAGCAAGGATAAAGAGTGAGCTAGTGAGGTAGGCTGCAGTGGGTTTGCAGGTCAATACATATACTGAACATGTAACCACAGTAATGGTGCCAGTAAATCAATGAATAAACATTTAATATTGACAAATTAAACAGAAAATGTACACCTTCAATATTTTCCAACATGTCAACAGACACTTTACTTCAAATAACTACGAAACGTTTCACAGTGTTAACTGTTAACAAACTCTCTTTATCCCTGGTTGATGTGCATTTCAGAGCCTCTTCAGTGTGGATGGGGTGTAGCATACATTTTCAACAACAAAGACAGCACTTCCAGTTTGTGTTCTTTACTCTGTTGAACTCTTTTGTCTTCATTCCAAAGCGTAGCAAAGTATATCCTCAGCCATTTCTTTTCGCAGTTGCTCCATGTGTTCTTGTGAAGGTTCTATATCAATTTGGGAGGGGATTTTGGGGAAGTTCTGTGCAACTTCCTTGGCCATCTACACCAAAAAATAAAATAGAGTTTTGGACCTAATTGTCACATAACAGCTAACCATTCATTATAGAAAAAATAACTATCAAACCTGCATTACAAAGACCCCGCAGCTGAAGGTGTCCTGCTGCATGGTGTGAGATATTTCCCCTCCTTTCCACTTGATGTCCACCCAGTCGTCTTTTCCATGGCATGATCTTCTCATTTTGAAGTATTCTCTTTTTTATGTAAACATAATGGAATTCTGATTAGTTATAGGCAAATTAATACACAGGCCAAAACTGTATGCTGTTTTCCTTATCAGTATAATCGAGTAGAGGTCATTTCCTTTATGCCCCATTCTATACACAGCCTAAATTATAGGCACTGAACCATTTACAGGGCAATAATAAAAGTAGCATATAGGATCCAACCCTATCACAGAGTGAATAAATGTAGAGCGTTTGTAGACTTTAAGAAAAAAATATTAAGTGACAGTTTCATCAGTACGTGCTTAAAGAAACTTCTTTGGGAGCAGTGCATGAGGTGACCGTTTTGGAGAGCCTGGCGTGCCCAAAGTAAAATGCCTCCCATTCAGGCCCAGAAAATAGGATATGCATATATTTAGTACCATTGGATAGGAAACTCTGATCTCTGAATTTTCCAAAACTGTTAACCATTTGTCTGTGAGTGAAACAGAACGCATATGGCAGGCAAAACACCGAGGAATTTCTGTCCTGGAAAAAGTGATTTTGACACATTGCTCATTTGGGAACCCCTCCCTATTGAAAATGACCATATATAGGCAAATGAATGCAGTACACGTCGCTTCCTTATGATGTCAACAGCCTCGAGATGGTGTTTTCCTCCATTTTGGATGAATTTAGACCATAGAAAATGACCAAACAATGAAGACCCCTCTTGATGAGAATAGTACCCGGGCGCGTGCACGAGAAGTCACGGAGTGTCTTTTTTATCGTCGTTATCGATCAGTTTATATTCCGGCTTATTTATAATAGTAAATATACGTAAAAGTGTTCCTAAGGATACATTTAAAACTATGTTTGATTGTTCTTGGACAAGTTTATAGGTATAAGATGAACGAGTTCGCGCCGCGTTTCAATGGACTAGTGGAGGCTGTCGTTTCTGATTATAACGCGAACCAAATGGAGGATTTATGGATAAAATACATTACTTTTTCTAACAAAAGAACCATGGATTGTCTTCGTTGGACACTTAGGATGACCTCAGCAGAAGTTCTTCAACAGGTAATTGATTTGTTTTCGCTGTGAAATGTGTTATGTGTGTGCCATGATGGCTAATCGATACATGGCTATTGGAAAAATATGTGAGGTGCTAGCCTCAAACAATGAAATGTGCTGCTTTCGCCGTAAAGCCTTTTTGAAATCTGACAACGCTGTGATATTGCCAAGAAACAGAGCTTTTGATGAGTATGGAACACTTGTATATTAGTGGATGTTTAATAATTCAACTTTGGGATTTTGAATTTGGCGCTTTAGATTTTCCCTGGTAGTGTCGGGACGAGAGCGCTAGCGACCCAGCAATCCCTGAGAGGTTAAAGAAAGTCATATCACAAAGATCACAGATGACAGTGCCCACCAAATCTATGATAGAGAATGAATTGTAAGCACCAAAGTGTGTTAAAGTGTGTTTGCCAAAATAATATCTGAAAATGTCAGTTGTTGAACATAATACTTCTATTTGCAATAGCAATTGATGATATATGCAGTTGAGGAATATAAGACATTCCCACATACAGTACACACATACATAGAGGAAATGTGTAATCTATGATTGTACCACTCAGAATCATCAGAAACATTCAACTCCAATTCCAGTTAACTACATAATGATATCACATGTCCTTTGACTTGGTTAGGTGCACATCTAATGTACTTCTATGTTCCTCCTTCATACTGTATGAATATTTGACCAAGGAGCTATTGACATTTTTAATTTAGAAAAGCCCAACTAGGACAGAAGAGGTTAGCTACTTCACTTGAAGCTGCGAATTCTGAGAGTTTGTGAATAATAATGTGCTTTGAACACAATAAAAGCCTAACACATACAAAGCAGAAAGATGTCAGTTTACAAATAATATGCGGGACAACAAAGATATTCAAATTCCTAAATTCTCTGTCTGACCACCCGCTCCCAAACGCACCATGAAAAATGAGGACCGTGCCGCAATGATCTCTGTCCGTACCTGCAGGTCTCAATGCAGCCCTCTAGCTTGAGCCATTGAAATAAGCCAATTTGGGTAGGTAGAAGATTGCCAATGGGTGCAGTCACAGTGACTGTTCATATATGATTCAATATATCGCCTGATGATATAGATGATTCAATATATAAATTTTACATCATAAAAAGCACTCATAATATAATGTATTTACTGTATGCATTTATAGACAAAATGGACAGAATCAACCCCTCAAATCAGTCCTCTGAGCTAGTTATTATTATTACATTAGTGATATATAATGATCTCTCACCATCAAACAGTTTACATTTCCCCCTATAGCCTACACTAGTCTAGTTCTAAACAGAGCCGCTTACCATATGTTCTGGTTAGCCAGAATGTAGCTCTAATCCATGTCAACTGATGCGGTTTGTTCAAAGAATATTTCTTATTCATTAAACATATGTTTCGAAAGGCCTCTGTGTGTTGGGAGGAGGAATTGGTGTGGGTTTTGGTGTGCAATGAAAGAAGTAGAAGCTTTATGCTGTGCGAGTGGGCCGGTGTTTTCTTATTTCTTGTGTGTTTTTGTTCTACCTTGTTATTTTCTAGTATTACATTGTTATTGATTATTGCATTGTTGAGTTTTGATTTGGCAATAAAGGCAATTCACTGAACTTGTGCATGTGACATAAATTATTTACATTTGAAACTTGAAACTTGTAGGGTTATAAATACCAGGATACACCTGCTCTGCTCAGAGAAAAGTAGGTTTGTCTTCTCTATTGGAGATTTAGCAATTTACAACTCCTGGATATTATGTGTTGTATTATTTGGTCAACAATGTGGACACCTACGATCGCTTTGCTTTTCATGTGTTCTCATTGTTTTGTGCGCAGCCTCGAATCAGATGTAACCCGATCCTCTAAAGAAGCGATGGATCTACTGGAACAGGTGAGAGCACCTGCAGTGGAGTGATCAGCGATGCTTAGGCTACATTTTGCAGCTGTGTGGATTCAAGTGTCTCTTTTTTCAGATTGAATTAGGCCAATTGTTTTCTCCGTAACACAGGTGGACCCGCACTGTGGAACGGTGGGCATACAGAATAATGTGAACACGCGTCGCAGGGCAGAAATATCTTCTAATGGCCATCACACCAAGCCATCTTGTTCTGATCAAGAATGCCGTCCGTCAATGGTGAGTGCTGTAGTGTGTGTGTGTGTGTGTGTGTGTGTGTGTGTGTGTGTGTGTGTGTGTGTGTGTGTGTGTGTGTGTGTGTGTGTGTGTGTGTGTGTGTGTGTGTGTGTGTGTGTGTGTGTCTGTGTGTGTGTGAGAGAGAGAGAAGAAAGAAGGGATCTGAGACTGTTATAGAGAAGGGATCTGAGACTCACTGGGTAGTCCAATTAATTCTTAAATAATAGAATATGTGTCTAAACACTTCTACATAAATGTGGATACAACCATAATTACGGGTAGTCCTGAATGAATCGTGAATAATGATAAGTGAGAAAGTTACAGAGGCATAAATATCATACCACCCCAAAAAACGATCTGAATGAATCTTATTAAATACTTTTTTCTTTACATAGTTGAATGTGCTGACAACAAAATCACACAAAAATTATCAATGGAAATCAAATTTATCAACCCATGGAGGTCTGGATTTGGAGTCACACTCAAAATTAAAGTGGAAAACCACACTACAGGCTGATCCAACTTTGATCTAATGTCCTTAAAACAAGTCAAAATGAGGCTCAGTAGTGTGTGTGGCCTCCACGTGCCTGAATGACCTCCCTACAACGCCTGGGCATGCTCCTGATGAGGTGGCGGATGGTCTCCTGAGGATCTCCTCCCAGACCTGGACTAAAGCATCCGCCAACTCCTGGACAGTCTGTGGTGCAACGTGGCGTTGGTGGATGGAGCGAGACATGATGTCCCAGATGTGCTCAATTGGATTCAGGTCTGGGGAACGGGCGGGCCAGTCCTTAGCATCAATGCCTTCCTCTTGCAGGAACTGCTGACACACTCCAGCCACATGAGGTCTAGCATTGTCTTGCATTAGGAGGAACCCAGGGCCAACCGCACCAGCATATGGTCTCACAAGGGGTCTGAGGATCTCATCTCGGTACCTAATGGCAGTCAGGCTACCTCTGGCGAGCACATGGAGGGCTGTGCGGCCCCCCAAAGAAATGCCACCCCACACCATGACTGACCCACCGCCAAACCGGTCATGCTGGAGGATGTTGCAGGCAGCAGAACATTCTCCACGGCGTCTCCAGACTCTGTCACGTCTGTCACGTGCTCAGTGTGAACTTGCTTTCATCTGTGAAGAGCAC
The DNA here is from genome assembly GCA_030435695.1 of Brachymystax lenok tsinlingensis. Taxonomy (NCBI): domain Eukaryota; kingdom Metazoa; phylum Chordata; class Actinopteri; order Salmoniformes; family Salmonidae; genus Brachymystax; species Brachymystax lenok. The sequence goes on from CM059819.1 coordinate 43,711,476, forward strand.
AGGGCGCCAGTGGCGAATTTGCCAATCTTGGTGTTCTCTGGCAAATGCCAAACGTCCTGCACGGTGTTGGGCTGTAAGCACAACCCCCACCTGTGGACGTTGGGCCCTCATACCACCCTCATGGAGTCTGTTTCTGACCATTTGAGCAGACACATGCACATTTGTGGCCTGCTGGAGGTCATTTTGCAGGGCTCTGGCAGTGCTCCTCCTTGTACAAAGGCGGAGGTAGTGGTCCTGCTGCTGGGTTGTTGCCCTCCCACGGCCTCCTCCACGTCTCCTGATGTACTGGCCTGTCTCCTGGTAGCGCCTCCATGCTCTGGACACTACGCTGACAGACACAGCAAACCTTCTTGCCACAGCTCGCATTGATGTGCCATCCTGGATGAGCTGCACTACCTGAGCCACTTGTGTGGGTTGTAGACTCCGTCTCATGCTACCACTAGAGTGAAAGCACCGCCAGCATTCAAAAGTGACCAAAACATCAGCCAGGAAGCATAGGAACTGAGAAGTGGTCTGTGGTCACCACCTTCAGAACCACTCCTTTATTGGGGGTGTCTTGCTAATTGCCTATAATTTCCACCTGTTGTCTATTCCATTTGCACAACAGCATGTGAAATTTATTGTCAATCAGTGTTGCTTCCTAAGTGGACAGTTTGATTTCACAGAAGTGTGATTGACTTGGAGTTACATTGTGTTGTTTAAGTGTTCCCTTTATTTTTTTGAGCAGTGTATATATATATATATATTTTTTACCTCTTTTGCTCCCCAATTTTGTGGTATCCAACTGGTAGTTACAGTCTTGTCCCATCGCTGCAACTCCCGTACGGACTCGGGAGAGGCGAAGGTCAAGAGCCATGTGTCCTCCAAAACACGACCCCGCCAAGCCGCAATGCTTCTTGACACACTGCCCACTTAACACCGAAGCCAGCCCACAATTGTGTCAGAGGAAACACCGTACAGCTGGCGACCGAAGTCAGCGTTTATGCAACTGGCTGCCACAAGGAGTTGCTAGAGCGCGATGGGACAAGGACATCCCAGCCGGCCAAACCCTCCCCTAACTCGGACGACGCTGGGTCAATTGAGCACCACCTCATGGGTCTCCCGGTCGCGGCCAGTTGCAACACAGCCCGGGATTGAACCTGGATCTGTAGTGACGCCTCTAGGACTGCTATGCAGTGTCTTAGACCGCTGTTCCTTAACTATAGTTTTAACCATGTTGAAGCTACACAGTGTTTGTTTACAATTACATTGTTTACAAACAATAGAGTAAATAAAACAAGCTTACATGTTGGGTTCTGATGGGGTATGACAGTTGAACTAAATTCAGGATGCATTTATGTTATATTCTTCAAGCACAGGAGGTTGGTGGCACCTTAATTAGGAAAGACAGGCTTGTGGTAATGGCTGGAGTGGAATTAGTGGAATGGTATCAAACACGTGGTTTCTGTGTGTTTGATGCCATTCCATTAGCTCCATTGCAGCTGCTGAGGGGAGCCGTCCTCCCCTCAGCAGCCTCCACTGTCTTCAAGAATAAATGACCATGTCATGAATTCAAAAGTACAAAATGTACCAATCACAGATTGCCCTTTTAAACAGAAATGCTAACATTACATATTTTAATTGTCCTGCTGACTGTCATGTGTAAGTGGTAATGTAGTTCCTATATCTACACAGAGAAATACCTGCAATGGATCTCAGAAAAAGAACCAGAATAATGAAATACTTGCTCATGATGATGACGACAACATAAGGAAAGGTAAGAAAGTTTGGAAAAGGATAGCTGTGTGTGCTGCCTCCAACTCTTGCAGCTATGCATATCTGAGTGTGGTACTAACTGTCCTGTTCCCTCAACAGTTGCAGAGATGGCCACATGCGTGCGCTCTGGAGACTGTGAGGCAGGGCTGTGCTGCGTCCGCTATTTAACAGGGAAAAGATGTAAACGCATCCCAAAGGAGGGAGAGGCCTGCTTCCTGAGAGGAGGACGCTCTAAACTGCGGAGAAATCTTGACCGCTGCGACTGTGCATGCGGGCTAACCTGTCTTGCCCAGGCTGAAAGCCCCAAAAACCAAGGAGTTTGTGTACCCAGACTGAGAGAGAACACAGGGAGTGCTAGACACTCAGGCAAGAGGCGTATGGCCGAGAGAAGATGTGGATGACTTAAGCCTTTCTTTCACTCAAAACAATTTTACTCAATAAACTACTTTTGTATCATTCTTTGTTTAAAATGTTAACATCTAAATGCAAGTTAGGCTTTTGTAAACGTATATTTCATTCCATACAAGCTCCGGTGGTCTACGCCTTGTTTATATTTGAGCCCCTCACCTAATCTTATTAATCTTTAAAAGACAATTCCGCACATTTCATAACTTCCTTGAGTTTAATGGCATCTGGTACCATCTCTCAAATGGTCCAGACTTCATCATCACAATGTCCACTAGTGCCATCTATTGGATGAAGATTATAAGCAACAAATTGACAATATCTGAATAGGGCCCGAGGCTAGGGTTTTGTAGCCTGGAATCCACACTGACCATCACCGTTTCAATATTGTTTCATGTCATTGATTCAGTCTGGACCTGCTCCAAGAGGGACTCTTGGGCCTAAATATAAAATAGCCAGTCCAGTCAGTGATGATCAGAATCTAAAAGTGGGGTTAACACAAAACCCCATGTGGCAAACTGCTGCACTTTGAAGGCCAGGTAGCACATAGTGGGCCCTGTCAGATATTTATGTAGTTGGTGCTGTATATTAACTAATATACATGAGTTCTAACTAGAAAAAAATCTTTGTTAGTTTACAATTATACAACTTATGTTCCCGCATATAAAAACCACGAAGACTGCCGGAAAGGCCCGAACCAAGATCGTAATTTCTATGACTCACACAGTGAAGAACATAACATTTAATAGCCTGTAGCCTACTGTTCATGGAGAGCTGGTGTGCATGAGTGGCACTTCACTTTTTAGTATGGAAAACAGCTGTGACATCATTGATCCGAAGATCAAAATGTTATTTGTCTAATGAAAATTATTTATGAAATAAAAATTAAACTGCAATTTCCTCAAATGATTGTGATTGTGCTTTCAATATAACCTTCAATGGTACAGCTATAAGATAGATTTTGAAAATCATGTTGATATTAATCAAACTGGATGATATTTGGATGAAACCAGTTGAAAGTAGGGTGACCCAAGTATAAAATAATTACAGTAGTTGGCACATTGATAAAGTTTGATCATAAAGTTGCAGGTCCCCTCCCCCCTAGCTGAGGAACGCTCAACTCTGTTACCTTATTTCAAGGTGGAGTTTTGATAACTGGTCGTGGGATTTGCTAGTAACAGCATTGAGCCACCATCAGTTGATTCTTCTAAAAATGTAAATTCTCAAAACGCTGGGTGCTGAAATTCATACAACCATAGACTTTTTCCTCATTGCTCTTGCTAAAAGTGAGATTCAATTGAGTCCATGCTATCCGGAATCCTTGCGACATCCCTACCCTAAACCCCTAGCCTTACCCTAATGTTAACACTAACCATAACCATAACCAATTAAAATGTCAACTTCAATGGGGTAGGGGCGTCCCAACGATCCCGGATAGCACGGAGCCAATTGAATCTCAGTCTACGTAGCACAAGCAACCAGGAAGAATTCAGGTGTTGTATTTGCTAAAAGTTTTTATTAAAAGTATGAATTTCAGTTTTTATTAAAAGTATGAAGGACCGTAGTTGTACAAGACAAACATAGGTACCAGTAAGCGTTTTCAGATTTTACATTTTTAGAAGATTCGTCTGATGGTGGCTCAATGTTGTTGCTAACGAATACAGCGACCCGTTACCAAAACTCAACTCCGCCTCGATGTAAGAGAACGGAGTTTAGCATTCCTCAGCTATCGCCCAGTGTGATGCCGTGTTCACATGTTAGCACGAACTAGGAAACTCTGACATTTCCGACTAGCTAACTGGTTGTAGTTATACACATGCCGTGTTCAACTAGTTAGCAAATCTGAATTTCCTAGTTCCGACTAACACGTGAACACGGCATCAAACACTGGGATTCAGGAGGCAGGCAATACCAATGATTTACTTCTGGCTTAATGCAACGTCACATGAAGCTGAAAAATGCACCAATGGTTGTGTCTTATCATCTTAACTAATTTAAATATGTACAGCCTTAAACCGTCATCACGTGCACCTATGCCTTTGTTTATAAACCGCAAACTAGCTTCTGGAGAGAAGCAGATTGAGGTTTCCATGGTTAGAGTAGAGCAGAAGTTGTCATAAGCTGAGGCAGTGAAGAAAGTAGATGAAGATGGGTCAAGGGGAAGGGATGCTGAGAGGAGTGGTGTGAGTAGAAGATCTGTACCAGTACAGAGGGATAGGCCAACAAGTGATATATGTTTCAGAAAGATTGTATTTTTAGCATTAATAGCAATGAGGCGGTCTGTGCATATTTGTAAACAACAGCTGGTGCACGAAATCTAAGGAATTCTCTAGATTTTGCTCACCTGAAGTAGAATATCTAATGATAAACTGTAGACCACACTATTTTCCAAGAGAGTTTTCATCTATACTTTTCGTGACTGTTTATTTACCACTACAGACTGATGCTGGCACTAAGACCGCACTCACTCAGCTGTATAAGGAAATAAGCAAACAGGAAACCGCTCACCCAGATGCGGCACTCCTAGTGGCCGGAGACTTTAATGCAGGGAAACTTAAATCAGTTTTACCTAATCTCTATCAACATGTTAAATGCGCAACCAGAGGGAAAAACATTCTAGATCACCTGGGGCGGCAGGTAGCCTAGTGGTTAGAGCTGACAAGGTAAAAATCTGTCGATCTGCCCCTGAACAAGGCAGTTAACCCACTGTTCCTAGACCATCATTGAAAATAAGAATTTGTTTTTAACTGACTTGCCTAGTTAAATAAAAAAAAATACTCCACACACAGAGACGCATACAAAGCTCTCCCTTGCCCTCCATTTGGTAAATCTGACCACAATTCTATCCTCCTGCTTACAAGCACCAGTGACTCGGTCTATAAAAAAAGTGGTCAGATGAAGCAGATGCTAAACTACAGGACTGTTTTGCTATCACAGACTGGTAAAAGAAACATGACCTGGCACACATCCAGAATAACAGTTTGTGTGGAGGTGCGGACTAACGGCGAATAAACTATAAACTATCAAAATAAAGAAAGTCACACACTCCATGTAATTTAATGGGTATTTACCAACGTTTCGGCATCACTGTGCCTTCCTCAGGGTGACAGACTGGAACATGTTCTGGGATTCTTCCGATTGAATTGAGGAGTACACCACATCAGTCACTTGCTTAATCAATAAGTGCATCGAGGACGTCGTCCCCACAGTGAATGTACGTACATACCCCAACCAGAAGCCATGGATTACAGGCAACATTCGCAATGAGCTAAAAATGTAGAGCTGCCGTACGGGATCTAACCCGCTATGCCCTCCGACTAGCAGGACTTGCAAACTATTACAGACGACAAAGGGAAGCACAGCCACGAGCTGCCCAGTGACACAAGCCTACCAGATGAGCTAAATCACTTCTATGCTCGCTTTGAGGCAAGCAAAACTGAGGCATGCATGAGAGCGCATCAGCTGTTCCGGATGACTGTGTGATCACGCTCTCCGTAGCCGACGTGAGTAAGCTGCCTGCCATCCAGGACCTCTACACCAGGCGGTGTCAGAGGAAGGCCCTAAAAATTGTCAAAGACCCCACTCACCCCAGTCATAGACTGTTCTCTCTACTACCGGAGTGCCAAGTCTAGGACTAAAAGGCTTCTCAACAGCTTCTACCCCCAAGCCATAAGACTCCAAGCCATAAGACTAATCAGATGGCTACCCGGACTATTTGCATTGTGTTTTTTGTAGCCTTTGTTTTGTCCCATTTCAACACAAGTAATTTGATGATGTACCATTAGCTAGAGCTTGCCAAAAGTTGGATAACATTAGCTAGCTAGCTAGCTCAATATCTTTAGCTATTATTTTTGTTCAATCACAGTATACCTGAATGAAACGATGAAACCAGTTACCAAACGATTGAAGACCTATCTTCTGAATTTATATTTAGTGCAATGTTAGTTTTTATTAGTCAGTATAGTAATGTAACGTTATTGATCTGTCAGTTACCATAGCTAATTCCCTAACTTTTCACACTGACATGGTATAAACAGCTCCACAGGCTTCACTGTCATGATACAGTCAGTACGCTATGCTCATTAAGTTTTAGCAGGATAAGATGGTGACAGGTGTCCATGCAGGGTCAGAGAGCCAGGGAAGACCAGTCTGCGGATGTCAGGGGAATTTTGTAGTATATAAAATTAGTGAATGGATACAAAGTTCCATCTTGAGTTGATGGGTAGGCTACAGTCTGGGATCTGGGAAATAATGGTCATTTCAAATATTGAACCATTGATTCTATTCATGGATAATATCATGTATAAATGTACACCAAGGTAACCTCATCTGAGCAGGATCAGATGGTGACAGGGGTCTCATCAGAGTCAGGTAGCCAGCACAGCACAGAGGTGAACTTTTGCCGATGCAACACTTTATTCTCCCTGTGCATCAAACACTGGACAAGCAAGAAGCTTGGAAGATTGAAACTATTTTAAGGCAGTCAATTTCATTTCCAAACTGTATCAAGGGTTCATAGAGGCTTTTCCTGATGACACAAAACATGTAAAACAAAAATGTGAGGAAGACCTGGGAGGTGCTATTGATGATGATGAATGGATACAGATATGGTAGAATGCTCAGTCATGTTCATATAATCTCAGACATAAATTACTGCAATTTAAGACCATCCATAGAATGTACTGAATATCGTGCTCTCTGAAATTGTATTATTCTGCTGGAGGTGGAAAGCACAAAAGGGGACATATTTGCATATGGTATGGTCTTGTGAAAGCAGTCTGAATTCTTGCAAAGAGTATGTTCTTTTATCTCAGCATGTCTACAGATTTTCCATTCTCCCTGTTTTGTTTGAGTGCCAAAGTTGAAACAGGAGATTGTTATCAGATGAAACGGTGTAACCTAGCATTTATAGCGGCTAGAAAATGCATTGCCATTAATTGGAACATTGGTTATCCTCCCACAATGTATGGAAGAAATGTCAAGTTATGTACACTAGATTTGTTTTAAGATTAAGGGTATACTGTGCAACTTTGGAATACTGTATGACAAAAGAGTCTGTATTGAAAACATGCCCACGTCAGGGGAGATACCTATTTAGGAAATCCCTAGCTGCTGGGCTGCTCAGTCCTGGTCCTGGGAGTCTGCTGTACTGTTGTCACTCTGGCCTTGGTCTAACACACCTGAAACCAATAATTCATTTTTCACTACGTCTGAGTGGGGTGTGTTGGGTTCAGGCGCTACAGGGACCTCTAGGGGCTGGACAGGATGATCCAGCTATACTGTGTAAAAAAAGCTCTACAGTACTATTACGCCCATGATATTAATTATATGGAGGGTGTACTGTTTCTGTGTGTTAATATGTGTTAATATGTAGTTGTATGTGTGCTTTCATTCAACTTTTGTTTTCCAAACCTTTCCCTTGAGACATAGAAAAAAGATGCGAAGTAAGTTGTGTTGGGTAGAGAGTTGAGGTATTGACTAGACTGGTGGGGGTCGGGCGTGTAGGCGGCTCAGTCTGGCTGGGCGGTCTGGCTGAAATTTGATATAGAGGATGTCTTAATAAAGACAATCAAAAGTTAAGTCTTTGTACTTTATTTGTAAGTTGTTAATTTGTTAGGCTATTGGTTAAAGGTGCAACACTATCAATTATTGAATTATCATTGATCTAGTTCAGTCTTCATAATCTCTTACCTTGCTTGATGACTGTGGGCATTTTTGCTTACTTTTTGTTGTTCTAAATAGAGCCAGAGCCCTGTGTAAAATTATTATTTCACTTTCCATCTCGTTTTGTCTTTCCACTATCATCAAGCTGTAATGATAGACATTTTAGAAAATTCAACATCTATCTACGCGGTCTGCACAGCTTCCCAGGCAACCAACCACCATATTGTAGCCAGGGTCAGCAAGGGAAGATTCTGCAAATGGAAAAGCTTAATGGGAAGAAGATTAAAAGCACGGGGAGGATGTGGAGTGGTGCCATGAGAGGACGTACTTTTCTGAGCTCCTCACCAAAACATTTAAATATTTGATTGGTTTGTTCCAAAACATGTGGGCATGTTTTGACTCAATTTTAAGGCTTACTGTCACGTCTTTGTCATTTTTGTCAACAATGCCAAGCACCAACCGCAAGAATCAGACTAATGCTAACAGACCAGCTAGCTAACAGACCAGCTAGCCTAGCCAAGGACCATGAGGCTACACCAAAGCCTGAACAATACACAGCCGAGGCAACTGGACAAGAAGCTCTTCTACAGGTATTAACTGAAATTAAGCAGGCCACTGAACAGGCTAGATCCAACCATGAGGCACTGGACATCACATGACCAGCCTGGAGACCGCGGCTAATGGCCACTCTGATTTGATCACCACACTGGAAGAGAAAAACAAAAATTTGGAGGCTAGAATTTACACGTGATGGTTGTGAGAGAGAGACCGGAGAAGGGGGCTCTGTACGTAACGCCCACTCGATGTCCGCGTCCAGCTCCCACACCACCGGTGCCACCAGGCAAGAGGCAGGAAGTATGGGAGTGGGATCCATGGACCGCTCCTCTGTGTCAAACATCCGGGACAGTGCGTCTGCCTTAGTGTTTTGGGAACCTGGTCGGTAGGATAGGGTAAAAACAAAGCGGGTGAAAAACATGGCCCACCTTGCCTGGCGAGGGTTCAGTCTCCTCGCTGCCCAGATGTACTCCAGATTGCGGTGGTCAGTCCAGATGAGAAAAGGGTGTTTAGCCCCCTCAAGCCAATGTCTCCACGCCTTCAGAGCCTTTACGACAGCCAACAGCTCCCGGTCCCCCACATCATAGTTACGCTCCACCGAGCTGAGCTTCTTCAAAAAGAAGGCACAGGGGCTGAGTTTTGGTGGCGTACCCGAGCGCTCCTATCCCAGCCTCGGACGCGTCCACCTCCACTATAAATGCCAAAGAGGGATCCGGATGAGCCAGCACGGGAGCCGAGGTAAACAGAGCCTTCAGGTGACCAAAAGCCCTGTCCGCCTCAGCTGACCACTGTAGTCGCACCGGTCCCCCCTTCAGCAGTGAGGTAATGGGAGCTGCTACCTGACCAAAGCCCCGGATAAACCTCTGGTAGTAGTTGGCAAACCCTAAGAACCGCTGCACTTCCTTCACCGTGGTGGGAGTTGGCCAATTACGCACGGCTGATATGCGGTCACTCTCCATCTCCACCCCTGACGTGGAAATACGGTACCCTAGGAAGGAGACGGACTGTTGGAAGAACTTGACGTACAGGTCATGCTCCAACAGTCAACTAAGCACCTTGCGCACCAGGGACACATGCTCGGCGCATGTAGCGGAGTAAATCAGAATGTTGTCGATATACACCACTACACCCTGTCCTTGCAAGTCCCGGAAAATCTTGTCTACAAATGCCTGGAAGACTGATGGAGCATTCATCAACCCGTACGGCATGACGAGGTACTCATAGTGCCCTGAGGTGGTACTAAATGCCGTCTTCCACTCGTCCCTCTCCCGGACACGCACCAGATTGTAAGCGCTCCTGAGATCCAATTTTGTGAAGAAGCACGCTCTGTGCATTCACTCGATCGCACTGGCTATGAGAGGTAGCGGGTAGCTGTACCTCAGTGATCTGAGTGATACCTCGATAGTCAATACCCGGGCGCAGACCTCCATCTTTCTTCTTCACAAAAAAGAAACTAGAGGAGACAGGTGAAGTGGAGGGTCGAATGTATCCCTATCCCAGGGATTCAGAGACATATGTTTCCATAGCGGCCGTCTCCTCCTGTGACAGAGGATACACGTGACTCCTGGGAAGTGCTGCGTCTACCAGGAGATTTATCACACAATCCCCCCGTCGATGGGGTGGTAATTGAGTCGCCCTATTCTTACAGAAGGCGAGAGCCAAATCGGCATATTCTGAGGGGATGTGCACGGTGGAGACCTGGTCTGGACTCTCCACCGTAGTCGCACCGATGGAAACACCTACACACCTCCCCGAGCACTTTCGTGACCATCCCTTGAGAGCCCTCTGTTGCCACGAAATATTGGGGTCATGATAGGCCAATCAGGGTAGGCCCAGCACCACTTGAAACGCAGGAGAGTCAATAAGGTAGAGACTGATTCTCTCCTCATGACCCTCCTGTGTAACCATTCTTAGTGGAGCGGTGGCCTCCCTAATCAGCCCTGACCTGACCCCAATGGTCGACTATCTAAGGCATGCACAGGGAATGGGATATCAACAAGAACAATAAACTATGGGCAAATGAACGGTCAATAAAGTTCCCAGCTGCGCCTGAATCGACTAGCGCCTTATGCTGGGAATGTGGGGAAATCTCAGGAAATTCTATTAACACAAACATGTGAGCAACAGGGGGCTCTAGGTGAGTCTGGTGTCTACTCACCTGGGGTGACACGACAGTGCCCTGCCTGCTGCCTCGACTCCCTGAGGAACCCCCCCCCCCAGCACCGACCAGCAGTGTGCCCTCTGCGGCCACAGATGGTGCAGGGAATGGCCCCTCCTCCAGTCCCCCTAAGCGCAGCACCTCCCAGTTCCATAGGCGTCGGAGCAGAGGTGCTGGGAGATGGGAACGACAGGTCCTGATCCGGAAGTCCTCGGGTGGCCAGCAGGTTATCCAGCCGGATGGACAGGTCCACTAGCTGGTCGAAGGTAAGAGTGGTGTCCCTGCATGCCAGCTCCCGCCGAACGTCCTTGCGCAGACTGTACTGGTAAGGGCCCTGTCATTCCATCCCGCGCCGGCAGCCAGGGTTCGGAAATCGAGCGCAAAGTCCTGTGCGCTCCTCGTCCCCTGCCTGAGGTGAAACAGGCGTTCACCCGCCGCTCTACCCTCAGGTGGATGGTCGTACACTGCCCGGAAGCGGCGGGTGAACTCCTCGTAGTGGTCCAACGCCGCTCTGTCCTCTCCCCATATGGCGTTGGCCCACTCCAGGGCTTTACCGGATAGACAGGAGACGAGGGCGGACACACTCTCGCGTCCCGAAAGAGCCGGGTGGACGGTCGCCAGGTAGAGCTCCAGCTGGCAGAATATTGCATGCCCCACTCTTGACCATGTTAAGCATTCATGGGAGGGAGAGTTTGGAAGCGAGATTTCCGATACCACCAGGCATTCTGCAATTGACAGGATACACTCATCCTCTATCTGCTTTAGACATGGGTTACTACAGTTTAAAGTATTTCATCACCTACACTTTCGCAGGAGTAGACTTTCCAGATTGTATCCAGAAATAGACCCAACCTGCTCTAGATGCCATCAGGCACCCGTCACTCTGTATCACACGTACTGGTCATGCCCGACATTCTGGTCCTCTATTTTTGAGACTTTCTCATATATATGCAATAAGAGAATTGCCCCCGATCCCTCTGTCGCTATTTTCGGGGTAGCCCCTGATGGGCTTACTCTTTGTAACACCCAAGCAGACACCATAGCCTTCTTGTCCCTTATGGCACGCCAACGTATAATTTTTAAGTGGACGTCAGGTACCCCGCCATCGCATGCTCACTGGGTTAGGGATGTTATGGCCAATCTCAAACTTGAGAAGCTAAAATATCAAAAGTTTTATAAGGTCTGGCAGCAATTTTTCAACTACTTTGAGAGTAACTTCTGCATTGAGAACTTAATATAGCCTCTGCAACTACCCCCCATATCCTTTTATTATGATATACAGTGGGGCAAAAAAGTATTTAGTCAGCCACCAATTGTGCAAGTTCTCCAACTTAAAAAGATGAGAGAGGCCTGTAATTTTCATCATAGGTACACTTCAACTATGACAGACGAAATGAGAAAAAGAAATCCAGAAAATCCCATTGTAGGATTTTTAATGAATTTATTTGCAAATTATGGTGGAAAATAAGTATTTGGTCAATAACAAAAGTTTATCTCAATACTTTGTTATATACCCTTTGTTGGCAATGACAGAGGTCAAACGCTTTCTGTAAGTCTTCACAAGGTTTTCACACGCTGTTGCTGGTATTTTGGCCCATTCCTCCATGCAGATCTCCTCTAGAGCAGTGATGTTTTGGGGCTGTCGCTGGGCAACACGGACTTTCAACTCCCTCCAAAGATTTTCTATGGGGTTGAGATCTGGAGACTGGCTAGGCCACTCCAGGACCTTGAAATGCTTCTTACGAAGCCACTCCTTCGCTGTTGCCGGGCAGTGTGTTTGGGATCATTGTCATGCTGAAAGACCCAGCCACGTTTCATCTTCAATGCCCTTGCTGATGGAAGGAGGTTTTCACTCAAAATCTCACGATACATGGCCCCATTCATTCTTTCCTTTACACGGATCAGTCGTCCTGGTACCTTTGCAGAAAAACAGCCCCAAAGCATGATGTTTCCACCCCATGCTTCACAGTAGGTATGGTGTTCTTTGGATGCAACTCAGCATTCTTTGTCCTCCAAACCACGACGAGTTGAGTTTTTACCAAAAGTTATATTTTGGTTTCATCTGACATTCTCCCAATCCTCATCTGGATCATCCAAATGCTCTCTAGCAAACTTTAGACTTGCCTGAACATGTACTGGCTTAAGCAGGGGGACACGTCTGGCACTGCAGGATTTGAGTCCCTGGCGGCGTAGTGTGTTACTGATGGTAGGCTTTGTTACTTTGGTCCCAGCTCTCTGCAGGTCATTCACTAGGTCCCCCCGTGTGGTTCTGGGATTTTTGCTCACCGTTCTTGTGATCATTTTGACCCCACGGGGTGAGATCTTGCGTGGAGCCCCAGATCGAGGAAGATTATCAGTGGTCTTGTATGTCTTCCATTTCCTAATAATTGCTCCCACAGTTGATTTCTTCAAACCAAGCTGCTTACCTATTGCAGATTCAGTCTTCCCAACCTGGTGCAGGTCTACAATTTTGTTTCTGGTGTCATTTGACAGCTCTTTGGTCTTGGCCATAGTGGAGTTTGGAGTGTGACTGTTTGAGGTTGTGGACAGGTGTCTTTATACTGATAACAAGTTCAAACAGGTGCCATTAATACAGGTAACGAGTGGAGGAAAGAGGAGCCTCTTAAAGAAGAAGTTACAGGTCTGTGAGAGCCAGAAATCTTGCTTGTTTGTATGTGACCAAATACTTATTTTCCACCATAATTTGCAAATAAATTCATTAAAAATCCTACAATGTGATTTTCTGGATTTTTTTTCCTCATTTTGTCTGTCATAGTTGAAGTGTACCTATGATGAAAATTACAGGCCTCTCTCATCTTTTTAAGTGAGAGAACTTGCACAATTGGTGGCTGACTAAATACTTTTTTGCCCCACTGTGTATGTGTGTATATATATATATATATATATATATATATATATATATGTGTGTATATTATGTCATTCTGATTATTAAAAAATATATATATTGTCCAACAGCTGTTGCATAGGATAGTATCAATGTAACTTGTTCTGTCTTAATATCTACTTTTAAAACCCCCCCAAAAAACTATTGCAATAAAAGTAATGTACCTGGTCCTTATGCTAGGTTGAGGGGAGTAATCACTGGGGTCCCAATATCTATGTCCACAGATGATATTAAAGAAAATGTGAAGGGAGGCAGAGTGGTTGAGGCCAAAAGATTGATCAGTAGGAAAGAGGTTCAAAGAAAATCGTCGCACAATTGACCAATGTTGTCCAGGTTTGGCCGGAGTAGGCCGTCATTGTAAATAAGAATTTGTTATTAACTGACTTGCCTAGTTAAATAAAGGTGAAATGTAAAAAAAATGAAAGTTTTGACGGGAAATGTACAGATAGTTAGTTTCAATGTTAGAGAATTTGTCCCATCTGCACTGCAGTGTTTTAAATGCCAAAGAATGGGACATGTAGCTGCCTAGTGTAAAGGAAAGAAAATATGCATGCTCTTAAACCGATCGCTGCCCGCACCTGCCCGCCCATCCAGCATCACTGTTGACGGTTCTGTCTTAGATTATGTGGACAACTACAAATACCTAGGTGTCTGGTTAGACTGTAAACTCTCCTTCCAGACTTATATCAAACATCTCCAATCCAAAATTAAATCTAGAATTGGCTTCCTATTTCGCAACAAAGCATCCTTCACTCATGCTGCCAAACATACCCTCGTAAAACTGACCATCCTACCGATCCTTGACTTCGGTGATGTCATTTACAAAATAGCCTCCAATACTATACTCAACAAATTGGATGCAGTCTATCACAGTGCCATCTGTTTTGTCACCAACGCCCCATATACCACCCACCACTGCGACCTGTACCCTCTCGTTGGATGGCCCTCGCTTTACACTCGTCGCCATACCCACTGGCTCCAGGTCATCTACAAGTCCCTGCTAGGTAAAGCCCCGCCTTATCTCAGCTCGCTGGTCACCATAGCAGCACGCACCCGTAGCACGCGCTCCAGCAGGTATATCTCACTGGTCACCCCCAAAGCCAATTCCTCCTTTGGCCGACTTTCCTTCCAGTTCTCTGCTGCCAATGACTGGAATGAACTACAAAAATCTCTGAAACTGGAGACACTTATCTCCCTCACCAGCTTTAAGCACCAGCTGTCAGAGCAGCTCACAGACCCCTGCACCTGTATATAGCCCATCTGTAAATAGCCCAACCAACTACCTCATCCCCTACCATATTTATTTATTTATCTTGTTCCCTTGCACCCCAGTTTTTCTACATTGCACATTCATCTACTGCACATGTACCATTCCAGTGTTTATATGCTATATTGTAATTACTTTGCCACCATGGCCTATGTATTGCCTTACCTTCCTTATCTTACCTCATTTGCACTCTTTCTATATAGATTTGTTTTTCTACTGTATGTTTGTTTTACTCCATGTGTAACTATGTGTTGTTGTATGTGTCGAACTGCTTTGCTTTATCTTGGCCAGGTCGCAGTTGTAAATGAGAACTTGTTCTCAACTTGCCTACCTGGTTAAATAAAGGTGAAATAAAATAAATAAATAAAAATGACGGTGAATCGGGGAGCAATGTGAAGGTTAAGTGCTTTAATTGTGGGGGAAAGGTACAGAGACAGGCTAGAGAGGCTCAGAGATATAGGATCAGTCATTATGTATCATATGCAGAGGCCGTAGAACAGATTGGTAGAACTACAGTGCGGACTGATGGGGCTTACATGGATGTACCTGTGGTAAGTGGACCTACTGACGGGACTGGTGCTTCTGCTGGTCCTGGCATAGTTTCGAGAAATCTTGCGATTATGAATGTGCGGTGTCAACGGACACTTTTGTAATGAATAAAGTTGACTTCATAGCTTTTATTGGTAAGGTTATCAATACGAACCGGGTTATGGAAAGCAGAAATGCCAGGTTGAAGATTATTGTGGAGACTGCAAAATAGATATTGGGGGTAACAGATGTTGCTGTTGAAATGGTTGTTGACATGCTGAATAATCCTAATGGTGGCATGTTTCAGCATGATATACAGTGCATTCGTAAAGTATTCAGACACCTTGACTTTTTCCACATTTACTTACGTTACAGCCTTATTCTAAAATTGATTGAATAGTTTTTTTCCCCCTCATCAATCTACACACAATACCCCATAATGACAAAGCAAAAACAAGTTTTTAGAAATGTTTGCACATTTTATGCATTGTAGATCAAGTTTAATGGGATAGGGGGGTTTGGGATGTTTTTTTCGGGAGGGAGTGGTAAAAGTTACAAGGGATTTATTTGTTTTTTAATTTAATTTTCATTGTAGTACAGAATTGGACAGATCATGATTGATCGCACATTCCAGCACAGTAGGTGGCGGTACGCACTTTAAACCTTTGTTTGCGGACCGCCATGATATTATATAAGAAGAAACTGTGCAGTGTGTGCATTGAGCTCACATTTAAAATCCCCCAAAATAACAGACATTTCAGTTAATCACTCAGCACTGTAACATCACAATAGGCCGTTACAATCTGCTAGCTATTAGTTCCATAACTGAAGTAACTAAGTGGTGAAGGACCTGAAACATGCAAAAAATCCCTGCTAGGGGGAAATGCAGGTTTTAACTAATTAAACAACAAAGAATATGATCTACATGATCAGTCTCTGTGTGTAAAATAAAAAGTGGTTAATATGAACCTAACTCACAGCTAAAAAATGTAAAGAAAGCAATCCAATGCTATTTGTTGGCTAGACTTTACTGCAAATGACACTCAAGTCTTGAGAATAAAACAATACACTAATATTGCAGTTAGCCATGACAGCCTTTATAATAGAACGCTTGTGACCATACACATCTAAATATTGCACTTGCGAAACAAACACATCTTAAAGTAGAAATAGAATGAAACAAACATGCATTCTATTTTTGCTCTATTATAATGGCCACTATAGACATCGATCAAGTGCACAAGGCTACATGTGTGCAAAAATACCGTTCACTGAGTAAAAAAAAATATAATCCCCCTTCTCACACACACACACGTGTTACTGTTAAGTTCAACACAACAAAAACAATATCTTTGGGCTACACTGCACATTATTACATTGTACACTTTCTGCCTGTGGACATCTGTTCTACAATGTGCCAGCAAAAGTGAGAAAGAGGGAAAGTGTGTGGTGTTCCTTTCATCACTATAGCGGCATGAAGGCTTAAACCAGGCCCAGCTCCAGCTACACTTGGTCCCTGAATCCACTTGTTTAGTAAGCAACGCAACATTTACACCTAATTCTCTCATTCTGAAAATTAACCACATATTGTTGAGGGAAAACAGATAGTGGTTAGTTCATTTCACACAGATTGCCAGGGTCCAGTAAGCAACTAACGTGTTATAACTTGAGGAACGGCAAGGAGTCGTATACCAGTTAATAGCACAGCGAATTGGTTAGGTTAATAATGTTAGCTCATCTGATGTTGTAACGTTAGGTAGCTAACGTTAGCTGCCTGACTTTTGATTATTTGGTTAATGTTGCTCAACATTTCTCTGCCTAGCTACGGAGAATTCGATCCAGCTAGCAAGATACTTAACAATGCTAATACTTGTTCCACCACACTTTCTCCCTCACCTCAAACTTTCCAAATGACAGTAGTTTTTCGGTTACATCTCATGAAGTACCTCACCCCATCTCTGTGGTCAGGCTTCTCACCTAACGTTACCTCTTCATTATCGTTCAGGGGACACGCTGATGTAACTGGCAAGCTGCCTTTCCAGAGCGCGCGCTGATGCTGTAAGTAGTAAGTTGGTTATCTTCTTTCTTCAGTTGCATGCTGCATTCTGTTGTTATGTAAACGATTGGCTGAGCCTTGGATACAGACAGTATTGCTCCAAATGCACATCACTCATTCGGTTACAGCAAGTAGTGATCCAAACCTCCCCCCGCCCAAACTTTTCTAATCTTATCTATAGGAGTCACGTTGGGTCATCTATTTTGGATTCAAAACAGCGAATTTTTCCAAAAGGTGACTAGTTTGCATCCCTGGGTAAATGCAATGAAGGAGTTGTTTGTTGCTCATTCATTGACTGGCCAACAAGTTCTGTCAGGCAACCTTTAACCTCTTCCAGCTAGGGTCCCATTTTCCGAATTTTCGCCTGTCTGACGTGCCCAAAGTTAAATGCCTGCCACTCATGGCCAGAAACTAGGATATTCACATAATTAGTACTATTGGATAGGAAACACTCAGAAGTTTATAAAACCATTAAGATATAGTCTGTGGGTATACCAGAACAGATATAGCAGGTTTTTCTGTTCCCTTCCTCTCACTTTGAAGCCCATGTAATATAAATCTATGGGGAATAGGACACAGGTTGCAGTACCTATGGCTTCCACTGGATGTCAACAGTCTCTGGAAAGTGTCTGGAGGAAAAAGCTCTGAGCGGATCCTTATAGAAGAAGAATTACTACCGGAAGGGCAAAAAGGTAAACAAACGTGCATGTTCACGAGAACGTGAGCGCGCCCAGCTTTCTTTTCGTCTTTTAACGTTTCAGTTACCGTTCGTGTAAAATATGATCGCTATTATTCATAAAAGAATACATAAGGATGCAGGTATAACTTGAACGCGATCCCTTCACTGTAAAACGGGCGAGTAGACTGACAATGCTTGGTGGAGTAGCTGAACATAACGTGCCAACAAAACGGATATTTATGGATATAATGAATTACTTTTTCTAACAAAAGAACCATGGATTCTCTTGTTTGGACACTTGGGAAGACCTCAGAAGAAGTTATTTGAAAGGTAAGCGATTTATATTAGCTGTGATATGGACATTTTGAGAACCGTGCTGGATATGAATTTATGCTAATGTGGAAAATATGTGAGGTACTAGCCTCAAACAATCAAATGTAGTGCTTTCGCCGTAAAGCCTTTTTAAAATCTGACAACGCAGTGATATTGCCAAGAAGCAGAGCTTTTGATGGCTATGCAACACTATGCAACACTTGTATATCGAAGGATGTTAAATATTACGAATTTGTATTTTGAATTTGCCGCGTTATGTTTGCTCTGAAAACGATCCTGCTAGCGGGATCCGTGCGCAAAGAGGTTAAAACGTGCGATTTGAAAACGGCACCTTCAAGCACAATTGTTTCATTCTATAACTTTGGCAAATGTATTTCAATTTATCAGGGGTGTCACACCTCGAGCACCCTTCCCGCACAGCTATGATTCTTTAACCTTTTCACACAGTACCATCACACGGGTGTGATCATTCTACAGTGGTCCCTGTAGCATACGATCAAACCGTTGTGATTAGAACACCTATTTAGAACGTCCAGTTTCGAATGAGCAACAATCAGCAATTGAGCTGGCCACACAGTATTTTCAGAAACATTTTGCACAAACACAGTCCTTACAAAGTTATGTCCAAATGTGAGCAGTTTATTTTTGGATACAATGTTCAGACATTCACAGAAGTAGCTACAGCATAACACAATCATCCAAAACGGAAAAATGTAGGCTACATTTGTCCTAGCGCTAACTGAGGAAAGATTGACACAAGCGGACATATTTTTATAACTCTCGCTGACAGAAACTACAATATGAATTAGCTAATAACAATTACTATTTATAATTAATCACATCACGGGTGAGCTCACCATTGATCGGAATACTTGAGTAAAACACTTTCTAGAAATCGAAAGTAATCCGACAATGGGTAGTTTGTGCACGCCGCCATGCTTGTTTTTTTTCGCATCAACCAAAGATAATAAGAGGAGACAAGATGAGTTTGGTCTGTTTATAGTATTGTAACGACCCTGGGGCTCTTTGAAAGGAGGGAGTAGTGTAACGACCCTGGGTTTATAAGCATTAATGTGTTGGATTCTAGCTTGAAATATACTTATTTATGTTACCATACTAGAACTTATTGATTACTTCACATGTATAATGAATGTATATGTTGCTGTCAATGGAGGGTCGATAAGAACTTGGTGTATGGAAAGTTGCCGAGCAAGGAAGGGGGAGTGCAGAAAGTTTACATTCTGTCAGAACATGTTATTGTTAAATCTCATGGCTCCTAAGGAGGGGGGGCAAAGGACAACAGACTGGGTTCAGTAACTGATAAGGTAGGATAGCCCTGGATTAGGGAGATGAGGAATTTGGGCCGAGGTCAGGTTAGATGAAGTGAGAAGGAACAGTCACCACTTAAGTTCCTGCCTAGCAACATAGATGTATTGGCTGTCTAGATGTGCAAGGAGTTGACTCCTCCTAGTAGGAGGGTATAAATATATGTGCTTGTGTAAACATGTCTTTGTCTTTACAGCTGTTTGACCCTTTGGGTGAATAAACTTGGTTTGAGCTTTACTAGTCGTCTGTGAGTTTTACTCTGTTTATTTAGAACCTAACAGTTGGCATTGTCGGCAGGATTCACCACAATTTATAGTCGAATTGGAGAGTCTGATTCAGTGTAGCAGGAGCCGGCACAAAAAACAAGGTAGGCACAGTTCCTACACTGTTTGCCACTCATTCTGACATCTTGGGGAGATGAGAGTCAAAGGCTGAATCAATTATAGGATACAGACCTAGAAAGCCTGAGTTTATTCAGTTGTCCTATTGTATTATGACGGTCGTAAATATATAGTTTAGGGTAGGTTCTGTAAGGATAGGCCCCGAGTGGGGGTGTTCCTCTGCGAGATCCATAGAAATACATGGTTTAGGGTAGGTTCTGTTAGGATAGGTCCCAAGGGGAGCTAGTTCTCTGCAAGATCCGTGAGTGACACTACAGTGTAGGGTAGGTTCCGTGTAGGATAGGTCCTTAGTTGGGGTATTCCCCTGCGAGATCCGTAAGAGGGATGAAAGTCCCAGCCGCAGTGGCCGTGAAACTGTACGGTGTGTGTATAGATGTTTGAACATGATTTGTGCATACAGTGGTTCGTCCTTTAAAATTTGCAGCGTACTGCAGCACAGCTTGTGTGGTGCCACAGAATTTTATGGCACGTTATTTGTGCCAACCACTGGTACCATTAATGCTAGTTAGTGCTAGTTTAAACACCAGAGGGCATCTATGAGAAACATTTGATAGCATTCAATAGTGGCTTTACTAGAGAATTTAAAACCTTTTTGTAAGAACATAGTATATGGGACTGATTTTAAGAAATTTTGCATAATTAATTTGATTAATATTATGGTGTTTCTATTCCAAGAAAAATGAAAAACCTTCTAGGTTTCCATTAGGATGGAAAGGAAAATATGGCGCTGTACAACATGACGGTCGGGAGTAGCCTACAGTACTTGGCTATTTAGCTAAAGAATCCCTGTGTCGTGCGGGCACGCGAGAGGAGTAGGCTGTCCTTGTAAATAAGAATTTGTTCATAATTGACTTGCCTAGTTAAATAAAGGTTACACTAAGAGCAAAATACTTTTTGCACCATAATTGTAGTCTAACCAATACCCAAACGGAGATTCAGTCAAAATAAAAATGTAATTGATTTATCAAGACCAGTCCCCATGCAGTGCAAAACGGTGCTAAAATAGTTGTAGGCTATTGCTTCAAATCTTATTGCTTCTAACATCAATATGCTCTGTAAATAAATAAGACATACACCACTTTTAACAGCACATTACTCAACACTAATGAGACTCATGTCGCCTACAGTATAAAAATATGACGTGACTCTCCGCACATAATAATTACATATAGAGGATTGGACGACTCTAAATTAAAACCAAAAGCCGCCTAATGCCGGCACGGGTATCAGTAGCAACGCATTTTGCATTGCGATGCGGTGACTTAGACAGCTGCACCACTGGGGAGGCCCCATCCACAAATTATCAAAATACAGAGAGGTGTTGGTAAAGGTATATTGTCCTGCTAATAGCCCATAATGTGCTATTATAATGCTGTACATGGTGTCCAGGTCAGGATAACCAAAACATTTCTTTATTTAAAGACTATCAGAAAGAATGTTGGTACTTATTGATTTTGATCCAAAGCCATGAATGAGTGAGTCACTCAGCTTTATGTAGGTGCCGCTATATGACTGCCATCAAATTGATAATATATAATGATATATGAGGTTATTTCGTTTTTTGCAATCTAAATAAAGGCCAAAATAATATTTGTATAAGCCAAAACATTTATATCTGTTTTTAGAGAGAGAAATATTGGGCCAATTGTGCACCGCCCTATGGGACTCCCAATCACGGTCGGATGTGATACATAATAATAATAATACTTTCTGTTGTATTATTTGTTTTGTCATTTCTGGTGGATTAAACTGAAATTGCAACCAATCACGGCCGGTTGTGATACAGCCAACCTAACTGAAGAAATACATTTGACAATGGAATTCTTCCCCTACCTTCCTTCTAGGCAAGTCTATTGTCCAGCTACCTGCTAATAACCATAATGGTGCTGTACAACGCAATTATGGTGCATAAAGTAGTTTGCTCTTAGTGTAACCTTTATTTAACTAGGCAAGTCAGTACAAGGACAGCCTACCCCTCTCGCGTGCCCGCACAACACAGGGATTGTGGTATAATACTACCACTGGATGGCCCGTAGCACCAAGCGGGATACATATTACTCTCTCTGAAATGTATCTTGGACCAACACGTCAATCGGTTTGAACATGTATTCTCAGTTCAAGACGAGGTGGTGGGGAAAGGGGGGATTTGGGAACAAATAGGGAATATAACTTCACTGTCCAATTAACAGTAACTATTACTGCGAAGAAATTCCATGCTGTTGTTTGAGGAGAGCTCCTAACAACAAAACTGCGATAGGTTTGATAAATTCACCTCTGAAGGTGAAATGTGTACTTACATTCTGAAATCTTGCTCTGATTTATCATCCAAAGGGTCCCAGAGATAACATGAAGTGTCGTTTTGATAGATAATATCCTAAAAAGGTCCATATAGCATGCACGATCGATTTTGTATTTCCACTCGTTCAATTTGCAAAGAAAGGAATCTGACACTAAATTTGGTCATTGCATGCTGATTACGCGGGCGGTCTTCACTTGATCGACTGTAACTTTGTCAAACAAGCACCAAACGGTGGTCAAACAAAGCTAACTAGATAGCAAATGAACTGGGCTTTATGGGAGTATCCGGAAACCCCGTATTTGTCGCAAAAGCCTTTTCCTTTTGGACAAATATTATAAGAATATAGAGAGTTATGAAGTTATGAAAACTGGTTGAACTTATAATATAGCTACTAATGCTGGAAAAGCTAAATCAAAGTTCAAGTATACAGATTTTACGATATTCTTGCAGAAAAATGTAATGTGAATGTAAATGTCTCCTTCACGATTTGCCCAAATGTACCTGGGTGACACTAAATATCATGTAGTTTGCTCATACTTAAAGTTATGAAACTTTGCACATACACTGCCGCCATCTTGTGGACACCATCGGAATTACAACCAGAGTGATGGCTAGATGTGGGACCTTTGTTGTTTTTTTTTCTTTGTATTTTCTTCTACCAGATATATTGTGTTATATTCTCCTACATTCATTTCACATTTCCAAAAACTTCAAAGTGTTTCCTTTCAAATGGTACCAAGAATATGCATATCCTTGCTTCAGTGCCTGAGCTACAGGCAGTTAGATTTGGATATGTCATTTTAGGAAAAAAAAAAATAAAAAGGGGGCTAAGAAGTTAAAATATGTGTGATAGGTGCGCAACACAATATTGTACCTACAATGCCCACTCCTGCCCAACAGCAACCCCTGCCGGGTGGACCATTTACCTCATTACAGATAGACTTTATAGGGCCACTCCTTCGAAGCAGGGGAAAGACTCATGAATTGGTAGTGGTGGACAGATTCTCCAGATGGACAGAAGTATTCTCAGCTTCATCAAACTGATTCCGAGATGGGGCTTAATCCGTACACTGGACTCTGATCAAGGGACACATTTCACCTCCAAAGTGCTACAGGCGGTGTGTGTAAGGCTTTGGGAACATAGAACACGATTTTCGTTGTCCATACAGGCCGCAAGCGGCAGGGATTACAGAGCGTCAGAACTGTTCGATTAAGGAGAAATTGGCCAAAACTTTGAACACCGAAGGGAAAGACTGGGTTACGAATTTACCCGTGGTACTGATGTCAATGAGGGCGTCAACAAATTCCACCACAGGACTCACGCCACATGAAGTGATAACGGGAAGAGCGATCAGAGTACCAGGAGCTGTTATTCACATGAGTGATCTGGCAATAATGGGAGAGTCTATGTTGTCCTATTGTCAGAAAATGACCCATGTGTTGCAGTGTGTATATTCCCAGGTGAAAGCAGCACATGAGGAGCAGGCGCCAAGAGATAACCGAGAGCACGGGCTGAATCCTGGAGATCGAGTGTACATCAAGATCCACCAGGCAGGGGTGTTGGGACGGCGTTGGTCTGGACCACACTCCTTACAGCACATGCAGGGGTGAAGACCACAGCCTCTCCTCAGTGGGTTTACACTTCACATGTGAAACGAGATCCAGCTGCATAATGGGTGAGCTGGAAGCTGCCATGACAGCGGACCTAAAGAGAGAGAGGGAAAGTAGATTCCACTGTAGACAAGCAGTTGGGTTGGGTCTGGGAGCTACTTTAACCACCATAGTTTGTGTCAGTTGCTTTAATGGTTAATGCACCATGTAAAAAGGAAAGATTGACAATTTGCATAGAATAGGTGGTCAAATATGAAGACACGAGAATGCATTAGGGTAGAGTCAGCACTAACGCTATGGATACCAGACCAGGTCACTAATCACAAAGGTATGCTGATTTGGGTGGAGCCACTTGATAACAGGACTAGTACATTGAACATACGCTGTTCAGATCAAAGTGTAGTTTTATTACAGACAGGAGTGTGTAATGAACGTAATGACAGTCTAAAGACCAAAACTAGAAACTAGAAACTTCTCTTTTGCCTCAAATAGATATAATGTGCCAGGGTTCTAGATCAGCTGAAGGTTAGTTGATAACTTTCAGACTAGTGCTACTGGAGATTAAAACATTTCAGGAGGCTGAAACATTGACACAACCGATGCTGACAATTGAGCAGCAAAGAATAGTGTAGGGGAAGTGCTATCGCGTAAAATGAGGTTATATTTACCAGTGATGCCCTACACGGACCTGGGGAAAGATAGCTTGTTGGGGTAATTATACTCTGGACAATATCATAAGGGGTGAAAATGGGAACCAAACTATTCTTACTGTCAAGCGTCAGGGGGAAGAAGAGGCATATGAGCAGATGAAGGCACACTTACAGACTTGTTTAGGGGCTGAACTAGTGACTGGCACAGAACTTCATCAGTGTAAATGGTATGATGAGGGGGTCAAGGGTCAGTCCTATGGGGTGTTAGTTTCAGATTTTGGCAGGACCGATATCAGTGCATTCTATGGATTCCCAAAAACCAAGGACAGCTAACTCTGCACAATATAGAAACTACTATGAAGTCAAGTTGAACGTCACACATACCCAGATCATGGTAGGAGTGGCAGAGATTGTGCTGTTATTTCAGACACTATTGTCAAATTTCAGTGAGGGGTTCATCGAATGAACTACAACTTTTGAAAGACTAGCCACAGATCCCTGTATACAGGAATCCACCTCACTGGAAGGGAAGTTTGCTGTAATAATAGCATCACATCTCCTGCAGAGTATGATTAAGAAACATGTTACTCAGAGTTTTGTACATTTGGATACTCTTCAAATGGCACTATTCTCTCCCCCATTCCTAACCGCCAGCAAACACTTAACATTTGTATTGGTATTTATTAGGGATCCCCAATAAGGCAGCAGCTACTCTTCCTGGGGTCCAAACACACCAAAGCACCCACATTACATATAAAACAAAACAAAAGATAAAACAGTGAACTATGTTTGTACTGAATGAGTTAAAGATTAAACAGTACATCATATAAACATCCCTACACCACCACATATCCACAACACAAAATGTTCATTACCACCATGCAACAATATCACAATGTGTGCGTATGCATGTCTGTACCTTTGCTGAATGTACCGTGTGTCTCTTCACAGTCCCCGTTGTTCCATAAGGTGTATTTTTACCTGCTTTTAAAATCTGATTCTACTGCTTGCATGAGTTACCTGATGTGTAATAGAGTTCCATGTAGTCATTTGCTCTATGTAGTACTGTGTGCCTCCCATAGTCTGTTCTGGACTTGGACTGTGAAGAGACCTCTGGTGCCATGTCTTGTGGGGTATGCATGGGTGTCAGAGCTGTGTGCTAGTATTTTCAACAGACAGCTCGGTACATTCAGCTTGCCAACACCTCTTACAAAAACAAGTAAGGAGGAAGCCATGAGAGAATGAAGCCACTTTGAGCCATGAGAGATTGTCATTAATGTTAGCTCTCCGTGTACTTTTAAGGGCCAGGCATGCTGCCCTGTTCTGAGCCAGTTGCAATTTTCCCAAGTCCCTCTTTGTGACACCTGACCACTACTGACCAGTAGTCTAGGTGCGACAACACTAGGGCCTGTCGGATCTGCCTTGTTAATAATGTTGTTAAGAAAGCAGAGCAGTGCTTTATTATGGACAGACTTCTCCCCATCTTAGCTACTGTTGTATCAATATGTTTTGACCATGGCAGTTTACAATCCAGCATTACTCCAAGCAGTTTAGTCACCTCAACTTGCTCAATTTGCTAATTATTCATTTCGAGACGTAGTTGAGGTTATGGGTTTAGTAAATAATTTGTCCCAAATACAATGCTTTTAGTTTAGGAAATATTTAGGTCTAGCTTAGCCCTTGCTACCCATTCTGAAACTTATTGCAGCTCTTTGTTAAGTGCTTCAGTCATTTCAGTCACGTTCTGTTAGACTAGTAACTCTTTATTCACATTATAGCAGGGGGTGTAAAGCCATAACACATATATTTTTCCAGCAGCAGACTATGATCGATAATGTCAAAAGCTGCACAGAAGTCTAACAGGACAGCCCCCACAATCATGTTATCATCAATTTCTCAGTCATTTGTGTAAGTGCTGTGCTTGTTGAGTGTACATCCCTATAAGCGTGCTGAAAGTCTGTTGTCAATTTGTTTACTGTGAAATAGCATTGTATCTGGTCAAACACCATTTTTTCCAGAAGTTTACTTATGGTTGGTGACAGGCTGATTGGTCGGCTATTTGAGCCAGTAAAGGGGGCTTCACTATTCTTGGGTAGCGGAATGACTTTAGATTCCCTCCAGGCCTGAGGGCACACATTTTCTAGTAGGCTTAAATTGAAGATGTGGCAAATTGGAGTGGCAATATCGTCCGCTATTATCCTCAGTCATTTTCCATCTAGATTGTCAGACACCGGTGGCTTGTCATTGTTGATGGACAACAATCATTTTTTCAACTGTTCCACACTGACTTTACGGAATTCAAAAGTGCAATTCTTATCTTTCATAATTTGGTCAGATATACTTGGATGTGTAGTGTCAGCGTTGGTTCCTGGCATGTCATCCATAAGTTTGCTTATCTAGCCAATGAAAAAGTAATTACAGTAGTTGGCAATATCAGTGGGTTTTGTGATGAATGAACCATCTGATTCAATGAATGATGGAACAGAGTTGGCTTTTTTCCCCAAAATTTCATGTAAGTTGCTCCAAAGCTTTTTACTATCATTCTTTATATCATTTATCTTTGTTTCATAGTATAGTTTATTTTATTTAGTCACATGATTTCTTAATTTGCAGAACGTTTGCCAATCTGGTTCTTCCAAGATGGCGTAGCAGTGCAGCCTTGTTTTTGTTCGTCCCCTCGTGTACTTTGTATTTTTCGTTTTTTTTTGTATATATTTCAAATTTATTTTCAATCTCTTTTCCATTTTTATATTAAATATACCTTCCGGTAACCTGCCTCACCCATTGTGTTACCTAACCGCTATTTTGTTTAGACTGAATGCCATTGGGAGCCAGCGAGCTAACCAGCTACTAGCCATTCAGTCACTGTTAGCCACCGCTAGCGGCCTTTAACCTACTGCACTGACACCAGCCTTTTTTAGCCCGGATAATACTTGCCAGCCTACCACCATCGGACTGTTTCTCCACCACAACGCCGGATCCCTGCCGTAAACCCTGGACCACTACACCTGATCTCCACAGCTAGCTAGCTAGCTGCCACTGAGTTACCGAGTGGCTCTAGTGGCTAACGCCCCTGCCCCGGAGCTAGCTCCAGCTAACTGCGAGCCAGGTGCATCTCCCGGCTAGCAACAACAATACCTCTCTCGCCATCTGGCTTGGATCCCTCTCGACACGACGCCCCGTCGTACCACCTCGACTGGTCTGCCGAAGATTACGCCATCCGCTCTGCCTGCAACCGGCCTCCGTCGGAGCAGACGGTTCTACCAACCCCGGCCTGCTAACTCTTAACTTCTCCTGCGTGCCGACATAGTAACGACTACCTCGCGGCTTCCCTGCCCCATCTATTGCTGTTCACTGGACCCTATGATCACTCGGCTACATAGCTGATGCCTGCAGGACTATTCATTAATCACGGTACTCCATTCTGTTTATTTTTATTTATTTATTTTATTTATCTGTTGGCCCCAGCCGCGTACTCAGGCCCTGTGTGTTGTTAACCAACCCTCTGCCCATTCATCGCCAGTTTTTACCTGTTGTTGTTGTCTTAGCTGACTAGCCTTTGCGGTCTTACCCGTTGTTGTCCTAGCTAGCTCTCCCAACCAACACCTGTGTTTGCTTTATGCCTTGCTTTATGTCTCTCTCAAGTGTCAATATGCCCTGTTTACTGTTGTTTAGGATAGTTATCATTGTTTTAGTTTACAGTGGAGCCCCTAGGCCCACTCTACATGCCTCAGATTCCTCCTTTGTCCCACCTCCCACACATGCGGTGACTTCACCCAGTATTACCAGCACCTCCAGAGATGCAACCACTCTTATCATCACTCGGTGCCTGGGCCTACCTCCACTATACTCCCTCTCCGCCATACCCCTGTCTGCACATTATACCCTGAATCTATTCTACCATGCCCAGAAATCTGCTCCTTTTATTCTCTGTTCCCAACGCACTAGACGTCCTGTTCTGATAGCCTTTAGCCGTACCCTCATCCTGCTCCTCCTCTGTTCCTCGGGTGATGTGGAGGTAAACCCAGGCCCTGTAGCCCCCCAGCACCACACCTATTCCCAGGCCCCAGGCACTTTTGTTGACTTCTGTAACCGTAAAAGCCTCGGTTTCATGCATGTTAACATCAGAAGCCTCCTCCCTAAGTTTGTTTTACTCACTCAACCCGGATGTCCTGGCCGTGTCTGAATCCTGGCTTAAGAAGGCCACCAAAAATTCTGAGATTTCCATACCCAACTACAACATTTTCCGCCAAGATAGAACTGCCAAAGGGGGAGGAGTTGCAATCTATTGCAGAGATAGCCTGCAAAGTTCTGTCATACTTTCCAGATCTATGCCCAAACAGTTCGAACTTACTAAAAATTAATCTCTCCAGAAATAAGTCTCTCACTGTTGCCGCCTGCTATAGACCCCCCTCAGCTCCCAGCTGTGCCCTGGACACCATATGTGAATTGATTGCCCCCCATCTATCTTCAGAGTTCGTTCTGTTAGGTGACCTAAACTGGGATATGCTTAACACCCAGGCAGTCCTACAATCGAAGCTAGATGCCCTCAATCTCACACAAATCATCAAGGAACCCACCAGGTACAATCCTAAATCTGTAAACATGGGCACCCTCATAGACATTATCCTGACCAACTTGCCCTCCAAATACACCTCTGCTGTTTTCAATCAGGATCTAAGCGACCACTGCCTCATCGCCTGCATCCGCTATGGGCCCGCGGTCAAACGACCACCCCTTATCACTATCAAACGTTCCCTAAAACACTTCTGCGAGCAGGCCTTTCTAATCAACCTGGCCCAGGTATCCTGGCAGGATATTGACCTCATTCCGTCAGTCGAGGATGCCCGGTCGTTCTTTAAAAGCAACTTCCTCTCCATCTTAAATAAGCATGCCCCTTTCAAAAGATGTAGGACTAAGAACAGATACAGCCCTTGGTTCACTCCAGACCTGACTGCCCTTGACCAGCACAAGAACATCCTGTAGCAGACTGCGATTGCATCGAAAAGTCCCCGCGATATGCAACTGTTCAGGGAAGTCAGGAACCAATATACGCAGTCAGTCAGGAAAGCAAAGGCTAACTTTTTCAAACAGAAATTTGCATCCTGTAGCTCTAACTCCAAATTTCAACAAGCATTTCTCTACGGCTGGCCATGCTTTCCTCCTGGCTACCCCAACCCCGGCCAACAGCTCCGTCCCCCCCCGCAGCTACTTGTCCAAGCCTTCCCAGCTTCTCCTTCACCAAAATCCAGATAGCAGATGTTCTGAAAGAGCTGACAAATCTGGACCCGTACAAATCAGCTGGACTAGATAATCTGGACCCTCTCTTTTTAAAACTATCTGCTGCCATTGTTGCATCTCCTATTACCAGTCTGCTCAACCTCTCTTTGGTGTCGTCCGAGATCCCAAAAGATTGGAAAGCTGCCGCGGTCATCCCTCTCTTCAAAGGGGGTGACACCCTAGACCCAAATTGCTATAGACCTATATCAGTTCTGCCCTGCCTCTCTAAAGTCTTTGAAAGCCTAGTTAATAAACAGATCATTAACCACTTCGAATCCCACAGTACCTTCCGCTGTGCAATCCGGTTTCCGAGCTGGTCACGGGTGCACCTCAGCCACGCTCAAGGTACTAAACGATATCATAACCGCCAGCGATAAGAGACATTACTGTGCAGCCGTATTCATTGACCTGGCCAGGGCTTTCGACTCTATCACCACATCCTTATCGGCAGACTCAACAGTCTTGGTTTCTCTAATGATTGCCTCGCCTGGTTCACCAACTACTTTGCCGACAGAGTTCAGTGTGTTAAATCGGAGGGCCTGTTGTCCGGGCCTCTGGCAGTCTCTATGGGGGTGCCACAGGGTTCAATTCTTGGGCCGACTCTCTTCTCTGTATACATCAATGATGTCGCTCTTGCTGCTGGTGATTCTCTGATCCACCTCTATGTAGACGACACCATTCTGTATACTTCTGGCCCTTCTTTGGACACTGTGTTAACTAACCTCCAAATGAGCTTCAATGCCATAAAACACTCTTTCCGTGGCCTCCAACTGCTCTTAAACGCTAGTAAAACCAAATGCATGCTTTTCAACCGTTCGCTGCCTGCACCCGCCCGCCCGACTAGCATCACTACCCTGGACGGCTCTGACCTAGAATACGTGGACAACTAACAAATACCTAGGTGTCTGGCTAGACTGTAAACTCTCCTTCCAGACTCACATTAAACATCTCCAATCCAAAATTAAATCTAGAATCGGCTTTCTATTTCGCAACAAAGCCTCCTTCACTCATGCTGCCAAACTTGCACTAGTAAAACTGACTATCCTACCGATCCTCGACTTCGGCGATGTCATCTACAAAACAGCTTACAATACTCTACTCAGCAAACTGGATGCAGTCTATCAGTGCTATCCGCTTTGTCACCAAAGCCCCTTATACCATCCACCACTGCGACCTGTATGCTCTAGTCGGCTGGCCCTCGCTACATACTCGTCGCCAGACCCACTGGCTCCAGGTCATCTACAAGTCCCTGCTAGGTAAAGCCCCGCCTTATCTCAGCTCGCTGGTAACCATAGCAGCACCCACCCGTAGCACTCGCTCCAGCAGGTATAGCTCACTTGTCACCCCCAAAGCCAATTCCTCTTTTGGCCGCCTTTACTTCCAGTTCTCTACTGCCAATGACTGGAACGAACTACAAAAATCGTTGAAACTGGAGACACTTATCTCCCTCACTAGTTTTAAGCACCAGCTGTCAGAGAAGCTCACAGATCACTGCACCTGTACATAGCCCAACCAACTACCTCATCCCCTACCGTAGTCATTTATTTATCTTGCTCTTTTGCACCCCAGTATTTTTACTTTGCACATTTACCATTGCAGTGTTAAATTGCTATACTGTAGTTACTTTGCCACCATGGCCTATTTATTGCAATATGTTCCTTATCCTACCTCATTTGCACACATTGTATATAGATTTGTTTTTTTCCCTACTGTATTATTGACTGAGTGTTTGTTTACTCCAATGTGTAACTATGTGTTGTTGTATGTGTTGAACTGCTTTGCTTTATCTTGGCCAGGTCGCAGTTGTAAATGAGAACTTGTTCTCAACTTGCCTACCTGGTTAAATAAAGGTGAAATAAAATAAAAAATAATATTATAATAAAATAAAAATCTGTTGGTCTGCCAGACTTAT
Source organism: Brachymystax lenok tsinlingensis (assembly GCA_030435695.1). Lineage (NCBI taxonomy): Eukaryota > Metazoa > Chordata > Actinopteri > Salmoniformes > Salmonidae > Brachymystax > Brachymystax lenok. The sequence continues at coordinate 43,743,260 of CM059819.1, forward strand.
TTGCCATACTTTTTGCCTTATCCCTCTCAACAATACCATTTTTCAATACCTCATCATTCCAAGGAGATTTAACAGTTTTTACAGTAATTTCCTTAATGGGTGCGTGCTTATTAGTAACTGGAATAAGCAATTTCATAAATTTGTCAAGTGTAGTGTCTGGTTGCTCCTCATTACACACCATGGACCAGCAAATATTCTTTACCATCAACAACATACAGTTGAAGTTGGAAGTTTACATACTCCTTAGCCAAATACATTTAAACTCAGTTTTTCACAATTCCTGACATTTAATCCTAGTAAAAATTATCTGTCTTAGGTCAGTTAGGATCACCACTTTATTTTATAAGAATGTGAAATGTCAGAATAATAGTAGAGAGAATTATTTATTTCAGCTTTTATTTCTTTCATCACATTCCCAGTGGGTCAGAAGTACACTCAATTAGTATTTGGTAGCATTGCCTTTAAATTGTTTAACTTGGGTCAAATGTTTCTGGTAGCCTTCCACAAGCTTCCCAGAATAAGTTCGGTGAATTTTGGCCAATTCCTCCTGACAGAGCTGGTGTAACTGAGTCAGGTTTGTAGGCCTCCTTGCTTGCACACGCTTTTTCAGTTCTGCCCACAAATTTTCTATAGGATTGAGGTCAGGGCTTTGTGATGGCCACTACAATACCTTAACTTTGTTGCCATTTTGCCACAACTTTGGAAGTATGCTTGGGGTCATTGTCCATTTGGAAGATCCATTTGCGACCAAGCTTTAACTTCCTGACTGATGTCTTGAGATGTTGCTTCAATATATCCACATGATTTCCCTTCCTCATGATGCCATCTATTTTGTGAAGTGCACCAGGCCCTCCTGCAGCAAAGCACCCCCACAACATGATGCTGCCACCCCCGTGCTTCACGCTTGGGATGGGGTTCTTCGGCTTGCAAGCCTCCCCCTTTTCCCTCCAAACACAACAATGGTCATTATTGCCAAACAGTTCTATCAGACCAGAGGACATTTCTCCAAAAAGTACGATCTTTGTGCAGTTGCAAACCGTAGTCTGGCTTTTCTATGGTGGTTTTGGAGCAGTAGCTTCTTCCTTGCTGAGTAGCCTTTCAGGTTATGTCAATATAGGACTTGTTTTACCGTGGATATAGACGCGTCTCCTAACGCGTCTCCTTCCTGAGCGGTATGACGGCTGCGTGGTCCCATGGTGTTTATACTTGCGTACTATTGTTTGTACAGATGAACATGGTACCTTCAGGCATTTGTAAATTGGATGAATCAGACTTGTGGAGGTCAACAATTTTTATTCTGAGGTCTTGGCTGATTTCTTTTGATTTTCCCATGATGTCAAGCAAAGAGGCACTGAGTTTGAAGGTAGGCCTTGAAATACATCCACATGTACACCTCCAATTGACTCAATTTATGTAAATTAGCCTATCAGACTCTTCTAAAGCCATGACATAATTTTCAGGAATTTTCCAAGCTATTTAAAGGCACAGTCAACTTAGTGTATGTACACTTCTGACCCACTGGAATTGTGATACAGTGAATTATAAGTGAAATAATCTGTCTGTAAACAATTGTTGTAAGAATTACTTGTGTCATGCACAAGGTAGATGTCCTAACTGACTTGCCAAAACTATAGCTGGTTAACAAGAGTGGTTGAAAAACTAGTTTTATTTTCTTCAACCTAAGTGTATGTAAACTTCCAACTTCAACTGCATGCTGGTAGCTCAATCTTGACCTCTGATAGGTCAGGTGCCATAAGTGTTTTGTTTAGCTAGCTATGTCTCAAAATGCTTGCTGGAGCTTTGACCTCGACTTTGCAAGACACTGCTTCTCTCTGCAATACAGATATAGGCAGGTAGCTAGCTAGCTATGTATATGTGCAGGTAAATATAATATAAAACTACTACTAACTATTTCCCCTGTTAAATATTTTAAATCTGCATTAACATTACACATCTAGCTATTTGTAACTAGCTAACATTAACATTATTTGTTAGCCAACCAAGCAAACGTTAGTTGATCGTTTTGTTAACGGATAAATCGTAAGCAATGCATTCAGCTTTGATTTCTTTAGCTCGCAAAACCATAAATATGATTTGTTTCAAACAGACTAACTAGCTGTCTATCTATACCCATTTATTGATGGTCCATTCTCACCCATCATGTATTCTTGTGGTCTGTGTCGTCTGCGTCTAGCAAAAACGTAAACAAATCATTAGGACTAATGAGAGTGGAGTTGCTGACTTCGGACGTCAACATGATCGAATATTCTTCTTCTCCTTCGTCGTCTTTGCAAGGTTGCCAATTCCATTACAAATTGACATAGCTAGAAGGAAGGGATCTCCCATCTGTCAAACTATCCTTAACCCTTTTCCTAACTTTAACCAAATTTTCCTAACCTGCTGTGTAAGTTCTCCGAACCTGCTACTTAATTTGACAAAAACTGGATGCCTTCGAGCTATGACCATTTAAGAAAGTGGACATAGAGAGCAATAGTAATGGTGTCTTTTGGTAGGCACTAACTCCACCATGGTATGTTGGACAAAGCCTATATGGGAAAATGAATACATGTTTTTGTAGGGTTTTTGGATAAAGGCTGAAATAAAGGTCTGTGCTAAGCACAGGCTTAGGAGATCTTATACATTTTTTAACCACTTTTTGTGAATCTTGAAGCGTTTATGTAATTTAAAAAGCCACATAAAGGCTTCAAAATTCATAAAGGTCATGTCAACTGACTGATATTGTCCCATAAAACAAGACATATAAGATCTCCTGAGCCTGTGTTAATAACCTCAGACCTTATTTTCTTAGTTTTTCCCCCAAACCCTTTTCTTTACCCATTAATTTTAGCCATAGGAATGGCTGAAGAACTAGAGGTATCTCACTTCTTGGTTTTAGGACTACAAGCTGGTGAGCTCTATTGTAGGCCGAGTTTAAAAACGCAGTATAAATGCTTCCCACCACTAGATCACATCACTAGACTTGAGCTGGACGTGATCTCAACACTGCCAACAATGTAGCGGAAGAAAGTGAAAGCTGCAACAGGGACTCTGACCAGGGCTCATACAGTACGTGGCAAAGTGAGCTCTAATGGCCGTTGCCATGAAAGCCTCTGGGTAGAGGCAATAGGCCTACAATGCTGGCATATGCCGTGTTACAATAGCTTAAGTAAATAACATGATTGACACTACCGTAATAATCATCATGAAACGGCCTTAGAAGTGCCATAAGTGTAAGCCAACATAATTCATTATTTTACATTAACCTGTTTAACTGCATTGAAATGGCATAATTGATCATAGTCCAGACTCGTTACAGTTGCAAATACACACAACTGAGTAGCAAATACCATGCACTAGCACCAGGGGAATTTAAACCAAACATGTGTGGAAACATCTTCTGTTTCCCCACATTTATTGATGATTTAATTTCCCATTATAAAATTGTATCCCCATTCCCCAATCAAATACGTTATTCGATACCACAAAAAAAAAAGGTTTTTTTCTTCAATCTGGAAACCTTCTGAAAACTTTACATAGCCTTGTATAAAATGCATTATTAAAGAAATGGTATACTGTACATAAAAAAGTGTAGCCTTGTATTCAATTCATTACGAAGAAAATTGTGTAATGTAGGCTCCACGAAATATAAAATGCGTTATGAAGAAAATTGTGCACTGTTGTCTACACAAAAAATGACCTTTCTGACTAAAAGTCTCCCGGTATCCCAAAGTATATATATTTTTTAATCAATTTCTGTATCATTTGTTTGCATGTGAGCATGTCTGACAGTCATGTCAATGTGATCACGAATGCCTCAGTACACATAGAAGTAGGTTACTTTGCCTGCTTGCAAATGTGTGCTAAAAGTGGGGATGTTTCGTAGTATTTCTGATCTTAACTCACCACCAACAACTAACCTTTTTTATGTGCTATTTAGAACCTATAAGGATTCATCAGTTGTCCACATAGGATAACTCTTTGAAGAACCCGTTTTAGTTCCAGGTAGAAACCCTTTTGTCAATAGGTAGAACCCTTTTGTGTTCCATTCCACAGGGTTCTACATGGAAACGAAAAGGGTTCTTACTGGAATCAAGTAGACGTCTACCTGTAACCAAAAACAGTTAAACCTGTAGCAAAAAAAGGGTTCTCCTTTGGTCACAAACAAAGACAGACAACTTTTATTTAGGTACCCATGGGCTACTACTCTCTTTGACAATTCAGCCACTGTGTTAACAGTCTTACAAGTGTCACCTTTTAATGTTGTGTAACACCTGATTCACTTAATAAAAGTGAATCTCAATATGTGGTCAAGGTGCCTTAGTTTTCACATCACATTTTATGTCCAAATAGGCTTCCAAAAAATGAAATGTTCGCTGTAATGTTCATTTAGATAGGCGATTTTATCGATTTACAGTGCATTCAGAAAGCTTTCAGACCCGTTCACTTTTTCCACATTTTGTTAAGTTAGTCTTATTCAAAAATGTATTAAATTAATTATTTTCATCAATCTATACACAATATCCCATAATGACAAAGCCAAAACAGGTATAAAAAATAAAAACATGAACTATTCAGGCCCTTTGCTATGAGACTCGAAATTGAGCTCAGGTGCATCCTGTTTCCATTGATCATCCTTGAAATATTTCTACAACTTAATTGTAGAAATCCACCTGTGGTAAATTCAATTGATGGGCCATGATTTGGAAAGGCACACACCTGTCTATTTAAGGTCATACAGGTGACAGTGCTTGTCAGAGCAAAAACCAAGCCATGAGGTCGAAATAATTGTCAGTAGAGCTCTGAAAAAGGATTGTGTCGAGGTACAGATCTAAGGAAGGGTACCAAAAAATGTCTGCAGTATTGAAGGTCCCCAAGAACAAAGTGGCCTCCATCATTCTTAAATGGAAGAAGTTCGGAACCACCAAGACTATTCCTAGAGCTGGCCGCCTGGCCAAACTGAACAGTCGTGGGAGAAGGGCCTTGGACATGGTGACTAAGAACCCGATGGTCACTCTGATAGAGCTCTAGAGTTCCTCTGTGGAGATGGGACAACAATCTCTGCAGCACTCCACCAATAAGGTGTTTATGGTAGAGTGGCCAAACAGAAGCCAATCCTCAGTAAAAGGCACATGACAGCCCGCTTGGAGTTTGCCAAAAGGTACCTAAAGACTCTGACCATGATAAACAAGATTCTCTGGTCTGATGAACTCTTTGCCCTGAATGCCAAGCGTCACATCTGGAGGAAACCTGGCACCATCTTTACAGTGAAGCATGGTGGTGGTAGCATCATGCTGTGGGGTTGGTTTTCAGCGGCAGGGACTGGGAGACTAGTCAGGATGGAGGCAAAGATGAACGGAGCAAAGTACAGAGATCCTTGATGAAAACCTGCTCCAGAGCACTCAGGACCTCCGACTGGGGCGAAGGTTCTCCTTCCAACAGGACAGCGAACCTAAGCACACAGCCAAGACAACGCAGGAGTGGCTTCGGGACAAGTCTCTGAATGTCCTTGAGTGGCCCAGCCAGAGCCCGGACTTAAACCCGATCGAACATCTCTGGAGAGACCTGAAAATAGCTGTGCAGCGACGCTCCCCATCCAACCTGACAGAGCTTGAGAGGATCTGCAGAGAAGAATGGGAGAAACTCCCCAAGTACAGGTGTGCCAAGCTTGTATCGTCATATCCAAGAAGACTCGATCCTGTAATCACTGCCAAAGGTGCTTCAACAAATTACTGAGTAAATGGTCAGAATACTTATGTAAATGTGATTTCAGTTTTTTTTTTTATTTATAAATTAGCAAACATTTTGAGAAACCTGTTTTTGCTTTGTCATTATGGTGTATTGTGTGTAGATTGATGATAAAACATTTGTTAAATCAATTTTAGAATCAGGCTGTAACGTAACAGAATGTGGAAAAAGTAATGGGGTCGGAATACTTTCAGAAGGCACTGTGTATATATAAAGGGATTATTGTCATTGTTACAGTATATACAGTACATTTTATTCTTAAATTTTAAATAACAGGCTCTCCCACCATCTATAATCATCAGGTCTGCTTCTAGATGAACAGATTGTCTTGGAAAGCTGGACCTTTAAACATAATAGGCCTGTCCAGTACCTTTTTTAATGTTTTCCTATTTGTAGTTTAGTTACAAAGTGGAATTTAAATGTATGTACACTCCATAATGTTGCAGTGTCTTAAGCATACATATATTTTTCTAAACAGCACTCAAATCCCATAAAAAAACAGGAGGTATTAGTCTCATGCTACAGTATATCAATTGTATTCCTCCATTTTAAATAGCCTAACAGGCTCTCCCATCATCTCAAATTATCTGGTCTGCTTGATGAACAACAATGTAGACCACAACATTATAATACTACCGCAACTCTGTACCCCCCACACACAATCCATGTTTGGCTGATGCTCTTTGTTTGCTATCATTTAAAATAATTTTTTCGCTGTTTCCGGCATGTTTCAATGCCAGGCGTTGGTGAAGAGGCAGGGGGCTGGGCACACAGGTTCTATTTAAAGACCATGCTATTCTTGTGTGTCTTTTCACATCCTGACATTGAGATACATAGCCACAATACTTATAAGGAGTTTATTTATGTTTTCGGTAGTTGCGAGAATTCCACTTCTGGATTAGTTAGCAACTATGGCACAGCAACTATGGTTGAGGTTCCAATCCCTGACACACTGGACCCATTAAGCGACCAACTTCGACAACCAAATACTGCAGTAGACGATCTTGAATTATCTGGTCTGCTTGATGAACAAAAGACCACAACATGATTATTATATTACTACCCAATCTCTGTACCCCACACACACAATCCATGTTTGGCAGATGCTATTTTCATTTACAATTTAATTAATCCATTAAATAAATAATACTAGCACATCAAATTACGTTACGATTGTACACTAGCCTACTCCCGTATAGACAGTAAATAATATTGTCTACGTGCCTTTGACAATACGTTATCAAGTCAGCAAAAAGTAATTATTTTCAAATAAACCAAATTTGCCTCAACACAGTAGGCCTAAATATTTCCTAATAATATCACAATTATCTGGTCAACAATTACGTGTTAGAGTTAATTTTCTGCAATTGAATACATTTTGCCATGGGACGGATAGAAGATTTCGAAATTTAACTAACTTCATGCAATTCTACAAATTTTGCCATAGGGTGAAGAGAAATGTTTGCAGTTTTTAATACGTTATCGGAGTGAGACTGGCAAACAAAATTAATGGAGGCTCCCTGGTCTGTAATTGGACAATGATTACTACAAGTTTAGATAGTTGGCTAGACAAATTTACAATCTAAACAATTTTAGCTAACATGGCCTAATTGAGTAATTGTCAGTGACTTTACATAACAAGAGAAAATCTGCTGATGCACAATCAAATGACAAAATTGCAACTAGTATATTCTACCTCAACAGTAATGGGACCCCGAATTAGTTAAATAATAAATAATAATTGATCTGGGGGCCTATGAAAGGGCTGCCAGTTGCCCATACCTGTGTACTTAATTTTTCTGTCATTCTTGAACTTTGCAAATGAATTCACATAAAAAACATTGAGCAGGGGACTACATCTGGTTGGTGTGGTCATCTTTGATTTAGATGGAGCCATATACAGTTGAAGTCAGAACTTTACAATCACCTTAGCAAAATACATATAAACTCAGTTTTTCCACAATTCCTGACATTTAATCCTAGTAAAAATTCCCTGTCTTAGGTCAGTTAGGATCACCACTTTATTTTAAAGAATGTGAAATGTCAAAATAATAGTAGAGAGAAGGATTTATTTCAGCTTTTATTTATTTCATCACATTCCCAGTGGGTCAGAAGTTTATATACACTCAATTAGTATTTGGTAGCATTGCCATTAAATTGTTTAACTTGGGTCAAACGTTTCGGGTAGCTTTCCACAAGCTTCCCACAATAAGTTGGGGGAATTTTGGCCCATTCCTCCTGGCAGAGATGGTGTAACTGAGTCAGGATTGTAGGCCTCCTTGCTCGCACACGCTTTTTCAGTTCTGCCCACACATTTTCTATGGGACTGAGGTCAGGGCTTTGTGATGGCCACTCCAATACCTTGACTTTGCTGTCCTTAAGCCATTTTGCCCCAACTTTGGAAGTATGCTTGGGGTCATTGTCCATTTGGAAGACCCAATTGCGACAAGCTTTAACTTCCTGACTGATGTCTTGAGATGTTGCTTCAATATATCCACATGATTTCCCTTCCTCATGATGCCATCTATTTTGTGAAGTGCACCAGTCCCTCCTGCAGCAAAGCACCCCCACAACATGATGCTGCCACCCCCGTGCTTCACGGTTGGGATGTTCTTCGGCTTGCAAGCCTCCCCCTTTTTCCTCCAAGCATAACTATGGTCATTATGGCCAAACAGTTATATCTTTTTTTCATCAGACCAGAAGAGAGTTCTCCAAAAAGTGTGATCTTTGTCCCCATGTGCAGTGCAAACCGTAGTCTGGCTTTTTTATGGTGGTTTTGGAGCAGTGGCGTCATCCTTGCTGAGTGGCCTTTTAGGTTATGTCGACATTGGACTCGTTTTACTGTGGATATAGATACTTTTGTTCCGTTTTTTCTTCCAGCATCTTCACAAGGTCATTTGCTGTTGTGCTGGGATTAATTTGCACTTTTCACACCAAAGTACGTTCATCTCTAGGAGACAGAACGTGTCACCTTCCTGAGCGGTATGACAGCTGCGTGGTCCCATGGTGTTTATACTTGCGTACTATTGTTTGTACAGATGAACGTGGTACCTTCAGGCGTTTGGAAATTGCTCCCAAGGATGAGCCAGACTTGTGGAGATCTACAATTTTTTTCTGAGGTCTTGGCTGATTTCTTTTGATTTTCCCATGATGTCAAGCAAAGAGGCACTGAGTTTGAAGGTAGGCCTTGAAATACATCCACATGTACACCTCCAATTGACTTATATGTCAATTAGCCCATCAGAAGCTTCTAAAGCCATTACATCATTTTCTGGAATTTTCCAAGCTGTTTAAAGGCACAGTCAACTTTGTATGTAAACTTCTGACACACTGACACACACTTCTGAATTGTGATACAGTGAAATAAGTGAAATAATGTCTGTAAACAATTTTTGGAAAAATGACTTGTGTCATGCACAAAGTAGATGTCCTAACCGACTTGCCAAAACTATAGTTTGTTAACAAGAAATTTGTGGAGTGGTTGAAAAACGAGTTTTAATGACTCCAACCTAAGTGTATGTAAACTTCCGACTTCAACTGCATTTACATGTAGCCATAAAGGTATGGCTTTGGCTCCATAGCTGCTCCAAATAATTGAGTCTCACAAAGCCTTACAGATTGCCATTTATTCCATTTGCCTACGAGGTTGTTAACCATTGTAATGAATATAATGTCAAACATTTATGCATAAAAATCTGTTAATTTAGAATAGAAAAAGACTGAGTAATTGTTTGTGTGCCGGTGTGCTAAATGATCATAGCTTGGAATGGTTATGTAAATGTGGAAATTACATTGCTGTTTTGTCACTGTTGTGCATTGATAAATCACAGTAAAAGGCAGTGAAAATACATATTTATCTTTGAAACACATAGGGCATCCCCTCAATGTATTCATCTTCCATTTATTATTGTAAATTAAAAAAGGTTATTTAATCATACTTTTATGGACATTTCAAACTCACCAAATTCAGTTGGACATAAACTTGCATCACAACTGCATTGAATAAGAAAATGTACATACATTGGTAATCCCTTCCGAATGACATACAATAAATGTGATTCTAGTAAGGAAGCCTTTAAATACAATTGGATCCTTGGGCAAGGAAGGTAGTAACCAGGGAATGGATGCGGGAATAGTTTACAGATATAAAACAAAATATTACCATAGTTTATAGTCAGACAAGGGACATGAAAGAGTTTCCTCATATTCAAAAGTCTCCTCGACACCCCTACCACTGACGGCCATTTTCGGCTCAAGGGGAGCTCTTATATTACAGGAAGTATTTTTTATACCCACATTGTAGGTGGGATACTTCTTGTTTGTAGTTTATGTGTTGCAGGGAACCATGGGAGACTGTGGAGAGGAGCACCGGGACTCAGTTGTTCTCAAAGAGGGAGAGTAGGTCATCATTGCTGTTGTTCGGTAAATCGGGGGGACCAAGGTAAGACAGCAGCTCATCTGGATTTGTCAATTCAGGAAGTAACTGTAGAGGAGAGAGAGAAATCAGAATCCCTAAAGATTATGTACAACAACAGGTACTGCGCTCATTAACACATTGTTCCTCGCTCATCAATCATTCACAGTTCAAAATAGTCATCATCATTAACATATGAGCAATGCCTTGCACATTTTTTTGTAGTTCAGATTTTTTGGGGGGCATAAAATGTAAATCTGTATATAAATGTATGCACTCACTACTGTAAGTCGCTCTGGATATTGTAAATGTAAAACCGGTCCGAGACCACTCCTATGCAAATTTCCTTGTAGACAGGGCTCTAAATTAACTTTTTTCATTGGTAGCACATATATTTTTTTTAATTGATTGAGCTATAGCATATTGGGCGTATATGAATTCTAGCTACTTCTGAAGCACATGTTGTGCTCTAGGAACTAATACTTATCTCTGTAAAAACATTTGTTTGTTATAAAAATCAAAAATATTGATACAAAAACCTGTCATTGAAATTACAAAGTCATTTGTGGAATATTATTGAGATGCATTACATTGAAAGTATTTCAAGTTTTTGAGTGAGGACATGCAAGAGATCAGTCCTTCATTCATTGATCTTCTAAAGAAGCCATCTCTTTTCCTTTCTTTCTGTGCCCCCAGATGTTTACCAGGTTGTTAACTAATTGAGATAACATGACTGATGTTTACAGTGGTTCATCCTTTAAAAGTTGCAGCGTACTGCGGAGCAGCTTGCATGGTGCCGCAGAATTCTATGGCACGTTATTTAAGTGTGAAACACTGGTACCATTAATGCTAGTTAGTGCTAGTTTGACCACCAGAGGGCATATTTGAGAAGCATTTGATAGCCTTCAATAGTGGCTGTACCGGAGAACTTAAAACTTAAAAAAAAAAAAAAAAAATATTGCTTAATTAATTTGCTTAATATTATTGTGTTTCTATTCTAAGAAAAATAAAAAAAAATAAAAACTGTGTTTCCGTTAGGATGGAAAGTAAAATATGGCGCTGTACAACATGATGGTCGGGTTGTAGGCTACAGTACTGGGCTATTTAGCTAAAGAATCCCTGTGTCGTGTGGGCACGCAGGAGACCAGGGTTCAATTCCCTGACGGGGAGAAAGGAGTAGGCTCTCCTTGTAAATAAGAATTTGTTCTTAACTGACTTGTCTAGTTTAACTTCTTAGGGCTAGGGGGCAGTATTTTGAAGTTTGGATGAAAAATGTGCCCAAAGTAAACTGCCTGTTACTCAGGCCCAGGAGCTAGGATATGCATATAATTAGTAGCTTTGGATAGAAAACACTCTGAAGTTTCTAAAACTGTTAAAATAATGTCTGAGTATAACAGAACTGATATGGCAGGCAAAAACCAGAGCAAAATCCATCCAGGATGTCTGAATCAGTCATGTCACAGTTTTCAATTGGCATGCTATTCAAAGCAGGGAATTTTAGCTCCCAGATTGCAGTTCCTATGGCTTCCACTAGATGTCAACAGTCTTTAGAAAAAGGTTTGAACGTTCAATCATGAAAATCAAGGGAGTAAGACCACTTGTTCCTGAGTTTACGTCAAGTGTCCTGTTTTGGATTTTGCGCGTAACAGGGAATGTGCGCTCAGTTTTTTCTCTTCTATTCAGCAGGTTATATTCCGTCTGAAATATTATTATAGTGTATTAGGGTATCTGAGTATTGAATACAAATGCGGTTTGACTTTTTTCGACAAACTACGGGTACTTTTGGGATATCGTTTGTCTGCATGGATGAAAGCCTTTGGGCTGGTGGATTACTGAACAAAACACGTCAACCAAACAGAGCTATATGGATATAAAGAGGAACTTTATCGTACAAAATGACTTTTTATTGTGTAACCTGGACGCTTTGATATGCCATCAGAGGAAGATCAAAGGTAAGCGATTTTTTTATGCTATTTTTGAGTTGTGACACCTCTGCTGGTTATGATATTATGCTAATTGAGTTTGAGTGGGTAGTGTCCTCAGACAATCAAATGTTCTGCTTTCGCCATAAAGCCCTTTTGAAATCTGACAATGCTGTTAGATTAACAAGAGTCTAAGCTTTTGAAGGGTGTGCAGCATTTGTATTTTCATGAAAGTTTGAAATGAGTATTTTTGTCATTTGAATTTGGCGCTCTGCATTTCACCTGATGTTGTCAAAATCGATCCCGTTCATGGGATTGGATCCGTAACAGGTTAATAAAGGTTACACTAAGAGCATAACATTTCTACACCCTAATTGTAGTGTAACCAATATCTAACCAAAATTCTGTGAAAATAAAAATCTCATTGATTTATGAAGACCAGTCCCCGTGCTTGTCTCAGAGCAGCGCGAAAGTGCTAAAATAGTCATAGGCTATTGCTTCAAATCCTATTGCTTCTAACTTCAATTAGCTCTTTAAATACACCCCTTTTAACAGCACATTCCTCAACACTGGTGAGACTCATGTTGCCTACGGTAGGCCTACAGTATATCGAAAAAATATGATGTGACTCTCCGCCAATAATTACATATAGAGGATTGGAGGACTCTAAATTAAAACCAAAAGCCGCCTCATGGGTCTCACGGTGGTGGCCGGCACGTGTATAGAGCCTGCATCTGTTTGCACCGTGGGAGCCCCCATTCATTCTGGAGCCCCCATCCACAAAGTATCAAAATACAGAGAGGTGTTGGTAAAGGTATATTGTCCTGCTAATATCACATAATGGGCTATTTAATACTGTACATGTTGTCCAGGTCAGGATAACCAAAACATTTCTTTATTAAAGACTAATCAGAAAGAATGTTGGACCTTATTTATTTTTGATCCAAAGCCATGAATGAGTGAGTCACTCAGCTTTATGTAGGTGCTGCTATTTGACTGCCATCAACTTGATAATATATAACGATATTTTGGAGGTTATTTCATTTTTAAAAAACGAAAATGAGTGATTGTAATCTGAATAAAAGGCCAAAATAATATTTGTATAGGCCAAAACATTTATTTCTGTTTTTAGAGGGAGAGAAACGCTTGGCCAATTGTGCGCCGCCCTAAGGGACTCCCAATCACAGTTGGATGTGATACATAATAATATTCTTTGTGGTATTATTTGTTTTGTCTTTTCTGGTGGATTAAACTGAAATTGAAACCAATCACGGCCGGTTGAGATACAGCCAACCTAACTTAGAAATGTATTTAACGATAGAATTCTCCCCCTACCCTCCTAGGCAAGTCTATTGTCCAGCTACCTGGTAATAGCCATAACGGCGTGGTACAATGTGACCGTGTGTGTTCGAAAGAGTATTTTCCAGTAAGCAACAATTTGTTTACCTTCAGACAACTTTGTTCCAATATTTCTGTAATTCAGTGATATTTATTCCCATAGTAATTCGTTATGGATCCATAACTAAACATTTTGAAAGAGTATTTTTATAATTATTTTATTAACGAAAGCACAAAGATTCCATTATTAGTTACATTGTTTTAGTTTGAACGTGCAGACTGGCACTAAGAACAGGGGGGAACGTTTCCCTAGTCAGCGACATTATGTGTGTTGCTCTGTGCGGGTCCACCCCCCTCCCCCGTGGGTTAGGTAAGTCTTCTGTGCGCGGCTCTGCGGCCCATCCCGTGCCCCCTGCCTTGAACCTCACGCGCTTTCAATGATTTTAAGGAGTGATTTGTTATTCGTCCTTATCTCTGGGACACTAAAAGCCATCCAGGCTGCTCATGTCTGTTGAGGCTCTAAAGATCTTATCACTCCCCTATCTTAGACACATAGTCTGTGAGAACTGGTTAGAACCTGCTTTTGTTTGTTTTAATGCTTTAAGGGAGCCAAGTACCCCTTATCTCTCATGCAAGCTTGCCTCCCCCTAGGATGGTTAAGCAGCTTTTTTGTGTAGATTTAAAGACTGTGTAATTGTAAAATCTTTGAGATCCTTTCCGGTATATCATGAGAATTCCTTTCCGGTATATCCTGGAGGTTACTTTCTGGGTTCATCATGAGAGTGCTCTTCCTTCCAATTGCTTGAATAAATCTCTTATTGCTGATAAATGAGTTCTGCCTGATTCCTTATGTTGTTGAGTTTTCCTCAACAACATAATACAATATGTGTATTACACATTATGTAGTGCAAAAGCATTATGAATAGTGCAAAACTTAACATAAACCTCAATCTGGCACTACAAAAATGTTGCCCTATTTATGAACAAGTTGATGAATGAGGGCCATTGTGGAGCAGCTTTGCATTAGCGGAAACCAAGACCGTTCTCAGGGCAGGCCTAGTTGATGCTAGATATGTTTGAGTCGCCTCCCGAGTGGCGCAGCAGTCTAATACACTGCATCGCAGTGCTAGAGGTATGTCACTACAGACCTGGGTTTGATCCCAGGCTGTATCACAAATTGGCCGTGATCGGCAGTCCCATAGGGCAGCACACAATTTGTCCAGTGTCGTCCGGGTTAGGGAAGGGTTTGGCCAGGGGGGGGGCTTTACTTGGCTTATCTAGCGACTCCTTGCGGTGGGCCGGGCACCTGCAGGCTGACCTCGGTCGTCAGTTGAACTGTGTTTCCTCCGACACATTAGTGCGGCCAGCTTTCGGGTTAACCGGGCAGGTGTTGAGAAGCGCGGTTTGTCGGGTCATGTTTCGGAGGACGCGCCTCCCGAGCCCGTTGGAGAGTTCCAGCGATCAGACAAGATCGAAATTGGGGAGAAAGGGGGTAAAATACCCCTTTTTCTCCCCAATTTCGTGACATTCAATTGGTGTTTACAGTCTTGTTCCATCGCTGCAACTCCTGTACGGACTCGGGAGAGGCGAAGGTCGAGAGCCATGCATTCTCTGAAACACGACCCTGCCAAGACACACTGTTTCTTGACACACTGCTCGCTTAACCCGGAAGCCAGCCACACCAATGTGTCAGAGGAAACACTGTACAACTGGCGACCGTGTCAGCGTGCATGTACCCGGCCTGCCATAGGAGTCGCTAAAGCGCGTTGGAACAAGGACATCCTGGCCGGCCAAACCCTCCCCTAATCCAGATGACGCTGGGCCAATTGTGCGTCGCCTCATGGGTCTCCAGGTCACGGCCGGCTGAGACACAGCCTGGCATCGAACCCGGATCTGTAGTGACGCCTCACGCAGTGCCTTAGACTGCTGCGCCACTCGGAAGGCTCCACATCTGGAACAATGTTTACATTTCACCTAACCCGTTTCCTAACCTTAACCTAATTCTCCTAACCTAATACCAAAAAGTCACTTCTGCTAGTCAAAACCGGCAGACCTGCCCAGAAAACAGTCTTGGTTTCCACTGATGAGATACAGCATTGTGTACAGTGTGAATGTAAATGTAGTGTAGCAATGCACTGAGTAGCTAGTTCATGAAGTGAGTGAATTAAAATGTTGCTACTCACATCCAAGGAAGGCTCTGGCACCTCTGAGCAAGCGGGACCCCCTAAACCAAAGGAGCTTTCTGTGTGTAGTCTGGTGTTTTGGGAGGGATTGCGAGGCTGCATCATGGGTACCCCTGGTCCCCCGAGGTGTGAGTTGCTATGGATGCCTTGATGCTGCTGATGCTGTTGATGCTGGAGAGAACTGTGGGAGGAGTCCATGCGGCCCGAATGGGGAATCTGAGTTGAAAAGTATTATAAGTATTATAAGCTCCTGCATAACACGTCTGTGCCACATTGACGTCTATTATGCTTTGGTGCGTTAGAAGTAAAATACAAAGTTTTATAACAAGCCAATTCAACTCAAATCCAACTACCATTCCAAAGTGTCATGCTCCTTTCAATTAAATTAGAACTCATCAATTCTTTACATACTTTACGACTTTGATGGCACCTGTGATTTGTAGAAGGGCCAAGACAACAAAGCAATATATGAAACCATCTTAACCCACACTTAACCTATTCTTTATAGTTGAACTTAAACAATTTCTTCAACTTTATATGGTTCATTCATACAGATTAGAGGTCGAACGATTATGATTTTTCAACGCCGATACAGATTATTGGAGGACCAAAAAAAAGCCGATACCGATTAAAAATCGGCCAATTTTTACATATTTGTAATAATGACAATTACAACAATACTGAATGAACCCTTTTATTTTAACTTAATAAATAAATAAAATCTATTTAGTCTCAAATAAATAATGAAACATGTTCAATTTGGTTTAAATAATGCAAAAACACAGAAGAAAGTCAAAGTGCAATATGTGCCATGTAAAAAAGCTAACGTTTAAGTTCCTTGCTCAGAACATGAGAACATATGAAAGCTGGTGGTTCCTTTTAACATGAGTCTTCAATATTCCCAGTTAAGAAGTTTTAGGTTGTATTTATTATAGGAATTATAGGACTATTTCTCTCTAAACCATTTGTATTTCATATACCTTTGACTATTGGATGTTCTTATAGGCACTATAGTATTGCCGGCCTAATCTTGGGAATTGATAGGCTTGAAGTCATAAACAGCGCTGTGCTTCAAGCATTGCAAAGAGGTGCTGGCAAACGCAGGAAAGTGCTGTTTGAATGAATGCTTACGAGCCTGCTGCTGTCTACCACCGCTCAGTCAGACTGCTCTATCAAATATCAAATCATAGACTTAGTTATAATATACACACATAAATACGACCTTTAGGTCATTAATATGGTCAAATCTGAAAACTATCATTTCGAAAACAAAACGTGTATTCTTACAGTGAAATACGGAACCGTTCCGTATTTTATTGAACGGGTGGCAACCCTAAGTCTAAATATCGCTGTTACATTGCACAACCTTCAATGTTATGTCATAATTATGTAAAATTCTTACAAATTAACTATGGTCTTTGTTAGGAAGAAATGTTCTTCACACAGTTCGCAACGAGCCAGGCGGTCCAAACTGCTACATTTACCCTGACTCTGCTTGCACTGAATGCAAGAGAAGTGACACAATTTCCCTAGTTAATATTGCCTGCTAACATGAATTTCTTTTAACTTCTTAGGGAGCAGCGCATGAGGTGACTGTTTTGGAGACCCTGGCGTGCCCAAAGTAAAATGCCTCCCATTCAGGCCCAGAAAATAGGATATGCACATATTTAGTACCATTGGATAGGAAACACTCAGAATTTTCTAAAAGTGTTAACCATTTGTCTGTGAGTAAAACAGAACGGATATGGCAGGCGAAACCCAGAGGAATTTCTGTCCTGGAAAAAGTGGTTGACACATTGCTCATTTGGAACCCCTCCCTTATGAAAATGCCCATATAAAGGCATATGGATGCAGTACCTATCGCTTCCTCTGGATGTCAAAAGTCTCGAGACAGTGTTCAGATTTTTTTTTAGATGCTATTAGAGCAGAGAAGAAGAGGAATCAGGAAGTGTCCCCAGAGATGTCAATAGAAGAGGACGCGCGCTCTCGCCAAGCGCGCTCTGTGTTTTTTTTTTTTTTTTTTCCTTTCTTATAGCCCAGTTTATATTCCGGTTGAATTATTATAGTAAATATACATAAAAGTGTTCCTAAGGATACATTAAAAAGGATGTTTGATTGTTCTTGGACAAGTTTATAGGTATAAGTTGAACGAGTTCTCTTCACGTTTCAATGGACGCTGTAGTTTCTGATTATAACGCGCAAACCAAACTGAAATTTATGGATATAATACATTACTTTTTCTAACAAAAGAACCATGGATTGTATTCGTTGGACACTTGGGAAGCCCTCAGCAGAAGTTCTTCAACAGGTAATTGATTTGTTTTCGCTGTGAAATGTGTTTTCTGTGAACCGTGGAGGCTTATGAATTCATGGTAATGGTAAAAATATGTTAGGTGCTACCCTCAAACAATCAAATGTGGTGCTTTCACCGTAAAGCCTTTTTGAAATCTGACAACGCTGTGATATTGCCAAGAAGCAGAGCTTTTGATGACTATGAAACACTTGTATATTGATGCATGTTTAATAATTCAACTTTTGGATTTTGAATTTGGCGCCTTGCATTTCACCTGGTAGTGTCGGGAGTGGGGGGCGCTAGCGCCCCAGCGCACCTTACTGGTCCTTAAGAAGTTAACTAAATATGCAGGTTTAAAAAAATATACTTGTATATTGATTTTAAGAAAGGCATTGATGTTTAAGGTCAGGTTCATTGGTGCAACGATTGTGTTTTTTTTCGCAAATGCGCGTTTGTTAAATCATCACCCGTTTGGCGAAGTAGGCTGTGATTCGATGATAAATTAACAGGCACCGCATTTATTATATGCAACGCAGGACAAGCTAGTTAAACTAGTAATATCAACCATGTGTAGTTAACTAGTGATTATGTTAAGATGTATTGTTTTTTTATAAGATACATTTAATGCTAGCTAGCAACTAACCTTGGCTCATTGCTGCACTCGCGTAACAGGTGGTCAGCCTGCCACGCAGTCTCCTCGGGATTGCAATGTTTGGGATTGAAAACTTGAAAATCGTCCCTAATTAAATCAGCCATGCCGATTAATCGGTCAACCTCTAATTAAGATTACATTATGAATTTTATGGATAACTTATCATAATGACATGCACCATCAACACTGATTAGTAAACCAGGATCCACATACAAAAGAAAGACCAGGTCTACAACACTACCCTACAGTTTGGTCTCTAAACGAACAAGGGAACTTCAACTTTGTCACCTAGCTGGCTACATGAAAAGTGAACAATAATACGTAAAAGCACAAACATGATTATTTTAGGGGTGGGGTGGATTTGTTCGTCAAGACTCAAAACCATGGAGAACAGGAAGAACAAAGCATTCAGCAGGGTTGAGGTTAGTACCTGGGATGACATGGGATGTCCCATGGGTTTGTCTGAAGTGAGGAGTCCACTTGGCAGGTCAGCCTGGTAGGAGAGGGGGGGTGGTCCCGAGGAGAAATCCCCAACATTAGGGGTGCCAGGGGCATTTGGGAAGTCTGAGAACCCAGGCTGGTTTGGGTATCCCAATCCTGGGCAGAAACAGACATACACTCGTTAGTTAGACATTCTCCACCCTTTTAACAATACATTTACATGAGAAGAACGTTTCTATTTAAAAAAAATTACAGAGAGCATTTGCTAATTAATCCATTTCAAAATTCATTTTGGCAAATACTTTGTAAGAAGAAAAGAGTAATGTTTTAGCAGGGAACCGCTGTGCGAGGTGATTTGCCTATTTGGCTAAACCAGTCCAAAACCTTTGCATTTGCACACTAAAGGAAAAACGTCAGAACCATTCTTTACGGAGTTAACTATTGGTTGTGTTCATTGGGGTACTCCATAGAAAAATG
Source organism: Brachymystax lenok tsinlingensis (assembly GCA_030435695.1). Lineage (NCBI taxonomy): Eukaryota > Metazoa > Chordata > Actinopteri > Salmoniformes > Salmonidae > Brachymystax > Brachymystax lenok. The sequence goes on from CM059819.1 coordinate 43,762,725, forward strand.
TGGGCAAATATTTTGACACAGAAAAGAAAAACAGCCGTTTCCTTTGTAATAAGTACAGACAATATCCTATCGTATCTCAGTCCCTCTGGGATTCTCTGTTTAAATGCAGAAGGCACATTTTGGTTGAATGCATTCAGTTGTGCAACTGACTAGGTATCACCTTTCCCTACCCAATTTGCAATGATTTTGTACACTTTGTCACGAAAATGCACTAACAGGGGAAAAGGTTTGTTGACGTGTGGCTTGATTGAACCATTTTATGCTTTAAAAAAGTGCTGCAATTAGTTAAAATTGTGAGCACTCTTTTTGTATTGCTGTGATCATACAGTTTTATGCTGTAATATTGCAGTGATTTGACTGTTTTATGCGGTAATAGTGCGGAGAATGGTCAAATTTGAAACACATAATAACCGCAGAATCCTAAAGGGACTGGTATATGTATTATTGTGTTTTCTTTTCTTCCATTTCATGCCAACTGGACACGACCATGGTTTGTTATCCACTGGGAAAGTCATGTCTAGTTCCAGCTCCACTTCCGTATAAAGTCCCAAGTCCCCTCACTTCCTGTTTTTGTTTTTAAACGAAATAACCTAAAATATCGTTATATATTATCAAGTTGATGGCAGTCAAATAGCAGCACCTACATAAAGCTGAGTGACTCACTCATTCATGGCTTTGGATCAAAATAAATAAGTACCAACATTCTTTCTGATAGTCTTTAATAAAGAAATGTTTTGGTTATCCTGACCTGGACACCATGTACAGCATTAAATAGCCCATTATGGGCTATTAGCAGGACAATATACCTTTACCAACACCTCTCTGTATTTTGATACTTTGGCTAAATAGCCCAGTGTTTATTTAGTTATGGATCCATTACGAATTACTATGGAAATAAATATCATTGAATTACAGAAATATCCTCCATGTAATTATTGGTCGGAGAGTCACGTCATATACTGTAGGCCTACCGTAGGCGACATGAGTCTCACTAGTGTTGAGTAATGTGCTGTTATTTATTTAAAAAGCATATTGAAGTCAGAAGAAATAGCCTACAACTATTTAAGTACTGTTTCACGCTGCTCTGAGACAAGCATGGGGACTGGTCTTGATAAATCGGGGAATTGAACCCCAGTCGCCCGCATGACACAGGGATTCTTTAGCTAAATAGCCTAGTACTGTACTCCCTACCGTCACGTTGTACAGCGCCATATTTTCTGTTCCATCCTAACCGAAACCCAGGTTTTTTTTTTTTTTTCTTGGATTAGAAACACCATAATATTAATCAAATCATTCCATGGTTTTTCTTTATTTTTACTATTTTTAACATTGTAGAATAATAGTGAAGACATCACAACTATGAAATAACACATATGAAATCAGTTAAGAACAAATTCTTATTTACAAGGACAGCCTACTCCTTCCTCCCTGTCGGAGAATTGAACCCCGGTCTCCCGCGTGCCTGCATTCTCTAGTACAGCCATTATTGAAGGCTATCAAATGCTTCTCAAAGATGCCCTCTGGTGGTCAAACTAGCACTAACAAACATTAATGGTACCAGTGATTCACACTTAAATAATGTGCCATAGAATTCTGAGGCACCATGCAAGCTGCTCCGCAGTACGCTGCAACTTTTAAAGGACGAACCTCTGTACAAGGATGCACTTTCTGGATAGGTTTAGGATCTCATACTGAAGCTTATAGAGACCCCCAACTGGTGTAAAATAAAACAATATAGATACAAGCATCATGAAACCTATCAGTTTTTTTTACCTTTTTTGCTTACCACTTTTTCCATGTGGTTTCTTTCTTCAAAGATTCCATGAAATGATCACTTTTACCCTTACCTACATGCACATATTACCTCGTACCCATGCACATTGACTCGGTACCGAGTCAACTCCTTGTATATAGCCTTGTTATTGTTATTTTATTGTGTTACCATTTCCATTATTTAGCAAACTTGTAATACTTTTAATTCTGCATCGTTGGGGAAGGACTCCTAAGTAAGAATTTGACGGTAAAAGTCTACACACCTGTTGTATTCGACGCATGTGACAAATACATTTTGATTTGATGCACTGATGATATTTGGTCACATAATACATTAATGTATAGTTCCTAGAAACAACTGGCTCAACTAAACCTTTGGCTCGACTTACCCAACTCTCCCCTATACCATTCTGTTTGTGCTGACTTTCCACTCCTTGCCAGTCCTTTTAATGCCATACACGTTTGGCAGTGACACAGAGTCCAAGGAGTGGAATGCTAGCAGCAATCAGGTTCTGGATTTCAGGCTACTCTGGAAGTCCATACATTTTTTTTTAAATAATAGTGGATATGGAAGTGAAAATGGCACCACACTTCCCTACCACATGAGAGGAGTTAGTCAGTCTACCTTGGCTGGGGTAGTCCGTAGCACTGCCGTTTCCCCCTGCTGGCATGGAGAGGTAGTGCGATGAGGCTGGGCCCAGGGAGGCGATCATCTCCATGACACTGGGCAGGATCATGTGACTGGGGCTCAGGGTGCGGCAGCGCTTCAGTGCCGGACCGTCCGGCTCTTCTTTTATGTGAAGGTCGGGTTTGATGGGAACGGGCTTCCAGCTGCACACCGGGTCAATGGTAATCTCCTCATACTCCGAGCTGCGTGCGTGTACAATTCAGAGTTGAACGTTTTAGATACGTGGCTGCAGATTAAATAGCACCATATTCTTTATATGGTGCACCCCTTTTGACCAGATAAGGCTCTGGTCAGAAGTAGTGCACCAAATAGGGAATAGGCTGCCATTCAGGACATAACTGTGTTGTGGATTTTTTGAGAGATATATTGTTGAGGGGATGGGGGGCCGGGGGATAATAGAGAATGGGAGAGGAATATGGAGGAAAGAATATAAAGCACAATCAGGTACAAGTCAGAATGACATGGGGGTGTTGGTTCTTACTTCTGAATGTAGATGAGGATCCCCAGCATGTACTGGTCCACCTCTAGACCCTCCAGTAGAGCAGTCTTACTGCAAGGGGGAAAGGACGTAGTAGTGAGCTTCAATCTATTTAGGACATAGTAGTGAGCTTCAATCGATTTGAATCCTGCAAGGGAGTTATGTAGTAGTCTACTATTCTAACGTACTTGCACACAGGACAGCGCCAGGTACCCCTCTCACAGTTCAGCTGCAGGTAGGACTCTAGGTCGAAACACTGAAACCAGGTTGAGAGAGATAGTAGGATTAGCCGAAAATTCATCCAGATACAGAAACATAATATTAAACCGTCTCTCACAACCCCTCACGTGTGTAGAGCTCGGACATGTGATTTCCTTGGCACTCAAGCGTTGTATAGCCTATCTCCAGGGAACAGGTGAAGGATCAACACTGGCTGCGTCTAAAGTGACACCCTATATAGTGCCCTACTCTGAGGGAGCAGTGTTAGTGGAGCCGATCGGTGTGGTACTGGCAAGGAGCACTGACCTGTATGTGTCTGCAGTCATGGCCTCGCGCTGGCAGCTGGATGCGGCGGAAGGTGATGGGGCACTTGAGGGACACCCTGATAGCCGTCTGCTCCACCCCGTCCTCCCCATTCAGCCCCGGTGTCCCTGGGATGGTGCCGCTGCTGAAGTTCCTCTTGACTGCAGTGGGGAGCGGGGGAGAGAGCGAATTTAAGGCCTTTTCACACTGCATTTGTCTTAGCCTTGTGCTATCCTTAGCCACATGCTAAGACTGTCCCTGTGTTAACTTAGCCTGTGTTCACTGAAACCAACTGTCACTTTTCTGGAGTAGAATATTGAAATTAGGTAACAATGGAACTCTGATAGGCTAGCCCAGAGCAGAGCCAGCTAGCCCTGGGCTAAGGTTGGTGCAAGCCCACTTTAGAATATGCAAGAGTGAACACTATCTTTGCCCCAGGCTAAAAGCTCCCATTGCTAAGTGCAGTGTGAACAGGGCTTCAGAGACCAATAGGCCATGCTGCGAGTGAAGTCCTCATTGTAGAGTTACAGGATGTATTGCTAATACTATGATGCCGTAGTGCTCAGTGCCTTATCGTGGGACAGTAGCGTAAAAGGGATGGAGAAATGAATGCACAGGTTTCACAAAGGTTTCACAACGACCCGAAGGACGCAGCTAAGACAATGCAGGAGTGGCTTCGTGACAAGTCTCTGAATGTCCTTGAGCGGCCCAGAACCCGATCGAACATCTCGAGAAAAATAGCTGTGCAGCGACGCTCCCCATCCAACCTGACAGAGCTTGAGAGGATTTGCAGAGAAGAATGGGAAAAAAAACCCAAATACAGGTGTGCCAAGCTTGTAGCGTCATACCAAAGAATACCCTTTTTATACAATTTTCTAAACACATGTTTTTGCTTTGTTATTATGGGGTATTGTGTGTAGACTGAATCAATTTTAGATTAAGGCTGTAACTGAACAAAATACGGAAAAAGTCAAGGGGTCTGAATACTTTCCGAAGGCACTGCATACTACTAAAAGCTTATTCAGACTTTGCAATAGATTTGAGACAACTGAGAATGGCAAATGGTGGTACCAGAGGTAGTCCTAGTTCCCAATGCAAGGTTTCCCTTTGTAAAATATATGTTATATCTCAATGGGAGTTTCCTGATAAATTAAAGGTTCAATAAATAAATGCTCCACTCACTCTTAGTGACACAGTGCTCCGCTGGCAACAGCCTCTTCTTCATCAAGCCCTGCAGCACCGAGCGCACTGACGGCCTGTGGACCAGCTGGAGCACAAACAGGTGAGACTGCAGGTAGCGAGGGCGAGGGGTAGAGATGAGAGAGACAGCAAAAGAGATGTTTAGGATTAGAGATTATCAGTGCAATAGTGAACACTCTACAGAGGGCAACAGGTTTGACTGTGCCTCAATTTTAACTGTGATGTGACACTTGCAGAAGAGTTGGTTACAATGGTGAGACTCCATTCAACAGAGTGTGTGTGTGCGCTGCAGGACACTTACACAACAGCAGGCGGTGACAGTGATCTGGATGGTGTTCCTCCCGGGCTGACACACTTGCTTCAGATACAGGGGCTTGTGGGAAGTCTTGTTGTCGCCCCGCTGGATGGTGAGGGGCGTGGCGTTAACGCTCACCTGCACCGACGCCGGCCAGTTGGTGTTCATCTGACGGTCCTCGTGGTGGTAACACTTAAACTGGAGCTCCAAGTCCGGCCTGCATACGTTACACAGACACACGCACCCACACACGCCAAATCCCTTACAAAAGCAACATAGTAGTGTAATATAGCATGGTTTAGCTAAGCAATAAGACCTGAGGGGGTGTTGTACTGTATATGGCCAGTATACCACGGCTAAGGGCTGTTCTTAGTACGACGCAATGCGGAGTGCTAGGACACAGCCCTTAGCCATGGTATATTGGCCATATATTACAAACCCCTGAGGTCCTTATTGTTATTACAAACTGGTTACCAACATAATTAGAGCATTAAAAATAAATGTTGTCATTCCCATGGTATACGGCCTGACATACCACGGCTTTCAGCCAATCAGCATTCAGGGCTCGAACCACCCAGTTTATAATATAGCACAGTACAGTATATTACAGAATAATAGGGTATAGTATAGTATAGCACAGTACAATCCAATAAATAAAATGAAGAGCAGCAGAGCTCGGACCTCATCATGAGGGTCTTGTAGACGGAGTCGCGCAGCTGGAAGACGTGGTTGCTGACGGCCAGGTTGTGCTCCAGGCGGAAGGGTTCCAGCACCACGCCATCTCGTACGGGAAAGGTCAACCGCAGGTCATCGCTGGGGTTACCTGTTGAGCAAGGCCATGCGCAATCAATCAGCCACCAAGTCTCATTGTTAGACCGTCCAAACACACACAACACTAGTTTGTCTGTTTTCTGTAGGCACCGAGCCTTACGTAAATGCAGAGGAATGATGAAACCAAAGACTAGGCTAACCACGTTTCCATCCACAGATTTTATGCGAGTAATGTCATACCATATAAAAATGAATCACGACAGTTGTGATGGAAACAGGAAGTTTCAGTACAAATGTATAAATACCGATAAATAATTTGTTTGTTCGAAACGGTGGGATCTTTTTGTGTTGGTAAAATTAATTATGTGAGAAATGGAGGTGGAAACGCATTGATGTTCAAATACCAAATATTGATATAATAACCATCATACTGAACTATTCTGGGGCGGCAGGTCGCCTCGTGGTTAGAGCGTTGGACTAGTAACCGAAAGGTTGCAAGATCGAATCCCCAAGCTGACAAGGTAAAATCTGTCGTTCTGCCCCTGAACAAGGCAGTTAACCCACTGTTCCTAGGCCGTCATTGAAAATAAGAATTTGTTCTTAACTGACTTGCCTAGTTAAATAAAGGTAAAATAAAAAATAAAAAAAGGCAAACTTGAAATCACACGTTGACATGGTGTGTGGTCCTCCCACTACGACTCAAGAAACCATTTTAAATTAGGCTACAGATGAAATAAATTATGATAAACTTCACAGGGTGCTGAAAGTGCATGGTATGAGCTTGACACTCCTTTCCAATAAATGTTGAGGGTCTTATTCTGGTGACATGATGATCAATGCTTGACTGCCGTTTAAAAAGATATCCATAATCTTATCCATAATCTCATAATGTAGACTAGTCGACCCGCACTGTATCTGAGTCATGGCTAGACGGGATCCTGTTTTTGTCAAATGAACGTCAAAACTAGATTTTTTTTGCATTTTATTGTGAAGTTAATTCGACAAAAGCTAGATCACTTCTAGCCATTACCCTGTATCTGCCAGCTCCTGGCTAAAGCATACGTGCCAAGACCAGAGTAGACACATTTTCTATTAACGCAACAGTTTTTGTGACAACACATAGAACATTAGGGAAAAAAAACGTACGCCAAAAATGCACATTGTGTGCACTACGTCATCACGCACAGTCACTTTGGTGGAAACACACCACTGGTGGGGAAAATTGACCTATTTTCTTTATGTAGATTTTTGAATATTTGCATGAAAATCTGTCGCCAATTGGATGGATGCCTAGCTGATCGTGGACTTCAGGAAACAGCAGAGGGAGCCCCCCCCCATCCATATTGACGGGACCGCAGTGGAAGTGGAAAGCTTTAAGTTCCTCGGCGAAAACATCACTGACAAACTGGAATGGTCCACCCACTGACAGTGTGGTGAAGAAGGCGCAACAGCGCCTCTTCAAACTCAGGAGGCTGAAGAAATTTGGCTTGTCACCTAAAACCCTCACAAACTTTTACAGATGCACAATCGAGAGCATCATGTCGGGCTGTATCACCACCTGGTATGGCAATTGCTCCGCCCACAACCGTAAGGCTCTCCAGAGGGTGGTGCGGTCTGCCCAACACATCACCGGGGGCAAACCTCAAGGACACCTACAGCACATGATGTCACAGGAAGGCCAAAAAGATCATCAAGTACAACAACCACCCGAGCCACTGCCTGTTCATCCCGTAATCATCCAGAAGGCGAGCTCAGTACAGGTGCGTCAAAGCTGGGACCGAGAGACTGAAAAACAGATTCTATCTCAAGGCCATCAGACTGGCCACTTTAATAAATGGAACACTAGTCACTTTAATAATGTTTACATCTTTTGCATTCCCCATCTCATTTGTACTGTATCCAATACTATTCTACTGTATCTTATTCTATGCCGCTCTGACATTGCTCATCCATATATTTTTATATTCTTAATTCCATTCCTTTACTAGATTTGTGTGTATTGGGTATATGTTGTGTAATTCTTAGATATTACTGCACTGTCGGAGCTAGAAGCACAAGCATTTCGCTACACCCGCAATAACATCTGCTAAATACGTGTATGTGACCAATAAAATATGATTTGATTTAGCTACTGAGAGACAAGGGATTTCCAAAGCAAATTATGTGTGCGAGTGTGTCATATTTGGGTTTACCTGTGGGGAGTGCTGGGGGTAGAGAGTTTGTGTTTGGCTTGATGTCAGGCAGGAAAGAGGGCTTGACGTCATGGCCAGGAGACATGTAGGGGGGCACCGCACTGCCTGGGGTTATGGGAGGGGTGGGGTTTCCAAGAAGAGGAGAGCTTGGATAACCAGGCATCGCCCTGCCCGGCTGGGACACAAAGAGAATGAGAGTAGGGTTAGGTTGCTGTACTTGGAGGACTAAAAATAGCAGTAATGTGCTATGCTTTGAGATTTTGGCATTCAGAGGCAACGTAGGTCTACATCTCTACACACAAAGACAAACCTGGTCCCAAATCTGTTTGTGCCGTCTTTCCAACTCTTACGGCCATTGGCAAGACAGCAGAAACAGATCTGGGACCACGTTACACAAAAACATAATGAAGGTCGCTCACCCCATTGACTGCAGCCTGGTTGAAAGTGTTGTAAGCTCCACCGACTCCCCCGGCCGCTAGTGCATTTAGTGTGTTGCCCTGTCCGTTGAACTGCTCCGACTGAAAGGCAAATCACACAGCACTGGTTTGTACTTTGGACTCTAGTTTGGGTATTATTACAGTGGCCAGCCAAGGCATACACACACATAGGAGGGAGGGTGTGAAAACAGGGGTTCGACAGATAGTGACACTGGATAGGATTACCTTGTAGTACTGTCCTGGGTGGGCTGGTCCCGAGGGGTACTGGCCCATGTTGCCCTGCTGCATGGGCATCTTGTGGCCTTGGTAGGAGGGGGAGGTGGCTGAGCGCTGGGGTCCCAGTCCCCCGTGATACTGCATGGGCTGCCCAGGGTAAGGCCCCTGACCAGGGGCAGGGCCAGCCATGCCTGGACCATACTGCTGCCCGGTAAAGCCCTGAGGGAGAGACACATAGGGGGCAAAATGTAACAGAGATATGTGTTGACCTCAAAACAAAACTGGGCACACAATTATATTTCTGGTATGACGAGGATACAAACAAATGAAAGCTATAATGTTACCGAGATAAACCTCACCAAATAAGGAAGAATTTTAAGCTCGCGAAATTACACTTTGATACCCAGCATTTATTGGAGGCGTTTACTTGCTAAAATGTGAAGTGACACTTGGCTATTACAGTGAGGGAAGAAAGTATTTGATCCCCTACTGATTTTGTACATTTACACACACTGACAAAGAAATTATCAGTCTATAATTTTTATGGTAGGCTTATTTGAACAGTGAGAGACAGAATAACAACAAAACAAAATAACAAGAAAAATTGTATAAATTGATTTGCATTTTAATGAGGGAAATAAGTATTTGACTCCCTCTCAAATCAGAAAGATTTCTGGCTCCCAGGTGTCTTATGTTAAGAAGACACCTGTCCACAGAAGCAATCAATCAATCAGATTCCAAACTCTCCACCATGGCCAAGACCAAAGAGCTCTCCAAGGATGTCAGGGACAAGATTGTAGACCTACACAAGGCTGGAATGGGCTACAAGACCATCGCCAAGCAGCTTGGTGAGAAGGTGACAACAGTTGGTGCGATTATTCGCAAATGGAAGAAACACAAAAGAACTGTCAATCTCCCTCGGCCTGGGGCTCCATGCAAGATCTCACCTCGTGGAGTTGCAATGATCATGAGAACGGTGAGGAATCAGCCCAGAACTACACGGGAGGATCTTGTCAATGATCTCAAGGCAGCTGGGACCATAGTCACCAAGAAAACAATTGGTAACACACTACGCCGTCAAGGACTGAAATCCTGCAGCGCCCGCAAGGCCCCCCTGCTCAAAAAAGCACATATACATGCCCGTCTGAAGTTTGCCAATGAACATCTGAATGATTCAGAGGACAACTGGGTGAAAGTGTTGTGGTCAGATGAGACCAAAATTGAGCTCTTTGGCATCAACTCAACTCTCTGTGTTTGGAGGAGGAGGAATGCTGCCTATGACCAAGAACACCATCCCCACCGTCAAACATGGAGGTGGAAACATTATGCTTTGGGGGTGTTTTTCTGTTAAGGGGACAGGACAACTTCACCGCATTAAAGGGACGATGTACGGGGCCATGTACCGTCAAATCTTGGGTGAGAACCTCCTTCCCTCAGCCAGGGCATTGAAATGGGTCGTGGATGGGTATTCCAGCATGACAATGACCCAAAACACACGGCCAAGGCAACAAAGGAGTGGCTCAAGAAGAAGCACATTAAGGTCCTGGAGTGGCCTAGCCAGTCTCCAGACCTTAATCCCATAGAAAATCTGTGGAGGGAGCTGAAGGTTCGAGTTGCCAAACGTCAGCCTCAAAACCTTAATGACTTGGAGAAGATCTGCAAAGAGGAGTGGGACAAAATCCCTCCTGAAATGTGTGAAAACCTGGTGGCCAACTACAAGAAACATCTGACCTCTGTGATTGCCAACAAGGGTTTTGCCAACAAGTACTAAGTCATGTTTTGCAGAGGGGTCAAATACTTATTTCCCTCATTAAAATGCAATTCCATTTATAACATTTTTCACATGCATTTTTCTGGATTTTTTTGTTGTTATTCTTTCTCTCACTGTTCAAATAAATCTACCATTAAAATTATAGCCTGATCATTTCTTTGTCAGTGGGGAAACGTACAAAATCAGCAGGGGATCAAATACTTTTTCCCCCTCACTGTAATATTATAATTCACACTGTATCTTTTTTTACTTATGGCTGTCAGTGTACAAATGGTTTGCATTAGAAAGTATGTGAAGTCATTCGCCGGGAGAGACTCACCTCAGCATTGTATGGCCGTTTGAGTCCCTGCTGTGGCCTGGGTGGTCCATGCTGAGCCCCGGGGTAGCCTGGGTGCTGGGGCATCCTCTGACCCTGAGGGGCACCGTACATGGGCCCCATGGACGGGGGACGAGCGGGACCCATCCCTGCCAGGGACATGCCAGGGGGACCTCTGGGGCCCGGGTGTTGCATGAACTGTGTGTTGTAGCCCGTGCCGCCCATCTGAAAAGTTCTCTAGGTTAGTGTGGGCATGACATGGCGGATGAGATAAAGGAAACAGAAGTCATTGATGTTCTGTTTTCCCTGGGTTACATGGTTATAATAACGTATAAATACGGTCCATATTGAGCAGTGTTGCAAAGTCAAAGAAGAACTTCCCTCTGTTAAACATGACATAAGCCACTCCTATAGCCAGCAGGGGGTGCAGTATCCACTCAGACCCACAGAGGCCACCATTTTGGTTGGATGTTTCTGCACAATACATGAGTCTGACAGGCAACTCCCATAAGGTGTTTATGTTGCAACCCCTGGCTTGTGGTCATCCGAGACAATAGTACTACTATAGCAGACTGTATGCACTACAGAGTAGGATTAAGTTGCTCCTAGACTCTAATCTTGGGTCAGTTTAACATTTTCCCCTGCAATGGTTAAGGTTAGGATTTGGGGGAAGGCAAGCTGATCCTCGATCTGTACTTATGGAAAAATTCACTCTAGGGCATGTACTACCTTGCCCTCCCTACCTCCTTCCTTACCTGGCCATAGTTCATCTCCTGATTCTGCTTCTCCTGGATAGCAGCAACCGTTGCCGTGGCTGTGGCCGTTGCTGTGGCAGCCGCTGCGGCCACTGCTGCCGCCGCCGCCTGGGTGAAGTCGGTTTGAGGGCGGATGCCGTGAGGGGGCATGCCCATAGACCCCCCTCCGTTATTGGGGTAACTGAGGGGGCAGAGAAATGGTTGTTTCAAAATAAACCACCTGAAAATAGTGTGACTCCAGTATTTCACACACAGATACTGTTTTACTGGGAAAAAACTTTTCCATATAAACAGAAACCATCATCTTCTTGGCTACAATACAAAGACTACAGGAGGACTACTATACAACATGTCTGGCAGCTAATTCATTCGGTTTTGGTTTGGACACTTGTCCCTTGTGCTCGGAAGGAACAGTTCGAGCTCTTCAAAAATGTATGTTGCATTGAGATTAGTGTCACCCTGAATGTTAATCGATTTAGTTTTGCAGTGCACCACTCAGGATTAAATAGCCTACTAGTCGACTGAATCCACAATGGTATGAGAGGGGATGGCAAAAGGAAACTGCTGTTAATGGGTGAGTCAGAGACAGGTCTCACTAAAAGGAAATGGTTGCAGCCAAGAAGATGGACGAGGAGCTCTGACACTATTCAGCTTTCACATACTGGAGTGGGCAGAGGCATATTGCCAACATGGGTATGTGTGTGTGTGGGAGATGTTGACTTCCTTAATCTTTGCCTCCAAATCTCTCCTCCTCGAGGTAATTCCACATGAATGAGCGGAGATAAAAACACGTGGCCTGGGCTATATTGGTCGGTCTGTCTGATGCTTACCTGCCCACGTATCCAGGCCCGGTGGGGTATCCCCCATTGCCCCTGCCGTACATGCCCTGCTGCATGTAGCCTTTGTTGGGCTCCGGGTAGCCCTGTTGACCCATAAACTGCTGGCCCATCCCAGGGCTGTGGCCGGGCATCATGTTGCCCCCGCCAGAGTTCCCACCTGGACCCATTGGGTTCCCACCCAGGACCTGAGAGGGGGAGGAGAAACAAACAGGAGTGTTTACGAGGTGAATCACTATCAACCTAGTTCTAATATGATTCACCGCAATGATTCTTGTACTTTGGAATGTTGATGTATTGCCTGTGGAGGAAGGGAAGGGAGGGTGACATTATATTGCAGCTGTATGTAGCGTCCCAAATGGGTCCTGGTCAAAAGTAGTGCACTACATAGGGAATAGGGTGCCGTTTGGGACGCAACCTTAATGTTTGCTTTCGTGGGGTCACGGGTCTATCCATACCTGGCTGGGTGAAGGATTGGTTACCCCCCACACTGTGGTTACCACAGACAGGGAGCCTGCCGGCTGATTGCTGCCTTGCTGCCAGGACACAGGGTCATAAGGGTAGGAGCCGTCACTGAGGAGGAGGAGAGACAGAGAGATTACTGACTAGAGAATTGGGTCGTGGCCAACACTTCCTCTGTGGCCCTTCAGGGACCTCAACTATGGGTTAAGGCGGATAAGTCTGTGGAGCTTTGAGCGGATGCTGGAGCTTTGCTGAGTCAGGAGAGAAATATGGACATGTATTTATACATGTAAGCAACATGCATGCCTGAAGATTCTGGCTTTGCTATAGCCCGTGCATATTTAAAAATCTGTGCTGGGCATGTGTGCCGCCTGTGCTTTACTCAGTGGATTTGCCTGTGCATGTCAGTCACATTATCACACGACACTGCACCATGTCTCCATGGAGACAAAGCCGTCACCTAGATACGGGTAAAAGTAGCAGTGCCAAGAGAGAAGTTACGTGTGTGACTCATACTGGATAAAACAGGACTGCTCTAGTTATTCCTGTTTGCTTTCCATAATCAGCCTTGCAGCACACATCTTGTTGAGTCTGGCACAGTGGCCACACAGGCACAGCATGGCTTCTGTTATTTTGGCCGATAAAAAAAAATGAAAAGCCCATAAATAAAACTGTTGGCAGCCAAAATTACTTATATTATATTCATTGATGGAAATACCAGACGGTGGAAATACATTTGGCCATCACGCTTATCAGTCTATAGGACAATATGCATAATTTTGTGTAATTAAATTGGCCTGTGTGTATCTTCATAAATCATCATGTATCTTATGTATCCAACATAACTGTCACACACCACAGCATACAGAGCTCATCAGCTGGTTGCTGCTGGAGTAAACATGCTTTTATAAGGCCATTCATTGCGCAACAATTCTAAATGCATGTGTTAAACCCAGTTTTGGAGCACAGTTTAAAAAGCCACTTTATTTATTTATTTATTTCTCTCTCAACAGGCTATTGAAGCGCGCCCCCCATTCACAATTCAAGTGCAGGCAACAGGCTATCAGCGAGTCCCCCCACCACTTTACAATGTGAGCTGAAGGCAGCATCCATTTTGAAAACATTATTAATTGTTTGAAACCTGAATGTAGTATTATTTCATTTAATGAGGCATGTCTTACCTTCATTCAAAGTAGCCTATAGGCAAAACCCGACCATAAAACGTGGAGGCAATTCTTTTATAAAGACTTTATAGGCGGCGTGTGAGTTTCAAGTTTGGGGAAGCTTATAATTTATCCCACCATTTCTTCTGTTTTACGTGCCAGTTATGATTTTTATATGCGTGCGTTTTAATGGAACAGTTTCATTTCAATAATAACGTTTTCGTTTCTCTAAATCATTGTCACATGGTTAATCATAAAAATCTTAATTAAAATTATACAAATCTAAAAGTTAAGTCAACTAATGAAAAAAGGGAATGAAAACAATTGACAAATCTCGTAAATTATAGTTATGAAATAAACCAAAAAAACATGTTCAGGGGCAGAACGACAGACCTTGTCAGCTCGGGGATTTGAACTTGCAACCTTTCGGTTACTAGTCCAACGCTCTAACCACTAGGCTACCCTGCCGCCTCTCCACTCCAAGAATAAGAACGGTAAATGACAGTAATTAATGCATGCATTAACATAAATTAATGTAACCAAATGACAAGGATTAACGGTACATGTACTACTGGTGACATATGTAATAGGGGAAAAGATCAAATCAAATTAAAAGGGCAAACAATTCACACAATGAATGTGCAAGAATTGGCGGGAGACCGATGAGCCATTCTGGAGAGAGACTGGCCTTCACCACACACCCCTCCTCTTCTTCATGTCGCAAAATGTTTAATTATACTCAAGACACATTATCTTCACACATATTTTAGATGCTTTTCACTGACAGCTAGGCCTATTGCAACGCGCAGCCCAAATTGCGGCCTATGAGAGCTTCTGATTTGAAACAATACAAAGCAAAATATTTGACATTTTTTTGTTACCAATGATTCTTAATTCCTCTGTGGCTAAGTCATGCTTCTGGTGAACTATTTTGAATGATTTCATTTATTTCTGTATAGACAAGACTAATTATATAATATTGTCAAACGTATTCCATTTACTTCCCTATTGGACCCACCGCTATGCCATTTCGCTCTTGGTTTTCATATCAACTTTCTTTCGTTGTCCAGAAGCCAAAAGGCACGTCTTGTTTTGCACTCTTTGTACAAAATAAAATGAAGTACGACAGGATATTTCTAAACATAGCTCTTTATTAGCTTGCTATAACTGGCATGTTCGCGTGTCTCATACCATGATCAACCGAATATGACCTCACCACCTGGGTTGTCTTAAAACGTCTTCAGGCTAGGGTCCATTTTTCTCAATTTCCGCCTGACTGACGTGCCCAAAGTAAACTACCTGTTGCTCAGGCCCTGAAGCCAGGATATGCATATAATTGGTAACATTGGAAAGAAGACACTTTGTACAAATGTTAATGTAAATAATGTAGGAAATAATGTAGGAGACTATAACATAATAGATATGGTAGGAGGGAAGTTACTAGGGAAGTTAGATTAAAAATAATTTAACCTTTCAACCGATATAAGACACTTATATGTACCTACATGTTTAATATCCCTCATTTTTATGATTATTTATTTGAATTGCGCGCCCTCCAGTTTCACCGGAAGTTGTCCCGTTAGCGGGACGCCTAGCCTTAAGAAGTTTTAACCAATCATAGCGCAGTATGATACGGTGGTAAAATGCATCCAATTACAATTCAGTATGTTTACACATATGTATATTACATCCCTTCTTTTAAAACAAAAAGAAAAACGTACAACATATTCTAAGCATTTCTTTTGAATACATGCTCCGCAGTGCGGACATGATATGAATGTTCAGTGTCAGCTGGCTGGATGACGACTGCTGGCTTCCAGTGGCCATGCTCCTGGATTCTAACTGACTCTCCGTCGTTCAGTGGTGGCAGTGGTCTCGCTGACCTGTCGTAGTTGTCTCTGTGCATGTTTTTCATGCATTTCTTTGTAGCTGATGACCTCAGGTTGCAGCTGGGAAGGTTTGACCGAAGTAGGCGGCTCATCAACAGCTGGACTGGTGATTTGAAGTTGTCAACTGGAGTGTTGCGGTATTCAAGGAGACTGAGGTAGGGGTCTCTCGTCTGCTTTTGCTTTGTCCATGAGTGATTTTTCAGCAAATCCATGCCTGGCAAGGATTGCTTTCAGCTTGTGTATCAAAGCTGCAGATGTGGTGCTGGTCGAGTTCGAAGTATCTGCTGTAGTAGTCCACTGTTACGATGTAGTCATGGTTGGTCTGGGATACAGTGAGGTAACATTGTCTCTGGTGTTTGAGGGGCGTCGTTCAAGACAGGTGGGGCATTTACCAACAATGTCCTCTATTTGCACATTCCGGCCCAAACAAAATGTCCCAAGCTCTCTGTTTGCACTTTTCCATGCCCATGTGTCCAGCACGGATCTTTGGCAAAATCTCTTCTCTGAGAATGATAGGAATGATGATTTCTCTCTCCATTGAAAATTATTCCCTTCATCTGTGATGGTTCCAGAACTCAGACATTCAGAGGGGATTTTCTCCTCTCCTCAGGCCATCCATCCTGTATGACTTTCCTCAGCTGTGTGAGTTGTGTGTCCTTTTTGGTTTCTGCTCAGATCTCCTTCAGTTTTGTGTCACTAACTGGTAAGTTGCTGTACACAGTGTGCACTTGCATGTCCATTCCTTCACCGAGGCTTCTGTCCTTGTAGGTAAGAAACCCGGAGAGTGTGTATGCGACAGGGATGTCTTTTCCTGGACGGTGAGTGATTGTGAAGTCGTATTTTTGTAGTTGAAGGATCATTCTATGTAGCCTTGGCGGGGCTGCAGCTAGCCGTTTCCTCATGATTGACTCGAGGGGCTTGTGGTTAGATTTCACAATGACTTGTCGTCCATATACGTACTGACTGATGGAAACGCTTACATTTGAACAGAATGGCGTACAGCCCATTTTCGATTTGAGCGTAGTTGATTTCACAGTCAGAGATTTGAAAGCGAAGCCGATGGACTTTCCTTCTTGCAGTAGCACTGCACCTAGTCCATACTTCAACGTCCACTTGGAGTCTGAGCTCTTTGTTGGGGTCGTAGTAGGTGATGTTGGTAGGCTAGACCCTGGCCTCTATCCAAGCAAACTGGACTGAAGTGAGGGTTATATCAGCACAAAACTGTGTTGAGTAAGCTACATTGGAGTGAGAGGTGGTGACATTCTTGTGTGGGTGTACTTTCTCATTCAAATAAAAACTTTACTGTCACACTCTTTTCTCACCTCCCACGTTTAGCCAGCCATCCTCAAAAGAAGATCACTTTATTGGTCAGTTCATCTCGACTCTCTCTTGCCTCCTTGACAGAAATTCACAGAAAGGTTGTATTTCTGGGCCTGTATTCACAAAGCATCTCAGAGTATAACCAAGGATCAGTTTTGGGTTTTAAATCATAATGAATAAGAGGGAGGACCTGATCCTAGATCAGCACTCCTATTCTGAGACACGTGAATACAGACCCTGAAAGTCACAGCCATTCTTCCACAAAACCACATCAAAGCTTAGAATCATCCTTATCGAACGGAGAGGGAGGAGAGATGGTCTGGCTGTCTGGCTGGGTGGGTAGTTGGTACACACCTGTGTGGATTAGGAGGCAGGCCAGGTTTCATGGAGTTCATGGGGTTCATCGGAGGGATGTTGGGATCAGCAGGGAGCCCCACAACTCCTCAACCAGCAGACAGCCTGAAAACAAAAGAACACGTGTTTAGACACGAGGCCAACTATTAAGATTGTTCTCCAACGTGGTTCAGTAGACTGACATGACAAATGCTCCTGCAATGTTCCTATAATTTGCATATTCAGAAAGTCTATAATTATAAGAGGAGAAACTACTGAAACAAATGATCGGCAGAGCATCCCGCAGCTACTAGAGGGGCACTACTGAGAAAATCAACATAGGCCTACCGCCCAATGTTGTTGTTACGTATACAGTGCCTTCAATAAGTATTCACACCCTTTGACTTTTTCCATATTTTGTTGTGTTACAGCCTGAATTTTAAATTGTTTACATTTATATTTGTTATCACTGGCCTACACACACACACACACACACACACACACACACACACACACACACACACACACACACACACACACACACACAATACCCCATAATATCAAAGTGGACTTGTGTTTTTCGAAATGTTTCCAAATTAATATCAAATAACAAGCTCTAATGTCTTGAGTCAATAAGTATTCAACCCCCTTGTTATGGCAAGACTACATAAGTTCAGGAGTAAAAATGTGCTTAACAAGACGCATTATAAGTTGCATGGACTCACTCTGTGCAATAAGTGTTTTACCTTGATTTCTGAACGACTTCCTCATCTCTGTACCCCACACATACAACTATCTGTAAGATCACTCAGTACAGCAGTGAATATCAAACACCGATTTAACCAAAGACCAGGGATGTTTTAGAATGCCTTGCAAAAAGAGCAAGAAAAAGTATGTGAATCCTTTGGAATTACCTGGATTTCTGCATAAATTAGTCAAACATTTATCTGATCTTCATCTTAGTCCCAACAATAGACAAACACAGTGTGCTTAAACTAATAACACACCAAGTATTGTATTTTTCTTGTCTATATTGAATAGAATACATAATTTAAACATTCACATTGTAAGTTGGAAGAAGTATGAGAACCTCTAAGCTAATTACTTTTTCAAAAGCTAATTTGAGTCAGGAGTCAGCTAACCTGGAGTCCAATCAATGAAACGAAATTTGAGAATTTTTGGTTAGATCTGCCCTGCCCTATAAAGAAACACTCACAAAATGTGGAGTTTGCTATTAACATGAAGCATTGCCTGATGTGAACCATGTCTCGAACAAAAGAGATCTCAGAAGATCTAAGATTATGGGCATGGGTCCTCAGATCCTCAAAAGGTTCTATAGCTGCATCATCGAGAGCATCCTGACTGGTTGCATCACTGCCTGGTATAGCAACTGCTCGGCCTCCGACCGCAAGGCACCACCGAGGGTGGCGCGAACAGCCCAGTACATCACTGGGGCCAAGCATCCTGCCATCACGGACCTCTATACCAGGCGGTGTCTGAAGAAGGCCCTAAAAATTGTCAAAGACTCCAGCCAACCTAGTCATAGACTGTTCTCTACCGCACGGCAAGAGGTACCGGAGCACCAAGTCTAGGTCCAAGAGGCTTCTAAACAGCTTCTACCCCGAAGCCATAAGACTCCTGAACATCTAGTCAAATGGCTACCCAGACTATTTGCATTGCCCCCACCACTGCTACTCTCGGTTGTCATCTATGCATAGTCACTTTAATAAATCTACCTACATGTACAGTGGGGAAAAAAAGTATTTAGTCAGCCACCAATTGTGCAAGTTCTCTCACTTAAAAAGATGAGGCCTGTAATTTTCATCATAGGTACACTTCAACTATGACAGACAAAATGAGGGGAAAAAAATCCAGAAAATCACATTGTAGGATTTTTTATGAATTTATTTGCAAATTATGGTGGAAAATAAGTATTTGGTCAATAACAAAAGTTTATCTCTATACTTTGTTATATGCCCTTTGTTGGCAATGACAGAGGTCAAACGTTTTCTGTAAGTCTTCACAAGGTTTTCACACACTGTTGCTGGTATTTTGGCCCATTCCTCCATGCAGATCTCCTCTAGAGCAGTGATGTTTTGGGGCTGTCGCTGGGCAACACGGACTTTCAACTCCCTCCAAAGATTTTCTATGGGGTTGAGATCTGGAGACTGGCTAGGCCACTCCAGGACCTTGAAATGCTTCTTACGGCCACTCCTTTGTTGCCCGGGCGGTGTGTTTGGGATCATTGTCATGCTGAAAGACCCAGCCACGCTTTCATCTTCAATGCCCTTGCTGATGGAAGGAGGTTTTCACTCAAAATCTTACAATACATGGCCCCATTCATTCTTTCCTTTACACGGATCAGTCGCCCTGGTCCCTTTGCAGAAAACAGCCCCAAAGCATGATGTTTCCACCCCCATGCTTCACAGTAGGTATGGTGTTTTTGGATGCAACTCAGCATTCTTTGTCCTCCAAACACGCATTTAGTTGAGTTTTTACCAAAAAGTTCTATTTTGGTTTCATCTGACATTCTCCCAATCCTCATCTGGATCATCCAAATGCTCTCTAGCAAACTTCAGACGGCCTGAACATGTACTGGCTTAAGCAGGGGGACACGCCTGGCACTGCAGGATTTGAGTCCCTGGCGGCGTAGTGTGTTACTGATAGTAGGCTTTGTTACTTTGGTCCCAGCTCTCTGCAGGTCATTCACTAGGTCCCCGTGTGGTTCTGGGATTTTTGCTCACCGTTCTTGTGATAATTTTGACCCCACGGGTGAGATCTTGCGTGGAGCCCCAGATCAAGGAAGATTATCAGTGGTCTTGTATGTCTTCCATTTCCTAATAATTGCTCCCACAGTTGATTTCTTCAAACCAAGCTGCTTACCTATTGCAGATTCAGTCTTCCCAACCTGGTGCAGGTCTACAATTTTGTTTCTGGTGTCCTTTGACAGCTCTTTGGTCTTGGCCATAGTGGAGTTTGGAGTGTGACTGTTTGAGGTTGTGGACAGGTGTCTTTTATACTGATAACAAGTTCAAACAGGTGCCATTAATACAGGTAACGAGTGGAGGACAGAGGAGCCTCTTAAAGAAGAAGTTACAGGTCTGTGAGAGCCAGAAATCTTGCTTGTTTGTATGTGACCAAATACTTATTTTCCACCATAATTTGCAAATAAATTCATAAAAAATCCTACAATGTGATTTTCTGGATTTTTTTTCCTCATTTTGTCTGGCATAGTTGAAGTGTACCTATGATGAAAATTACAGGCCTCTCTCATCTTTTTAAGTGAGAGAACTTGCACAATTGGTGGCTGACTAAATACTTTTTTTCCCCACTGTACATGCTACCTTAACTAGCTGGTGCCCCCGCACATTGACTCTGACACGGTACCCGCCTGTATATAGTCTCGCTATTGTTATTTTACTGCTAATCTTTAATTACTTGTTACTTTTCTCTCTTATTCTTATCCGTATTTTTTTGAAACTGCAATGTTGGTTAGGGGCTCGTAAGTAAGCATTTCACTGCAAGGTCTACACCTGTTGTATTCGGAAGGCGCATGTGACTAATACAATTTGATTTGATTAAGAATTGTTGACGCATAAACCTAGAGGGTGACAAAAGTATATCTAAAAGCCTTGATGTTCATCAGTCTATGGTAAGACAAATTGTCTATAAATGGAGAAAGTTTAGCCCTTTTGCTACTCTCCCTAGGAGTGGCCGTCCTGCAAAGATGACTGCAAGAGCACAGTGCAGAATGCTCATTGAGGTTAAGAATAATCCTAGAGTGTCAGCTAAAGACTTACAGAACTCTGGAACATGTTAACATCTGTTCAGGAGTGTACAATACGTAAAACACTAAACAAGAATTGTGTGCATTAGAGGACACCACAGAAGAAGCCACTGCTATCCAAAAAAAACATTGCTGCACGTCTGAAATTCGCAAAAGAGCACCTGGATGTTCCACAGCGCTTCTGGCAAAATATTCTGTGAACAGATGAAACTACAGTTGAGTTGTTTGGAAGGAACACACAACACTATGTGTGGAGGAAGAAAGGCACAACATACCAACATCAAAACCTCATCCCAACTGTAAAGTATGGTGGAGGGCGCATCATGGTTTGGGGCTGCTTTGCTGCCTCAGGGCCTGGACAGCTTGCTATCATTGACGGAAAAATGAATTCCCAAGTTTATCAAAAAAAATTGCAGGAGAATGTAAGGCTTTCTGTCTGCCAATTGAAGCTCAATGGAAGTTGGGTGATGCAACAGGACAACGACCCAAAACACAGAAGTAAAATCAACAATAGAATGGCTTCAACAGAAGAAAATACACCTTCTGGAGTGGCCCAGTCAGAGTCCTGACCTCAACCTGATTTAAAATGCTGTGGCATGACCTCAAGAGCTGTTCACACCAGACATCCTAAGAATATTGCTGAACTGAAACAGTTTAGTAAAGATGAAATGGTCCAAAATTCCTCCTGACCATTGTGCAGGTTTGATCCGCAACTACAGAAAATGTTTGGTTGAGTTTATTGCTGCCAAGGGTTCACATACTTTTTCTACCCTACACGGTGAATGTTTACACAGTGTGTTCAATAAAGACATGAAAACATATAATTGTTTGTGTGTTATTAGTTTAAGCAGACTGTGTTCGTCTATTGTTGTGACTTAGATGAAGATCAGATCAAGTTTTATGACCAATTTATGCAGAACTCCAGGTAATTCCAAAGGGTTCACATACTTTTTCCTTGCCACTGTATTTGTAGATAAAAATAAATAAAAAACAAGACATTGAATATCCTTTTGAGTATGGTGAAGTTATTAATTACACTTTGGATGGTGTATCAACACATCCAGTCACCACAAAGATACAGGTGTCCTTCCTAACTCAGCTGCCGGAGAGGAAGGAAACTGCTCAGGGATTTCACCATGAGGCCAATGGTGACTTAAAAACAGTTAGAGTTTAATGGCTGTGATAGGAGAAAACTGAGGATGGATCAACAACATTGTAGTTACTCCACAATACTAACCTAATTGACAGAGTGAAAAGAAGGAAGCCTGTACAGAATACAAATATTCCAAAACATGCATCCTGTTTGCAACAAGGCACGAAAGTATTACTGCAAAAAATGTGGCAAAGCAATACTTTTTTTGTCCTGAATAAGTGTTATGTTTGGCGCAAATCCAATACAACATTAGTGACCGACCGGCTCAAATCTATCTTTCATGCTGGAAAGACTCCCCAGTCCATAATGATAACAAGCATACCCAGAACATGATGCAGCCATGCTGTAACACAACAAAATGTGGAAAAAGGTGTGTGAATACTTTCTGAACGCACAAAACATTTATCTTTCCATGACAGACTAACCAGGTGAACACTATGATCCCTTATTGATGTCACTTGTTAAATCCACTTCAAAATCAGTGTAGATGAAGGGGAAAAGACCGGTTAAAGGATTTTTAAGCCTTGAGACATGGATTGTGTATGTGTGCCATTCAGAGGGTGAATGGGCAAGACAAAAGATGTAAGTGTTTTTGCCCGTGGTATGGTAGTAGGTGCCCGGCGCACCGGTTTGAGTGTGTCAACAATGCAACGCCACTGGGCTTTTCACACTCAAACATTTTCCTGTGTGGATCAAGAATGGTCAACCACCCAAAGGACCTCCAGCCTACTTGACACAACTGTGGGAAGCTTTGGGGTCAACATGGGCCAGCATCCCTGTGGAACACTTGACACCTTGTAGTCCATGCCCTGACGAATTGAGGCTGATCTGAGGGCAAAAGGGGGTGCAGCGCAATATTAGGAAGTTGTTCCTAATGTTTTGTACACTCAGTGTATACGTTTAGTCGAGAGGATAGGTAAATTAATTCTTCAATATATCAAACTTGGTAGACTAAGACTAGATACCTTTAAGAACATTTTTAAGATTGGGTGCATTCTGGAAAGCCTGTCAGTCAACCAGGATTTCCTGTTAGAAAATAGGGTAAAAACATTCCAAAACAATATAATAATTCCTTTGTAAAATTGTATCTACCCACTAAATAAGGGCATGTCTAAATACATATTTTGGCTATAGTGCCATCGCATATTTGGTCCATTACCCCCCTCCCGGCGGTAATTTCCAATATTGCAGCTGAAAAATAGGCTAAGAAACTCAAGATAGGTAAATGGTTGGATAGATGTCACCAGGGGTACTCTGCTCCTTCAGAGCAAGCAGATGACAAAGTTCACATATTTATTCAGGACTTGTGGTTGGACATGGTAAAGTTGAATTTGTGTGTGGTTCAACAACAAAGGAGAGACATAAGCAGGTGATAGGGATGAATCTATTCAACCAATATATCTCAAATAAGGAAAATAAGGAAATTAGAAGACATCTTAATGTCATGACTTGACTAAAATATAAATGGAAAATAGGAAACAAACTTACTCTTAACACAACTGGAAAGAAACTGAGTAATGGCTTGACAGAATATAAATACAAACTAAAAAGGTGTGAATAAGCCAGGGCAGTCCTGATAATTAGTGGCATTGAGAGGAGACTCAACAGGTGAAATCAACTTGGTTGATCAAGTTCATCTCAGTAGTATGATGCTTCACTCTGAGGGCTTTTGTACAGCCGCCAACCAGCTGCATGGGGAGTACCACAGTGGAGGTGAATATACTTTTAGCAATATATTCACTTCCACTGTGGGGCTCTATTATAGTGGTTACCAAACTGCGAGAGGTACCCAACAAAGTTCCTTAAAAACAAATAAAAATAACTAAGTCAGACTTTAAACTTACTCTTGAAAGTTCTAATAGTAGTATGCACAAGGTGCAATTTCGGGAATTGGGTAGTGCATCATCATGTTCCTTTTGGCATGTTAGACATTGCATACCTTAGAGAGGTATTTATAACTTGTCAGAAATGTCCAGATCAACTAGCCCATGTCAGCTAACGTTTTGTAATTTTGTTTTTTTAGCCCAGAGATATTGTTGTAATTATTTTGTTACTCAAACATGAATACATAGACATGGCAAAGTGTATAGAATTGCAAGAAAATATTCTTTAAAACTGCAAAACTTTGTTTGCACCCCTTGACAAAATGTGTAGAACTGCAGGAAATAAGCTTTAACCCTGAAATATTCTCTCCACCAACAAGAGAGGTGTGAACAGTTTGTATCATAAACAGTGCTTGTGTCCATAGAAATAGCTGGGGTGCTAGACTCTTGTTAATCTAACAGCATTGTCAGATTTCAAAAAGGCTTTATGGCGAAAGCAGAACATTTGATTATCTGAGGACAGCAACCCGCTCAAATATATCAATTAGCATAATAACATAACCAGCAGAGCTGTCACAAAACTCAAAAATAGCATAAAATAAATCGCTTACCTTTGATGATCTTCATATGATGGCATACCCAAGCATCCAGGTTACACAATAACCTTTGGTTGGCACGTTTTGTTCAGTAATCCACCTGCCCAAAGGCTTTCATCCATGCAGACAAACGATATCCCAAAAGTTTTCCCGGTAAAGTTTGTCTAAAAAAAGTCAAACAGCATTTGTAATCAATACTCAGATAGCCTAAAATGAATATAAACTATAATATTTCAGACGGAATATAACCTGCTGAATAGAAGAGAAAAAGAACTGTTACGCGCAAAATCCAAAACAGGACACTTGACGTGGACTCAGGAAGAAGTGGTCTTACTCCTTTGATTTTCAAGATAAAAGCTTCAAACCTTTTTCTAAAGACTGCAATCTGGGGGTTAAACAAAAAGGTTTTGAATAGCTGGCCTACTGAAAACAGTGTGACATGACTGATTCAGACATCCCGGATAGATTTTGCTCGGGTTTTCGCCTGCCATATCAGTTCTGTTATACTCACAGACATTATTTTAACAGTTTTAGAAACTTCAGTGTTTTCTATCCAAAGCTACTATTATATGCATATCCTAGCTTCTGGGCCTGAGTAACAGACAGTTTACTTTGGGCACGTTTTTCATCCAAACTTCAAAATACTGCCCCCTAGCCCTAAGAAGTTAAGGAGCCTTTTGGTCCTAGACTTGGCGCTCCGGTACCGCTTGCCGTGCGGTAGCAGAGAGAACAGTCTATGACTTATGGGATTGGAGTCTGACAATTTTTTCGGCCTTCCTCTGACACCGCCTAGTACAAAGATCCTGGATGTCAGGAAGCTTGGCCCCAGTGATGTACTGGGCCGTACGCACTACCCTCTGTAGAGCCTTCAGATCAGATGACGAGCAGTTACAATACCAGGCGGTAAAGCAACCCGTCAGGATGCTCTCGATGGTGCAGCTGTAGAACTTTTTGAGGATCTGTGGACCCATGCCAAATCTTTTTCAGTCTCCTAAGGGGGAAAAGGTTTTTGTTTGTTGATGATGTGGACACGAAGGAACTTTCTGGCATGATGGTGTTGATGTGAGCCATGATCAGCCTTTCAAAGCACTTCATGGTTACCGACATGAGTGCCACGGGGCAGTAATAATTTAGGCAGGTTACCGTCACTATCTTGGGCACAGGGACTATGGTGGTCTATTTGAAACATGTAAGTATTACAGACTCGGCCAGGGAGAGGTTGAAAATGTCTGTGAAGACACTTGCCAGTTGGTCCGCGCATGCTTTGAGTACATGTCCTGGTAATCCGTCTGGCCCCCGCGGCTTTGTGAACGTTGACCTGTTTAAAGGTCTTGCTCACATCGGCTACGGAGAGCATGATCACACAATTGTCCACAGATCTGGGGAAGGGTACCAAAACATTTCTGCAGTATTGAAGGTCCTGAAGAACACAGTGGCCTCCATCATTCTTAAATGGAAGAAGTTTGGAACCAACAAGACTCTTCCTAGAGCTGGCTGCCCAGCCAAACTGAGCAATCGGGGGAAAAGCCCTTGGTCAGGGGAGATGACCAAGAACCCGATGGTCACTCTGACAGAGCTCCAGAGTTCTCTGTGGAGATGGGAGAACCTTTCAGAAGGACAACCATCTCTGCAGCACTCCACCAATCAGGCCTTTTATGGTATAGTGTGCAGACGGAAGCCTCTCCCCAGTCAGAGGCACATGACAGCCCCCTTGGAGTTTGCCAAAAGGCACCTAAAAGGAGTCTGACCATGAGAAACAAGATTCTCTGGTCTGATGAAACCACATATGAACCTGAATGCCAAGCGTCACATCTGGAGGAAACCTGGCACCATCTCTACGGTGAAGCATGGTGGTGGCAGCATCATGCTGTGGGGATGTTTTTCAGCAGCAGGGACTGGGAGACTAGTGAGGATCGGGGCAAAGATGAACGGAGCGAAGTACAGAGAGATCCTTGATGAAAACCTGCTCCAGAGCGCTCAGGACCTCCATCTGTGGGTGAAGGTTCACCTTCCAACAACGCAACAACCCTAAACACAGCCAAGACTACGCAGGAGTGGCTTCGGAACAAGTCTCTGAATGTCCTTGAGTGGCCCAGCCAGAGCCCGGACTTGAACCAGATTGAACATCTCTGGAGAGACCTGAAAAAAGCTGTGCAGTGACGCTCCCCATCCAGCCTGACAGAGCTTGAGAAGAAGATTTGCAGAGAAGAATGGGACATTAGACCGGTGGAAATCTGTCCCTTGGTCTGATGAGTCCAAATTGGAGATTTTTGGTTCCAACAGTCGTGTCTTTGTGAGACGCAGAGTAGGTGAACTGATGATCTCCACATGTGCGGTTCCCACCGTGAAGCATGGATGAGGTGGTGTGATGGTGCTTTGCTGGTGACACAGTTAGTGATTTATTTTGATTTCAAGGAACACTTAACCAGCATGGCTACCACAGCATTCTGAAGCGATACGCCATCCCATCTGGTTTGCGCTTAGTGGGACTATCATTTGTTTTTCAACAGGACAATGACCCAACACACCTCCAGGCTGTGTAAAGGCTATTTAACCAAGAAGGAGAGTGATGGAGTGCTGCATCAGATGACCTGGCCTCCACAATCACCTGACCTCAACTCAATTGAGATGGTTTGGGATTAGTTGGACCGCAGAGTGAAGGAAAAACAGCCAACAAGTGCTCAGCACATGTGGGAATTCCTTCAAGACTGTTGGAAAAGCATTCCTCATGAAGCTGGTTGAGAGAATGCCAAGAGTGTGCAAAGCTGTCATCAAGGCAAAGGGTGGCTACTTTGAAGAATCTAAAATATATTATGATTTGTTTAACACTTTTTTGGTTACTACATGATTCCATGTGTTTTTTCATAGTTGATGTATTCACAATTATCCTACAATGTAAAAAATAGTAAAAATAAAGAAAAACTTTTGACTGGTACTGTACATACACTCAGCGGACAGTTTATTAGGTTCACGAAAATGGTTTGCTCCTACGGACAGTGAGTCATGTGGCCGTAGCTTGCTATATAAAGCAGGAAGACAGGCATAGAGGCAGTCAGTTACTGTTCGATTGAACATTAAAATGGGCAAAACGAGTGACCTAATCGACTTTGATCGTGGTATGATTGGTGCCAGGTAAGACAGTTCCAGTATCTCAGAAATGGCTTCCTGGGATTTTAATGCACGACAGTGTCTAGGGTTTACAGAGAATTGTCCGACAAACAAAAACATCCAGTCAGCGGCAATCCTGTGGGCGAAAAACGAGCTCGTTAATGAGAGAGGTCGAAGGAGAATGGCAAAAATCGTACAAGCTAACAGGTGGGCCACAAACAGGTAAATAACGGTGCAGTACAACAAGTGGTGTGCAGAACGGCATCTCGGAAACGCACAACTCGTCGGTCCTTGTCACAGATGCACTATCGCAGCAGACGACCAAACCTGGTTCCACTCCTATCAACTAAAAACAAGAAGCAGCAGCTCCAGTGGGCATGCAATCACCAACACTGGACAATTAAGGAGTGGTTCCTGTTGCTTTATGCTGATGGCAGACTCAGGCCCCATCCTGCCTGGTGTCAACTTTACAGGCTGCACTGTTTGTACATATATTATGACTACATTTCGTGACGGTTTTGTCTTCGGCAAGAGTTTTTCGGCTGTTCGTGCACACAGTTTTTGGAGGAAAACCTACTTTCGGGAGCCAAAGTCTACACCCCTTCATCGGTGACTGGTCAACTGTAGGGGTGACGCAAGTTTAGTCTTCTTCTCAATTCAGCCCCGTAACTCAGTGTGGATACAACATGGCAAATTACAACTTCAAGCTTTGCTTGGCCGGAGGTACAGAAGTAAACAAGACGGAAAGCAACATGCTGTCTTCAACAAAGGATGAGCTATGTTTTTGTATTTTCTAATTGTAGTCAAGGAAAAGAGTAGCCATGTTTGCTAACAACAGCTAGCGCTAGCTGACATAAAATCCAAGGAGGAAGGAGGAGGAGGCAGCAGAGTATGAGAGAGTTAAGGACACCTACAAGGATAATTGCACGGAGAGTGGGCCGGCAAAGGTAGAGAGGTATGGGAGGAGAGAGCAATAACTGGAGAGTGGGAAAGGGAGAGAGAGTTGGAGAATTAATTAGATATAAAAATAAAAGTCAAGGGTCTCCTGCTGCAGTTTTACCCAAAAGAACTCCTGCAACCCTCCACCATTGCTCTCTAGGCCGTATGCCCCTTCATCCATCTCTCCCATATTATATGGCTTGCAAATCTAGTAAATCCCAGGCAATTCCCAGGTCTCTCTGTGTATGCAATTTTATCAGTCTTTGATTTTATTGTCCCGCACATCTCTTCCTTGTTTGGCCATAGATGGCTTATTACCAGCTTATCGCCCTCTACTATCCCCCTTTTTTAACCAAACGTCTTTTATTCGTTTTTTATTTTATTTAACTAGGCAAGTCAGTTAAGGGAGTATGCGAGGACACTCGTTCACTTTGCCCAGCCGAGTTCGAACCAAAGCATGCTGAACGACTTAATCCTGCTTCAGAGTGCAGTGAAGTGGTATGCTCAGGTATCAGATATCAGTACTAATTGTTAGGCTGAAGCAACACGTGAGAAGGTTGTGCACCTGTGTCCTGTGCAGCAGCATGATGCCACGCAGTGCTTGTGTTGTTGCTTTTGGACAATATCACAGCCTCTGTGGCTACTGTTGCACACCACAGATTCCTCACAGCTGAGAAGAGTTTAGGGCTAAAAATAGCAGCAGGATTTGAAAAAGGTGGAAAATGTGATATTGAGAGTGGAAACAGTGTGGTTGTCTCTCACTCTCCATGGCCAAATGGCACACATGCAGCAGAGTAGAAGAGCCGAGCAGTAGCACGGGTGAAGAAGATGTTTCAGAATGAGGAGTTTAATTTCCCTTGAGGGGCCTTTGTACAAAGGGTTGTCATCCCCCCTCCAACCCCTCACTATCCCCCATCCCCTCACTCTGGGCCATACCACATAGCCAGGATGAGCACCATTAACTGGCATGCTAATTTGTTGGAATCATTGCCGATTGTCCCTCCCGCCCTCCCTCCACCCCTCTGTGTCCCTCCCTCCCCACCACACCACCCTTAATTCCTGTCACTGCCTGCTTGCTAGATTTAGGTCAGACAGCCTCCAGCTTGAAAAATACATGTGGAAAGAAGAGGGGGTTGGGGGGAGTATGAGAGAGAGAAGGACGCCTACCAGGATAATAAGGGAAAATTGCAGGGAGAGTGGGCTGGCAAAGGTAGAGAGGGAGGGGAGGAGAGAGCAATAACTGGAGAGCGGAAGAGGGAGAGAGATTGTTGGAGCATTCATTTGATATATCGCCCAGTCAGATATTTCGCTTTAAAATGTATACCTAACAAAAAACATTGATTTCTAAGTTTAATAAACCATATAACTATATGCACAAGGACTACCTTTAACAATTTCCCCAGATAATTTTACAAATACACATTTACAGGAATAACTGTGCAGATAGAAAGTTAGGTAACAGGATATAACAGAAGGACATTTTACTGAAATTCTGTTACCAAACTTTGAATCTGCACAGTTTTGTTCCAGTAAATGTTTTACATTTTATTTACTGTGTACATTTTTCTAGTAGTCATTGTGCAGTTGAGTTGTATGGTTCGTTAAACTTTGAAATCACAGTTTTTTGTTTGGCATACATAAAGTGAAAAATTGGGAGTCTCAGTGTAATTCCGTGTCCGTGGAATTGCCCTTAACAAATGTACTGTGCCGAAGTTTACGCATACCTTTTCAGAGGCAAGACAAAGCGGAGATTAGATCTAAAGAGAAGGACTGTAAGGGAGCATTGCTGCTGAGATGAGAACTGTCATTGTGTAGCGCGGCAGACAGAGTGCGGTGGGTCGCCGCTCACACAGCATTAACACATGGTCCTTTAATCCTCTCAGAGTTTGGCCGAGGACCGACGGCAAGTTAATGTAGACGCCAATCAAAACAAATTACATCCTCCTCAACTCATGGCGTCTGGTCTGATGGAGCGAAGGTACTGGTTATATGACTAGGAGGATCTGGTGGCATTACACACACATAGCTGAGTGAACGATGGAGGAGTCCACGTGGGAAAATGTGTCAGATACACTAACCGTGTGATCTGTCTCAGATCAATATTCCTGACAACACACACACACTCTCTCCACTTAGCTGCCCTGAAACACACTCAGACACTCTACCCCACACAGATCCAGGTCACGCACAGCCCTGCTCCAACCCCCCCAGTATTAGGGACCGGCACGGAACTGTACACACACACACACACACACACACACACACACACACACACACACACACACACACACACACACACACACGTACACACATAAACCTTTGGGCCCACTTCTTATTCCAACACCCTGGGATTCACAGGTTTACCAGCAAAGCATTCCCTAGATCAGCACTCGTACTTAGATGCTTTATGACAATGGGCCCTGCCCCTGAAGACCTGCTGGTTCCCAAATAAACATTCTTGGGGTGGGGTGGGGTGGGGGGGATGAGGACAAGACAGGTAGCTTTATTCTGGTGGTTGCACCTCCAAAACAAACTCAATCACTTCCTCCTGCATTCATTCCATTGTAAAGGTGCCCTCCCTGCGGTGTCATCCTCTCTACAGCACCACTTCAATGGCCAGTTCATCTAAACCTCCAGCCAAAGGCACAACTGTTGAAAAGCTTTCTGAATAGCTCTGAGCACGCATGTACCCAGCAGTAGGAATGCTGATCTAGGATCAGGTCCCCCTATCCAGTCATTATAATCTAAAAAGGCACTGAGCCTAAATCCGCACTTCATGAATACAGGCCTGGTGTCCGATGTCTTCTGGTTAGCTAGGTGACATCTGTCAATTAAACCCACAATCTCAAGTCAAGGCAACATATTCAACAACAGCCTTATTATTCCAGCCAACCTCAGACAGTCCCTCTTGTGTGGCTGACTCCTGAAACACAAAAACATGGATGGAACAGCCAGCAGCCTCATTAATTTAGCCTAGCGCCTACGTGATGTGCTCTACAGTGAAAGGAATCAGAAGACCCATTCCAGTATGAGTAGCTAGAAGGACAACAGCACAGAGAGCAAGGCTGATCTCTTCACACAAGCTTGTACTCACAGAGACGGTTGCTACCTTTTCCCAAAGCACCTAGTTGCAACACTTGCCTGTCAATGGGTGCCTATCAAGCGGTGTCCACTGTCCAGCACAAGAGCTCCAAAAAACAGGACATTAGTGCTTATCCCTACCACTGCTCAAGCCATTCACCAACACCAAATGGACAGAGGCTGAAGTCAAATAACTGGTCGGTGTGGGGCCCCTTCCCCAACACGGGCCCTTTGAGGAATGGTTTGCGAAGAGAAGAGTGCTGGGAAAGAGGGAGCTGAGTGAACAGAGGGGGGCCGGCACAAGATTACACATTCCTGAACATCACTACAGTGTCAGACAACACACGTTTACACTCCCCAAAATCCAACGCAGATGTGCTCACTCATTTGTGGAGACCCGGTTGCGCACACAGACATACTTGCTTGGCATCCCTGATGACATAGGCCTTACACATAGAATTGTAATGAATCATCGTATTGATGTCACCTGATAAAGTTTCATTGAGCATTCCCCAGCCTCAACCACTCATTTGGGAAACTCAAGAGTGCAGCGAGAGAAATAAATCCCAGAAATAGACAATGTAATGACAGTTAGGAGGTAACACAGAATGCAGTCTCAGAACCACCTGGGTTTCCAAAATGCACCACCTCTAGCTGCATCTACTGGAACAAGCTAGAGAAGGGACTGAAACCAAAAACTGTTTCAGCCTCTTTGAATAGCAGGGGTGAAAGGTCCCCAGAGGGACAATAGCAATGGATCCCTTACAGAAACAGGATTTTGAGCTCCCCTTCCCCGACGCCCTTACTGCAGACAGTATTCCATCTCCTGAAGAACAGGTAAGGTCAAGTCAATTATTTGGAACCACAGATGGAAGCAAATGGGACGAAACACAAACGTGTCCAATAAGGAAGGCTCATTTCAGAAGCAAAATCTTGTCTTGATGTTCTCTGAAGGGTTGTCAACGGTCTCAGACTTTGAAAACGCATAGCCTACATGAAGGTGACCTTTTTCAGAACGGTTCTTCATTCACTTGAGGTGACCTTAGCAGCAGCATTAAAATAACCCTGAAAGAATCTCTTGATGTGATAAGCCTAACCGCCCTTTTCCTCTACAATTTCTCAAACCGTTTGTCACTGAACCAAATCAAGGCAACAAGACGCAACGACAGTCAAAATAACTGCATTCGAGTTAACAAATAAGGGTGGCATTGAGGTTTAGAGACATAGGTGATGAGGATACTGCTTAGGCCCTATTCCCACTACGAGAGATAAAGGGGAGTCTGAGGAGCGGAGTGACGAAAGAGATTTCAATTCACATTACATCCTTGCCTTACCTTTCATTTCATTGTGACTGGCAATGTGACATTCTTGGTACAAAGCTCAAATTGACCGTAAATATCACAGTAGCCACAAAGAACAAACTATTTAACAATCCAAGAAACATTTCATCTAAAACCTATTACCGTATAGATTGATGCAACCAAACCATATTACACTCCTGAGTAATGCAACAATTCACAAGTATGTGCAGACAATGAATTGTTTATTTTATTTTCCGTACACATGAAATTAGCTGACAATACACAGCTAACTCCTGCTAGCAACATCCTTTAGATCTGTGGTTCCCAAACTTTTTATAGTAAACATTCAACCTCCAGCTGCGTACCCCCTCTAGCACCAGGGTCAGCACACTCTCAAATGTTGTTTTTTGCCATCATTGTAAGCCTGCCACAGACACACAGACTATACAATATATTTATTAAACTTAAGAATGAGTGTGAGTTCTCACAACCCGGCTCGTGGGAAGTGACAAAGAGCTCTTATAAGACCAGGGCGCAAATAATAATAATCAATAACTTTGCTCTTTATTTAACCATCTTACATATAGAACCTTATTTGTTAATCAAAACTGGTGAATAACTCACCACAGGGTGCTTGAAAGGATGCACATAACTCTGCAATGTTGGGTTGTATTGGAGAGTCTGTCTTTAAAAAAATTCCACACACAGTCTGTGCCTGTATTTAGTTTTCATGCTAGTGAGGGCCGAGAATCCACTCTCACATAGGTACGTGGTTGCAAAGGGCATTAGTGTCTAAACAGCACGATTTGCCAAGGCAGGATACTCTGAGCACAGCCCAATAAAGAAATCTGGCAGTGGCTTCTGATTAAATTTTCACAGAACCGCTTGTTGCAATTTCGATGAGGCTCTCCTGTTCAGATATCGGTAAGTGGACTGGAGGCAGGGCATGAAAGGATAACAAATCCAGTTGTTTGCACACCCAACTCACTCAGGTGCTTCGCTATATCACATTTGACATTGTAAGCTTGAGTTCATTTGCACAAAAAAAAAAACATTAAATGATGGAAAGACCTGTGTGTTGTCCTTGTTAATGCAGACAGAAAATAACTCCACTTCTTAATCACAGCCTCAATTTTGTCCTGCACACTGAATATAAATTCTGCAAAAAAAGAAACGTCCCTTTTTCAGGACCCTGTCTTTCAAAGATAATTCGTAAAAATCCAAATAACTCCACAGATCTTCATTGTAAAGGGTTTAAACCCTGTTTCCCATGCTTGTTCAATGAACCATAAACAACTAATGAACATGCACCTGTGGAACGGTCGTTAAGACACTAACAGCTTACAGACGATAGGCAATTAGGACACTAAAAAGAGGCCTTTCTACTGACTCTGAAAAACACCAAAAGAAAGATGCCCAGGGTCCCTGCTCATCTGCGTGAACGTGCCTTAGGCATGCTGCAAGGAGGCATGAGGACTGCAGATGTGGTCAGGGCAATAAATTGCAATGTCCGTACTGTGAAACGCCTAAGACAGCCCTAAGGAGACAGGATTGACAGCTGATCGTCCTCGCAGTGGCAGACAACGTGTAACAACACCTGCACAGTTCCAGTACATCCGAACATCACAGAGGTACAGGATGGAAACAACAACTGCCAGAGTTACACCAGGAACGCACAATCCCTCAATCAGTGCTCATACTGTCCACAATAGGCTGAGAGAGGCTGGACTGAGGGCTTGTAGGCCTGTTGTAATGCACCAGACATCACCGGCAACAACGTCACCTATGGGCACAAACCCACCATTACTGGACCAGACAGGACTGGCAAAAAGTGCTCTTCACTGACGAGTCGCGGGTTTGGTCTCACCAGGTGTGATGGTCGGATTCGCGTTTATCGTCAAAGGAATGAGCGTTACACTGAGGCCTGTACTCTGGAGCGGGATCGATTTGGAGGTGGAGGGTCCGTCATGGTCTGGGGCGGTGTGTCACAGCATCATCAGACTGAGCTTGTTGTCATTGCAGGTAATCTCAACGCTGTGCGTTACAGGGAAGACATCCTCCTCCCTCATGTGGTACCCTTCCTGCAGGCTCATCCTGAAATGACCCTCCAGCATGGCAATGCCACCAGCCATACTGCTCGTCCTGTGCATGATTTCCTGCAAGACAAGAATGTCAGTGTTCTGCCACGGTCAGCAAAGAGCCCGGATCTCAGTCCCATTGAGCACGTCTGGGACCTATTGGATCGGAGGGTGAGGGCTAGAGTCATTCCCCCCAGAAATGTCTGGGAACTTGCAGGTGCCTTGGTGGAAGAGTGGGGTAACATCTCACAGCAAGAACTGGCAAATCTGGTGCAGTCCATGAGGAGATGCACTGCAGTACTTAATGCAGCTGGTGGCCACACCAGATACTGACTGTTACTTTGACCCCCTTTGTTCAGGGACACATTATTCCATTTCTGTTCATCACATGTCTGTGGAACTTGTTCAGTTTATGTCTCAGTTGTTGAATCTTGTTATGTTCATACAAATATTTACACATGTTAAGTTTGCTGAAAATAAAACGCAGTTGACAGTGAGAGGACGTTTTTTTCTGAGTTTAGTTTGCGGAGAGTCCCTGTAATCCTAGATTCAGATCATTCAGACGAGAAAAAATATCACCCAGACAGGCCAGTCGTGTGAGAAACTCGTCATCATGCAAGCAGTCAGACAAGTGAAAATGATGGTCTGTAAAGAAAACTTTAAGCCAGTCTCTCAATTTAAAAAATGTGTCAATACTCTTCCCCTTGATAACCAGCGCACTTCTGCATGTTGTAAAAGCGTTACATGGTCGCTGCCCATATCATTGCATAGTGCAGAAAATACGAGTTCAGGGGCCTTGCTCTAACAAAGTTAACCATTTTCACTGTTGTGTCCAAAACGTCTTTCAAGCTGTCAGGCATTCCCTTGGCAGCAAGAGCCTCTTGGTGAATGCTGCAGTGTAGCCAAGTGGTGTTGGGGCAACTGCTTGCACGCACGATACCACTCCACTAGGTCTCCCGGTCATGGCTTTTGCGCCATCAGTACAGATACCAACATGAGCTGCAGCTACATTTGGCTACATACGGACCATTATTGGAATTCCTGCGAGAGAGTAACAGTTAAATGTGATTGGATGTTAATTATTTGACTAGGCTACCTGTATTTGGCATTGTGTTGTTACTTCGCTGAACACTAGATGGTTTAATTTTATTTTTGGCAGTGAAATGAGGCTACTCAGACGAGAAAAAAACCTCACCCAAATGTATAGCCCCGTTGGAAAATATAAATGGACGGTTTGAAAATGTGAATCACATTTTTATTTGGCGTACCCCAGACGGAATTGCGCATACCGTACCCCAGTTTGGGAATACCTGCTTTAGGTCAAGTAACATTAGCATATCAATAATGAACGTTTACCCCTCCCATATGAATATATAGGTACAGTAACGTTATCATACAGTGTCATTCATATTATAATATAGGATTCAAAGCTACGTAACATTAGCTAGCAAGCTAGCTAGCTAAACAAAATAATTTCTGCATCTCCTCACAACAACGTGTTAACTAACCCATAGCTAGATAGTAGCTCTTAGGCTTACACTAGCGTATTCAAGTTATCTTAGAACAAACCAGGCTTCATTTGATCAATATCATGGAAGTCATTATATAATGTAAAAGCAAATTGCGACTGAAAACATTGATCATTTCCTGGGGAGTTGCTTCTTGCCTGGACTTCGGTGGTCAAGTAAAAAAAAACATTAAAAAAAAAAACTGTTGAAAGTTACATCTAAGGCAACAATTCCAGAATGTAAGAAGTGGTTAATACAATTTCAGGAATAAAAAAATATATCTATAAAACAAGTCTCAAAAACATGGAAAAATGTCTGTAGGCGTAAATATCAGTTGTTTCAAAAACATTTCTCTGCTATTAAACATTTTACTGTAAGTGTTGGCTCAACGAGACAATTCTGTTTACATTGCCCTGCTTAGATAGGGGCAACTGTCGAGCGAAAGTCGTGCGCTACCTCCGGAGGTAGCGTAAGTCTAGTAAGTATGAAGACCCTCTTAGTAATGTTTGACATTTTTTATACATGTATGCCCATGTCTATTAGTGATGGGGGGCAGGGTGGAAAAAAATCTATAGAGTTATGTTGCAATATTATTTTGCAACGATATTATATTGGCACTCATCCTATAGCTTGTTTTCCATCACCTTTTAAATAGTGAGCCAACATCTTTTCAGCACTTTTATTTACTTGACTGATCAAAACTTCACCTGGATTCACCTTGTCAGTCTGTCATGCAAAGAGCAGGTGTACATAATGATTTGTAAACTCAGTGTATTATACTACTAATAATAGTTAACTGTATGGCAGCAGCATACGGGGGTGGGTGGGTGTATGCGTGGTGGTGAGTGTGTGTATAAGTAAGTGTGTGGGTGTTAGTGTGAGTTTGTGTGTGCAAGTGTAGGCGTGACAGGCAGATATACATGTAAACAGGGCTGAAAAGTGAATGGTAGCAGGAACACATACTTATGGTATATACAAATTTGTGCACAACATTGAGAGAAATACGTTTTTTTGTGCGTATGGAAAAAGTCTGGAATCTTTCATTTTAGCTCATGAAACATGGGACCAACACTTTACATGTTGCGTTTATATTGTTGTTCAGTATAGATAGATACTAATGGCAATCAATAATCAATGAACAGCACCAGTAGTAGTAGTAGTAGTAGTAATCTAATCAATATTCATTTTAGCAGCAGCGTAGGTGTGAGGGGGAGCAGTAGTTGTAATCCATTTAACTTCTTAAGGGGCAGCAAGGTGCGCTGGGGCGCTAGTGCCCCACTCCCGACACTACCAGCTGAAATGCAATGCGCCAAATTCAAAATCCAAAAGTTGAATTATTAAACATGCATCAATATACAAGTGTTTCATAGTCATCAAAAATTCTGCTTCTTGGCAATATCACAGCGTTGCCAGATTTCAAAAAGGCTTTACGGCGATTGTTTGAGGATAGCACAGCACACATATTTTTCCCATTACCATAAATTCATAAACCATGTGGTTCACACAAAACACATTTCACAGCGAAAACAAATCAATTACCTGTTGAAGAACTTCTGCTGAGGGCTTCCCAAGTGTCCAACGAATACAATCCATGGTTCTTTTGTTAGAAAAAGTAATGTATTATATCCATAAATCTCAGTTTGGTTTGCGCGTTATAATCAGAAACTACAGCGTCCATAGAAACGTGAAGAGAACTCGTTCAACTTATACCTATAAACTTGTCCAAGAACAATCAAACATAATTTTAAATGTATCCTTAGGAACACTTATGTATAAATAGTATAATATTTCAACCGGGAATATAAACTGGGCGATAAGAAAGGAAAAAAAACAAAGAACGCGCCAGCCGGGAGCACGCATTTACTTCTATTGACATCTGCGTGAACACTTCCTTATTAGTCTTCTTCTCTGCTCTAAAAGCATCTAAAAAGAATCAGAACACGTTCTCGAGACTGTTGACATCCAGAGGAAGCAATAGGTACTGCATTCATATGCCCTTATATGGGCATTTTCATAAAGGAGGGGTTCCAAATGAGGCAATGTGTCAAAACCACTTTTTCCAGGACAGAAATTCCTCGGGTTTTCGCCTGCCATATCCGTTCTGTTATACTCACAGACAAAATGTTAACACTTTTAGAAAATTCAGAGTGTTTTCCATCCAATGGTACTAAATATGTGCATATCCTATTTTCTGGGCCTGAATGGGAGGCATTTTACTTTGGGCACGCCAGGCCCTCCAAAAGAGTCACCTCGAGCGCTGCTCCCTAAGAAGTTAACAGTCTTATGGCCAGGGGATATAAGCTGTTTAGGAGTCTTGGTCTAAAGCGAAATTTCAAGGTATGAGATGCATTTCTATAATTGGTTTCCCTCTTTTGATTGTCAGTATCCTTTTTCTGCATTGATATCAGTAACATTATGTATCAAATATTCGCTTCAGAAGCTTGCGCATTCACCACATTGTATGCTTGTTCCCGAGATGTATTCTTAAGACTTTTACTGAAGCAAATCTTTTTGATATCTTGAAAATCATGTGTTCTAGCTAAGATTCTTAGAAAATATATGCTGAAATACATTTCATACATGGCAGTACTGTTAGATCTATATATCTATCTATACATATAGACACAGTTGA
Organism: Brachymystax lenok tsinlingensis; assembly: GCA_030435695.1. Classification (NCBI taxonomy): domain Eukaryota; kingdom Metazoa; phylum Chordata; class Actinopteri; order Salmoniformes; family Salmonidae; genus Brachymystax; species Brachymystax lenok. Next base: position 43,802,148 of record CM059819.1, read on the forward strand.
AAGTGCATGTCAGAGCAAGCGATCCATGAGGTTGAAAGAAATGTCCGTAGAGCTCAGAGACAGGATTGGGTCGAGGCACAGAACTGGGGAAGAGTACAAAGACATTTCTGCAGCATTGAAGGTCCCCAAGAACACAGTGGCCTCCATTCTTAAATGGAAGTTTGTAACCACCAAGATTCTTCTTAGAGCTCCAGAGTTCCTCTGTGGAGATGGGAGAACCTTCCAGAAGGACAACCATCTCTGCAGCACTCCACCAATCAGGCCTTTATGGTAAAGTGGCCAGACGGAAGCCATTCCTCAGTAAAAAGCATGACAGCCCCCTTGCAGTTTGCCAAAAAGCACCTAAAAGAACTCTGACCATGAGAAACAAGATTCTCTGGTCTGATGAAACCAAGATTGAACTCTTTGGCCTGAATGTCAAGCATCACGTCTGGAGAAAACCTGGCACCCTCCCTACGGTGAAGCATGGTGGTGGCAGCATCATGCTGTGGGGATCTTTTTCAGCGGAAGGGACTGGGAGACTAGTCAAGATCGAGGGAAAGATGAACAGAGCGATCCTTGATGAAAACCTACACTAGAGTGCACAGGACCTCAGACTGGGGTGAAGGTTCACCTTCCAACAGGACAACGACCCTAAGCACACAACCAAGACAACACAGGAGTCTCTGAATGTACTTGAGTGGCCCAGCCAGAGCCCGGACTTGAACCCGATCTAAAATCTTTGGAGACCTGAAAATAGCTGTGCACCGACACTCCTTATCCAACCTGAGCTTGAGAGGACCTGCAGAGAATGGGAGAAAATCCCTAATACAGGTTTGCCAAGCATGCAGTGTCATACCCAAGAAGACTTGATGCTGTAATCGCTGCAAACATTTCTTATAACCTGTTTTTGCTTCATCATTATGGGGTATTGTGTGTATATTGATGAGGAATTTTTTTATTTAATCCATTTTAGAATAAGGCTGTAACTAGAGGTCGACCGATATATGATTTATCAACGCCGATACAGATTATTGGAGGACCAAAAAAAGCAGAAACCGATTAAAATCGGCCGGATTTATTTATATATATATATATATATATATATATATATATATATATATATATATATATATATATATATATAAAATGGCAATTACAACAATACTGAATGAACAGTTAATATAATGCATAAATAAAATCAATTTAGTCTCAAATAAATAATAAACATGTTCAATTTGGTTTAAATAATGCAAAAACATTAGAAAGTCAAAGTGCAATATGTGCCATGTAAAAAAGTTCCTTGCTCAGAACCTATGAAAGCTGGTGGTTCCTTTTAACATGAGTCTTCAATATTCCCAGTTAAGAAGTTTTAGGTTGTAGTTATTTTAGGACTATTTCTCTCTATACCATTTGTATTTCATATACCTTTGACTATTGGATGTTCTTATGGGCACTATAGTATTGCCAGCCTAATCTCGGGAGTTGATAGGCTTGAAGTCATAAACAGCGCTGTGCTTCAAGCATTGCGAAGAGTTGCTGGCAAACGCAGGAAAGTGCTGTTTGAATGTATGCTTACGAGCCTGCTGCTGTCTACCACCACTCAGTCAGACTGCTCTATCAAATTATAGATTTAATTATAATAAACACACAGAAATACGAGCCTTAGGTCATTGATATGGTCAAATCCGGAAACTATCATTTCGGAAATAAAACGTTTATTCTTTTAGTGAAATACGGAACCGTTCCATATTTTATCGAACGGGTGGCATCCCTAAGTCTAAATATTGCTGTTACATTGCACAACCTTCAATGTTATGTCATAATTATGTAAAATTCTGGCAAATTAATTACGGTCTTTGTTAGGAAGGTCTTCACACAGTTCGCAATGAGCCAGGCGGCCCAAACTGCTGCATTTACCCTGACTCTGCTTGCACAGAACGCAAGAGAACTGACACAATTTCCCTAGTTAATATTGCCTGCTAACATGAATTTCTTTTAACTAAATATGCATGTTTAAAAAAATATATACTTGTGTCTTGATTTTAAGAAAGGCATTGATGTTTATGGTTAGGTACATTGGTGAAACGACAGTGCTTTTTTCACAAATGCTATAGGCTGTGATTCGATGATAAATTAACAGATTTTTGCAACGCATGACAAGCTAGTAATATCATCAACCATGTGTAGTTAACTAGTGTTTATGTTAAGATATCTTATAAAAAGTTTAATGCTAGCTAGCAACTTACGCGAGTGCAGCAATGAGCCAAGGTAACAGGTGGTCAGCCTGCCACGCAGTCTCCTCGTGGAGTGCAATGTAATCGGCCATAATCGGCATCCAAAAATGCAGAAAATGCAGAATTTGTTCTTAACTGGCTTGCCTATTATTTATTTATTTAAATAAACATCCATAACAGTCGTTTTTTCCTCTCTAAAGTAATAATGGAAATGACAATCTTTTCAAAATTATTGTTTTTGTATTCAGCAGACTTTCCTTTGAAATGGCTAAAATGTTTTGACCTAAGACTTTTTATAATATGTTCAGTCTCTCAAAAATCAAATTTCATGTAGCATCCATAACGCCTCTTATTTGCTTTATTTCTCCAACATGCCAATATTTAAAAGTCTGCTTTTTTGGGTAAACACCACTATAGACACACGCATCAAACGTTGTATTTACATTTTGTTTGCCCATTGTGTGAGACATGAAAGTTGTGATTCTGTGTGCAAATGTAATGTCCATAACACTGGAATCTTCCATAAACCAACAGGGGCAATTGGTTTTCGCCACCGTCCACCCCCTCTCTCTCCAAATGAGTGTGAGTGAATGTTTAACTGTTGGCTCTGGCACAGACTGTGGGTCAATCCCAAATGGCACCCCATTGGGCTCTGGTCAAAAGTAGTGTATTATATAGGGAATATGGTGCCATTTGGGAAGCATCCACTATGCTGAGCACATCTGCAAGGCTGACTGACTCGCTCTACCAAGCTAAGGGACCAGGGGAGAGCAGATGCTTTTACACAAACTACAGAATCAACAGAATTACTGGTGCAGCATACACAAACAGACCCCTCCGATAGTTCTCACTCACTAGTACTGTATCTGGCTGGCTGCCTGGCACTGAGCTCTTGAAGACACGGTCATCACAGGCCACCTTCACGCGTAGAGAAGAGGTAGAGAGGCTGGCATCTAGCAAGCAACCAGCACACTGCTTTGACAAAACTAAATTGTACATACGGATAAACCAAACTCACATGCATAAAGTTTAGACTAAAACATTACTTTTAAACAAATGAAATGTTTGAGGTAAAAAATAGATGTATGGCATAATGTCACAATGTTAAGCTTGCAATTGTCTCTACATCACATGAGAGATGTTTAACAAGGAAACGAGTTAGCTGGAAAGACAAAATGTCCCCCAGCCCCCCCCAAATACCAGGTTAAAAGTCAAAAGGTTGAGTGATGTCAGTAGAACATGCAGTACAATGGGAATTTTATTTAGAGAAGAGCAAGTTAACAACAACAACAACCACCTTCACCCCAGAAAATGCTTTAGTTACAACTCATTACTCATCAGAATCATAAAGCCACACGTGAATGCCAACAATACCTGACTGGGTGACAAGGCAGCAAGACTTTACCATTGCCCCCCAAATAATCTTAGACCTTCATATTAATGAAGAAGAACTGTGGTCATTAGTTTACAGTTGGGTGTATTTGAACTGGTATGCCCAGTCATCACAGGTGTGTTCACTTTTAATCCATTCCAAAGTGCACATATTCCTCTCTGTATAAACTTAGGCAGAGAGCGGTTGTGCTCTCTTTCTCTTCCCTGCTGCAACGTGACTCACCCTGCACACAGTCACTGGCCCCTTCCTGCTTCGAAGTGAAAAAACTACTTGACTGCTGACTGATCGGCCGGCTGATCGGCACCGACAGGAGCAACTCACTGGGAGCGAGCGGTCCCTCCTCGTTCAGAACACATACAAAGACACTTCTCAAGTGAGACATGGGAACATGTATCACTTCAGAGTTAATACTGTTAACAGCCTTTGTGTGTTATGACTTGGGAGGTACAGACCCATCAATAGAGCGTGGCTCTCTTCAGTGTCTGTTAATCAGTCCTGAGGGACCATCCACTCCATTGAAGGTCAACTGGAATTTATGTCATCCAACCTGTAGCTGCACACATGCTCTGAGGGAGAGAGGAATTTGCAGACGCCGCAAGTGCAAAATGTTTCACACCCACAGGAAGGTCTTGGACTGGGACTTGATACAAAGTTCAAATAACAACAACATTGGTGTATCAGACACCTACGTGAGCGAGTGTGTTCATAGTATAAAATGTAGCTACTCCTTGGCTTGGTCATGATTCTTGGTCAACAAGGCCTCAGCTGGAAAACACTTGTAGTTCCTAGCGGAAACCTAGGAGAAACCTCAAACCCCCTATCCATCTTAATACGCTCACGCTGCACACACATGCACACAGCAGAGAACCCTCCCAATTCCCAACCCACAGATCAGTCATATCAACTGCTGCTTGCTTACAAGCTTAATTTTTAGTTAAGCCCTCAGTCACTCACCACAGCCAACACAGCCAATGTTTCTGAACAGAGAGGATGTACACAAATAAAAGTGATTCAAAAGACCTTGGAAAGCTGTACAAAGCTGATTCATCTTAGTGAATTATGTGATAGAGATGAAGGGGGATGTCGACAGAGAGTGAAGAACAAAGGACAAAAAGTGTCTCGATATGGAGGGCTGCATTCCCACAGGTCCAGACAGAGATAATTGTGGCACGGTCTACATTTTTCATTTTGCGGGCAGGAGCGGGCGGTCAGACTTTGGGATGAAAATATTTTGGTTGTCCTGCAGATTATTTGGAAATGTCTTCTTTCAGATTTGTATAGCCTACCTATTGCATTAAAAGCACATCACATTATTCACACACACACAATCAAAATACGCTGCGTCAACTTCAGTAGCTTACCTGTCCTCTTCTAGTTGGGAATGTGAGATCAAGTGCGCCTAGTATACACTACATGACCAAGAGTATGTGTACACCCCTTCAAATTAATGGATTCGGCTAGTTCAGCCACAGCCGTTGCTGTCAGGTGTATAAAATTGAGCACACAGGCATGCAATCTCCATAGACAAACATTGGCAGTAGAACGGCCTTACTGAAGAGCTCAGTGACTTTCAACCTGGCACCGTCATAGGATGCCACCTTTCCAACTAGTCAGTTCATCAAATTTCTGACTTGCTAGGATGTGCCCCGGTCAACTGTAAGTGCTGTTATTTTGAAGTGGAAATGTCTAGGAGCAACAACGGCTCAGCTGAGAAGTGGCTCACAGAAGCTCACAGAACGGGACCACCGAGTGCTGAACGATGTAGCACATAAAAATCTGTCCTCGGTTGCAACTCACTACCGAGTTCCAAACTGCCTCAAAGCAACGACAGCACAATAACTGTTCGTCGGGAGCTTCATGAAATGGGTTTCCATGGCCGAGCAGCTGCACACAAGCCTAATCAGTGGAAACAGTGGATCAGTGGAAACGCGTTCGCTGGAGTGATTAATCACTCTTCAACATCTAGCAGTCAGACGGACAAATCTGTGTTTAGCGGATACCAGGTGAACGCTACCTGCCCCAATGCATAGTGCCAACTGTAAAGTTTGGTGGAGGAGGAATAATGGTCCAGGGCTGTTTTTCATGGTTCGGGCTAGACCCCTTAGTTCTAGTGAGGGAAATCTTAACGCTACAATATACAATGACATTCTAGACAATTCTGTGCTTCCAACTTAGTGGCAACAGTTTGGGGAAGGCCCTTTCCAGTTTCAGCATGACAATGCCCTCCTGTGCACAAAGCAATGTCCATACAGAAAGGGTTTCTTCGAGATCGGTGTGGAAGAACTTGACTGGCCTGCACAGAGCCCTGAGCTCAACCCCATTGAACACCTTTGGGATAAATTGGAACAACGACTGCGAGCCAGGCCTAATCGTCCAACATCGGTGCCCGACCTCACTAATGCTTGTGGCTGAATGGAAGCAAGTCCACGCAGCAATGTTCCAACATCTAGTGGAAAGCCTTCCCAGAAGAGTGGAGGCTGTTATAGCTGCAAAGGGGGGATGAGATGTTCGACAAGCAGATGTCCACATACATTTGGTTATGTAGTGTTTATATTTTCCTGAAGGGGCGCCATCAATTTTCATTTCAGAGAGGTCCGATTTTCTCCATGTAACCCTTATTATGAATAAAGTTCACTCCCTTACAAGCAAAAACAGGAAGTACCAGTGACACGCTCAATACGGAAGTGGTCCGATGATGCTAAGCTAAAGGACTGTTTTGCTAGTACAGACTGGAATATGTTCTGGGATTCACCACATCAGTCACCGCTTCATTAATAAGTGCATCGAGAACAACCCCAACCAGAAGCCATGGATTACAGGCAACATCCACACTGAGCTAAAGGCTAGAGCTGGAGCTTTCAAGGTAGCAGGAGCCACGCTCATTAGAAATCCGCTACGACCTCTGACGAGCCATCAAACAGTCAATACAGGATTAAGATCGAATCCTGCTACGCTGGCTCTGACGCTCGTCAGATGTGTCAGGGCTTGAGAGCACCAGCTGTTCCGGGTGACTGTATGATCTCGCTTTCTGTAGCCGATGTGAGAAAGACCATCAAACAGGTTAACATTCACAAGGCCAGACGGATTACCAAGATGCGTACGCAGAGCATGCGCTGACCAGCTGGCAAGTGTCTTCACTGACATTTCACACTTCACTGCACAGATGGCACAATCTCTACTGCACTCCACACTGCCTTTTCCCACCTGGACAAGAGGAACACCTACGCAAGATCACTGTTCATTGACTATGGCTCAGCACCATATCGCCCTCCAAGCTCATCACTAAGCTCAGGACCATGGGATTGAACACCTCCCTCTGCAACTGGATCCTGGACTTCCTTATGGGCCGTCCCCAGGTGGTGAGGGTAGGCAACAACACATCCACCAAGCTGAACCTCAACACGTGGGCCCCTCAGGGGTGTGTGCTTAGTACTCCCTGTTCACCCACAACTGCATGGCTGCACACGACTCCAACATCATTAAGATGGCTGATGACACGGTGGTTGGCCTGATCAACGACAATGAGACACCCTATAGGAGGTCAGTGACCTGGCAGTGTGGTGCCAGGACAACAACCTCTCCCTCAGCATCAGCAACACATCAGGAAACAGAGGGCCAAGCACACCCCTTTCTACATCGACAGGGCTGTAGTGGAGTGGGTCGAGAGCTTCAAGTTCCTCGGTCCGCATTACTAAGGAATTATCATGGTCCACACACAGCAACACAGTCGTGAATGCCCCTTCCCATTCACGAGGTTAAAACAATTTGGCCCTCAGATCCGCAAAAAGTTCAACTGCTGCATCATTGAGAGCATCTTGACTGGCTGCATCACCGCTTAGTATGGCAACTGTTTGCAAGGTGCTACAGAGGGTAGTGTGTATGGCCCAGTACATAGCTGGGGCCGAGCTCCCTGCCATCCAGGACCTCTATACAAGGCGGTGTCAGAGGAAGGCCCTAAAAATTGTCAAAGACTATAGCCACCCAAGTTATAGACTGTTCTCACTGCTACCACGCAGCAACAGTACCGATGCACCAAGTCTGGAACCAACAGGACCCTGAACAACATCTACCCCGAGCCATAAGACTGCTAAATAGTTAATCCAGGTAGCTATTCGTTAACTATTTGCATTGATCCTTTTTGCACTAACTACTTTGACTTATCACATATGATGCTGCTACTGTTTATTATCTATCCTGTTGCCTAGTCACTTTTGCCTACCTATATTTACATAGCTACCTCAAACCCCTGCACAACTTGGGTATCAGTACCAAGTAGATTCAGTAGTATTTATTCCTTGTGTTATAATTTCAGTTTTTTTCCCCCTCTTTCTGCATTGTTGGAAAGGGCCCGTAAGCATTTCACTGTTAGTCTACACCTGTTGTTTAGGAAGCATGTCACAAATAAAATGTGATTGCTTGATTGTCGTGCTCAGTGTGTGGAATTTGCGGGTCGCCTTCAAAATAAGTCCCTAATTGAAATTGATGCAAACCGATACAAATAGTGGAACCATGTCGTATTTGGACTAGATAATCCTAAACAAGGTTGGAATGTTGTTACATATTTTAAAATGAAATACAAATTATTAATTTGTTTGACAATAAACAGAAGAAAAAAAATGTGGACGTATTAGACTGCATAATTGCATTGGGGGCATACTTAAATGCCCTGTACAGCCTAACCTATTGTGCACCCATGAAATTGGGTATCGGCCTGCTCAGTGACATCCACAGAACACAGCCATATTGAGTTGACACAAATATTAGCGTATTTGCTCTTACTGCAGGACTCTGAAACCACTGAAATTATCCACACTAGCTCTCAATGTTCAATACACATAGTAGTTTAGTTTATTAATTTGACCATTTTAAAAACAAGCACACATAAAACTTGAAAGACACACATGCACATGAGTAAAATCATTGAGGATTGTGGATAATCTTTATTGTGGCTAGCTTCACATAGGCAGGGACAAGCGATTACCAGGGTCAAGTCCAGCAAGAGGAGAGACAACGTTTGCCAACGTTCAGACAGAAATGTATTATGTATAATAAACATGCCCCTGATTCTAAGGAATTGTGTCAGTTATATTCCTGTCATTTATCTGCAACATGCCAAAGCGTTTTTGTACTGAACACAGTAGTGGTAAATAGATAAACTCACCAGGGAAGCCAATCCAGAAAGATTTGCCATATTACAACTAGAGGTCGACCGATTAACTTCGCCAAACGGGTGATGATTTAACAAAAGCGCATTCGCGGCACAAATGTACCTAACCATAAACATCAATGCCGTTCTTAAAATCAATATACAGAAGTATATATTTTTAAACCTGCATATTTAGTTAAAAGAAATGCATGTTAGCAGGCAATATTAACTAGGGAAAATGTGTCAGTTCTCTTGCGTTCAGTGCAAGCAGAGTCAGGGTATATGCAACAGTTCGGGCCGCCTGGCTCGATGCGAACTGTGTTTCTTCCTAACAAAGACCGTAATTAATTTGCCAGAATTTTACATAATTATGACATAACATTGAAGGTTGTGCAATGTAACAGCAATATTTAGACTTAGGGTTGCCACCCGTTTGACAAAATACGGAATGGTTCCGTATTTCACTGAAAGAATAAACGTTTTGTTTTCAAAATGATAGTTTCCGGATTTGACCATATCAATGACCAAAGGCTCGTATTTCTGTGTGTTTATTATAATTAAGTCTATGACGATATTTGATAGAACAGTCTGACTGAGCGGTGGTAGGCAGCAGCAGGCTCGTAAGCATTCATTCAAACAGCACTTTACTATAGAGAAATAATTGACGCGTCATAATTCCTATAATAACTAAAACCTAAAACTTCTTAAATGGGAATATTGAACCACCAGCTTTCATTTGTTCTCATGTTCTGAGCAAGGAACTTAAACGTTTTTTACATGGCACATATTGCACTTTTACTTTCTTCTCCAACACTGTGTTTTTGCATTATTTAAACCAAATTGAACATGTTTCATTACTTATTTGAGACAAAATTGATTTTATTTATGTATTAAGTTAAAATAAGAGGGTTTATTGTTCATTCAGTATTGTTGTAATTGTCATTATTACAAATATATAAAAATAAAATAAAAAATAAAGATATGCATCTGCTTTTTTTGGTCCTCCAATAAATCGGTATCGGCGTTGAAAAATATAGGCCTAAGGCCGAGACAATAAGAAGACATTGGCAGAATAAATTCAACCACACATTTGTTTCATTACAACACTGGAGAACAACATCTGTCCGGTGAAGTCCACAAAACATAATTGCATTAACTAACAGCATGGTCGCAAAGAAAACAGGAGCTGCCACCACTATTCCAACACCATTTCAATATAATCGAATCACCTATGCTTAGTCTAATACAGTGAACTAAAAGATACCAACATTTTGTCCAATCATAGTAAGCTAAATATGATGTGGCTGTCCATGGTACTGATGTCAGTGTGTGTGCGCGCACAAGTAGAAAAAACATGTTCAAAGCTAAAGTCAAAAGTAAAAAGTCAAAGTCACCCTACATGTAGAGAAATGCCAATGCCATCCTCCTTGACACTTTTTTTTGGTGCACCAGGACCATTCACATTTGAGTTCACGCAGTTTAGCGCAATGCTGATTGGCTATTATTTATTTTAAACAATTATCAAGGGAGGCGAAATGCTTGCTGGCTTCCCTTGCATTCAATGCTACGGGCGGCAAACAATGTCATACTCTTTCTGACTGGACAGCATCAGATAGATACGCTACACATTAGTTTGCTCGGATGCTTTCTCCGGTGAAATGCAATCAGCCTCTTGAAGAACATTTTTGAAACACAGAGGCTAAAGAAAACAGTATTTTGTGTTTTTTTCTTGGGGAATTTTTTGGGGAAGTCTGGCTTCCCTTGGCATCCATGAATAGGGGTGGCAGGTAGCCTAGTGGTTAGAGCGTTGGACTAGTAACCGAAAGGTCGAATCCCCGAGCTGACAAGGTAAAAATCTGTCGTTCTGCCCCTGAACAAGGCAGTTACCCCACTGTTCCTAGGACGTCATTAAAAATAAGAATTTGTTCTTAACCTCTCAGGGATTGCTGGGGCGCTAGCGGGCTGCTCCCGACACTACCAGGTGAAATGTAAGGCGCCAAATTCAAAATCCAAAAGTTGAATTATTAAACATCCACCAATATACAAGTGTTCCATACTCATCAAAAGCTCTGTTTCTTGGCAATATCACAGCGTTGTCAGATTTCAAAAAGGCTTTACGGCAAAAGCAGCACATTTGATTGTTTGAGGGTAGCACCTCACATATTTTTCCCATAGCCATGAATCGATTAGCCATCATGGCACACACATAACACATTTCACAGCGAAAACAAATCAATTACCTGTTGAAGAACTTCTGCTGAGGTCATCCTAAGTGTCCAACGAAGACAATCCATGGTTCTTTTGTTAGAAAAAGTAATGTATTTTATCCATAAATCCTCCATTTGGTTCGCGCGTTATCAGAAACGACAGCCTCCACTAGTCCATTGAAACGTGACGCAAACTCGTTCATCTTATACCTATAAACTTGTCCAAGAACAATCAAACATAGTTTTAAATGTATCCTTAGGAACACTTTTACGTATATTTACTATTATAAATCAACCGGAATATAAACTGATCGATAAAGACGGTAAAAAAGACACTGTGCTGGAGGGTCCTTCATTAAAACAATTACTAATAAAAACATATTTTTGGGATCATTTTTTATTCACAAAAGTAGCGTACTGAGCCTTCAACTGTCTTCTATTAGAGGTTCGATATAGCCGTCTGTAGCGCGCCAGAAATAAAGATCCAGTGCCACGTCCCATCCCCTCCATGTGGCGTTCCACAAGGGTGACTTCACAATGTAAGATGGCACCGACAGACATGGCAGCTCTGCTTCTAGCTCCTAAGCAACTTTGCAGTATTTAGTTTTTTCTTGTGTTAATCCTTACATTATTAGCCCAGAACGTTTTTTTGTGTTATTACATACGGCCAGAAATAACTTTGGGATATCAGAGCAGTGGCAACTCACCCGTATTCCAACCAGAAATACAACCCCCCCCTTCACGAGCCCTCCCTTGGGCAAATCAGATCACGACTCCATTCTGCTCCTCCCTTCCTATAGGCAGAAACTCAAACAGGGGGTACTCGTGCTAAGGTCTATTCAACTCCAGTCTGGCCTATCCGAATCCATGCTTCAAAATTGTTTTGATCACGCGGACTGGAATATGTTCCAGGTTGCCTCTGAGAATAACATTGACGGAGTTCATCAGGAAGTGTATAGGGAATGTTGTTCCCACTGTGACTATTAAAGCCTTCCCAAATCAAAAACCACGGATAGATGGCAGCATTCGCGCAAAACTGAAAGTGTGAACCACGGCATTTAACCACGGCAAGGTGGGACTCCAGACAATTACGGATTAGAAAGGGAAAACCAGCCACATCGCGGCAACCGGCGCTTTGCTCCCGGACAAGCTAAACACCTTCTTCGCCTTCCTTGAGGATAACACAGTGCCACTGATGCAGGGTGGGTGGCCGTTCTCCGTTCTCCGTGGCCGACGTGGGTTAGACATTTAAGCGTGTTAACCCAGACCATCTCTAGCCGCGTCCTCAGAGCATGCGCAGACCAGCTGGCTGGTGTGTTTACGGACATATTCAATCTCTCCCTATCCCGGTCTGCTGTCCCCACTTGCTTCAACATGTCCACCATTGTTCCTATACCCAAGAAAGCAAAGGTAACTGAACTAAATGACTATTGCCCTGTAGCACTCACTTCTGTCATTATGAAGTGCTTTGAGAGGCTGGTTAAGGGTCATATCACCTTCACCTTACCTGACACCCAAGACCCACTTCAATTTGCATACCGCGCCAATAGATCCACAGACAATGCAATTGCCATCGCACTGCATCTGGACAAGAGGAATACCTATGTAAGATCGCTGTTCATTGACTACAGCTCAGCCTTCAACACCATAGTACCCTCCTAGCTTGGGGCCCTTGGTCTGAACCCCAACCTGTGCAACTGGGTCCTGGACTTCCTGACAGGCCACCCCCAATAACACCTCTACTACACTGATCGTCAACACAGAGGCCCCAGAAATGTGCATGCTCAGCCCCCTCCTGTACTCCCTGTTCACCCATGACTGGGTGGCCACGCACAACTCCAACTCAATCATCAAGTTTTCAGACGACACAACAATAGAAGGCCTTATTACCAACAATGATGACACAGCCTACAGGGAGGAGATGAGGGCCCTGGCAGAGTGGTGCCTCAACGTCAACAAAATGAAGGAGCTGATCATGGACTTCAGGAGACACATCAATGGGTCCGCAGTTGAGAAGCTGAAAAGCTTCAAGTTCCTCGGCATACACATCACTGACAATCTGAAATGGTCCACCCACACAGACAGTGTGGTGAAGGCGGCGCAACAGCGCCTCTTCAACCTCAGGTGGCGGAAAAAAACCGGCTTGGCCCCTAAGACCCTCACAAACTTTTACAGATGCACCATTGAGAGCACCACCGCCTGGTACGGCAACTGCACCGCCTACAACCGCAGGGCTCTCCAGAGAGGGGTTTCCCCAACGCATCACTATCCACCCTCCAGGACACCTACAGCACCCGATTTCACAGGAAGGCCAAAAAGATCAGACATCAACCACCCGAGTCACAGCCTGTTCACCCCGCTATCATCCAGAAGGCATGGTCAGTACAGATGCATCAAAGCTGGGACAGAGAGACTGAAAAAACAGCTTCCATCGCAAGGCCATCAGACTGTTAAATAGCAATCACTAGCCAGCCTCAACCCATGTACCCTGCCCTGAAATTAGTCACCATCACTAGCCGGCTACCACCCGGTTACTCAACCCTGCACCTTAGAGGCTGCTGCCCTATGTAGATAGACATGGAATCACTAGTCATTTTAATAAAATGTTTACATACTGTTTTACTCATTTCATATGCATATACTGTATTCTAGTCAATGCCACTCCGACATTGATCGTCCTAATAATTATACATTTCTAAAATGATTTTACTTTGAGGTGTGTATTGTTAGATACTACTTCACTTTTGGAGCTAGGAACACAAGCAATTCGCTACATCTGCAATAACATCTGCTAAATATTGTGTATGTGACCAATAAAATTGTATTTCATTAAATATATAGCCTATAGCAACCTTTGTCATAGGAGTGACGATTTACAATTTCAAAAGTGCCAGTTATGATTTTCATATTAGCATTGTGGGCTATTCAACTGTGCCCAGAAAATGTCTAACTGCCCACAAACTGAATAACCTAATTCTAGCTGGCTCCTAGACAGAGAAGCTGTCCATTCAGCCACACCCCACGGTGTTCCACTATGCCTACCTGTATCAAGGCACTTTCCATTTAGTGGTGCTGAATCACAGGTGCGGCCTTAATGTGTAGATTTTTCTTAATTCCTTGGTCGAATTTGTTTGTCTTTATGCGTCCTTGTCGATTGTAGGCCTACGTAATTCCTTTGGCGTATGCCTCTTATTTCAATGCATGTGTAGGATTTATCTGGCATAGTTTGAATTTGCAGTCAGCTGTTTTATGCTCAGATTACTTTCACATTGATGTCGGTATTTGATAGCGTGTATTATGCATCTATTTCATGTTGTGCTGTTCCACAAGTATGCTAAATTAGTCAATGTAGCCTATGTATGATGAGGTTGAGTAGTACATTGTACACACCATTCCACAAACCTAATATAGTGGTGATGTATTGTATTGGGAGGAACATTTTATTTGTATTTTTTTGCGGTTCTCCAAATAGCATTATTAGAGTTTAAAAATTGTGTAGAAGTACAGTAAATGAGCTTCAACTGGTGGGTGTATTTCTACACACCCCACTTTGCTATACCCTAGGTTTAGATGAACTGATGCCACTGAAAACTCGAGAGTCATAATTCTACAAGCCTCTGGTTCACATGTCCTTCACCATAAGGGCCTTATTTGAGCTGTCATCTGTGACAGACGTAGATTGTTTAAAGCACACTTACACATTTGTTGTTTGCTAGGCATACAAATAAGACATTTTTAATACAGTGGAAACGAGGTGTATTTGTGGTGGCCGCAACCAGACTACATTGAGAACGACACTTGGCGGAATGCATCGCTTGACTGCCGTGAGTGATTCGCACAATAGCCTATCGTTCGCGAACTGCAGCACCCAAACGATTCGTTCTCGAGTTCATTGAACAGAGGCTGTGTGTATGTGTTGGTTCTACAAAGCGGTGTCCATCATACCATTCAATAATCAATTAATTACATTCATTGTTGCACCATGCGTTCACTGATCCGTTCTAAACATGCAAATAGACAGTTGATGTTCGGAATACGTCTCCAGCAGGTCAAACGAACGACAAAAATGAACCGAGTCATTCGGGAGAAACGAATCGTGCGCGAAATGCACATCACTAGCTACTAATATCGCCCCCCATTCGTAAACAAACACTACTATTGTTATCTTATTCATATTGTAGTGGTACAGTTACGTTATATTTAAACCACAATGATTGGAAATAATATAAGTTGAAGACATTTTGAATGCGGTATAAATAAAGGCAACTGTCAGTGTGACAGTGTTTACGAAATGGTTGCTAGCCAGCTAGCTAACATTAGCTAACACTTGAGACGAATTTGGATATTTTACGAGACAGTAGTTCAATGCCAAGCCAAAATCGTTACTACGTAGCCTACTTACGTTACTTTCCTAAATCTATGACGAGACGATTGACTAACATGCGAATAATGGCTTGAGCCATTTGTGGCTAACAAGCTAACTAGCTAGCTCTGTGCCCTGCTAGTTAGTAAACAAGTCGAATGTAACAAATATCCTGTGCCAAAATGTAGCTCGTTAGTTAGCAAATGTCAATGATGTGGCAGTACAGTGCTACCACTAGCTATAGATTTTTTAGCTAACTAGCTATATGATTGTTTAGCCTGCTCCCTGTTTAGCTACATGCTAGCCAACGTTAGCTTTAAGTGACAATGGAGTGAAGTGGCTGCTGGTGCTGGCTTACCTTGCAACTTCAACTGCCCGGGGTTGGTCTGCGTGGCTGCAGCCTGAGCTCCGCGGCAGTAATGCGCAAACCCGTTTTCTGGTGCTTGGGACCCAGTTTCATTAGGATAAATTGTACTGACCAAATAACGTAGCTAGCTATCTAACGTTAGCTTGTAGGACAAGTTGCTACTGTAGCTTAACGTTAAATGTCGAAAGGTTGTCCAGGCTCGTCTATATAGAAAACTTGTTTAGGCTAACGTTACTTAACCAGCTAACGTTAACTAGCTACCCTCCGCAGCGCTCGGCACCATCAGTGCTATTTCAATAAGGTACAGCTTTAATTCAATTAATTTTAAATGAGTGTAGATTTGTCCATCACCCAAGCTTTCTACTTTGATGGATAACCCTGCCCTACCCTCTCAATAATGTCGCTAACAGGCCTGATAACTGAGGGCAGCCTGGTCTGCTTGCTTGCTTGCTTGCTGTATTGAAGGACTGCACTTTCCTTGGCTCTGTTCTCCACTAACGTTACAGTGCGAATTCTAGCCACAACAGTTCAGCCAGCTAGCTAGCTAACAAGCTGCCTTCTTCTGTTGCACAATGGGCTGGTGTAATTTATTCATGAAATCAAGGACTTCTATGATCACACTGTAATATAGTCTGATTAATCAGGCTGTAGTACATAGGTAATTCATTTGTATATAAAGCCTGAAACGAATGCTTCCAAAATCGTTTAAATGTAACCTATGTACTTTACAAGCCAGGATGTAGAATTAAATTACATTTAAACTTTGTTGGTTGTCTGTGCGGTTTGTCCTTCAACTGCTCGATTTCTTTGGACAAAATATCCATAGGAAAGTGTTTTTTCTGATTTCTTAAATATTTTAGTTTATTGTTGGATATTCCGTTTTCTCGTCAATAGCTATTGAACCAAGCATGCCATGACAATGAAAATGGTATATTATGAATGAAGAACAATCAACACTGTTTTAGTGGGAATTTGAAATCCGAATAAAACATTGTAGAAAATGAAAAATTCACCAAAGAAAACGTGTTGATTGTTCCTCATCCTCCCCTGATTCAGAATATACAATTATCATGGCATCCTTGGTTCAATAGCTTTTCATGAAATAAAACTGAATATCCAATATAAAACTGTACTGCTCTCTGAAAAGTCAGGTGAACAATACTTTCCTGTGCACACTTTTTCTCAAATTTCGAGCAGATGAAGGACAAACTGGTATAGTAAGTTAAATGTAATTGTATTCAATATTCTAGCTTGTAAGGAACATTTACAAGATTTTGCAGGCATTCATTTCAGGCTGTGTGTATTACAGCCTAAATAATCAGACTAGTTGTAATTGATAAGTATGTATAACAATAATAATAACAATAATACATTATCTAATTAATTAATAATAATTAATGAAATAATAGTTGTTGTCCTGAGTCGCTCTGAATAAGAGTCTGTCTGCTAAATGATATATTTGCCATAGGGGCTGAAATGTAAGTGGTAGTCGGTCAAAGAGAATCAACCTCTTCCAACTTCGGATTATAGTGTCATACCCTGTTTTTGTACTGTAGTATAAATGTAATGTACCTAGAACATGTATTGCAATGACTCCTGTTAACATGAGCTGACAGCAAGTTGTCTGCTTATCAGTCTATATACAAAAAAGGATCTAAAGCAGACCACAGGAGTTCCGTTGCATAGAGATTTTTTGCACACGATTAGTCATAGTATAGGCTTTTTTGTCATAGCTGCTATCCCCATACGTTCACTCAAGGTCTATATGACTTTGATAAATATGTGTTGTTGTCCTGCTCTTTAAATCCCTGTCTTTACAGTAGTCCCTCTTGAAATTTGGAGGACTCATTATTTCAGCAAAGTCTGGAGCAACACTAGGTGTAATTATTGTGTGATTCACTGCTACCACCGTAAACAATGTAAGCCCGTGAGGTAATAATGTGGTGCTCTTCTCATCATGAATCTGCATGCAAGTGAGCTTATGGAAATACAGTTTGTTTCTGTTTTTAGAGGAACATACCGGCACATGGAGATAAGTTCATAATAACATGCTGCCAAACAATAGTTTTCTTGAAAGGGAGTCTTGAAGAAACAATACATAATAAGGTCCTTATCAATTGCTTATGACTATGAAAATGTTAATTACATTCAATTGGATCTGTTTGCAGCTAATTCTAACACTGTTAGAAGATTAAAGAAACTAAATGTAGGCAGTCTTGCAAAAACATTTTTGGGACAACTTGTAGTCTTTTACAATTGATAACAACAAGTAGACGTACATTCCAGAGTCTGTGAAATGTAACCTTTTTGTAGTTCTCCCCTCGAGGGCTTCTAGGTCTCCTTGCATGTGACTGTCACAGCATACCATGAGAATGAACCCGTAGATGTGCTGAGCCGATAGGCTGAAGAGAGATGAACAATTGATCTGGCCTTTATGAGCCCTCACAGTTTAGTGCCAAGTGTAGCATTCTTTAGCCAAAGTGCATGAGGGCATCTATTCAGCATGTTTGCTCTCTCTCACACCGGGAAAAAACGGTCAGCTGATCACACTGGATTCAAGGAGCTCAAGAGGATGGCTTATAGATGATCACCCAGAGGACGAAAAATACATGTTGAGGAAAGCTTTATCAGGGTCAAAATAAATAAACAAAAATGTACACTTTGCTCCAATAGAGCAAATATGTCTCTAGGAAACTAATCTGTCCACATTATGTTTTTCAGAGTTAAATGCTTACCTAATTAAAGGTCCAGCCTTTAAATTCCTGATATTTTTTGTGGCATCATTCAGTACATGCAGTCTATTTTCCACAGATGAAGACCATCTTAGTTCAAATGCAGTCTACTGATAAAATATGACTTTTTATATAATGATGATAATGATAGGAATACAGTGTATAAATGACCAAAGCTCCAAAACGGAGCGATCCTGTTGTAATTGTTTCTAGAGCTGAGTGAAACCTGAATGCCTTTTCATGTTAGTGGTGCACTACAAGACATATTTCTGGGGTCTGTCTGCACAAGTGACGAGCCTACAGAACTGTGATTTGCAGATCCTTGTTGCCCTGGAAACAGAAGCTTACATTTTTTTGGCATATTCTCCCTGTTCCTTCCAAGTGCCCCCCCACTCCCACCTAATTCATCCTGCCGCACAGCCTCCACCCCAACCTGCTGCAGTCATTTACCACTGTCAGATCAGCAGGCACACACACTCACAGAGTGTGTTAGGTATCCTGTTAAATGGTCAGAGATGCACTGCTATTGAATGTATGCTGTGTCACTGGGATATGGGCCATGCTGTGCTATGTTGCAACAATTTCACCCATAGCTGCAGAGGGTAACAAGGAAGCCAATCCAGTAATCCTAAAGGATGTTCTCACGAAAGATGCATCGAGCCTGGAATAAAAATGGGATCTTATTGAATACTATGATATCAGTGTGTGTTTATTAGTCAGATAATACTTGCAGGCTATTAGAATTCCGATCATGCTAGGTGCATCAAAGCTGGGACCGAGAGACTGAAAAACAGCTTCTATCTCAAGGCCATCAGACTGTTAAACAGCCATCACTAACATTGAGTGGCTGCTGCCAACATACTGACTCAAATCTCTAGCCACTTTAAATAATTGAAAATTGGATGTAACAAATGTATCACTAGCCACTTTAAACAATGTTTTATATAATGTTTACATATCCGACATTACTCATATCATATGTATATACTGTACTCTATACCATCTACTGCATCTTGCCTATGCCGTTCGGCCATCGCTCATCTATATATTTATATGTACATACTCGTATTCATTCCTTTACACTTTTGTGTATAAGGTAGTTGTTGTGAAATTGTTAGATTACTTGTTAGATACTACTGCATGGTCGGAACTAGAAGCACAAGCATTTCGCTACACTCGCATTAACATCTGCTAACCATGTGTATGTGACAAATATAATTTGATTTGATTTGACATACAGTACTGTATGTCCCATGGTAGCTAACAATAAGATCACACAGAAATGCCAAGGATGCACTGTATTCTTCCACCTAATAGACATATGACAAAACATGACATGCCCCTTAGGAGGACTTGAAAACCAAATCCAATTACCACACACTACTGTACTGTGAAATGTCATTACATTACGTGGGTGAGTGTGCATGGGATTCTTTTTAACCTCTTGGATTCACTCTGCATTCCATCGCAGTGACTTTGCTTTTCTGTCTAGAACAGGAACATTCCTTTAAAGTTGCTGACTGTCAATAGCAGTTTGTCTACGTCCCAAATGGCACCCGATACCCTACATAGTGCACTACTTTTGACTAGAGCTCTATAGACCATGGTCAAAGTAGTGCTCTATGTAGGGAATAGGGTGCCATTTCAAATGCACCCTTTGTGCCAGGATAGTGGAGGGTGGAGGAGGGTGGGGGCAAGTCCACAGGGAGGGCTGCATCCTGCTGTGAGTCCCTTCCAGGAGTATGTTAGTGTAAATATGATTATAATGACACACATAGCTATGGGATTAAAACACTACAAGAGCTCAGTTATAGTCATATAGTGATGTGAGGTATGTTAACGTTATTCTAAGTACATTGTTATGATTTATAATAATATGCATCTCAAAGGCAATACTTAAATATATACATAAATATAATCAATCCCACAATGAGTCAACTACATTATAGGCATGGCTGTCGGTTTCTATTATTATGGGTGGTGCGATATTGTTGGAGCTGGGTCAAGGTTGGAGCAACGGGTTTTATTATATGGCATTGGTATGGCAATGGGTTTTTTGAGCCAATGGAGGTGGGATGTGGCATACAAGATAATAGAGATTGAGCACCCAGCTTCAGCCAATGATGATCGCGTGCAGGGACAGTCTTAAACCATGTGACGTGCCAAAGAGCAGAGGACTTTGCCCTGGGGAAGAGCCATCTGACACAATGAGGGAGCCTTTCTCATTTAAAACAAGCTGTTGTTCCTCTCACCAGAGGTGATCCCCGCCCGTGGTGGAGAGGAACAGCCAGGCACCACGCTGGAGTCTCAGGGGACATGGTGGGGTTGTCATAAATGAAATCGGGGGTTGAAAAACCTGCCAACTAGCAAGCAATAAGGAGCTGCATGTTTGGCCAACACCTATCCTGAACATATCTGCCAGTCAACACATAACAGTTAGGTTTTCTCTGTCTCTGTAGAACATATTGGTAACCTCACCAGAAGCTGAATCTGACCAGCTGACCAGTACATGTTCTGAATCGCTACTATCTTACACTGGAGACAGATAGCATCCCTGATCGTATCTTACAATAATGGAAAATATCCTCTCTGCTAAATCTTAAGGCTCAGACACACCGGTTGGATTGTCAAACGTTTGCCTACCAGAGTGTCAGCTATGGGATCAATATCATGCCAAATGTATTCACAAATGTAAATCACCAATCCACAAATGTAAATCACTTTCCACAAATGTACATCACCAATCCACAAATGTAAATTACCAATCTACAAATGTAAATCACTTTCCACAAATGTAAATCGCTATCCACAAACAAACACCTTTTGATTTGTATTTGTAAATCAATATATTGCATTCACATTTTTTTATAATTGCAGATATGCAGGCCATTTCCAAGGGCCTTATGTAAAATGACTGCCATAAAGGTTTGCACATAGGAGAGATATGCGCAAACATGACAGATATGGCAAACCTGCAACTCCATATTTGGAAGCGCTTAGATCACCTGACTTTTGGCAGGGGTTTGACACAAGAAAAAGCCCAAAAATTCTCACGCATAGAAAAAAGTTATCACTGTATAAAAAAAGTTAGAATGCATAGAAAGTGATTTGTAGTCATAGAAAAAAAGTTCTTACAAGTATAAAAAAAGTTCATTTTGAAGCGGCGATAGAAGTTGGAGACCCCAATGAAACGTTGGAGTTCCTTAACAGTGGTGGATTTGGGCCAGTTACTGACGGCGGTGACTTTGTTCTCATCCATGCTGACCCCTCCAGGTGTCAGTACAAAGCCTAGGAAGTTTACCGAGGTTACATGGAAGGCACTCTATTCAGTCTTCACATAAAGGTTATGGTCATGGAGCTGTTGAAGAACCTTTTGCACATGCTGTATGTGTTCCTTCAGGGAGTAGGAGTAAATCAGGATGTCATCAATGTAGATTGGAAGACGGCGGGGGCGTTCGTAAGGCATGACCAGGTTATATGCACTTCACAGGTTGAGTTTAGTATAGATGTTGGCGCGGCCCATTTGTTCAAGGGTCGCTGGGATCAGAGGAAGAGGGAAACGGTTCTTGACCGTGACATCATTCAGGGAACAATAATCAATACATGGACGGAGACCACTGTCATTTTTTCCAACGAAGAAGAAGCTGGACGCAGCCAGGGAAGAAGAAGGACGAATAAAACCGTTTGAGTGATCCATCAATGTAGTTCTCTATTGCTTCATTTTCCCGGGATAGATTGGGGGTAAACAAGGGCCTTTGGTGGGGACACTCCAGGGAGTAAGTCAATAGCGGTCTCCTGGGCGATGTGGTGGCAGAGTGGAGGCCTTGGTTTTGCTGAAGACATTGCTGTACAGGACGTGTTCAGATGGTATGGTGTGTGGCACTGCCGAGGCAGAGTCCTCAATGGTGGTGGCTCTGCAGGGTAGGCTGAGACAACTGGCGAAGCAGGTAGAAGACCAGGAAAGTAGTTCACCTTGTTGTCACGAGATGGCAGGGTCGTGATGACAAAGCCATGGGTGTCTGAGAATGAGTGGCTGTTTGGGGGATGAGAGTTCCATGAGTTGAATGGTTTCGTGTGGAAGACTCCAATCTGGAGGGCGATGCTCTGTGTCAGGTGTGTGATGAACCCCGTGCCCAATGACTGCCCGTCCAGGGTGTTAATCCTTAAGGGAGGGGTGACAGGTGCTAGAGCAATGTCAAGCTCTTGTACTAGCTGGTAATCGATAAAATTACTTGCTGCTCCCAAATCTATCAAGCCTTATACATACTTGATAACCCCCTTCACGGTTATCAATACTGGGACGGAGAATTGCTTCTGGGAGATATTTAGAAATAAGGACACGCCTAACTGCATGGCAGCGGGGGGACTCTTATCTCTCCGTGGGGGGACGAACAGGGCAATGGCTGAGTAGATGACCTTTCCCTCCACAGTATAGGCAGAGCCCTTCTTGGATCCGCTTTTGACGTTCGATACACGGGAGAGGAGCATGACCCAATGGCATGGGCTCTGGAAGGCTCGGACGGGATGACGGAATCATGGTAAGAGAAGGTTTCGGGTTCCTGGATGGCAGAGTTCTTCGCTGGTCGGCGATGAGGTGGACGATAGAGATGGACATACGAATGTATGGATTTAAATCCTGAAGGTCACCTCCACAGGCCAGCTCCGCCTGAAGTTCCCTGTTGAGCCCTCTTCGGTAGACAGTAAGTAAAGCAGCCTCATTCCATCCACTCCCTGCAGCCATGGTGCGGAACTCAAGGGAATACTCGGCAGCTGAATTGCGTCCTTGTTGAAATTCTTTGAGGAGGTCTCCTATAGGACGACCGGAGGGAGAGTGATCGAATACCTCTTTGAAGAGGGTGTGGAAATGGGTCTCGAATCTGAGTTCTGTGCTGTTGGCAGTCCATATGGAGGTGGCCCAATCCAGGGCTTTGCCTGTGAGTAGAGACAACAAAATCCACCCTGCTCTTGTCGGTGGCGAAGTTAGTGGGGTTGTGCTCAATGTATTTGCTGCATTGCATCAGAAATCCCTGACATTTCCCAGGCGAACCTTCATATTTTCCAGGCATGGGTATGAACGAAAGAGGGCTATGGGTTACGATACCTGGCATCGGAGGAGTAGGGATAGGCTGGCGGAGAAGATGGCAAATTTCCTCCATAAGCTCCTTTTGCTGGGTTAGGCGCCGTTTTTCCATTTTTGGGTAAGGTATTCTGTAATGAATACTCAGCAGAAAAAGGTGTAGATTCACATGCAGAGTGAGGCAGGTGTTTATTTAGCCTTCGCAGAAAGCAGGAATTGTGGTCACAGGCAGGCAATGGTCAAACACAGGCAGGCAATGGTCAAACACAGGCAGGCAATGGTCAAACACAGGCAGGCAGTCAAAAAACAAACAATACCTCACAACCATACAAAAAAAAGAACTGAACTAAATAGGGAGCTGATGAGACCAGGTGAGCAATGAACATAAATGAAAGACAGGGCAACGTTCCAGAACACAAAGAAACAGGGCTACGTTCAAGAACACAAAGAAAAAGAACACAAGGTTGACTAAGAAAAGAAAAGCAGAACCTTACAGCAAGGCCTGGCACACTTCAGAATCATTTTGGTAGCTCATGTTGACCAGTAGTGTGTGCCACAGAAAGTATTTGACTCTAACCACAAAATTAAGGAAATTAGAAGGGGGGATTTCGGCAAGGCCATTGTCTTGCCTGCCGAAATCCCTTTCTACGTGTGAGAACTTTTTGTCTTCATGGCAGTCATTTTACGTAAGGCCCTTGGAAATGACCTGCATATCTGCAGTTATAAAAAATTTGAATGCAATATATCAATTTACAAATACAAATCAAAGGGTGTTTGTTTGTGGATAGTGAATTGCATTTGTGGAGAGCGATTTACATTTGTGGAAAGTGATTTACATTTGTGGATTGGTGTGTTTTGTGTTCACACAGCAAAGACCTTGAAGTCTTCAGCCACTCAGCCTTGTTAAAATAAACCAGAAGGTGGCAGTAGCGTTGCTTGGCAATGCATGTCCGTGTCTGTTGTTTTATGGTCTAGAATAAATAGCCATTTCTGCACTAATGTTGCTATTGTTGTAGAAAGCACTTGTTGATACTAGCCAGATGGCCACAGCTAGATAACTAGTTAACAAGATGACAAAGAAACAATTGAATTCACTCGCCATAATACCATACAGCCCATAGATAAATGTTTTGCTAGCTGGCTCAGCAGCTAGCTACAGGCAGCTGCTTCATGGAAACAAATCCATTGTGATTTCATTATAATAGCTACAGATGCCAGATAGCTAGTCTTGGAGGAGGCATTTAAGGACCGGTTGAAATGTACGCAATTATTACCCAGAGGAAAATGGGGGCCGGTCATGGTTTTAAAATGTCTATTAGGGTGAAGGTTTAATATTTTACATTTAATCCAGGGGAGGCTAATTTAAAAATATATATATTTTACTGGGCAAGCCAGTTAAGAACAAATTCTTATTTACAATGATGGGCTACCGCAGCCAAATCCTAACGACGTTGGGCCAATTGTGCGCCTCCCTATGGGACTCCCAATCACGGCTGGTTGTAATAGAGCCTGGAATCAAACCAGGATCTGTAGTGACGCCTCTAGCACTGAGATGCTGTGCCTTAGACCACTGAGCCACTCGGGAGCCCGAGTGTAATTTGTTATCGATTAAATGTCAGCATTTGTCAGCATTTAAGAATTTACATATTGAATTTGACTATTTGTGTAACTTTCATGTAGACCCGTTTTCTCTCTCTCTCTCATTCTCCTCGCTTAGCCCGGCTGGGTGGGCATTACGCTTTTGACTTTCTATTGGCTGTTCGATCAGTCCCTCTTTGTGCTTGGCGTATCTAGAACATGGCGTGTCGAGTATCTGGTGAATTAAATAGTGCTTATAATGACGATGTTGGGAGCTATCAGAAATGCTGCGTTCAAAACAACTGGGAACTCTGAAATCTCTGACTTCCGAGCGTTCAAGACAACTAAGAACTCGGAAAACAAACGAACTCCGATTGGGAAAATCATTTTGAACGGTCATCCAACTCTGAATTCATAGTCGGAAACTAGCACATTTCTAAAGCCGTCAGCTGCCACGGTAGAGGGGACTGGTCACCATAGTTAAGATATTTGCAATTTTGCGTTTGCCTTATGCTGCATTAGACGAGGAACGCAAAGACCTCCATACTAGTCGGCATAGCAGGCCAAGAAAGCAAGAAAGACAGTGAGGCAAAAGCAAGCCAGCGCGAGGTGTGCGTTGCTATGGTGATTTCAGTAAACAAATAGTGCAAATCAACGTACAATAGAAAACATTGCATCAGCAGACGGACACATTTGAAATATTTTAACTTGGTGGCAAGTCCAGTCTATTTGTGGCGCTGAATGCATTCACCGCCAGGCTCAATGGCATTTTTTATTTTATTTTTATTTTTTATTAACAAATATCAACAAACAAAAGAGGAATAGTCACATGCAAACAAGCATACATATAAACTATTTACATTGCCAGGAATCCTAAACAAACAAATCATATTCATTAATAATACAACACGTTTTAATTGCCTTTTTGTTTTTCATTTTAGTTAAAGTAGTGCCATATTGTTTAACTTCATTTATAAAGTGAAAAAAGTTAGGTTTCGAATTAGACCATTTGCATTTGTGAATATGAAATTTACCTAGTATTATTAGCAGTTGAATTAAATATAATACATCTTTATCTATGTCAGAATTTCTGAAATAAATCATTATATCAAAACCATTAAATAGTACAACCGGTCCTATTTTTTTTGTAACAAAGTTCTGTATGTCAATCCAAAATATTTTACTATAAATACAGGCAAAAAACAAATGCAAAATGGTCTCCTTCTCCATTCCACAGAAATCTCATTTATAGTCAATATTCAGCTTGAATCTTTCCAAAACATGTTTCACATGATAAATTCTATGTAACATTTTAAATGAAACTTCCTTGTTACTGATGTTACTGATACAATATTTGTTAGCAATTTTCCATGCTTTCCCCCATTGTATATCACCATAGATATTTGACCAAAAGAACCTTGCTGAGGGAAGTGTAGTATCACAAACAATATTCCTAATCTGTTTATTACTACATTTATCTTTGATGTTAATATTGCCAATTAATATATTTTCATGTAAATCTATGTTACTGACATCAACCACAGAGGAATTTAAAAGACATACAACCCCCCTTGGAATCGCATCAAAAACAATTATTTCGGGGTTATTGGAATTTTAAACTTATCAATAAATTCCCCATATGAGAGTAGATATCCATCCTCATTCAGTAACTGACCAACCAAAATAATTGTATTCTCAAACCAGTTACGAAAAAAAGAGACTTATTTTTAAATCGTATATCTTTGTTGTTCCATAGAAAGTATCTGTGAGGGGGAAATTGTGTTTATACGCTAACATCCAAGCTAAAATTGCCTGCTTATGGAATTTGGCCAATTTTACTGGGATTTTATCAACATCAAAATTACATTGAAGCAAAAATTCTAAACCACCAACAGAGTCAAATAAATACTTAGCTCAATGGCATTTGCCATCGTTCTCTAACTGAAAACAACGACATCCGGTTTTATCGTTTACTTCGTGGTATCTTAACGCAGTAGTCATATGGTCACCATAGCAATAAATACCGTCGCGCTGGCTTGCTTTTGCTGTCAAAATACTTCTTGCTTTCTTGTCCCGCTATGCTGACTGGTATGACGGTTTTTGAGTCCCTCGTCTAAATGAAGAATATAATACAGAAACCAAAAGAACTGGGGCGTATTCATTACGCCGACTCTTCTGCAAAACGTTTCTTAAACGGAAGCAAACGGGGCGGGACCGAACTGAAGTTGCCCAATATAAACTCTCGTTTTGTTCTGTTTGCTTCCGGTTGGTTGGGAACGGTAAACGGTTTCCGCAATGAATACGCCCCTGGCTGGGAGGAGAGAGAGAGCGCGTGCTATGGGGGTGATCAAAATACACAATGAGTAGCCTGCTATTGTACCTTTCTGGACTTTGTAAACTGTCGAGAATAGACCAATAACTGATCCAAATGGTTGGATAATCAGGCATAGGATGGTAGTTACTCCCTGTGTAAAGCTCCATTATTGTGTATTTCATTTTATTAATTGTGTTATTATTTTATTTGTATTCTTATTTTAAACTCTTACCCCACCAGCTATGTGTGACGTTTTACGTAGTTCTGTCCTTAAACTGTTATTGTCTATTAATGTTCTGTATTATGTAATGTTTCATGTTTTGTTTGGACCCAAGGAAGAGTAGCTGCTGCAATCGTCACAGCTATAGGGGATCGTAATAATAAAAATAACAATAGCGAAGCTTTGCTATGCCTGACTGCTGCAGAGCGGAGGAACGCACAGATCTGGCATTTCATAATCTAACTTTTTTTCTTGCACTTTATCAGGTAAATAGGCCAAAGGCCAAATTAACTGTCGGGGAAAGTTACGGAGAGAGTGAATCACTGGCCGCCAGTGATGATAACATTGTTGCACTGATGTATTAAATGGTTGCACAGGACAGACAGTGATGAGCACAGTGAAAAAAAAGATCCATTAGAAAAATGGAAATCACTTGTAAGACACTTGACATGACATGATGTAAAAGATGCACAGGCTAAACAGCGTTTGTTGTTGAATAGCCTATCTACATTTAATTTAAATACAAGTTTCTATATTATATTTTTGAATAGGCTACATGTAGCCTATATTGAAATATTGTTTGCAGTTGTCACTATGACAATGAACACCCTGAAGAACTGAATGGTCTGTGTTACCGTCTTAATAATAGGCCTATTAGCGTGCAGTAGGACGCTTTGATTAGTTGATTGACAGGTGTAGGCTACTGTTGAACGATAAGCTTTCCTCTAGTGTGGATGCTTGCCAACGTTTTATAGTTATGTATAATGCAGAAACTTGGTAATTAACTACAATGATCATAGTCCATTGGCCTTATCTACTTTGAAGAACTAGTCAAATGATTTCGTCAGACAACTCTGCAGCATGCTTAGGCAGGCTAGCCTAGCTAAATAGGATGACAATGATGGTACAGTATGGGGAGCACAGAGATTTATAATGAGGGATATCTGGAGAAAATCGTATCTCTCTGAAATTAAAATGTATGGCCCTCCTTTCAGTCAAATATATTTTTAGCCAACCCCCCTGAACGCTTGAAAAAAAAGTGACTCTCCCCTATACCCAAATGATTAATTCAAACATAAAGTGGATAGCAGAGAACATGCCTACCGTTTACCCTCACTCCTAGGACAGACCAGAGCTTTAGATATGCAGTTTTAGAAATTGTTCTTAGTTTTGTAAGCATTACATGCAGTGGCGACCCGTCATTCAGGGTGGGTCTGTTCACCTGTTTTGAGCCCCACCTGTATAGCAAAAAATATATACAGTACCAGTCAAAAGTTTGGACACACCTACTCATTCAAGTGTTTTTCTTTATTTTTACTATTTTCTACATTGTAGAATAATAGTGAAGACGTCAAAACTATGAAATAACACATATGGAATCATGTAGTAACCAAAAAAGTGTTGAACAAATCAAAATATATTTTATATTTGAGATTCTTTAAAGTAGCCACCCTTTGCCTTGATGACAGCTTTGCACACTTTGCATTCTCTCAACCAGCTTCATGAGGTATTCACCTGGAATGCATTTAAATTAACAGGTGTGCCTTGTTAAAAGTTAATTTGTGGAATTTCTTTCCTTATTGCTCTTGAGCGAATCAGTTGTGTTGTGACAAGGTACGGTTGATATACAGAGGATAGCCCATTTTGGTAAAATACCAAGTCCATATTATGGCAAGAACAGCTCAAATAAGCAAAGAGAAATGACAGTCCATCACTACTTTAAGACATGAAGGTCAGTCAATCCAAAACATTTTAAGAACTTTGAAAGTTTTTTCAAGTGCAGTCGCAAAAACCATCAAGCGCTATGATGAAACTGGCTCTCATGAGGACTGCCACAGGAAAGGAGAACCAGAGTTAGTTCATTAAGAGTTACCATCCTCAGAAATTGCAGCCCAAATAAATGCTTCACAGAGTTCAAGTAACAGACACATCTCAACATCAACTGTTCAGAGGAGACTGCGTGAATCAGGCTTTCATGGTCGAATTTACAAGCATTACGCTACACCCGCAATAACATCTGCTAAATATGTATATGTGACCAATAAAATTTGATTTGATCAGATTTTTTTATTTGGAATTGCTACAAAGGCACTTTGCTGGTGACACTGTCAGTGATTTATTTAGAATTCAAGGCACACTTAACCAGCATGGCTACCACAGCATTCTGCAACGATACGCCATCCCATCTGGGACAATCATTTGTTTTTCAACAGGACAATGACCCAACACACCTCTAGGCTGTGTAAGGGATATTTGACCAAGAAGGAGAGTGATGGAGTGCTGCAGCAGATGACCTGTCCTCCACAATGGTTTGGAATGAGTTGGACTGCAGAGTGAAGGAAAAGTAGTCAAAAAGTGCTCAGCATATGTGACTCGTTTCAGGAAACTAGGCGTATGTTGCGGATCACTACTTCACAGGAGAGCCAACGCAACGTTAAAAAAAAATCAAAATGTATTTTTTGGCAGAAATGCCTTCTGAAACATGTGAACCTTCATGTGCCTTAATAGCAGACTTGTATGCCATCTGTAAATACAATTCAAATTGTTCAATCATGAGCCTAGTTGGTTTAGCCACTGAAAAAGACTGCAACCTTCAATGATTGGGCTGAGTTAATGAGTGAACATGCCCAGAGATGAGTTTGGTCTGCCATATAGCACACTTCTGTCTATTTGAGCTGGTCAGTATGTGTAGGTAATTCTGTCTAACGCAGCTTTAAAAATATATATATTGCGTATATAGTGTTGCTCTCCACTTTCTGGAGGACCGAGTTTTGAAATCAGTGGCATTATGAGTATTATGAATTATGAGTATAATAGCTAAGAAGATGGAGAAAACACCTGTCTCCGGATTACATATTTTAACTAAGGGCCACCATGGCAGGATAATACCCAGATGCAGACAGCTAGAGTCACAGATGTTTACTGACCCAAACAAGGGGCAGGCAAAAGACAGGTTAAGGGCAGGCAGAGGTCCGTAATCCAGGGCAAAGTCAGTAAGGTACAGAACGGCAGGCAGATTCGGGGTCAGGGCAGGCAGAGGTTCGTGATCGGGTCAGAGTCAGGCAGGTACAGAATGGCAGGCAGGCTCGGGGTTAGGGCAGGCAGAATGGTCAGAACCGGGGAAACTAGAAAACAGAAACTTGAGAAAACAGGAAGACGGGAAAGCACACTGGTAAGACCTGACAAGACAAGACGAACTGGCAACAGACAAACAGAGAATACAGGTATAAATGCACAGGGGATAATAGGGAAGATGGGCGACACCTGGAGGGGGGTGGAGACAAGCACAAAGACAGGTGAAACCGATCAGGGTGTGACAGAAGCATCTATCCATGATGTATACTAGATATTACGATCTTAGTATTTGTATCTCAGAGCCCTTTGCTTTGCTCATGTTAGCTAGCTAACATTGAACCTGGTTGGTTAGCTACCTGCAGATTCATGCAGGGTAGTAACGTCATCAGTTGGGATTATGGTTCATTGTTTAGCTAGCTAGCTAGCTACATGTCTTCACAAAATAGTCCACTATGCAAGTATCCATTCAATTGAATGTTGCTGTGACAACTGTTGATAGATGTATCTGGTAAATTCGCTCTGGCTATCTACTCTGATTTCAGAGCATGGGTAAGATAGTCTAGCTAGCAAAATGTTCAAATATTACACGTTTCTAATTTTGACAGAAAGTCATTTTCATTTCAAGTCAAAGGGCACTGTTAGCTAGCTAGCTAACGTTACGTGTATGATCTTAGTATTCGTATCTCAGAGCCCTTTGCTTTGCTATTTATAGCCTAATATTAGCTAGCTAACATTGAACCTGGTTGGTTAGCTACCTGCAGATTCATGCAGGGTAGTAACGTTGTGAGTTGGGATTATGGTTCATTGTTTACCTAGCTAGCAAGCTACATGTCTTAACAAAAGACTCCACTATGCAAGTAACCATTTCAATAGAATGTCACTGCTACAACTGTTGATAGATGTAGCTGGTAAATTCCCTCTGGCTATCTACTCCAATTTCAGAGCACTCAAGTCTGAGTGTGCCAGAGCGCAGAATAACTGACAAATTTACAAACACTCAGCACCCGGTGAATATGGCCTGTGTCAGTAAACATTGACAAAAAAGCGTAAATTGTTGCCAGCAGCACAGTTGCAGTAATCAACCCTCTGGATAACATAAAAACAGCCTAACCAGCTCTGCTAGGGTGAGTAAAATGGTAAGTGAGCTGTTCTCTAATTTGTGTCTGGAAGTAGCTAGCAAGCTAGCCAACGTTAGCCAGTTAGCTTGGATGCTTGACTGCTGTTGTTAGGACAGAACGCTTCAAGAGATTGGTGGAGCTAAAGCTTAAGAGGGAGTGAACGATGCTGAATGGGTGTAGGCAAAGAAAAGCTCTCCAGTAGGTACCAAAGCCATTTTCTCAAATGTGAGGTTAAAAGTTTATCAACTTGAAAGCACAATAGCTTTCCCATTGTTCCGCAAATGCAGTGTATGTTATACCATTTTGTAGCTCTGTGCCTCTGCTTTTATCCAATGTAAAAAACACAATTTCAAATGTTGCTACATAAGGCAGAATCAAGGCGGTCGGGCACATATGTGGGTACTTAAGACTGTTGGAAAAGCATTCCAGGTGAAGCTGGTTGAGAGAATGCCAAGCGTGTGCAAAGCTGTCATCAAGGCAAAGGCTGGCTACTTTGAAGAATCTCAGATATAAATATATTTAGATTTGTTTAACACTTTTTTGGTTACTACATGATTCCATATGTGGTGTTTCATAGTTTTGATGTCTTCACTGTTATTCACTATTATATGTAGAAAATAGTAAAAATAAAGAAAAACCCTTGAATGAGTAAGTGTTTCTAAACTTTTGACCGATACTGTAAATATATATTTATTTATTTTGCCTGTTTTGCCTGTTTTGCCTGTTTTGCACGTTATCTTGGCATTAATACGTGTCACATATCAGTTTGCAATCAATGTAAAAATAATATTAGAATAATCATTTAGTTAATAAAGCCGCATACGAACATTGTCTATTTTTTGCTTTCTTGAGTAAGGCAGCTCCAAAAACAGGTGTTTCAAGCCTAGCTCAGTGCTTTCTGTGGTGGTGGGGCTGCAAGCAGAAAATACGGAATGTAGGGGTTGGTAATGTTCTCTAGTTGTGCTGTGATTGGCTCAATGTTCTGTCACTCATGGGGACACTACGTCGCCGCCGCAAAATCTGTAGGTAGAGCTTGAAAATTCATGCCCCTTGTGTGCTGCCATATAGTTACATTAGAAGTGCCCAAAATGACGTCAAATCACCTTATATCTACAGTACCTTTGATTGGACTGATCATGTCAACATCATACTTTCAAAATCTTAGCTAGCAAGCTAGCAGTCATCATCATGAATCAAGTCGACAATCTACTGGCAAATGTCATATGAAGAGAAATAATGAAGAGAAATTATAGATAAAACGTATGAGTGCTCATCGGCCATTGGACATAAACATTACACAACAAGTTGGAAATCGCAAATTCAACAATGAGTGATTTGGAAGGAATCAGTGGCTAACTGCAAGCATGGCAAAGCAATCACTAGCCTGCTATTCAATGGAGTGGATGTGTGGTCCCAAATCTGGTTTTAAAGGTCCAAGATTTTCCAAGATTAAAATGATGAACATTCAACATTGGCCATGCTGTCAATCCAGCATTACTTCTGCCGCGCTCAAAACAACTGGAAACTCGGAACTGGGAAATCAGACTGCAGTGCGTTCAAGACAACTGGGAACTCTGAAAAAAAATGAGCTTAGACTGGGAAAATAAGTTTTGAACCGTCATCCAACTCGGAATTGCAAGTCGGGAACTCGGGCCTCTTTCTAGAGCTCCAGCCTGAAGATCACTGATGTCAACATGATTCAACCTTGTTTTTTTCTGAGTTCCCAGTTGTCTTGAAAGCACCATAAATCCAGAGAATGCCAGACTATGATGACAAAGTTTAATGTCAAAAGTTGCCCACGAAGGATCGCCGAGCCACCTTCCTGTTCAAGTGAGCGCAGCACAACAAGTTGAGTCAAAAATGTATTGTATGCTGCTCCATAAATTATGTAATTTGCCAAGTTCTCATTTACAACTGCGACCTGGCCAAGATAAAGCAAAGCAGTTCGACACATACAACAACACAGAGTTACCAATGGAGTAAACAAACATACAGTCAATAATACAGTAGAAAAACAAATCTATGTACAATGTGTGCAAAAGATGAAAGATAAGGAAGGTAAGGCAATAAATAGGCCATGGTGGCGAAGTAATTACAATATAGCAATTAAACACTGGAATGGTAGATTTGCAGTAGATGAATGTGCAAAGTAGAAATATTGGGGTGCAAAGGAGCAAGATAAATAAATAAATAAATACGGTAGGGGACGAGGTAGTTGGTTGGGCTATTTACAGATGGGCTATGTACAGGTGCAGTGATCTGTGAGCTGCTCTGACAGATGGTGCTTAAAGCTAGTGAGGGAGATAAGTGTCTGCAGTTTCAGAGATTTTTGTAGTTCGTTCCAGTCATTGGCAGCAGAGAACTGGAAGGAAAGGCGGCCAAAGGAGAATTGGCTTTGGGGTTGACCAGTGAGATATACCTGCTGGAGCGCGTGCTATGGGTGGGTTCTGCTATGGTGACCAGGGAGCTGAGATAAGGCGGGGCTTTACCTTGCAGGGACTTGTAGATGACCTGGAGCCAGTGGGTTTGGCGACGGATATGTAGTGAGGGCCAGCCAACAAGAGCATACAGGTCGCAGTGGTGGGTAGTATATGGGGCTTTGGTGATAAAACGGATGGCACTGTGATAGACTGCATCCAATTTGCTGAGTAGAGTATTGGAGGCTATTTTGTAAATGACATCGCCGAAGTCGAGGATCGGTAGGATGGTCAGTTTTACGAGGGTATGTTTGGCAGCATGAGTGAAGGATGCTTTGTTGCGAAATAGGAAGCCAATTCTAGATTTCATTTTGGATTGGAGATGTTTGATGTGAGTCTGGAAGGAGAGTTTACAATCTAACCAGACACCTAGGTGTTTGTAGTTGTCCACATATTCTAAGTCAGAACCGTCCAGAGTAGTAATGCTGGACGGGCGGGCAGCTGCGGGCAGCGATTGGTTGAAGAGCATGCATTTAGTTTTACTTGCATTTAAGAGCAGTTAGAGGCCACGGAAGGAGAGTCGTATGGCATTGAAGCTCGTCTGGAGAGTAGTTAGCATAGTGTCCAAAGAAGGGCCAGAAGTATACAGAATGGTTTCGTCTGCATGGAGGTGGATCAGAGACTCACCAGCAGCAAGAGCGACATCATTGATGTATACAGAGAAGAGAGTCAGCCCAAGAATTTAACCCTGTGGCACCACCATAGAGACTGCCAGAGGCCCGGACAACAGGCCCTCCGATTGACACACTGAACTCTATCGGAGAAGTAGTTGGTGAACCAGGCGAGGCAATCATTTGAGAAACTAAGGCTGTTGAGTCTGCCGATAAGGATGTGGTGATTGACAGAGTCGAAAGCCTTGGCCAGGTCAATGAATTCGGCTGCACAGTAATGTCTCTTATTGATGGCGGTTATGATCAAATCAAAATCAAATCAAATTAATTGATAAAGCCCTACTTACATCAGCTGATGTCACAGAGTGCTGTACAGAAACCCAGCCTAAAACCCCAAACAGCAACCAATGCAGGTGTAAAAGCACGGTGGTTAGGAAAAACTCCCTAGAAAGGCCAAAACCTAGGAAGAAACCTAGAGAGGAATCAGGCAGTGAGGGGTGGCCAGTCCTCTTCTGGCTGTGCCGGGTGCAGATTATAACAGAACATGGACAAGATTTTAACAGGCAGGACAGTTAAAACTGGAGAAGCAGCACGGCCAGGTGGACTGGGGACATCAAGGAGTCATCAGGCCAGGTAGGCCTTGAGGAATGGTCCTAAGGCTCGGGTCCTCCGAGAGAGAGAGTGAGAGAGAGAGAGCGAGAGAGAGAGAGAGAGAGAGAGAGAGAGAGAGAGAGAGAGAGAGAGAGAGAGAGAGAGAGTGAAAGAAAGAAAGATAATTAGAGAGAGCATACTTAAATTCACACAGGACACCGGTTAAGAGAGGAGAAATACTCCAGATATAACAGACGGACCCTAGCCCCCCGACACATAAACTACTGCAGCATAAATACTGGAGGCTGAGACAAGAGGGGTCGGGAGACACTGTGGCCCCGTCCGATATCATTTAGGACCTTGAGCGTGGCTGAGGTGCACCCATGACCAGCTCTGAAACCAGATTGCATAGCGGAGTAGGTACGGTGGGATTCGAAATTGGTCGGTAATCTGTTTGTTAACTTGTCTTTCGAAGACCTTAGAAAGAGAGGGGGATGACCGCAGCTGCTTTCCAGTCTTTGGGAATCTCAGACGAGACGAAAGAGAGGTTGAACAGGCTAGTAATAGGGGTTGCAACAATTTCGACAGATAATTTTAGAAAGTAAGGGTCCATATTGTCTAGCCTGGCTGATTTGTAGGGATCCAGATTTTGCAGCTTTTTCAGAACATTAGCTAACTGTATTTGGGAGAAGGAGAAATGGGGGAGGCTTGGGCGAGTTGCTGTTGGGGGTGCAGGGCTGTTGACCAGGGTAGGGGTAGCCAGGTTGAAAGCATGGCCAGCCGTAAAAAAATGCTTATTGAAATTCTCAATTATAGTGGATTTATCGGTGGTGACAGAGTTTCCTATCCTCAGTGCAGTGGGCAGCTGGAAGGAGGTGCTCTTATTCTCCATGGACTTTACAGTGTCCCAGAACTTTTTTGAGTTTGTGTACAGGAATAACATTTCTGCTTGAAAAAGCTAGCCTTGGCTTTCCTAACTGCCTGTGTATATTGGTTCCTAACATCCCTGAAAAGTTGCATGTCACGGGGGCTGTTCGATGCTATTGCAGAACGCCACAGGATGTTTTTGTGCTGGTCAAGGACAGTCAGGTCTGGAGAGAACCAAGGGCTATATCTGTTCCTGGTTCAAAATTTCTTGAATGGGGCATGCTTATTTAAGATGGTGAGGAAGGCACTTTTAAAGAATAACCAGGCATCCTCTACTGACGGGATGAGGTCAATATCCTTCCAGGATCGATTAAAAAGGCCTGCTCGCTGAAGTGTTTTAGGGAGCATTTGACAGTGATGAGGGGAGGTCATTTGACCGCAGACCCATTACGGATGCAGGCAATGAGGCAGTGATTACTGAGATCTTGGTTGAAAACAGCAGAGGTGGGCAAGTTGGTTAGGATGATATCTATGAGGGTGCCCGAGTTTACGGCTTTGGGGTTGTACCTGGTAGGTTCATTGATAATTTGTGTGAGGTTGAGGGCATCAAGCTTCGATTGTAGGATGGCCGTGGTGTTAAGCATGTCCCACTTTAGGTCACCTAGCAGCACGAGCTATGACGATAGATGGGAGGCAATCAGTTCACATATGGTGTCCAAAGCACAGCTGGGGGCAGAGGGTGGTCTATAGCAAGTGGCAACAGTGAGAGACTTGTTTCTAGAAAGGTGGATTTTTAAAAGTAGAATTGTTTGGGTACAGACCTGGATAGTAAGACAGAACTCTGCAGGCTCTCTCTGCAGTAGATTGCAACAACGCCCCCTTTGGCCATTCTATCTTGTCTGAACATGTTGTAGTTAGAGATGGAGATTTCAGGGTTTTTGGTGGTCTTCCTAAGCCAGGATTCAGACACGGCTAGGACATCCGGGTTGGCAGAGTGTGCCAGAGCAGTGAATAAAACAAACTTAGGGAGGAGGCTTCTAATGTTAACATGCATGAAAGAAACCAAGGCTTTTATGGTTACAGAAGTCAACAAATGAGAGTACCTGGGGAATAGGAGTGGAGCTAGGCACTGCAGGGCCTGGATTAACCTCCATATCACCAGAGGAACAGAGGAGGAGTAGGTTAAGGGTACGGCTGAAGGCTATAAGGACTGGTCGTCCGGAACAGAGAGTAAAAGGAGCACGTTTCTGGGGGCGATAAAATAGATTCAAGGCATATCGTACAGACAAATGTATGGTAGGATGTGAATACAGTGGAGGTAAACCTAGGCATTGAGTGATGATGAGAGAGATATTGTCTCTAGAAACATCATTTAAACCAGGTGATGTCATCGCATGTTTGGGTGGTGGAACTGAAGGGTTGGATAAGGTATATTCAGCAGGGCTAGAGGCTCTACAGTGAAATAAGACAATAAACACTAACCAGAACAGCAATGGACAAGGCATATTGACATTGAGGAGTGGCATGCTTAGCCGAGTAATCATAAGGGTCCAGTGAGTAGTGAGGCTGGTTGGGGACACGGTGATTCAGAGAGCTAGCCGGGCCGGGGGTAGCAAGCTAGCAGAAGATGGAGGAAGTCTGTTTATAGCCTCCTCGTGCGTTTCCGTCGGTAGACGAGTCGTGATGGATTAGTGGGGTTCCGTGTGGTGAAGGAGACCAGTCCAATTGGCAAAATCGGTATAGTGGCCGAAGAAATTGTCCGATGGACCTATTTAGCTAGCAGCTGATATGCTCTAGACAGCTAACAGTAGCGGGCCGCAGTTAGCAGATGGGTGTTCAGGTGACGTCGCGACGGAGGGGCCAGTCGAATAACCCCCTCGGGCAGATAACGTCGGTAGTCCAGTCATGAAGGCCCGGTGGGGCTCCTCAAAGGCAGTAAAAACAGGTCCGGATAGGTTTTGTAGCCCAGGAGTGGCTGATGGAACTCTTCAGCTAGCCGG
Organism: Brachymystax lenok tsinlingensis; assembly: GCA_030435695.1. Taxonomy (NCBI): domain Eukaryota; kingdom Metazoa; phylum Chordata; class Actinopteri; order Salmoniformes; family Salmonidae; genus Brachymystax; species Brachymystax lenok. Next base: position 43,840,500 of record CM059819.1, read on the forward strand.
AAGATGGCCCTAGCATGGGCTAGCTTCGGGCTAATTGGTGCTTCATCCGTGACCGACGTTAGCCAATAGTCACTCAGATAGCAGCTAGCTAGCTGCAAGATCCAGGTGAAAATGTCCAGAGCTTGCGGTAGGAATCCGGGGATATGGAGAGAAAATAGGTCCGGTATGCTCTGGTTTGAGTCTCGTTGTCCGAACTGGCGAGAGCTTTCCGAGCTAAAGGTTAGCTGATGTCCACTAGCAGTGGTTAGCTAAATACTAACGTTAGCTAGTGAGCTGGCTAGCTTCTGTTGGGGGATTCCGGGGGATTAAGGATTCGAGGTGGATAATACTTGGAAAAATCCAAGTATTAGATCCGCACCACATTGGGTGAGTCGGGTTGCAGGAGAGTGTTTTGAAGTTGAGTAAAAACATTTTTTTTTTAAAGATATGCGAAGAAAATATATAAAAAGATATGTACACGAGACATGACGAGGACAAAAGACGTCTGACTGCTATGCCATCTTGGATCTTCAATATGTATACTGTAGCTAAGAAAGTAATACTAAGTGTATGTTGTGTAGTAAGTTGTTAGCTGTTGGTGGTGTATAGCCTGTTTTAGAGAAATGTCTTTATTGAATATTGTAAGAGCTTTCATTGTCTGCTTATTTGCCCCCTTTATTTATCCTACGGTTCTGACTTGGTGTACAGGAGAATACTGTAAGAACGGCCCATGTTCTGAATTCTGTTGCTGTACATTTCAAAAGTGCTGAACAAATAGTTATATTGACTACGTTCGTCCTAGCTTGCTCATTAATGTCTTCATCGAAATTACGGATTGCTTCTTATCCGCTCGTTGTCCCCTTATGCCAGTGGTACTCTGCTGTTGAGACAACTTTATGTAGGCCCCAACAGTTTGTGGGCACCGGTTGTTACCGTTATAGTGCCGTTATTCATGTATTGTTTAGTGTTGTGTTGTAGCTTTGCTGGCATGCATACATTTTTCATTATTTGTTTTTGCCCCACCAAGATTTACATGTTAAAATCACCACTGATTACATGGCAAAGTAGCCATAAGGTTGTGGAATCACAGACCACAGGGTGAAAATATATCTATTATAATAAAAACACTGCATGAATCTATCATTGTCAAGGCTCAGGAGAAGACCCAGATGCAGACAGTTTTGAAGTAACAAAAGTTCATTACAAAAACAGGGGGGCAGGCAAACGACAGGTCAAGGGCAGGCAGAGGTCAGTAGTCCAGTGCAGAGTCCGAAAGGTACAGAATGGCAGGCAGGCTCAGGGTCAGGGCAGGCAGAATGGTCAAAAACCGGGAAAGCTAGAAAACAGGAACTAGAGACAGCCAGGAGCACGGGAAAAAACGTTGGTAGGCTTGATGAAACAAAAACTAACTGGAAACAGACAAACAGAGAACACAGGTATAAATACACTAGAGATAATGAGGAAGATGGGCGACACCTGGAGGGGAGTGGAGACAAGCACAAAGACAAGTGAAACAGACAGGGTGTGACAATCATCTTATTTGCTGTCTGCAAAAAAAATTGCTTTTTATAAACATATTTAATGCAATTCTACATAGTTGTACCTGACTGGAGACAAGAAGAATCCTTTTGAATGAGCGCATGCTGCAGCACCGGAGACGTTTTGATTTCTATTCAGGCTATTGTTAAAAAAGAGGATAGTCTAAGTTTGGAACAGTACTAAACTTGTCTATCAACTTAAAAAATTGAACACAACAGAACCAGTTACAACTGAAGTATCTGATCATCAATGAATTTGAGAAAAAGCCATTCTTTGTTTGGTAAAGCAGCCACATATCATCAGGTATGCACTTGTATCTTTATTTAATTTGGAAAACTATAATTTTCTAATTTAGTCTTTTTATTCTATGATATTGTTGTTACAAAATAGATTTGAGTTTACTGTGATTAGGGCATGGGAATATAAGAGCATATACTAAGCTAAATTAACGAACTAGGCATGCATAGCTCACCACATTATCCTCAAAACCAAAGACTGGCCAAACTCGTTTCTAAAAGTGAATTCAAAGGCACTGTATAGCCTAATAAGGCATTTTTCATTTAATTATTATTTAATTCTAAGTAATAACTTTTTTACATTTTATTTTATAAAGCCTACATGCTATGTTTATAGGCATGTTGTTGAAGTGCTGTTCTTGATGTGTTTCTGAAATGCTGAGAGCTCCTGCCAGCCTGTAGTAACATGCTTCACAATTGATTTCTTAAATGGCAGGCTATAGCCTGGAAATAATAATAATGTAGCAAATATAATTAATAATAATAATATAATAATATAGCCAATATAATTCATTTTCGTTCCTTAGGCCACCTGGCTTGCTCCTGACTGATTTAGAGTTAGTATGTTGTTTGATAGTGACAGAATCATTACTTCCCAAGCAAAGTAAATTTTTTGTCTCCTCGTCCTCAGCTATAGAAGGTTGTAGCTCAGCCTCTGAATGTCATAGAGACAAACCAAATGTATCCCAAATGCATTGAGTCTTTCCCCGGAATTTAACAGCTTATTTCTAGCATTGTGGACTAGAGTCATTATAGATCGCTTTATATAACCAGGTCCATTAAAATGTTTTCACAATCTTAAGTTAGCAAGGGGTAGGCCTATGCCTTTAGCCATTTTCTTTAACAAAAGCCACAATACTCACACACACACCCTCAATTCGAGCCCTGGTTTTAACTAAACACGCCAAGCTCTTCACTGACACAGATATTAAAGGAGTGCATGGTGACTGAAGGAATTGGCTGACAAAATCTATGGGTAGTTGACTATAATTTTGTCTGTAAAACAGTAGGGCTACCTCTTATTTCTTGAATAGGAAGAAATAGGCTCCAACACAAAATGCTCTTGTTGTTAGTAGCCTAAAGCCAAATTAAAATGAAGACTGTTTCAATGAATTAGGTCTTCTCAAATTAGCCTACTTTCAGCACCCATGCACTGTCCATCTCTGCGACTGTCACTTCATAGTAATGTAGGTATATTATTAGAATATAGCTGATTGTGAGGTCAATAACTCTGATAAATAGCTTCATTATGGGCAACGAAACATCGTTTTTATTCAAATCAATTACAGCAATAGCAAGCTTACCTCCGGTCTTCCTTCTCATCTTCACTCTCTCCCTTTCAAGCTGAATAGGACATCAGTAGGCCTGGTCCGTGCACAATTTTTTTAACAAATTGACTCGCCTCCTGAAGTGCCACCGTACACAGCACAGTCATTGTGGGTAGGCAGCACAAAAGGGTTTACATCAGCAAGAGCAGGGCAGGCCGGGGCTCATGATTGGGAACACCTATCCATTGCAGTGTATGATGCAGTGTAGCCTTTGGAGATAAGTACATTTTCTTAGAAATATAACTTAGTGCTTCTCCGAACATGCTCTTCGTATGGCCTAGGCGTATAGCCTATATTATGGGCCAGCCTTTCTCAAACATGTTTGTGTCAGGGACACACCAGAGGTGTAAAATGTTTTCAACAGCCAGTCTGCTGCGATATTTAGATTTTGTTGCAGCAAGAGAGGAGAAGCTGGTCTCACATAAGTAGGTAAAATGAAAGGGGATTAAGGTCTTCACTTCCATCTCGCAAAGTTGCGGGTATTCTCTGCTGCTGAACAGCCAGGATGTGGACAGATGCATCTCATTAAAACAAGCAGCAAACAGTGACTCTTCAATGCTGGTGAACGGATTACCCATCCACTGCTTTCCCGGGCGTGGATCAGATTGTGAGGGGAAGTAATCCTCGAATTTGAGCAGAGTTTTAATCAGATGTCCCTATCAATTAATGGATGTGATCCATGTCTACATCACCCACATCAGCCAGAGTTGAGAATAGGGGGAACATATTGAAAATGCGTCTATCCACTCGATCTCTCCAGACACCCAGCTTTTTCTTGAAATCAGTAGCTCATATTAGGGAACTTTAACTTTGGGAAATCACCACACTATTCAGCCTATTGTGTGCATTGACATTCATATTGCAACATACAGACTGACCTATGGATCTTGTATCCATGAAAGGGGTATCAGCCTACTCAGTGACACCCAAAGAACACAACTGTGAAGGACCTGCCTTACAACAGGCCTACAAGCCCTCAGTCCAGTCTGAGCACTGATGGAGGGATTGTGCGTTCCTGGTGTTCCTGGGCAGTTGTTGTTGCCATCCTGTACCTGCCCCGCAGGTGTGATGTTCAGATGTACCGATCCTGTGCAGGTGTTGTTACACGTGATCTGCCACCGTGAGGACGATCAGCTGTCCGGCCTGTCCTGTAGCGCTGTCTGGCCTCATCTCCAGTCCTCATGCCTCCTTGCAGCATGCCCACGGCATGTTCACTCAGATGAGCAGGGACCCTGGGCATCTTTCTTTTGGTGTTTTTCAGAGTCAGTAGAATGGCCTCTTTAGTGTCTTAAGTTTTCATAACTGTGACCTTAATTGCCTACCGTCTGTAATCTGTTAGTGTCTTAACGACCGTTCCACAGGTGCATGTTCATTAATTGTTTATGGTTCATCTTGTTGAATCCAAGATGGCGTAGCAGTCGGACGTGTATTTTGTCTTGTCCCGTCCTGTCCTGTGTAAATATCGTCTTTATAATATTTTTATATATTTTCTTCACATATCTTTTTATATGTGCTCTCTAAAATTCAACTTCAAAACACTCTCCTGCAACCTGCCTCACCCAATGTGGTGCGGATCTGTGGTTTTTTGTTGTTGTTTTTTTTCAAATCTGGTCACATAACAAATGCTAGCTAACTTCACTAGCTAACGTTAGTATTTAGCTTACTATTGCTAGCGGGCATCAGCTAACCTTCAGCTCGGAAAAGCTCTCGCCCCTCGTATAACACGACTCAATCCTGAGCTTACCAGACCTATTTTTATTTATTTTTCTCTCCATATCCCCCGGATTCCTACCGCAAGTTGGACATTTTTCAACTGGATCTTGCAGCTATCTACCTGCCAGCTGAGTGCCATCGGCTAACGTCGGTCCTGGATCAATACACCAATTAGCCTGAAGCTAGCCCTTGCCCGACTCATCTCCCGGCTGACTGAAGAATCTCAACAGACACTGCTAGGCTACAACTCCTATCCGGACCCGCTTCTACTGCTGGTGTGGAGCCCTACCGGGCCTTCTCAAGTGGACTACCGACGTTATCTGCCCGAGGGAGATATTTCAACCGGCCCTCCGACGCGACGTCACCTGAACGCCCATCAGCTAACTGCGGCCTGCTAACGTTTTGCTGTCCAGAGCATATCGGCTGCTAGCTAATCAGGTCCATCGGACAATTTCTTGTGCCACTATACCTATTTGTGCCAACTGGCCTGGTCCCCTTCACCACACGGAACTCCATTGACCCATCACGACTGGTCTACCGACGGAAACGCACGAGGAGGCTATAAACAGACTTCCTCCGTCTTTGTTAGCCCGGCCTGCTAGACTTTGCTAGCTTGTGGTCCCTGGCTAGCTGTCTGAAACGCCGTGTCCCCAGCCAGCCTCACTACTAACTTGACCCTTATGTTCAATAGGCTAAGCATGCCTCTCCTCAATGTCAATATGCCTTGTCCATTGCTGTTCTGGTTAGTGTTTATTGCCTTATTTCACTGTAGAGCCTCTAGCCCTGCTCAATATGCCTTATCCAACCTATCAGTTCCACCTCCCACACATGCGATGACATCATCTGGTTTAAATGCTTCTAGAGACAATATCTCTTTCATCACCACCCAATGCCTAGGTTTACCTCCACTGTATTTACGTCCTACCATACCATTGTCTGTACATTATTTAATCTATTTCATCACCCCCTGAAACCTGTTATTTTTACTCTCTGTTCAGAACGTCCTAGACGACCAGTCATTATAGCCTTTAGCCGTATCCTTATCCTACTCCTCCTCTGTTCCTCTGGTGATATAGAGGTTAATCCAGGCCCTGCAGTGCCTAGCTCCACTACTATTCCCCAGGCCCTCTCATTTGTTGACTTCTGCAACCGTAAAAGCCTTGGTTTCATGCATGTCAACATTAGAAGCCTCCTCCCTAAGTTTGTTTTATTCACTTCCCTAGCACACTCTGCCAACCCGGATGTCCTAGCCGTGTCTGAATCCTGGCTTAGGAAGACCACCAATAACACTGAAATTTCCATCCCTAACTATAACATCTTCAGACAAGATAGAACGGCCAAAGGGGGCGGTTTTGCTATCTATTGCAGAGATAGCCTGCAGAGTTCTGTCTTGCTTTCCAGGTCTGTACCAAACAATTTGAACTTTTACTTTTAAAAATCTGCCTTTCTAGAAACAAGTCTCTCACTGTTGCCGCTTGCTATAGACCACCCTCTGCCCCCAGCTGTGCTCTGGACACCATATGTGAACTAATTGCCCCCCATCTATCTTCAGAGTTCGTGCTGCTAGGTGACCTAAATTGGGACATGCTTAACACCCCGGCCATCCTACAATCTAAGCTTGATGCCCTCAACCTCACACAAATCATAATTGAACCTACTAGGTACAATCCCAAAGCCGTAAGCACGGGAACCCTCATAGATGTAATCCTAACCAACTTGCCCTCCAAATACACCCCTGCTGTTTTCAACCAAGATCTCAGCGATCACTGACTCATTGCCTGCATCCGTAATGGGTTTGCAGTCAAACGATCTCCTCTCATTACTGTTAAACGTTCCTAAAACACTTCAGCAAGCAGGCCTTTCTAATTGACCTGGCCAGGGTATCCTGGAAGGATATTGACCTCATCCCGTCAGTAGAGGATGCCTGGTTATTCTTTAAAAGTGCCTTCCTCACCATCTTAAATAAGCATGCCCCATTCAAGAAATTTAGAACTAGGAATAGATATAGCCCTTGGTTCTCTCCAGACCTGACTGCCTTTGACCAGCGCAAAAACATCCTGTGGCGTTCTGCATTAGCATCGAACAGCCCCCGTGATATGCAACTTTTCAGGGAAGTCAGGAACCAATATACGCTGGCAGTTAGGAAAGCCAAGGCTAGCTTTTTCAAGCAGAAATTTGCCTCCTGTAACACAAACTCCAAAAAGTCCATGGAGAATAAGAGCACCTCCTCCCAGCTGCCCACTGCATTGAGGATAGGAAATACTGTCACCACCGATAAACCCACAATAATTGAGAATTTCAATAAGCATTTTTCTATGGCTGGCCATGCTTTCCACCTGGCTACCCCTACCCCGGTCAATAGCCCTGCACCCCCCTCAGCAACTCGCCAAAGCCTCCCCCACTTCTCCTTCTCCCAAATCCAGTCAGCTGATGTTCTAAAAGAGCTGCGAGATCTGGACCCCTACAAATCAGCCGGGCTAGACAATCTGGACTGGACTTTCTTTTTAAAATTATCTGCCGAAATTGTTGCAACCCCTATTACTAGCCTGTTTAACCTCTCTTTCGTGACGTCTGAGATTCCCAAAGACTGGAAAGCAGCTGCGGTCATCCCCCTCTTCAAAGGGGGAGACACTCTTGACCCAAACTGCTACAGACCTATATCCATCCTACCCTGCCTTTCTAAGGTCTTTGAAAGCTAAGTTAACAAACAAATTACCGACCATTTCGAATCCCACCGTACCTTCTCCGCTATGCAATCTGGTTTCAGGGCTGGTCATGGGTGCACCTCAGCCACGCTCAAGGTCCTAAATGACATCATAACCGCCATCGATAAGAGACATTATTGTGCAGCCGTTTTCATTGATCTGGCCAAGGCTTTCGACTCTGTCAATCACCTCATCCTTATCGGCAGACTCGACAGCCTTGGTTTCTCAATTGACTGCCTCGCATGGTTCACCAATTACTTCTCTGATAGAGTTCAGTGTGTCAAATCAGAGGGCCTGTTGTCCGGGCCTCTGGCAGTCTCCATGGGGGTGCCACAGGGTTCAATTCTTGGGCCGACTCTTTTCTCTGTATACATCAATGATGTCGCTCTTGCTGCAGGTGGGTCTCTGATTCACCTCTATGCAGACGACACCATTCTGTATACTTCCGGCCCCTCTTTGGACACTGTGTTAACTACCCTCCAGACGAGCTTCAATGCCATACAACTCTCCTTCCGTGGCCTACAACTGCTCTTAACGCATAAGTAAAACTAAATGCATGCTCTTCAACCGATCGCTACCGCACCTGTCCCCGTCCAGCATCACTACTCTGGGCGGTTCTGTCTTAGATCACGTGGAAAACTACAAATACCTAGGTGTCTGGTTAGACTGTAAACTCTCCTTCCAGACTCACATCAAACATCTCCAATCTAAAATTAAATCTAGAATTGGCTTTCTATTTCGCAACAAAGCTTCCTTCACTCATGCTGCCAAACATACCCTCGTAAAACTGACCATCCTACCGATCCTCGACTTCGGTGATGTAATTTACAAAATAGCCTCCAATACTCTACTCAACAAACTGGATGCAGTCTATCACAGTGCCATCCGTTTTGTTACCAAAGCCCCATATACCACCCACCACTGCGACCTGTACGCTCTCGTAGGCTGGCCTTCGCTTTACACTCGTCGCCATATCCACTGGCTCCTGGTCATCTACAAGTCCCTGCTAGGTAAAGTCCCGCCTTATCTCAGCTCGCTGGTCACCTTAGCAGCACCAACCCGTAGCACGCGCTCCAGCAGGTATATCTCACTGGTCACCCCTAAAGCCAATTCCTCCTTTGGCCGACTCTAATTCCAGTTCTCTGCTGCCAATGACTGGAACGAACTTCAAAAATCTCTGAAACTGGAGACACCTATCTCCCTCAACAGCTTTAAGCACCAGCTGTCAGAGCAGCGCACAGACCACTGTACCTGTTTATAGCCCATCTGTAAATAGCCCAACCAACTACCTCATCCCCTACCGTATTTATTTATTTATCTTGTTCCTTTGCACCCCAGTTTTTCTACATTGCACATTCTTCTGCACATTTTTTTTTATTTTACCATTCCAGTGTTAAATTGCTATATTGTAATTACTCTGCCACCATGGCCTATTTATTGTCTTACCTTCCTTATCCTACCTCATTTGCACTCTTTGTATATAGATTTCTTTTTTTTTCTACTGTATTATTGACTGAATGTTTGTTTTACTCTATGTATAACTCTGTGTTGTTGTATGTGTCGAACTGCTTTGCTTTATCTTGGCCAGGTCGCAGTTGTAAATGAGAACTTGTTCTCAACTTGCCTACCTGGTTAAATAAAGGTGAAATAAAAAAAATAATAATAATTGAACAACATGGGAAACAGTGTTTAAACCCTTTACAATGAAGATCTGTGAAGTTATTTGGATTTTTAGGAATTATCCTTGAAAGACAGGGTCCTGAAAAAGGGACATTTCTTTTTTTGCTGAGTTTATTTAGGTCAAATAGGGGAGAGGCGTTGTGCTATGAGGTGTTACTTTATCTGTTTTTTGAAACCAGGTTTGCTGTTCATTTTAGCAATGTGAGATGGAACGGAGTTCATGCAATATTGGCTCTATATAATACTGTACACTTTCTGGATTTGGGGACTGTAAAAAGACCCCTGGTGGCATGTCTGGTGGGGTAAGTGTGTGTGTCAGAGCTGAGTGTAACTTAACTATGCAAACAATTTGGGATTTTCAACACATTGTTTCTTCTAAAAAGAAGAAGTGATGCAGTCAGTATCTTCTCAACTCTTAGCCAAGAGAGGCTGACATGCATAGTATTTATATCAGCCCTCTGATTACAATGAAGAGCAAAACGTGCCGCTCTGTTCTGGGCCAGCTGCAGTTTAACTAGATCTTTCCTTGCAGCACTTGACAACAAGTGTCACGACTTCCGCCGAAGTCAGTCCCTCTCCTTGTTCAGGCGGCATTCGGTGGTCAACGTCACCGGTTTTCTAGCCATCGCCAATCCACTTTTCATTTTCCTTTGGTTTTTCCTTGTTTTACACACCTGGTTTCAATCCCACAATTACTTGTTCATTATTTAACTTCTTAGGGAGCGGTTCCCGAGGTGACGGTTTTGGAGAGTCTGGCGTGCCAAAAGTAACATTTCCAGAAAATAGGATATGCACATAATTAGTACTATTGGATAGGAAACACTCTGAAGTTTCTAAAAGTGTTAACATTATGTCTGTGAGTGTAACAGAACAGAAATAAAAGGCGAAAACCCGAGAAAAATCTATCCGGAATTACTGTTTTTTGTCACATTGGCTCTGGTTGACAGTCTCTCTATTGAGTTCTATGGCAAGCAGCTCCGAGATTTCAGTACCTATGGCTTCCACTAGATGTCAACAGTCTATATATAAAGCCTCAGAGAGATTGGAGGAAGCAGGAAGAATAGGGAAAGGATATGGTAGCTCAAGGTAGCTCAGATGTCAACAAGTTTTCTCGTGCGCAAGGCTGGCTGCACGCCCCACTTTATTTTACATATATAACGTTTAGGTGACCATCCGAGTGAAATATTATCACTCATATTCATAAAAGGATAGCTAAGGATGCATTTTAACTGGTATTTGATTTGTTTAGGAAAAGTTTATAGGTATATTTGAACGCGTTCTCTTCACGTTTCAATGGGCGATTTGACGTTGGATTTTCTGAACATAACGCACCAACCAAACAGAGATTTATGGATATAATAAATTACTTTTTCTAACAAAAGAACCATGGATTGTCTTCGTTGGACACTTGGGAAGCCTTCAGCAGAAGTAATTCAAAAGGTAAGGGATTTGTTTTTGCTGTGAAATGTGTTTTGTGTGAACCATGACGGTTCATGAAATTATGCTAATGGTGACATTTTTTGGAGGTGCTACCCTCAAACAATCAAATGTTGTGCTTTCGCCGTAAAGCCTTTTTGAAATCTGACAATGCTGTGATATTGCCAAGAAGCAGAGCTTTTGATGAGTATGAAACACTTGTATATTGATGCATGTTTAATAATTCAACTTTTGGATTTTGAAGTTGGTGCTTTGCATTTCACCTGGTAGTGTCGGGAGTGGGGCGCAAGCGCACCACCACTCCCTAAGAAGTTAATCGAGTTTACTTCATCTTGGGCAGGAACTCTTGAAAAACCCATGCGTATTATCATGACTTCCGCCGAAGTCAGTCCCTCTCCTTGTTTGGGCGACGTTTGGCGGTTGTTTTCGACCACCCGCCTGAGGGTAGAGCGGCGGGTGAACACCTGTTTCACCTGAGGCAGGGGACGAGGAGTGCACAGGAGTTTGCCTTGGACTTCCGGACCCTGGCCGCTGGTGCGGGATGGAACGACAGGGCCCTGATCAATCACTATCGGTGTAGTTTGCGAGAGGACATCCGTCGGGAGTTGGCCTGCCGGGGCTTTGGTCAGGTAGCGGCTCCTTTTACCTCACTGCTGAAGGGGGGATCGGTGCGTTTGCAGTGGTCGGCTGAGGCGGACAGGGCTTTTGGTCACCTGAAGGCTCTGTTTACCTCGGCTCCCATGATGGCTCATCCGGATCCCTCTTTGGCGTTCATAGTGGAGGTGGACGCGTCCGCGGCTGGGATAGGAGCCATGCTCTCTCAGCGCTCGGGTATGCCCCCAAAGCTCCGCCCCTGTGCCTTTTTTTCGAGGAAGCTCAGCCCGGAGGAGCGAAACTACAGTGGGGCAAAAAAGTATTTAGTCAGCCACCAATTGTGCAAGTTCTCCAACTTAAAAAGATGAGAGAGGCCTGTAATTTTCATCATAGGTACACTTCAACTATGACAGACGAAATGAGAAAAAGAAATCCAGAAAATCACATTGTAGGATTTTTATTTATTTATTTGCAAATTATGGTGGGAAGAAAGTATTTGGTCAATAACAAAAGTTTATCTCAATACTTTGTTATATACCCTTTGTTGGCAATGACAGAGGTCAAACGTTTTCTGTAAGTCTTCACAAGGTTTTCACACACTGTTGCTGGTATTTTGGCCCATTCCTCCATGCAGATCTCCTCTAGAGCAGTGATGTTTTGGGGCTGTCGCTGGGCAACACAGACTTTCAACTCCCTCCAAAGATTTTCTATGGGGTTGAGATCTGGAGACTGGCTAGGCCACTCCAGGACCTTGAAATGCTTCTTACGAAGCCACTCCTTCGTTGCCGGGCGGTGTGTTTGGGATCATTGTCATGCTGAAAGACCCAGCCACGTTTCATCTTCAATGCCCTTGCTGATGGAAGGAGGTTTTCACTCAAAATCTCACGATACATGGCCCCATTCATTCTTTCCTTTACACGGATCAGTCGTCCTGGTCCCTTTGCAGAAAAACAGCCCCAAAGCATGATGTTTCCACCCCCATGCTCCACAGTAGGTATGGTGTTCTTTGGATGCAACTCAGCATTCTTTGTCCTCCAAACACGACGAGTTGAGTTTTTACCAAAAAGTTCTATTTTGGTTTCATCTGACCATATGACATTCTCCCAATCCTCATCTGGATCATCCAAATGCTCTCTAGCAAACTTCAGACGGGCCTGAACATGTACTAGCTTAAGCAGGGGGACACGTCTGGCACTGCAGGATTTGATTCCCTGGCGGTGTAGTGTGTTACTGATGGTAGGCTTTGTTACTTTGGTCCCAGCTCTCTGCAGGTCATTCACTAGGTCCCCCGTGTGGTTCTGGGATTTTTGCTCACCGTTCTTGTGATCATTTTGACCCCACGGGTGAGATCTTACGTGGAGCCCCAGATCGAGGAAGATTATCAGTGGTCTTGTATGTCTTCCATTTCCTAATAATTGCTCCCACAGTTGATTTCTTCAAACCAAGCTGCTTACCTATTGCAGATTCAGTCTTCCCAACCTGGTGCAGGTCTACAATTTTGTTTCTGGTGTCCTTTGACAGCTCTTTGGTCTTGGCCATAGTGGAGTTTGGAGGGTGACTGTTTGAGGTTGTGGACAGGTGTCTTTTATACTGATAACAAGTTCAAACAGGTGCCATTAATACAGGTAACGAGTGGAGGACAGAGGAGCCTCTTAAAGAAGAAGTTACAGGTCTGTGAGAGCCAGAAATCTTGCTTGTTTGTATGTGACCAAATACTTATTTTCCACCATAATTTGCAAATAAATTCATTAAAATCCTACAATGTGATTTTCTGGATTTGTTTTCCTCATTTCGTCTGTCATAGTTGAAGTGTACCTATGATGAAAATTACAGGCCTCTCTCATCTTTTTAAGTGAGAGAACTTGCACAATTGGTGGCTGACTAAATACTTTTTTGCCCCACTGTATGACGTGGGGGACTGGGAGCTGTTGGTTGTCATCAAGGCCTTGAAGGCGTGGAGACATTGGCTTGAGGGGGCTAAACACCCTTTTCTCATCTGGACTGACCACCGCAATCTGGAGTACATCCGGGCGGCGAGGAGACTGAACCCTCGCCAGGTGGGCCATGTTCTTTACCCGTTTTGTTTTCACCCTGTCCTACAGACCAGGTTCCCAGAATACGAAGGCAGACACACTGTCCCAGATGTATGACACAGAGGAGCGGTCAATGGATCCCACTCCCATACTCCCGGCCTCTTGCCTGGTGGCACCGGTAGTGTGGGAGCTGGACACGGACATCGAGCGGGCGTTACGTACAGAGCCCACACTCCCCCACAGTGTCCAGCTGGGCTCCTGTACGTTCCGCCTGCTGTCCGCAACCGTTTGATCTATTGGGCCCACACATCACCCTCCTCTGGTCATCCTGGCATCGGTCGGACAGTGCGCTGTCTTAGTGGGAAGTACTGGTGGTCCGCTTTGGCTAAGGACGTGAGGGTTTATGTTTCCTCCTGCTCGATGTGCGCTCAGTGCAAGGCCCCTAGGCACCTGCCCAGAGGGAAGTTACAGCCCTTACCCGTTCCACAACGACTGTGGTCGCACCTGTCGGTAGACTTCCTCACGGATCTTCTTCCCTCACAGGGTAACACCACGATCCTGGTCATTGTTGATCGGTTCTCTAAGTCCTGCCGTCTCCTCCCTTTGCCCGGTCTCCCTACAGCCCTACAAATTGCGGAGGCCCTGTTTACACACGTCTACCGGCACTACGGGGTGCCTGAGGACATAGTATCTGATCGAGGTCCCCAGTTCGCGTCAAGAGTCTGGAGGGCGTTCATGGAGTGTCTGGGGGTCTCGGTCAGCCTTACCTCGGCCTTCACCTCGAGAGTAACGGGCAAATGGAGAGAGTAAACCAGGATGTGGGTAGGTTTCTGCGGTCTTATTGCCAGGACCGGCCGGGGGAGTGGGCGACGTTCATACCCTGGGCAGAGATGGCCCAAAACTCGCTCCGCCACTCCTCCACTAACCTCCCCCCTTTCCAGTGCGTACTGGGGTACCAGCCGGTTCTGGCGTCTTGGCATCAGAGCCAGATCAAGGCTCCTGCGGTGGACGACTGGTTTAGGCGCTCGGAGGAGACATGGGATGCCGCTCATGTGCACCTTCAGCGGGCCGTGAGGCGTCAGAAAGTGAGCGCAGACCGCCACCGCAGTGAGGCCCCGGTGTTCGCTCTCGACCCGAAACCTGCCCCTCCGCCTGCCCTGCCGGAAGCTGGTCCCGCGGTTTGTGGGGCCATTCAAAGTCCTGAGGAGACTGAACGAGGTTTGCTACAGGTCACAGCTTTCCCCAGATTACCGTATTAACCCCTCGTTCCATGTGTCTCTCCTCAGGCCGGTGGTGGCTGGTCCACTCCAGGAGTCTGAGGTGCGAGAGGTTCCTCCGCCCCCTCTGGACATCGAGGGGGCCCCAGCGTATGCAGTTCGAGCCATACTGGACTCGAGACGTCGGGCGAGGGGCCTTCAGTACGTCGTGGAGTGGTTGGGTATGGTCCGGAGGAGAGATGCTGGGTGCCGGTGGAGGACGTTTTGGACCCTTCGATGCTGCGGGAGTTCCACCGTCTCATCCGGATCACCCTGCGCCTCGTTCTCTGGGTCGTCCCCGAGACCGGTGTCGGCGCGCTGCTGGAGCCGCAGCGTAAAGGGGGGGTACTGTCACGACTCGGTCCCTCTCCTTGTTCGGGTGGCGTTCGGCGGTCGACGTCACCGGCCTTCTAGCCATTGCCGATGTTTTATACACAGCTGGTTTCAATTCCCCAATTACATGTTCATTATTTAACCCTCTGTTTTCCCAATGTTTGTGTGCGTTATTGTTCCAATTTATGTCAGTCCATTTGGTGGGCTTGGTATTTGTTTCTACTTTGTAAATATTTTGAGTAAACTACGTTGTGTTGCGCATCTCTGCTTTTTTGCACTACTACACCAAGCCATTCGGACACGTATACAGAATTATACTCTTGTAATTATTGTCATTTTGAACTGTTGCATTGATATACAGTTCTGTACAAACTGTGCCTGGGACATGAACTAGTCAAAATATGAAACCTGTTGTTTACCAAATCTGCTAGGACCTTCAAAAAGTTGGTGCTGACTTATCAGCTCAATATTCGGTACTAAATACATTTAGTTGGATCTACTTATTCTGAAACAGTTCCACTTAATGGAAACTGATTATAGTTTTAGATGACATTACCTTGTTACTTAAATCCCAGGTGCTACCCAAACTATAGAATTGAGTAATAAATTGTCTTATTAAAAACATGTCTTATTAAATTATTCATACCTCTGTCCCAAATTTCTGTCCCATTATTAGAGTGCTATCTGAAAGCCAATTACCAATCACTTTGTTACTTTCATTAGTCTCCATATCAATAGAAAAACGTTCAAACAACAGTCTGTAAATGGGGTAAAACCCCTATTGCAGGGTTTAAAACTTTCTCTATAGTTGAAGGAATTGTTTTAATTTTACTTTCTGCTTCACACTTATTAAACGTCTATTATTTTAAGATTAACATGTAATGCTTTGGAGGGATCAATATGTATTAACTAGGCTGGCACTGTCTATCAGTCCCCTCTAGATGGCATGGTGCTCTGTCCATATGACGTCTCTACCTTGCAAGATAAACGGTTGAGTAGGTGAATACAGAAAATCATTGTTTCTATTTAACAGGGTATGGGGTTTATTTCAAAATGTATTACCAGTGTTTGGAAATCTCCACAGCATTTATAGTTTTATTGGTTAGGGGTAAGTCAAGTCCCGTACAATGCTTTAACCTTATATTTATCAAATGATCCATAAAGGGACCACCCTGAACATTTCTCTGAATACTTTTAACACCACTTACATACGTCTACTTGTGGGTGTGTAAGTTGTATATTATTATTTTTTCTATTGTTACTTCGTCAGATCTCTAGTAAACCGTTATACTCAATATTATGCTACTTTATCTCTAGTAACACATTATACATTTGTGTTACATAACAAATCCCTCCTCTACATCAGTGTTCTATTCATACAGGGGTTTAAATATTCACTCTAGTGTTCTATTTAACAGCATAGAACAGAATAGTACTTTATCTCCACACAGAATCCCTTTATAATGTTATTAATCTTTCGGTTTTCACATTCACATCACGAGCATCGATTACAGCGCAGCAGCCCGAAAGGTACATAATGGCTTTTCCTGTCAGTGCTCACTACCTGTAGATTGATGGGCGGTGGTGGACATCATATGTATCTTCAATGGTTCCAGTGGTTCTCAGACCACATACACACTTCTTTTATAAATGCCTGCAGACAATTGTCAGTAGGGCCTCTCTGGCCTCACTCCAACCTTCTCCTAAGACTAGCCAGTGGTTCTCAGACCACGTAGACACTTCATGTAGACACTTCTCTTATAAATACTTACAGACAATTAATGCCAAGATTGTGCAAAGCTGTCATCAAGGGCAAAGGGTGGCTACTTTGAAAATTTTGTTTAACACTTTTTTGGGTTACTACATGATTCCATATGTGCTATTTCATAGTTTTGATGTCTTCACTCCTATTGTACAATGTAGAAAATAGTAAAAATAAAGAAACACCTTGGAATGAGTAGGTGTGCCCAAACTTTTGTACATCAAACACAAGTTTTCCAGATATTAAATGTCATTCCATTTACTCCGTTCCAGAGATTATTATGAGCCGTTCTCTCCTCAGCGGCTTTCTGTGGTACCAACCTGGGCGATACTTGGTTTGGTTGGCACTGAGGGTTTGTCCTAGTTGTTTGTGTCTTGCCTGCCCACTGGAACCCTCCCGGTTAGCCTTTGGGCTCAGGGACTGCACCTAACCCTGCAAGATCAGGACTCTGTGTATTTTTCGCTCCGGCGGGCTTGCAGTTCTCCCCGGAGAGTGAGTCATGTGTTGCTAGGTTCACCACACTTATCTCTCACAGGGCGCAGCAATCTTGCCTAGACTCTTGTGTGTTCAACGGTGAATGAGCTATGCAGTAGCTAGCTTAACGAGAGCAGACCACTGCAGGACTAAGCACACTCCTTACATCTTGCCAACACCCCCACGTATAGTAGAATAAACTATAACGTGGCGTGAGTTACAGCTGACCCACACATATAAGCTAATATTGAGCTAACGGTGGGGAGGCACCTCTCACTCAGAAACAGTCTGCCTCACTGCCTGATAGTCTGCAGCAGCAGGACACAGTGAAATAAAAATGGCGGCCGCAGTGCAATTTAGAAGTATCCCAAAAGCCCGCAACCGATCAATTTTAACCTGCAACATCGTTTTGAAAGTAGCATAATTTTCAATAACCAACTCGCTTACCAAACGTTCCAAACGTTCTATTCCCAGCCCATTGTTCTGCGTCACAATGCCAGCTTCAGTATTGTTATCAATTATATTTACCCACGTAAACCTTGAAGGATTACCTCAGGTAATTTAATATTAACACGGTTAAGGCTACTTTGCTGAGTGATATTACTGTTCGCCTGGGTACACGTTGTGGTGACCCACGGTGCAAGAATTGGCTGGCGCCCATCCGTCAAAAAAAAAACATCCATATTCTTCTCAGAATTAAAAAGAAATAATCTAAACAAAACTGTTGTCCCTGTCCTCTTTTTCAAGATGTTGCCAATTTCAACCGCCAGAAAATATTTTATTATGATGACTAACATTTTTATTTTTGTTTTCTAAATGGCTGCTGGGTAATTTTATATGCATCAAAATCTGTTCATTCGTGGGCAAAAAATATTAACAAATTATTGTATGAAACATTGAATTTGGCATTACTGCTATTAGTCAATAGAAACGCATGGAATAACAGATAGTCCCAAAACAAATCAAAATGAAGTTTGTTCTGAACTGTCTGTCATTCATTGGATAGATAAGAAAGATCAGGCAACTCTTGAATTTTTTTTTTTAGGAACTAAACTATTTTCATATATACTTCCATTCATTTTTTTAACTGGTACCGGGGACCTTAAGACGAGTCTTGTGAGACCTGTAGGCGTCTTAGAACAAAACAGAGAACACCATCCTATTCATTGGTAGGCCAAAACGTTCGGACGCTACAGATGATTTTCGGGATGTCTCATGGCCTGACAAACACCGCTCTAGTTCTGCCACCTTTCACCAGAGATGTGGAAGGGCTAAATTGGTGGATGCGGTGGATTGAGACACGGCCATGCAAAATAATAACTTTTACGGCCATTGCTGTGAAATAATAACTTTTAATTGCTAAATATTTCCAATAGATGAGAGCATAAGACCACGAATCACAAATTATAGGCTACAAGCAGCAATATACATTTTGGGGGGAAAATCACGGGACATATAGTCTGGTTGCATGCAATTTTATGTCAATCATATTGCTGCTTGTAGCCTACAATTTATGCTTTGTGGTCTTATGCTGCCATCTATATATACCATATTAGCCGTGTTGGTTTTGGGAGAGCAGCTATTGAACCCCGGCCAAATAATTACTAGTGAGATGCGTTAACCTCAACCATAGTATGCGTGCATTTAGAAACATCATAATATCTCATTTGACAGTGCAAGTGAACAGCCTCAGAGTACAAAAGAGTGCATCTTCCACAGCCCGCCAAGATAATACATCATGCAAACCTCACGGTTAGCAAATTACCTCAACACGCCCCTTATTTGTGGCGGGGCTTGTTGAGTTGGCTACTTGCACGAGAAGGCAGAGTGGTTTAATGCTGGTTGATTAATTTGACAATGAATGTACCAGGAAATAAATTTTTCTCAACCTAAGGTGACTGAATTAATGTTCAGGATTATTGACAATCGTTACTGAAATAGTCATAGTATAGTATAATTTCATCTGTTAAAATACTTGTTGTCCTTCCTCTTGCGTTAGCAGTGTAGAAAGGGACAGAAAAAAGCATGTGCAGGCGTTTTCCTGTGACAGCAAACTGTTGGTGAGGGGGAGTGGTGTGTCCAGGGAGAAAACTAATCTTCTGAAATGTATTTCCTGGTCTTATGCTGCAATCTATTGGAATTATTTAGCAATTGCAGTTCATACATTTTTTTTAACAACGTGTTGATCAGATCAAAGTTTCCCTACCTAAGGTCACTGAATATTCAGAACCCTTGACTTTTTCCACATTTTGTTACGGTATAGCCTTATTCTAAAATTTAACATTTTTAAAAATAGCAGAGTACGCTGCCCAACCCAATGTCATTATAAAGTCGGTCTATTTCGCCAAATACCTCCCAATGTCATTATAAACATCGGTCTATTTCGCCAAATACCTCACAATGTGTATATTTTTAAAAGTCGGACAACATTTTATTTAGGATAATCTACTCTTTCTACTGACATTGGGAGGTATTTGGCGAAATATACCGACTTTCTAATGACATTGGGTTGGGCAGCGTACTCTATCGCTAGACCAGAAATAGAAGTTGCAATATTTTCCTACTACCTCATTACGCAGACATAAGCACACTTGACACCATTGAGGTGTAAATGTTTACTTTCTACACGAGTTGTTATTTTTCAGTTTCGTCCTTAACACAGATTCTAAGCATCACTCAAGTCAGAAGAGGCTCAGCAAAGGTGTGTTTCAATTCATTTGCTATGGCCTCCCGCTAGTGTTCCAGCCCAGTCAACGTTCTTTGGCCGTTTTTCAGCCATTGGCGAAATATGGCTCGTTCTATTGTCCAGCCAATTAGTTGGTTCTTAGCTGACTAGCAATCTTGCTGCCAATTTAGTGGCGCTAACTAGCTAAAAGCAAGCTGACAATATTGAAATGTACATGTTAGGTGTGCTAAGTTTGCCAGTCTAATACAAATCAATGCAATTCTAGGGTGGTTCAATTGTGTATTGTTTTGTTGTAGGTGGTACATAACCTGATTCCAACCCCAAGCTCTTCACAAGGAAGGTAAAGGTAAATTGGCAAAAATATTTACAAGCTGACGGCTAAGATAGCTCGATTCATGGCATAAACATTAATATGGTAGTGTTTGTGTTATGGCGTTACAGGTGGTTAGATGTATCCTGAGGACCACAGAGTACCTTCCAGACCATGTAATCAATTTAGTATACCTCTTTTCTCTTTGTAAAACTCAGGTTATCTGGAGTCCTTCCACAGGCCCTGCTGAAAAATACCCCAAAGCGGCGGTATTTTGGGTACATGAGTATGAGGGAGGGGATACACCTTGCGGTTATGGAGCACAACAAGATTGTGGGACAAAAATGAGCAAGGGACACTGAAAGGTATACAATCAAGACAACAGTAATGACACAACCACCTCATTCTCTCATTATCAGCAAATCTTCTGCAAGAGGTCCAAACAGTTGGTAGTTAAGATCTACGAGCCCTACACCACTTCAGTCAGTCTTATCCAGCTAGCTGTACACCACAGACGGGACTAGACCATTCGCCCTAAGCACTCTGCTTCCACAGTCCACCATGCCAAACACCACTGCCAGTGAACCAATGCTGGATAAAGGACCATAAAATAATTATGGGTATTTTCGATCAATCCTCAAAATGTGTCTGCCTCTATGGATTCACAGAAGATATTTACTGTTCATAAAAGGTACAGGGCTCTCTAGCATCAAACAGATGTTAGACATTCAGATATATCCAAAGAATGATATATATATATATATATATATATATATATATATATGGTAAAAGTAACATACAAAAAAAATACAGTATGAACAGTGTAGCACAGTTCAGTGTGTCGCAGGAATAGTAAAGTGCAGAGAACTTGTTGTTTGTGGGGGTAAGGGGTTGAGAGTGTGTATGTGTGTGTATGTGTCCCACATCTGTTGCTGGGGGATAATATAGGATGAATCACAATACTTGTTTGCTGAAAAAATAATTACTTGCCAAAAATGAAATCTTTGTACTTTTTTGCAATCCTGGTAATAGGTAACAATCTTTTGCATGATTATGGAAATGAAGTTACGCAGGATTTTTTATATACAGTACCAGTCAAGTTGACACACCTACTCATTCAAGGGGCTTTGTAGAATACATTGTAGAATAATAGTGAATACATCAAAACTATGAAATAACACATATGGAACTATGTAGTAACCAATAAAGTGCTAAACAAATAAACATTTTTTTTTTTGATTCTTCAAAGTAGCCACCCTTTGCCTTGACAGCTTTGCAGCCTCTTGGCATTCTCTCAACCAGCCCCATGAGGTAGTCACCTGGAATGCATTTCAATTAACATTAATTTGTGGAATTTCTTTTCTTCTTAATGCGTTTGAGCCAATCAGTTGTGTTGTGACAAGGTAGTGGTCTTCCGGTCACTGGGATGTGTTTTAGCGGGTGGAATAGTGGGGAACAATTGGAGGTTTACTTAGCAGCAATGCAAATTATCATGGTACAATATGGACAATCAATCATGATGGTACTTTTTAATGGTGAGATTACAAACATATATTATGATAATTAGATTTGACATTTGTATCTCATTGTGGTAAATGGTGAACTAAGAATAGCCAGTTATAATTGTAATGGCTTAGCAGATAAGAAAAGACGATCAGTATTTACCTGGCTAAAAGAGAAGGAATATACAGTTGAGGTCGGAAGTTTACATACACCTTAGCCAAATACATTTAAACTCAATTTTTCACAATTCCTGACATTTAAACATAGTAAAAATTTCCTGTTTTAGGTCAGTTGGGATCACCACTTCATTTTAAGAATGTGAAATGTCAGAATAATAGTTGAGAGAAGGATTTATTTCAGCTTTTATTTATTTCATCACATTCCCAGTGGGTCAGAAGTTTACATACACTCAATTAGTATTTGGTAGCATTGCCTTTAAATTGTTTAATAGGGTAGCCTTCCACAAGTTTCCCACAATAAGTTGGGTGAATTTTGGCCCATTCCTCCTGACAGAGCTGGTGTAACTGAGTCAGGTTTGTAGGCCTCCTTGCTCGCACACCCTTTTTCAGTTCTGCCCACAAATGTTCTATAGGATTGAGGTCAGGGCTTTGTGATGGCCACTCCAATACCTTGACTTTGTTGTCCTTAAGCCATTTTGCCACAACTTTGGAAGTATGCTTGGGGTCATTGTCCATTTGGAAGACCCATTTGCGACCAAGCTTCAACTTCCTGACTGATGTCTTGAGATGTTGCTTCAATATATCCACATAATTTTCCTTCCTCATGATGACATCTATTTTGTGAAGTGCACCAGTCCAAAGCACGGTTGGGATGGTGTTCTTCGGCTTGCAAGCCTCCTTCTTTTTCCTCCAAACATAACGATGGTCTTTATGGCCAAACAGTTCTATTTTTGTTTAATCAGACCAGAGGACATTTCTCCAAAAAGTATGATCTTTGTCCCCATGTGCAGCTGCAAACCGTAGTCTGGCTTTTTTAATGGCAGTTTTGGAGCAGTGGCTTCTTCCTTGCTGAGCGGCCTTTCAGGTTATGTCGATATAGGACTAATTTTACTCTGGATATAGATATTTTTGTACCTGTTTCCTCCA
This sequence comes from Brachymystax lenok tsinlingensis, assembly GCA_030435695.1. Taxonomy (NCBI): domain Eukaryota; kingdom Metazoa; phylum Chordata; class Actinopteri; order Salmoniformes; family Salmonidae; genus Brachymystax; species Brachymystax lenok. Next base: position 43,863,234 of record CM059819.1, read on the forward strand.
GCATCTTCACAAGGTCCTTTGCTGTTGTTCTGGGATTGATTGGCACTTTTCACACCAAATTACGTTCATCTCTAGGAGACAGAACACTTCTCCTTCCTGAGCGGTATGACGGTTGCGTTGTCCCATGGTGTTTATACTTGCGTACTATTGTTTGTACAGATGAGGGTGGTACCTTCAGGCATTTGGAAATTGCTCCCAAGGATGAACCAGACTTGTGGAGGTCTACAATTTTTTCTGAGGTCTTGGCTGATTTCTTTTGATTTTCCCATCATGTCAAGCAAAGAGGCACTGAGTTTGAAGGTAGGCCTTGAAATACATCCACAGGTACACCTCCAATTGACTAAAATGATGTCAATTAGCCTATCAGAAGCTTCTAAATTCGTGACATAATTTTCTGGAATTTTCCAAGCTGTTTAATGGCACAGTCAACTTAGTGTATGTAAACTTCTGACCCACTGGAATTGTGATACAGTGAATTTTAATTGAATCTGTCTGTAAACAATTGTTGGAAAAATTACTTGTGTCATGCACAAAGTAGATGTCCTAACCGACTTGCCAAAACTATAGTTTGTTAACAAGAAAATTGTGGAGTGGTTGAAAAATGTATTTTAATGACTCCAACCTAAGTGTATGTAAACTGTAATATCTACTGTTTACTGGAAAGTCATTCAATAATTTTAAAGTTGTGTGGAAAAAGTACTGGGGGGCCAAATATATTTCTCCCATGGGGGATGATATTAAGTAACAGTAATTTTGATCTGAATGTGCAAAATTGTCCAAACAGATCCTCAAGGTAGATGGATGATTTTAAATATGTTATTGGGCCATAAACAAATATGTCTCAATAACCTATAAGGTCCAAATAATGATGATCCACGCTTTTTTGAAAATCGGTATAATAATTGATCAACCCTACAAGCAATACAAGACTATTATTTTGGTGGGAGATTATAATACGGTTTTAAATACCTCTATGGACCGTAAAGGAAAGCACACTACAAACTATCACCCTCATGCACTTAACAAAATCACAAATATCATAGATATATTGGAACTAGTGGATATATGGAGGCTTAAATATACTGACCTAGTGAGATATAAATGGCGGAGGCTTAATCAAGCTAGTTGTCTTGACTACTTTCTTATGTCATTCTCTCTGGCACCAAAAGTTTAAAAAAAGTGTTGATGAGACTGAATGCGGTCGGACCATCAAATAATATATATTTTTAAACATTTTAGTCATTTAGCAGACGCTCTTATCCAGAGCGACTTACAGTTAGTACATTCTAAGGCTAGTTGGGACAACCACATATCACAGGCATAGAAAGTAAATTTGTCCTCAATTACGGAGCTGTCAGTAGAGTCAGAGCTAAAAGGGTGTGTGTGTGGTGTGTGTAGTGTGTGTGGGGGGTCAAGTGCAAATGGTTAAATGTGAGGTCTTTGAGCGGGCAGGCCTTCCTGGGGAGGAAGAGCAGTTCCGTCTTGTCGAGATTGAGCTTGAGGTGTTGGGCCGTATTCCAAGTTGAGATATCTGCCAGGCACGCAGAGATGTGTGTTGCCACCTGGGTGTCAGAAGGGGGGGAAGAGAAAAGTACTTGAGTGTCATCCACATAGCGATGATGGTAGAGACCATATGAGGATATGACGGAGTCCCAAATGACTTGATGTATAGAGAGAAGAGGAGATGGCCTAGAACCGAGCCCTGGGGGACACCAGTAGTGAGAGTACATTTTGCAGACACAGGTCCTCTCCACGTCACCTGGTAGGAGTTGCCTGCCAGGTAGTATGCAATCCAAGAGTGTGCATAGCCTGAGACGCCCAGCCCTGAGAGGAGGATCTGATGGTTCACGGTGTCAAAGGCAGCGAATAGATCCAGGAGGGTGAGAACAGAGGTAAGAGAAGAGTCAGCCTTCGCAGTGCGGAGAGCCTCCGTGACACAGAAAAGAGCAATCTCGGTTGAGTGACCCGTCTTGAAGCCTGACTGGTTAGGGTCAAGAAGATAGTTCTGAGCGAGATAACGAAAAAGTTGATCCGAGACAGCACGCTCAAGTGTTTAGGACAGAAAAGAAAGAAGGGATACAGGTCTATGGTTTTTGAAGTCAAATGAGTTGAGTGTTGTTTTATTGAGGAAGGGTGCAACTTGGGCCATTTTGAAGTCAGAGGGGACACAGTCAGTGGTTAAAGATGAGTTGATGAGGGAAGTGAAGAATGGGAGAAGGTCTCCAGAGATGATCTGGAGAAAGGAGGGAATGGGGTCGAGCGGGCAGGTTAAATGGCGGCCAGACCTCTCGCAGGATGTCATCTGGAGAGAGAGGGGAGTAGGGTAGTTATGTGTGAGTGAGATCAGTGGACTCAATAGGCTGAGGGAATGAGTAGTGGATGTCAACCTTTTTTTCAAAGTGGTTGACAAGTCGTCCGCAGAGAGGGAGAGGGAGGAGGATTAAGAGGGAGGGGGTGGAGGATTAAGGAAGTAGAAGGTAGAAAATAGTTTCTTAGGGTTAAAGGCAGAAGCTTGACATTTAGTGGTAGAAAGGTGCTTTAGCAGTGGATACAGAGGAAGAGAAGGTAGAGACAATGGAGTGAAAGGATGATAGCTCCCACAGAAATGTAGTTTTCCTCAATTTTCCTCAATTGTCCTATGACTCACAATGAGTTATCCAGCCACGGAGCAGGAGGGGAGGGCCGAGCCGGTCAGGAGGAAAAGAGACAGTGCGAGTCATAGGATGCATAAAGGGTGGAGAGGAGGGTCGAAGAGGCAGAATCAGGAGACAGAAGGGAGAAGGATTTAGCAGAAGGGACAGATGATAAAATAGAAGAGGAGAGAGAGTGAAGATTGCGACTGCACATGACCATCTGGGTAGGGGCTGTGTGTTAGCGTTGGATGAAAGGGTGACAGAAACGAAACAAAGTAGTGATCAGAGACCTGGAGGGGGGTTGCAGTGAGATTAGTAGGCGAGCAGCCTCTAATAAATATGAGGTCAAGCGTAGTTGGAGGGGATTAGGAAATGGTCAAAAGAGGCAAGGAGGGGAAAGAGAGAGTTGGAAAGAAATTAATCGAAGTCAGACATCGGGAGGTTGAAGTCGCCAAGTATGAAGAGCAGTGAGCCGTCGTCAGGAAATTTGTTTATCAAGGTGTCAAGGCACTCTAAGGGCACCTGTTGGGCGATAGATGACAATAATGTTAAGCTGGAGTTTCAAGTGACAGTGAAAGCATTGAATTCAAATGAGGAGATGGACAGATGAGAGAGGGAAAAAATAGAAAATCTTCACTTAGGAGAAATGAGTAGATCTGTGCCACCACTGCGATGACCAGATGCTCTAGGACAGGTATAATGCTGTCGGGGGTACGCCAAATAAAGCTACCGAGTGGTTAGGACAGGCAAGCCCCACACTATTGTGGAGGACTTGCTGGGGGAAAAGGCCTCAAAAAAACTATACAAACAATGCCTTCATCAAACAACATTGTTTCACGACGCATCAGTGACATGGCAGGAGATGTTTTGAAACAATTACTGCTTCGCAAACAAGCCAGTGAATTATAGGCGTTACAGCTGGATGAGTCAACAGACGTGGCGGGCTTGGCACAGCTCCTGGTACATGTCCGTTATGTTTATGGGGGGTCAATTAAGGAAGACATCGTCTTCTGGAAACCAGGACAACATGAGAGAATATTTTTAAAGTACTGGACAGCTTTGTGACATCAAATGGACTTTGGTGGTCAAGATGTGTTGGTATCTGTATTGATGGCGCAAAAGCCATGACAAGGAGACATGGTAGAGTGCTAACGCGCATGCAAGCAGTTGCTCCCAACACCACTTGGGTACACTGCAGCGTCCACCAAGAGGCTCTTGCTGCCAAGGGAATACCTGACAGCTTGAAAGACGTTTTGGACACTAAAGTGAAAATGGCCACGACAGGGACAGGAATCCTGGAGCGTGGAACAGGGACAGGACGTGCTGGGTCCACCACGGGCACAGGGATCCTGGAGCGTGGAGCAGGGACAGGACGTGCTGGATTCTCTAAGCGCACAGAGAGCCTGGTGCGCGGAGCCAGAACAGGACGTGCTGGACTCTCTAAGCGCACAGGGGGCCTGGTGCGCGGAGCCGGAACAGGACGTGCCGGGCTCTCTAAGCGCACAGGGGGCCTGGTGCGCGGAGCCGGAACAGGACGTGCCGGGCTCTCTAAGCGCACAGGGGGCCTGGTGCGCGGAGCCGGAACAGGACGTGCCGGGCTCTCTAGGCGCACAGGGGCCCTGGTGCGCGGAGCCAGAACAGGACGTGCCGGGCTCTCTAGGCGCACAGGGGCCTGGTGCGCGGAGCCAGAACAGGACGTGCCGGACTCTCCAAGCGCACAGGGGGCCTGGTGCGCGGAGCCAGAACAGGACGTGCCGGGCTCTCTAAGCGCACAGGGGGCCTGGTGCGCGGAGCCGGACGTGCCGGACTCTCTAAGCGCACAGGGGGCCTGGTGCGCGGAGCCGGAACAGGACGTGCTGGACTCTCTAAGCGCACAGGGGGCCTGGTGCGCGGAGCCGGAACAGGACGTGCCGGGCTCTCAATGCGCACAGGGGGCCTGATGCGTGGAGCCAGCACCATGTGCCCCCCCCAAGAAATGTTTGGGGCTGCTGTGGCCACGAACCCCCCAGGAGCTCCCGCCAAGGAAAGGCCTCCCAATCCGCCTTGATCTCCGCCATGGTCAAGAACCCCCTCTCCTTCTTGCCACGCTGCTTGGTCTCTTGGTGGTGGGTAATTCTGTCACGATCTTCATGCGGGACAGACCAAGACGCAGCGATGCTTCCAGTATGCATTTTATTAAATACAAACATAACTAACAAAACCAGCTAAGCTCAAACAATAACCCACAAACCCCAAGTGAAAAACTACAAACATATATATGGTTCCCAATTAGAGACAACGACACACAGCTGCCTCTAATTGGGAACCATTACCCCAACATAGAAATATCTAACCTAGAACAGAAAAAACCCTACACCAAAAACAAAACAAAACACTCCAGCCAGTCATCTCAGGCCTGGACGTGACAATACAGAAGTGCGCTGGGTATCAAGGGGCAAAGTATTGACATTTTTTTATTGAGCTTAAAGTTTTCTTTACTGACCATAATTTTTACTTGTCTGACCGCTTGCATGATGACAAGTTCCTCACACGACTGGCCTATCTGGGTGATGTTTTTTCTCGCCTGAATGATCTAAATCTAGGATTACAGGGACTGTGACAGATTTCTGGATTGGGCTGCGCTCAGAGTTTCTTGCCTTGGCAAATTGCGCTGTTAAGATACTGATGCCCTTTGCAACCACGTACCTACAGTGAGGGAAAAAAGTATTTGATCCCCTGCTGATTTTGTACGTTTGCCCACTGACAAAGAAATGATCAGTCTATAATTTTAATGGTAGGTTTATTTGAACAGCGGGAGACAGAATAACAACAAAAAAATCCAGAAAAACGCATGTGATAAATGGAATTGCATTTTAATGAGGGAAATAAGTATTTGACCCCCTCTCAATCAGAAAGATTTCTGGCTCCCAGGTGTCTTTTATACAGGTAACGAGCTGAGATTAGGAGCACACTCTTAAAGGGAGTGCAACTAATCTCAGCTTGTTACCTGTATAAAAGACACCTGTCCACAGAAGCAATCAATCAATCAGATTACAAACTCTCCACCATGGCCAAGACCAAAGAGCTCTCCAAGGATGTCAGGGACAAGATTGTAGACCTACACAAGGCTGGAATGGGCTACAAGACCATCGCCAAGCAGCTTGGTGAGAAGGTGACAACAGTTGGTGCGATTATTCGCAAATAGAAGAAACACAAAAGAACTGTCAATCTCTCTCGGCCTGGGGCTCCATGCAAGATCTCACCTCGTGGAGTTGCAATGATCATGAGAACGGTGAGGAATCAGCCCAGAACTACACGGGAGGATCTTGTCAATGATCTCAAGGCAGCTGGGACCATAGTTACCAAGAAAACAATTGGTAACACACTACGCCGTCAAGGACTGAAATCCTGCAGCGCCCGCAAGGTCCCCCTGCTCAAGAAAGCACATATACATGCCCGTCTGAAGTTTGCCAATGAACATCTGAATGTTCTTTCTGGGTGAAAGTGTTGTGGTCAGATGAGACCAAAATGGAGCTCTTTGGCATCAACTCAACTCGCCGTGTTTGAAGGAAGAGGAATGCTGCCTATGACACCAATAACACCATCCCCAAAAGCTTAAAACACGCCAGCTGTATGTTAATCATGTCGTCGTTTAGCCACGACTCGCTGAAACACAAGATATTGCAGTTTTTAATGTGCCGTTGGTAGGATATACGTGCTCGTAGTTCATCTATTTTATTAGCGATTTATTGTACGTTGGGTAATAGGTAAAGATAGATTACCCTCTCGACTACGGATCCTTACAAGGCACCCGGACCGTTGTCCACGATACCACCATCTTTTTCTCCTGCAAATGACGGGGATGAGGGACTTGGCATGTGTCTGGAGTGAAACCTTCCCGTCCGACTCGTTGAAGAAGAAGAATTCCTCCAATACGGTGTGAGTAATCGCTGCTCTGATATCAAGAAGCTCTTTTTGGTCATAAGACACGGTGGCAGAAACATTATATACAAAATAAGTTACAAATAACACACAAAAAACATACACAATAGCACAATTGGTTATGGGATCGTAAAACGAAGGCCATCTCCTTCGGCGCCATTATTGAATATATATTATTGAATTTGACTCTGTGTCTGTTGGAAAGTAGACTGAAGCAGGTTTTCTTCTAGTATTTTGCATGTGCTTATAGTTGTATTCCATTTATTCTTATATAATGCAGCCACCACCATGCTTGAACATATGAGGTGGTACTCAGTGATGTGTTGTGTTAGATTTGCCCAAAACATAATGCTTTGTATTCAGGACTAAAAGTTCATTTCTTTGCCAAATTCTTTGCAGTATTACTTAAGTGCCTTGTTGCAAACATGATGCATTCTGCACAGGCTTCCTTCTTTTCACTCTGTTGTTTAGGTTAGTATTGTGGAGTAACTACAATGTTGTTGATCCATCCTCAGTTTTTACATATCACAACCATTAAACTCTGTAACTGTTTTAAAATCACCATTGGCCTCATGGTGAAATCCTTGAGCAGTTTCCGTCCTTTCTGGCAGCTGAGTTAGGAAGGACACCTGTATGTTTGTAGTGACTGGGAGTATTGATATAATTTCCAAAGTAGAATTAATAACCATGCTCAAAGGGACATTCAGCGTGCGCTTTTTTAAATGCTCAAACCTTCTTTGCGAGGCATTGAAAAACCTACTGGTCTTTGTGGTTGAATCTGTGCTTGAAATTCACTACTCGATTGAGGGACCTTACATATAATTGTGTGGGTTACAGAGATGAGATAGTCATTCAAAAATCATGTTAACCCAGGGGTTCCCAAACTATTTTTACTTCACGGCCACATTTTGATATCTTAATTTTTTAAAATTAACAGCCAATATCAATTGAAAAACATTAGAACAGTATTTCTGGTTATCTTCTCCACTCACCATCACATACTTTTAATGTGGGGCTATGACAGTCAATTGCAAATTAATCTGACATAATGTCTCTTATCTTACCACCACTAATGAGATGGGTGTGCTTGATGCATGTCATGTCAGAGCTTCTCAAAGTCAAGGGGCGTGGTCGACAGTGCACACCTTATCTCTGCTGTCACATCTAACCTGGAATGATATTTGGTTTTAATGCAGAAGAGAACTGAATCCAGCTTCACACAGATGGTACTTTCAAGACAACTGGGAACTCTGAAAAATACGAGGTCAAATCATGACGTCAGTGATCTTCAGGTTGGAAAGTCGGAGCTCTAGAAAGAGGCCTGTTCCTAGACCCGTGCCGGCCTCGCCCGGGAGACCCATGAGGCGACGTACAATTGGCCCACCGTTGTCCGAGTTAGGGGAGGGTTTGGCCGGCCGGGATGTCCTTGTCCCATTGCTCTGTAGAAAGTCCTGTGGCAAGCCAGGCGCATGCATGCTGTCACGGTCACCAAGTGTATGGTGTTTCCTCCCACACAAAATGTTTTTTGTGGATGGGTATAATTTGTATGTATAAAATGTATAATAGTAATATTTAAAATTACTAAATCGGGTCATTTTTAATACATTTATTTAAATTAGCATCGGGCCGCTTCTGGGGGGATTCTGGTAAGATGCCGGTAGACGGAAACGGCCCGATGTACTTGGGCCGATTCTGGGCAGTCATTTATTTTGGTTCCGGGCCGAGTCCGACACCCGATTCTGGGCCAATTCCTCATTGCTAGCTGGGAAAGTGCTCTTCCAGGCGTTGGAGATGAGCAGTCACCACTCATGCGGGACAATAACAGTAAGTGACTTACTGATGCTGTTTTCTGTGCACAGCCTAGAGAAGGCGCCATGGTTTGCTTTGGATTCACTCTCCAATAAGAATTCTTTCCTCTGATCTGAATCCACTGATTCGCTACTCATCCATAGAATGTTTTTGTATTTCCCCTGCATGCTTGTGTTTGGTTCATTCAGTTTACCAAATATGTCTCTTACATAGGCAAGGAGACACATTTTCTTACACAGAAAGTCAACCAAGTCTTTTTAAATTATTTTTTACATCCACTGTGAATGACAACAGTTCCTCCCTCAATGCTAAAAATCTTTCCAACACCCCTCGATAACCACCCAGCCCCGGTGTGAAATAGAACATTGTCATGCTCTGATCCCATATATCCACATAGTTTTGCTCAGTGGATGTGGTTTGATGTAGTTTACAATCGAAGTTGCCTGCTGCAGCATATCTCAGAGTTCTGTGCTCAGTTATTTTGCCGGCAGTTGCTCTCAGTGTATCTTACAATGCGTCCATATGGCAGAGGGAGACACATTCATAACTAGAATGCAGAGGCCTGCATGCCGTCCCGCCATTTAATTTTATTTTTTTTACCTTTATTTAACCAGGTAGGCTAGTTGAGAACAATTTCTCATTTACAGCTGCGACCTGGCCAAGATAAAGCAAAGCAGTTTGACACATACAACAGCACAGAGTTACACATGGAATAAACAAACATACAGTCAATAATACAGTAGAAAAAGTCTATATACAGTGTGTGCAAATGAGGTAAGATATGGGAGGTAAGGAAATAAATAGGCAATAGTGGCGAAGTAATTACAATATAGCATTTAAACACTGGAGTGATAGATGTGCAAAAGATGAATGTGCAAGTAGAGATACTGGGGTGCAAAGGAGCTAAATAAATAAATAAATACAGTACGGGGATGAGGAGCATCTGTGCATCTGTGGAAAAGCCCACCATTCGATCCCATGGAATCAGTTTTTGTCAATATGGCCACGCAGCACACTGAACATCCCCTGTGCCTTCTCATGCTCGGGAATCGTGAGACAGAACAATTATGTCCTCGTGAATAGCATCCCCTGACATGTATAGCGGACAAAAGTCAATGCATGCGCATCTCGGCCCTCACAGCTAACGCCCATTTGGAGACCATAAGCTGGGGAGTTTTTGAGTTGTTCAATCAGAGTTTTCGCTTTATTGATAGCAATAGCATAAATTCTTCATTTAACAGTGTTATCTAACAAAGGTATTGATGTGAGTTTCTGTGCCTCTGCCTCCCCTCACTATATCAATTGTGGACGGTAATAACAAAGTTTTTGCAATAGTGTGTGGTTTCACAGCGTAGCAGGGCTAGCCATTCATCTTGGGAATGATTCAAGTGCAACAGTCAAGTGTGGCCTTTTCCCATGATCTAAGGACACTCTCTGGTTGAATTTTTCATATCGGGCGACCCTAGTTTGGGAACCGCTGTGATAACCACTATTATTGAACACGGAATGAGTCCATGCAAATTATTTACTCTTGAACTTATTTAGACTTGCCATAACAAAGCAGTTGAATACTTATTGACTCAAGACATTTTAGCTTACATTTTTTTATTAATTTCTAAAATGTTCTACAAACAAAATTCCACTTTGACATTATTGGGTATTGTGTGTAGATCAGTGACACACATTTTTTAATGGCTGTAATACAACAAAATGTGGAAAAAGTTAAGGGGTGTGAATACTTTCTAAAGGCACTGTAAATGGATACATGTGGCATTCCGGCAACTTTGAGAAAAATATTTGTGTGCTTGTTGTACATACATGCGTATCTGCCTTCTCATTGGCTAGAATGGCCCCACCTGATCTCGCCTGCCTTCAATCATTGACGACATGTAGTTCTATAGTTAGAGCGGTCACTTGGCTATCTTGTCAATATAATAGATTATCTTTGACTGCACTGAAAAGCAGAAGGGAATGCCATGACTACTTTAAGCAGCCCACCTTCCACTGATTCATGAAAGCTGAGTTAGTCAACCTACTGTTAAGGGTGGTAATAGGACTCCTCAATAAGTCCCAATGTAACGTTAAAGGTTTTGTTAATGGAATATGGACATCAATACGGTGCTATTCGTATTTCTTATGAAGAGATTATGGAGGAGCCTAAATAACAGAAGGATTAACTTGACCTGATTTCAATGGTCGAAATGGAATGAAATGCAAATCAGAGGTCACTGACATATTCACCCAAATATTGTGACTCACTGTAATAAAGTATTGGGTGAGCTTGCTGCAAAACATGGCAATTCCCTTGTTTGTGTAGTGGCTTCCGACAACCCATTGCCCTCAGTCAAATTAAAATCCCTGATTGCAGTCGTTCATTTGCTCTTGGGAACTCGCTGAAACGCACAAGAGACTGGCTCTTATTTGAACGAGGTGGTGAGATAGCATCAGATGAGCATCATTTGAAACAGATAGGCACATTTTGCTTTGAGTGATTTTAAATATATATATTTAAGGTTATTGCCACTATAAAAACATAATTGTCTTTAGAAAAATGACTGCATATGATAGCATTCATAGTGGGTCCAGACTCAGAGCTCACCCTGGGTTTATTCTCCAGACCACCACCCTGATAATATTTTATACTCAAGCACCATCTAGTGGTCAGTTAACAGACATTTACTGGTATCATGGCTTGGGTGGTCTTTATTTCATCTGAGACCTCAAGAGCACAGCCCTTTTAGGTGTGAATAGTTATCTGCCTGTAGTATCATTTATGACACCATTTAAAAAAATAAAGAATTTACTTTTGCCTGATTTAAGGCGTGATAACGGGGATATTGATATATTAATTGAAAAATACATGATCAATGTGGGCAACATGATATCGTCATGTGTCGATTATCCTTTTCTTTTTATTCTCCCATAGAAAGTACAATGAATAATGTTAATGAATTGGTTGAATGAATGTTGAAGAAACTTGGGCAATTGCCGAGTTTATAAAAGAGATCGACAAACAAGCAGGCTATGTGCACGAAGCCCACAATTATGCACCTTTCAATCATTATTTCCAGCTCTTTGTTGGATAATTATATTGAAATCCCAAGGTGGATTGTACAAGAAATGTAGCTAGGCCAACTGAACAGGTAGCTGATAAACTCTGAAAAATCCAGTGAATAAATGGCACTGGTTCTACCGGTGCCCAGAGCTGATGGATGTTCCATTGATGCTAGAAGTCGTTATAAACTCGGTGGTTTGAGCCCTGAATGCTGATTGCCTGAAATCCATTTTATATCAGACCTATACCACAGGTATGACCAACATTTTTTTTACTGTTCTAATTACATTGGTAACAACTTTACAATAGCAACAAGGCACCTTGAGGTTTTGTGGTATATGGCCAATATACCACGGCTAATGGGGAGGCTGTATCCAGGCACTCTGCGTTGTGCATAAGAACAGCCCTTAGCCGTGGTATATTGGCCTTATACCAGACCTCCTAGGGCCTTATTGCTTAATAATACCACCCTGCTCTTAGTGATCTGCCCTCCTCTGTGCCCCGGTGGGTCAAGATGAGAGTGCCCCACGTGGTTGCGTGCAGTACAACGAAACTGTAAGCAACTGCAGTGGTTAGGCCTATATCTGTTTGCATTTATTTAATTGGATAATTATATGGAGAGTTGAACAAATGTCTCTTTAATATACTATAATGATGCCTAAACAATCAAATACGTTTTATTCTCAGTTAACACAGTGATGGCTTTTGATGTTGTTTTCCCTTGTTATTGACCCTGAGAGAGAGAACCAATTCCTTTGGCTTAAAACAATAAGAGGTGGGACTATCACGCTGGCCAGGACAAATGATTAATGTATACTTTAGAAGGGTCTCATCTATCTCAGAAGTTAGAACTAGCCATAGACAGGAGTCCTTAATAATAATCAGTATATTTACTTCACAAACACTAATTATACTAGTTGAGTGCACATAGCATGGACATACTAGACAATAAATTTCACATGCTGTTGTGCAAATGGAATAGACAACAGGTGGAAATTATAGGCAATTAGCAAGACACCCCCAATAAAGGAGTGGTTCTGAAGGTGGTGACCACAGACCACTTCTCAGTTCCTATGCTTCCTGGCTGATGTTTTGGTCACTTTTGAATGCTGGCGGTGCTTTCACTCTAGTGGTAGCATGAGACGGAGTCTACAACCCACACAAGTGGCTCAGGTAGTGCAGCTCATCCAGGATGGCACATCAATGCGAGCTGTGGCAAGAAGGTTTGCTGTGTCTGTCAGCGTAGTGTCCAGAGCATGGAGGCGCTACCAGGAGACAGGCCAGTACATCAGGAGCGTGGAGGAGGCCGTAGGAGGGCAACAACCCAGCAGCAGGACCACTACCTCCGCCTTTGTGCAAGGAGGAGCACTGCCAGAGCCCTGCAAAATGACCTCCAGCAGGCCACAAATGTGCATGTGTCTGCTCAAACGGTCAGAAACAGACTCCATGAGGGTGGTATGAGGGCCCAACGTCCACAGGTGGGGGTTGTGCTTACAGCCCAACACCGTGCAGGACGCGTTTGGCATTTGCCAGAGAACACCAAGATTGGCAAATTCGCCACTGGCGCCCTGTGCTCTTCACAGATGAAAGCAGGTTCACACTGAGCACGTGACAGACGTGACAGAGTCTGGAGACGCCGTGGAGAACGTTCTGCTGCCTGCAACATCCTCCAGCATGACCGGTTTGGCGGTGGGTCAGTCATGGTGTGGGGTGGCATTTCTTTGGGGGCCGCACAGCCCTCCATGTGCTCGCCAGAGGTAGCCTGACTGCCATTAGGTACCGAGATGAGATCCTCAGACCCCTTGTGAGACCATATGCTGGTGCGGTTGGCCCTGGGTTCCTCCTAATGCAAGACAATGCTAGACCTCATGTGGCTGGAGTGTGTCAGCAGTTCCTGCAAGAGGAAGGCATTGATGCTAAGGACTGGCCCGCCCGTTCCCCAGACCTGAATCCAATTGAGCACATCTGGGACATCATGTCTCGCTCCATCCACCAACGCCACGTTGCACCACAGACTGAGGAGTTGGCGGATGCTTTAGTCCAGGTCTGGGAGGAGATCCCTCAGGAGACCATCCGCCACCTCATCAGGAGCATGCCCAGGCGTTGTAGGGAGGTCATTCAGGCACGTGGAGGCCACACACACTACTGAGCCTCATTTTGACTTGTTTTAAGGACATTACATCAAAGTTGGATCAGGCTGTAGTGTGGTTTTCCACTTTAATTTTGAGTGTGACTCCAAATCCAGACCTCCATGGGTTGATACATTTGATTTCCATTGATAATTTTTGTGTGATTTTGTTGTCAGCACATTCAACTATGTAAAGAAAAAAGTATTGAATAAGATTATTTCATTCATTCAGATCTATGATGTGTTATTTTAGTGTTCCCTTTATTTTTTTGAGCAGTGTATATACAGTGCATTCAGAAAGTATTGATACCCCTTGACTTATTCCAAATGTTGTGTACAGCCTGAATTCTAAAATAGCATAAATTATTTTTTTACCCATCTACACACAATACCCCATAATGACAAAGTGAAAACATAATTTGAACCAGAAATACCTAATTTACAAAAGTATTCACACCCCTGTCAATACTTTGTAGAAGCTTTTTTGGCAGCGATTACAGCTGTGAGTCTTTCTGGGTAAGTCTCCAAGTGTTTTCCAAACCTGGATTTTGCAACATCTGCCCATTATTCTTAAAAAAGTCAAGCTCTGTCAAATTTGTGGTTGATCATTGCTAGACAACCATTTTCAGGTCTTGCCATATGGTGAAATCCCTGAGCGGTGGTCCTTCCTCTCTAGCAACTGAGTTAGGAAGGACGGCTGTATCTTTGTAGTGACTGGGTGTATTGATACGCCATCAAAGTGAAATTAACTTCAAGTCTGCTTTTTAAAATGTTTACCCATCTACCATAATATGATCTGTAAGGTCCCTCAGTCGGTGCCCTTCTTTGCGAGGCATTACTGCCGTCCTGGTCTTTGCGGTTGAATCGGTTTGAAATTCACTGCTCGACTGAGGGACCTTACAGATAATTTAATGTGTGGGGTACAGAGATGAGGTAGTCATTAAAAAATTATGTTAAACACTTATTGGACACAGTTCATGCCACTTATGTGACCTAAGCACATTTTTACTCCTGAACTTGCTATAGCAAAGGGGTTGAAGACTTGACTCAAGACATTTAATCTTTTCATTTTTAATTTGTAAAAATGTCAAAAAATTATTCCACATTGACATAAAATGGGATATTGTCTGTAGGCCAGTGACCAAAAAATATAAATTAAAAACACAAAATTCTTTTGAAAAAGTAATGGTGTGTAAATACTTTCTAAAAGCAGTGTCTGTGCTATAATTTCAATTTGTCTAGGATTTTTTTTTCCACGATTATGTCCGTTGGGAAATGTAAATAAATATTGGTGATCAAGAGAAAGTCATCTAGGTCTAATTGTTGAAAAAAAAATATATAGCCATCAATTGGAAAGCCTCATTCACCCTCAATAACAACCTGGAGGACTGAGGACTGATTTTGTATATTCTAAAGTTAAACAAAATCTGGATGTGTTTAATGAAATTTGGAAACCATATGTTGATCACCTTGGGTAATGTGTTGTATAGTGGGTGTTTCGTTTTGTTTGAGGTGCAATGTAAAAACAAAACCCTAATTGTCAAAAAAAATTGAATTCAAACAATTCACTGATTTGGGAAGATAGTCTTTATTGAATGAAGCAAAAATAATAAAATGGAAAGAATCTTAATCCACTATATGAAAATAAATAAATAATTTGCTTTCTCATGGAGCCATCCAAACAAAAGGTGATATCCTGTTTTTTTATTAGCTATGCAGCTAAAAAGACTCCTCTGCTAATTCATTCATACACCCTCAAAAGAATGCTAAATGCTTGAAAACAAATTTGGCACAGGATACAGGGGTTGCAAGAGGAAAACGAGTACATGAGTTGTTGAGAGACATCTAGAGGTGCCAGGTCTAGTTTATGTCATCTGGATGAGATCAGTGTTTAGCTAGAGTCATGAGAGGACTACATGTAGGGGGGGAAAATCAGCTCCAACCTGCTTGCCCTGTTCTGCAGTAGGACAACAGAGCTAGGGGCCATGTATCTAAAGACAGAAGTTGCCCTGACATTGCTGTATGAACAATCCTTTACAAACTTCTCTAATGTGAATTTATATACAAGTGCAAACATGGTACCAACTAATTTGACCAGTTCAACACTCCTTTTATATAAATGCAAACATGGTACTGGTTCATCACTCCAATTTCCCTCATCTAAGTCTCAGCCTCTTTTGCGAGAAATGGTGCAAGATGGATAAAAGAGCATTTGTCATGTTAAATGTACTAGTATTGCACTGAACACAAGTGTGACAGTGAAAGCCAAAATATTTCCTGTTTTCCATATTCAATACCTCTTATACCAATAGGCATTACAAGAATGAGAAAGTTGATTTGAAAGGCATAAACCCTAACACACATACAACCAATAAACAGACAAAAATGTAAAGCAGTTGCAGATGGTGGTGATGTCAGTAGCACTCACCAAGAGGATACGTAGCCCTGGAGAAGAGAGAGAGGGGGGGAGAGACCAAGAAAAGTTCATCCCTACAGTGTGCTCAGAGCAGAGAACCGGAGGGGGGAAACACCTGTTTCTCCTCAAAATGATGTGGTCTAATCATGGACATTGAACTAACTAACCGTTGTGTGTTTGCAAAATACTAGTGGTACATATCTCAAACTGGTTGCAACAGTTGCCCCGCCTTTTGGCTATGTAAGGAGACCTGGGATGAAACGTCCAAGAAGACGCTTTTCAAAAGGATGACATTGTGACAGCAACAGAATGAAACACACGGAAAAATATATAAAGCTTTATAAACAATGTGCATTGGTCTCACACACACACAAACACACAGGGCTTAAGAAGCAAAACCCAACACAAGAAGGTTATAGTGTTGGTGAGTGGAGTGTTAACCAGAGAAATACAGGTATAGAAAATAAAAACCAAGCTAAGAATCACTTATCACTGACTGTACAAAGATTCTCTTTCCTGCCCCCTGACTGGCTGGCTGGTTGGTTGTTACTGCTGAATGTGTGGTCTTGAGGCATGTGTCTGATGAAGATGGGAGAGGGCACGCTCAGACAGGACCAGGGGGAGTCGATGAGGGAGGGCCTGGGTAGGGAAAGATAGCAGTGACTTGAATGAACAGGACTGTTGCCGTTGTGGGCTAGAGACAGAGACCCCCACCAGGAGAGTAGGCTTGCTCTGAGCGCCAAGTCCAGGGGGTATATGGGCGTATGGGACGGAGGAAGAGGCGTCTCTGGGTTGCAGTGGAGGGTGAAGGCTACCCCTGGGACAGAGGAAGCGGGAAGAAAGAGTTACATCTGGTCCTTGAAGGCGTCCAGATCGAAGGCAGTGTCAAGGAAATTCTTCAGCTCCACCAGGTGGGCCTTCTTGTTTCCTGTGGCTGGGGCCGCAGCAGGAGGGCGACCAGCATACCTGAACACACATGTAATGGGAGAGAGTTTAATAAGAGTTTAACTAAACACAGACACACTTAGGAGAGAGGATAAGAGCAGATGAAGGGTTTGTTTACCAGACTGGCTTGGCGCGATCGATGGTGGTGCGCATGCGGGGTTTGACGTAGTCGTAGTAGCCCTGGTTCTTATGCTCCTCTTGGCACCACACCAGGTCGGCATTGGGGTACTTCTCGCTCTCAGCCTTCACCAGGTCGAAGGGGAAGGGGGACAGCTGCAAACAGAGAGACCACGTCATGTCATGAAGAAGAGTAAGGTAGCTCGGAAAGCCAAAGGGAGCACCAGTGGGTTTAGGGTGCCGTACACACAGAGAATGTGTGAAACGCGTTAGGTCAGGCAAAAGTTCCAACTCCTTTTCTAGTACATACCGCTCTGTGTGGGAGCCCTGAGATGTACGCCTGTACACGTGTTAAGTGTGTGTGTAGCTACCTGCTCCATGCGAGCAATGGCGACTGTGTCCTCCATGCCGTGGGCCTTTCGTTCCTTGGTGAGTTCGTAGTACACCTTCCCTGTGCAGAAGACAATGCGCTTCACCCCGGCTTGGTTCTGGGCCACTGGGCCATTATCTGGGATCAGGCGCTGGAAGTCTGTGCCTGGAGCACAGCAGGGAGACACAGCAACACTCACCCACTGCCAGACACCCAGATGGCATATACACCAGCCCTGTCCTTCAGACATACACACACCCACAGTCTTACCTGGCAGCATCTCATCAAAGTTGGACCTCGCCTCGGGGTGGCGCAGCAGGGATTTGGGGGTGAAAACGATGAGCTAGAAAAGAGGACAGATCAGAGGACAATGAGCTCTAATAAGCAGCTTTAGGGTAAACATGTTGTTGTTGACGGGGACTCACAGGCTTCCTGAAGGGTGCCAGAATCTGCCTCCTCAGCACGTGGAAGAAGTTGCCAGGGTTCGAACAGTTGACCACAATCCAGTTGCAGTCGTGGAGCTGGCGAATGGCAAAGTCTTCTGTGATGCTCTGGTGGAGAGGAGGAGGGTGAGAGGAAAGGGTAAGGACTAGGTCTGTTACGGTGATTCCACGTGACCCGCGAGTCACGGTAACTAGGCTTCTCCAAAACTGCGCTTTAATGCCGCTGACGGTCATTAGTAGCCTACCAAACTTGCTAATGCTGGTATTGTCCCTCTAATCACTCTAATCACTATGCTGCACCTGTTGCGCAGCGAGAGCGAGCTCCTCATAGCTGGTTGACACATGGAATGAAATAAGTGTTCCTGTTGGGCAACGTTTTCACAGGCAAGGCTACACAATTGCATGATAAAACAGAGTTGATGACCTCTATTAAAAAGAGGAGGATCCCATCAACTAGGCCAACTATATTTATTTCTCAACTTTCCATATATTAAGCACATTACTTCGCTTTTCAACCGGAGTAGTTTACCTGGCTGGCATAAAAATGAACTGCGGAGAAAAGCTTTCTTCAATTACTATTCAAGTGCATATGGATGACGTCTTTTTACCCTGTCCCTGTCCCAACAGATGCATGATAATAGCCCATTCTAAATCAAAACTAATTTCACACATACAGTGCATTCGGAAAGTATTCAGACCCCTTCTTTTTTCCCACATTGTTACGTTACAGCCTTATTCTAAAATAGATTACATATATTTTTTTACTCAATATACACATAATACCCCATAATGACAAAGTGAAAAGTTTATTTTTACTTTTGCAAATGTATAAATGAAAAAGTTCTCAGACCTTTTGCTATGACACTCGAAATTGAGCTCAGGAGCAACCTGTGTTTCCATTTATCATCCTTGAGATGTTTCTTCAACTTAGAGTCCACCTATGGTAAATTACAATTGATTGGACATTATTTGGAAAGGCACACACACCTGTCTATATAAGGTCCCACAGTTGACAGTGCATGCCAGAGCAAAAACCAAGCCATGAGGTTGAAGGAATTGCCTATAGAGCTCCTTGACAGTATTGTGTCAAGGCACGGATCTGGGGAAGGGTACCAAAACAGCTCTGCAGCATTGAAGGTCCCCAAGAACACAGTGGCCTCCATCATTCTTAAATGGAAGAAGTTTGGAATCACCAATACTCTTCCCAGAGCTGGCCGCCTGTCAAACTGAGCAATCGGGGGAGAAGGGTCTTGGTCAGGGAGGAGACCAAGAACCCGATGGTCACTCTGACAGAGCTCTAGAGTTCCTCTGTGGAGATGGGAGAACCTTCCAGAAGGACAACCATCTCGGCAGCACTCCACCAATCAGGCCTTTTATGGTATAGTGGGCAGACGGAAGCCTCTCCCCAGTCAGAGCTTGGAGTTTGCCAAAAGGCACCAAAAGGACTCTCAGACCATGAGAAACAAGATTCTCTGGTCTGATGAAACCAAGATTGAACTCTTTGGCCTGAATACCAAGCGTCATGTCTGGAGGAAACCTGGCACCATCCCTACGGTGAAGCATGGTGGTGGCAGCATCATATTGTGGGGATGTTTTTCAGCAGCAGGGACACTAGTCAGGATCGAGGGAAAGATGAACGGAGTAAAGTACAGAGAGATCATTGATGAAAACCTGCTCCAAAGTACTCAGACTGGGGCAAAGCTTCAACTTCCAACAGGACAACGACCCTAAGCACACTGCCAAAACAACGCAGGAGTGGCTTCTGGACAAATCTCTGAATGTCCTTGAGTGGCCCAGCCAGAGCCCGGACTTGAACCTGATCGCACATCTCTGGAGAGACCTGAAAATAGCTGTGCAGCAACGCTCCCCATCCAACCTGACAGAGCTTGAGAGGATCTGCAGTGAAAAATGGGAAAAAAATGGGAAACTCAGGTGTGCCAAGCATGTAGTGCCATACCCAAGAAGACTTGAGGCTGTAATCGTTGCTTCAACAAAGTACTGAGTAAAGGGTCTGAATACTTATGTAATTGTGATAGATTTCTTTGAAATGTTATAAAAAAAAAAAAAACTAAGAACCTGTTTTTGCTTTGTCATTATGGGTTATTGTGTGTAAATTGATGAGGAAAAAACAATAAAATCGATTTTAGAATAAGGCTGTAACGTAATTTTTTGGGGAAAAAGTCAAGGGGTCTGAATAATTTTCGAATGCACTGTAAAGACGAGATTACATTGAGAATAATCTTAATGGTGAGAATATTATAACATGTTCATAGTTCAAATCATAGTCGTATGCATCATGTAGCCTAGCCCATAGGCCTATTTGTGTTGCTAAGGTTTGTATCACAAACAGCTCTGCACCCCCCACAGCAACTTGCCCAAGCCTCCCCCATTTCTCCTTCACCCAAATCCAGATAGCTGATGTTCTGAAAGAGCTGCAAATCTGCCGGGCTAGACAATCTGGACCCTGTCTTTCTAAAATTATCAGCCGAAATTGTTGCAACCCTAACCTATTACTAGCCTGTTCAACCTCACTTTCGTATCGTCTGAGATCCCCAAAGATTGGAAAGCTGCCACGGTCATCAAAGGGAGAGACACTCTAGACCCAAACTTCTACAGACCTATATCTATCCTACCCTGCCATTCTAAGGTCTTCGAAAGCCAAGTTAACAAACAGATCACCGACCATTTCGAATCCCACTGTACCTTCTCGGCTATGCAATCTGGTTTCCGAGCTGGTCATGGGTGCACCTCAGCCACGCTCAAGGTCCTAAACGATATTATAACCGCCATCGATGAGACAATACTGTGCAGCTGTATTCATCGACTTGGCCAAGGCTTTCGACGCTTGTCAATCACCACATTCTTATCGGCAGACTCAACAGCCTTGGTTTCTCAAATGACTGCCTCGCTTGGTTTACCAACTACTTGTCAGATGGAGTTCAGTGTGTCTGGACCTCTGGCAGTCTCAATGGGGGTGCCACAGGGTTCAATTCTCAAACAGACTCTCTTCTCCGTATACATCAATGATGTCGCTCTTGCTGCTGGTGATTCTCTGATCCACCTCTATGCAGACGACACCATTCTGTATACTTCTGGCCCTTCTTTGAACACTGTGTTAACTAACCTTCATACGAGCTTCAATGCCATACAACTCTCCTTCCGTGGCCTCCAACTGCTCTTAAATGCAAGTAAAACTAAATGCATGCTCTTCAACCGATCACTGCCAGCACTTGCCCGCCCGTCCAGCATCACTAATCTGGACGGTTCTGACTTAGAATATGTGGACAACTACAAATAGCTAGGTGTCTGGTTAGACTGTAAACTCTCCTTCCAGACTCACATTAAGCATATCCAATCCAAAATTAAATCTAGAATCGGCTTCCTATTTCGCAACAATGCATCCTTCACTCATGCTGCCAAACATACCCTCGTAAAACTGACTATCCTACCGATCCTTGACTTCAGCGATGTCATTTACAAAATAGCCTCCAACACTCTACTCAGCAAATTGGATGCAGTCTATCACAGTGCCATCCGTTTTGTCACTAAAGCCCCATATACTACCCACCACTGCGACCTGTATGCTCTCATTGGCTGGCCCTTGCTTCATATTCGTCACCAAACCCACTGGCACCAGGTCATCTATAAGCTTTTTGCTAGGTAAAGCCCCACCTTATCTCAGCTCACTGGTCACCATTACAGCACCCACCCGTAGCACATGCTCCAGCAGGTATATTTCACAATTCCTCCTTTGGCCGCCTTTCCTTCCAGTTCTCTAATGCCAATGACTGGAACGAATTGCAAAAATCACTGAAGCTGGAGACTCATATCTCCCTCACTAACTTTAAGCACTAGCTGTCAGAGCAGCTCACAGATCACTGCACCTAGCCCATCTGTAAATAGCCCATCCAACTACCTCATCCCCATACTGTTATTTATTTTTTTGCTCCTTTGCACCCCAGTATCTCTACTTGCACATTCATCTTCTGCACATCTATCATTCCAGTGTTTCATTGCTAAATTGTAATTACTTCGCCACTATGGCCTATTTATTTCCTTACCTCCCTTATCTTACCTCAATTGCACACACTGTATGTTAACTTTTTTTTCCTCTTTTTTGTTTTACTGTATTATTGATTGTATGTTTGTTTATTCCATGTGTAACTCTGTGTTGTTGTTTGTGTCGCACTGCTTTGCTTTATCTTGGCCAGGTCGCAGTTGAAAATGAGAACTTGTTCTCAACTAGCCTACCTGGTTAAATAAAGGTGAAATAAAGAAAATAAAAAAACTGAAGTGGCCAAATAACTCCAAAACGTAGCCTATAGGCCCAAGACACCTGGAACACGGTTGGAGAGCCCATAGCCTACTGCAACTAGCGCTCACAGCCTCACGTCAGAAGTGGATGTTCATTCATGTTTATCAAATGTCAAATTTCTAAGTTGTTGCAAACATCAACATTTAAGGTTAAGTTAAGACATTTTTAAGGTTAGGGATAAGTTTAGGCATTAACTCAGAAGGGTTAAGTTAAGGCTTAAGGTTAGGCATAAGCTTAAAACAAAAATCGCAAAAACAACTTATTATCGCTGTATTGGAACTTGTAAACTTTGGAATCAGAGGCAGATACTTACAGTGGCATTAACTCAATGGTTAAGTTAAGGGATAAGGATTGGGATAGGCTTAAAACAAACATGGAAAAGTGGCCTCCTATGAAGGTGCCACGTTGAAAGTCACTGAGCTCTTAAGTAAGGCCATTCTACTGCCAATGTTTGTCTGTGAAGATTGCATGGCTGTGTGCTCGATTTTATACAACTGTCAGCAGCGAGTGTGTCTGAAATAGACGAATCCACTAATTTGAAGGGGTGTCTACATACTTTTGTATATATAGTGTATATTAGTAGGCTATATGTAAAGACCAGATTAAATTGAGAATAGTCAGTGAAAATATTATCAATTGCTTGTCAAATTGTGAATGATTGTGTTTGTGCAGCCCGCACAAGAAACAGAGCAGAGCGCTTGTCATTCATGACTTTCCAAATCATCATTAGTGGCAAAATATCCTTTCTATTTTATTCGGCTCATGTTCAATTGCATTAGGCTTACTATAAAATAATAACACGGGAATTAAGCAAATCATACCTGCTAAATGAACTAGTGGAGCCCACAACCATATGGCATAGCAAGATCAGGGCCTAACATAAGGACAACTCAGAATAGGTTATGCTGTTCTTCTAAAATAGGCTACATTTTCTTCATATCAATGTTTCTTTAGACCTGCCTAGAATAATGGATTTATTGTGATGGTGTAGGCTATTTTAAATAGATTTATTAGACTTTAAAAATGTAGATGTTCAAAAAGGTACGCATCAGTGGCTTACAGGCTATGCGTGGAAGACGGAAATGCTAAACGTGTTTTTGTTAATTAATGGTCAATTACCGTGAGACTGGTATTTATTTGCATGACAATCACCGACTGACAAAATTTCATGACCTCCACAGTCCTAGCAAGGACCAGTTCCGGTTTCATCCACATGTAGTCTACATTTCCACCGATTCTTTATTGTATTCTCACATTAAGTACCATGCCACTGAAGCTTCGGGGGTGTTTAAATTTGAATTTCACATTATGTATACATTTGCTAGTAACCAGCGTGCGGGAGACACTTCAACCACCTGTTTCTGTTGCAAAATTGCCTTAATATTACCCAGAGCAGTGGTATACAAAGTCGGGGTCTCGACCCTCCCAAAATGTAAGAAGAAAAAGAAGAAGATTATTCTATTGGAAAATACACTTTTTTAAAAAAGATAATCTGAAAAAAAATAATTTTATTGAGTACATTTATTTATTGGTTTCTTTTCATGTTGATAAGAGATGAAAATGCAATAAATCGAAGGTTATTTGTTGATGTAAAAATAGAAATGTATAGATTTTAAGGTTGTGTCATTAGATTTGGGTTGCGAGAAATTATTGGAAGAAATGTGGTCCCTGCTGAAAAAGTTTGAATACCCCCGCCTTAGAGAAAGATTCCACTCTATTTGGAAGAAAATGTCTAGATGTCAATGTCAGGCATGAACTAGAATACATGAACAGCCTTTTGGATACAAGAGGCAGTGCAGAATGATTAGGAGTGAGGGGTTGACCTACCGGGAGCACGTCAGGATCATCGTTGCACATCTGGAGGAATCTCTCTGGACGAGCAGAGGAGTGTTCTGGGCCCTGTGGAGGAGAGCAGTGAGGTCACTAGGGCTGGCACAGAAAACCAACGATTATGGATGAATAAAATAACCGTCATATTAACAATGTTTTTATCAACTTTATTTTCAAGTACAGTACCAGTCAAAAGTTTGGACACCTACTCATTCAAGGGTTTTTATTTTTTACTAATATCTACATTGTAGAATAATAGTGAAGACATCAAAACGATGAAATAACACATACGGAATCATGTAGTAATCAAAAAGAAAATGTTAAATCTAAATATATTTTAGATTCTTCAAAGAAGCCACCCTTTGCCTTGACAGCTTTGCACACTCTTGGCATTCTCAACCAGCTTCACCTGGAATGCTTTTCCAACAGTCTTGAAGGAGTTCCCACATATGCTGAGGACATATGCTGAGCACAAACCATCTCAGTTGGGTTGAGGTCGGGTGATTGTGGAGGCTAGGTCATCTGATCCAGCACTCCATCACTGTCCTTCTTGGTCAAATAGCCCTTACACAGCCAAGAGGTGTGTTTTGGGTCATTGTCCTGTTGAAAAACAAATGATAGTCCCGCTAAGCGCAAACCAGATGGATGGCGTATCGCTGCAGAATGCTGTGGTAGCCATGCTGGTTAAGTGTGCCTTGAATTCTAAATAAATCACTGACAGTGTCGCCAGCAAAGCACCCCCACACCATCTCCTCCATGCTCCACAGTGGGAACCACACATGCAGAGATCATCCAAACCAAAAATATCTAATTTGGACTCATCAGACCAAAGGATTTCCGCTGGTTAAATGTCCATTGCTCGTGTTTCTTGGCCCAAGCAAGTCTCTTCTTCTTATTGGTGTCCTTTAGTAGTGGTTTCTTTGCAGCAATTCAACCACGAAGGCCTGATTCACACAGTCTCCTCTGAACAGTTGATGTTGAGATGTGTCGGTTACTTGAACTCTGTAAAGCATTTATTTGCGCTGCAATTTCTGAAGCTGGTAACTCTAATGAACTTATCCTCTGCAGCAGAGGTAACTCTGGGTCTTCCATTCCTGTGGCGATCCTCATGAGAGCCAGTTTCAATATAGTGCTTGATGGTTTTAGCGACTGCACTTGAAGAAACTTTCAAAGTTCTTGAAATCTTCGGGATTGACTGACCTTTATGTCTTAAAGTAATGATGGACTGTCATTTTGCTTTGCTTATTTGAGCTGTTCTTGTCATAATATGGACTTGGTCTTTTACCAAACAGGGCTATGTTCTGTATACCACCCCTACCTTGTCACAACACAACTGTATGGCTCAAACTTAAGAAATTCCACAAATTAACTTTTAACAAGGCACACTTGTTAATTGAAATACATTCCAGGTGACTACCTCATGAAGCTGGTTGAGAGAATGCAAAGCTGTCATCAAGGCAAGGTGATTACTTTGAAGAATCTCAAATAGAAAATGTTTAACACTTTTTTGGTTACTACATGAAACCCTTAAATTGTTTGAAAGTCCATCTCCTCCTTACAACGAGTGCTCTGGGGTACTTACCATGCCCTCCATGCCGTGGGGCAGCAGCAGGACTATGCCATTCTGGCGGACCCACTTGGCCTGGCCGGGGCAAATGAACTGGTCGATGATGCACTGGGCTGTGTTATGGAAGTCTCCGAACTGGGCCTCCCACAGGACCAGGGCATTGGGACTGGCCATGGCAAAGCCCAGCTCGAAACCTAACAGAGACCGAAGAAAGAAAGAGAGAGAGAAAGAGAGAGAGAGTGAGTGTGAGTGATAGTCAGTGATCAAGGTTAAAATCTTTCCGGGTTGGTGTATCGTCTTGTTGTTAATGCCAATGTCAAAGCTTGCTAGCAAGAGCTGCCCCCTCCCAATTGGCTGTCGCGTCACTGAAATTTGAAATGTTGAATGTTGGTTGTTGCGCTCTCGTCGCGGACAGTGAGGTCGCTGTGTCTCCTTTCATTCAAAATGACTGGTCGCTAGGTCCCCGATTATCTCTCCAAGTGTGAGTCCCCAGTTAGTAGCAGGTGGAGATAGTAGTAAGGGATTAATTGAATGAGAGTTCCTGTGATATTTCCCAGTTTCTCTGAATCTGTTTCCATAGTAAATGTTTCCACAGCAAATGTGAGGGAGAGAGCGACTGACCCAGCACGCCGTACTCAGACAGGGAGCTGTTGCAGACGGTGTAGGGGGCCTGGTTGGGGGCCACGTGGTTCATGGGGATGCAAACTCTCTTGTCCACGTTCTGGTCGTGCAGCACATGGTGTCGGTGACTGTCAGGGAGGGACACACACAGCAGGGACAATGAGGGACAAGAGACAAGATCTGCATCCCAAATGGCAGCCTATACCCTACTTTTGACCAGAGACCATCATTTGGGACACACTCAAGATTACATGTTCAAAAATGGAAACATTTTGATTTCCTGGGACTGAAAGTCCCTCTCCCTCTCTGTCTCGTCACCTGAAGGTGCCTCTCTCCACGTCCTGGCCGCTGAGGCGAACGTGGATGCCCTCTTTGAGCAGAGAGCCAAAGGCCATGTATTCTCCCAGGGCCCAGTCCACAGTGCGGTTCTTGATCATCTCCCCTCGGGCCTTCAGGATACGGCTCAGACCTACGGAGGAGTGCAAACCAGACACTTGTCACCGGGTGTAAATCTTGCTGTGTGTGCACAGAAAACAAAGGCGCCGTCAAATGTGTGTTTAAAGCCAGAGTCATTAAAAGAGCCATGTCTTCACTCTGCACTTTGTCTCTTTTGCTTTTGACTCTCCCTCCATCAGAGGATTAAAATGTTAAAAGGCATAGAGATACATTATATAATATTATTATGTTCTGAATTCTATAGTTTAGAGTAGGGTTCCCCACCTCCATGGATGGTGAAGTCTTCGACTGGCACCGAGGAGGCCACCTGTCCGATGTGGGTCAGCTCCTCCTCAGTCAGGCCAGTGGACGGGCAGGTCAGGCTCTTGGGCTGGCCATCCAGGTTGAAAAAACCTACACACAACCACACACACACACACACAGGTCCATTATTCACAACACATACACACAGCATTGTGTATGTGTGTCTGTGAGCTGTTAACCCACTCACCAGGCCAGGGAGAGTCCAGCCAGTGTTTGATGTGGAGGATCTTCTCATCCTTGGAGCGAACATGTGCCTCCTCACAGATCTTATCATACTTGGCAATCTCCTCCTGTAGAGAGAGGGAAGGCAGAAGTGGAGAGGGTGACTCCTTGGCTCTACTCTATGGAGAGTGTGAGATATGGTCGAAGTGGTTGAGCCCTGACCTCATACTCCTGTCTCGTGACGACCCCCCCTCTGCGATGAGTTTCTCGCCATACTTCTGCATCACTCCCTTCTGCTTCTTGATCTGCTTGTACATCAGGGGCTGGGTGAACATGGGCTCGTCCATCTCGTTGTGTCCCAACCGCCGGTAGCACACCTGCCAACACACAAACATTGTTAATAAACACACACACATCAATGCCGCGGTGGCACCCCCCCAGCCCCCCACGATGGCGTGCGCGACACCCACACTGCCCAAATCATAGGCATTTTTGGGGGCTAATAATGAGGTTGGCAGAAGACTGCCTCAGGAGGAATTGTAGGCTATAGACTATTATGGGTTCTTTATAATTAGCTGCTCTTCAGTAGCTAACTAGAAATACATTTAAATGTACAAATCAGGGCTCTCACTAGGATTTTCTGACAAGGTGGTGCTGATGTAGGACTAAGGTTGGGTAGGGGGAGAGGTCCATAGGCGGTTAGTCAACTGTAACTGCCATTTCCTGAAACCTAAAATCTTAAATTATGTCAAACAAGGTAGTAGTAAATTGAGGTGGTCTCAATGACACATTTTTCTACATTAAATGTATGGGTAATGACTATTCTAATTAATAGGTGTCTATGTGGATAGTCTAGTGTACTATGAAACAAATGAACTAGGCCTATAAACTTGTTTTCAATCTCCATCCCTGACCTAATCCATCAAGTTAGGTCTGACTATTGACTACCATTCATTCAACATTGGTGAACTGACTATTATCACATCATTAGCAGTCTACTGTTGACATACAGATATATCAAGAAGGACAGATCAAGAACTGATTAATTAACATTTGCCTACTAATCTTTAACAGTCCAACATAACTTTCTGTGAAGGCCTCCATGAGCGGAACAGGTCTCTGCCATGTCTGTTTCCATCCACGCAACACCGTACATGTTTCCTTGCCCGTAAATGAGCTTGCGCCTACTACCTGGCAAGAAATTGTTCTCACTTAGTTGACTAAACACTGTAGCCAACTACCTTGTCGTAATGACGCCTTAGCTAAGGCGTTAACCATTGAAATAATAGTTGCTATGTGCTTGACTAACGCATACAATTTAGGAAAATGTATTTAGCAAACAGTCATTCTCCATTTTCCCCAGCCCTTTTCCTCACACATCAGAGGTATCAACAGACGAAGTGAGGAGCTGCCATCCAGTTCGAGGGAAGAAAATAGTACTAAGACTACGGGGGTCAGGCTGGAGCAGCTCAGCTCTAACTTCAGACGATTGAGTCAAATACCACACTGTGCCAACTAAAAGCTTATTTTTGTGTATTTTAAATCAAACGCCGACTACAACAAGTGTAGACCTTACCGTGAAATGCTTACTTACATTTGCTTACTTATTTTAGGGTAGTTTTTCGTATCAGCATACTTTAACCTCAAATTACGTGTATGGTACGCAAAATGCGTGCAAGTTGGCAGGTCTGCACACACAAACACACTGGTACTGACACTGACGTTGGCTGCTGTGGACATCATAAGGCGGGGCTAAATTAACTGGTACTACTGAGTTTGTGAGTAAGAAGCCTTCTTTCCCTATATATTTCCTCCTAACCTCTACTTAAGCAGACAGTGGTTTGATATGAACCAGTGGGAAACTTAGAGGTAGGGTGAAGTTGCCCCTGATCTTGCGTCAGTTATGCATTTTCCCCACTAATAGTTAAGGTTAGGATTGGGGGAAGGGAAGCTGATCCTATATCTGTACCTAGGGAACTATACTCACCAGGTCCACCACCACGTCCTTGTGGAAGGTGGCTCTCCACTCGGCGGCAACGTTGCACACATACACCACAGCCTCAGGGTCGTCAGCATTCACGTGGAAGATTGGAGCATTAACCACCCGGGCCACGTCAGTGGGGTACGGAGAGGAGCGTGCCATACGGGGGTCAGTGGTGAAGCCAATCTGGGGGAAGGTAGGGGTTGAGAGGGTTAGCACACCAGCCATCCACACAACCACTGGTTTTCTACCATGGCTGGAACAAAGTCTATTTGTATCTTCTCCAGACCAGGTGTGGTCAGTGGTTTGCTTGGCGTGTGTGTGCGCACACCTGGTTGTTGACGACCACATGCACCGTGCCGTGGGTGGAGTAGGACGGCAGATCGCTGAGATGGAAGGTCTCGTACACAACGCCCTGACCGGCGAAGGCAGCATCACCGTGCATCAGGATGGACATCACCTGGAACATAAACAATCCAACATCAAATGCAGAATATTCACAATCCATTCTTGCATGAGGTAATAACTCATCAAATAAAGTCGGATTGGTGAAAGCGATATGGTGGAAACCATAGTTTCACTCATCCGGTACAGATCAGTGTGTAAGTGAAGGGCAGAAAAAGGGGTGTTTATTTTTATTTTTGTTGGTCCCGAAACCTGGGATCGAACCGAAAGAGTGCCTTTCTACAGTACATAAAAGGACTATGATCTCTGCAAGTACTCCCTTGTCACGCTGAAGAAAAAAAAATACGCCGGTATTCAAACCGTGTTCAAAACCAGCGGTGTCGGTCGGTACCTTGTGTCCCTCTGTGTCTCCGCAGTAGAACTGCTCTGCCTTGGTCTTGCCCTGCACCACGGGGTCCACAGCCTCCAGGTGGGAGGGGTTAGCCATGAGGGACAGAGTGATGTTGCGGTCCGTCACACGGTTGATCCTCCTGTGGTACATCCCCAGGTGGTACTTGACGTCACCAGAGCCCTGCAACAACAACAAAGTCAAACATACTGGCAGCAGAACACAGCTAGGCATCTACAATAGAGCCACACATTTCAGACAAGTCAGTAGTTGTGTTCTATTTAGTACAGTCAAAAATTGCAGTGGGTGGGCTAGATGGGACTCGCCTCATCAGCAGCCTCCAGCTTGGAGTCAAACTGGCAGAAGATCTGCTCCAGCTCCTTGCGGATGACGTTGGCCAGCATTCAGACGACCCCTAGGAGATTGTGAGCATGTGTCAGAGGAGAAAAGGCTGAAAGTCAAACCACATTGCAGAAACTAAAGCATCCCCTCCCCTTGTGTTCCTTTTGTTATTACCCACCTGTGTGGCATGCCCATGACAACGTTCTCCACACCCTTCTCGCTGGACTTGTCGATGATGGTCTTGAGGGCGGGGATCAGAGACTCGCAGCCCTCCAGGCCGAAAAGCGCTTCTCTGACGACCACTTCCTCTGGAGGAACTCCTCGAACCTGCAGTACACAGCGCACGTCGTCAGCACACGGCCATATCCGTTTGGAGAGAAGGACTCCAGAAATCTCCTATGATATTAGTTTGCAGGATTGGTCCAATGCAGGGCTCTAGACAAAAAAAATCCCCTGATGGCACTAACATTTTCAGTTGGTGGTGCCACCCCATGATTTGTTCACACCAAAAATAAACTGCGGCGTGACGCAATAGAAAAATGTGTTATCGTCTTATAAAGTCATTCAGTGTGCTTTATTAGGGGTGTAAGACTAAGATGGCATTCAAGAAATATGTTGTTTCATCTAACATGTCCATGCAGGAATACATGACCAACAATATTTTTATGTGCAATCTAATCCAGTGACTGTCATGTATTTTGGATTGACAATGAGGCTATTGATATTACATTTTTTTGTACAATAGAGATTGATTTGACTACATCTTTATTTGCACTATTATCGTAGGAAAATTTATTTGGAGCCAAATCACCTCCTGAGTAAGTAAAACGCAAAACACATTAGCTATATTGCTAACTCTAAACATAATACCCGCTGCTGGTAAGCATGTATTAATAAAACAGTAAATTCAATATCCTAAAAAAAAAACCTTGGTTACTGCCCAATGACACCTGCAAGAGCTGATGTGCATTTCGCACACTCGGCATCTCAAGGCCGAATCAATTATCTTGCTTGTAAAATTGCTAGAGCTCAATATTTAGAGTTGAGAAATAAAAATGATTGACAGAAAGAGGACTCTCCAGTCATCAACTTTGACAACAGTAGTTGCTTCTAGGGCTGCACAATGAATTGAATTGTAATCGAAATTGCAATATTGACGTGTGCTTCTCAGTCCATTTTTATAGTTTATTCCATTTGATGTCTCTCTCCCGTCTCCGCGTCTCTCAACTCAATTTCACTTTAAGGGGCTTTATCGGCATGGGAAACATATGTTTACATTCAAAAGCGAGTGAAATAAATAAAAAAATAACAGTAAACATTACACTCACAAGTTGCAAAAGAATAAAGACATTTCAAATGACCTTATGTCTACAGTTGAAGTTGGAAGTTTACATACACCTTAGCCAAATACATTTAAACTCAGTTTCACAATTCCTGACATTTAATCCTCCCTGTCTTAGGTCAGTTAGGATCACCACTTTATTTTAAGAATGTGAAATGTCAGAATAATAGGAGAGAGAATTACTTATTTCAGGTTTTATTTCTTTCATCACATTCCCAGTGGGTCAGAAGTTTACATAAACTCAATTAGTATTTGGTAGCATTGCCTTTAAATTGTTTAACGTGGGTCAAACGTTTCGGGTAGCCTTCCACAAGCTTCCCACAATAAGTTGGGTGAATTTTGGCCCATTCCTCCTGACAGAGCTGGTGTAACTGAGTCAGGATTGTAGGCCTCCTTGCTTGCACACGCCTTTTCAGTTCTGCCCACAAATTTTCTATGGGATTGAGGTCAGGGCTTTGTGATGGCCACTCCAATACCTTGACTTTGCTGTCCTTAAGCCAGTTTGTCACAACTTTGGAAGTATGCTTGGAGTCATTGTCCATTTGGAAGACCCATTTGCGACCAAGCTTTAACTTCCTGACTGATGTCTTGAGATGTTGCATCAATGTATCCACATCATTTTCCTGCCCCATGATGCCATCTATTTTGTGAAGTGCACAAGTCTCTCGTGCAGGAAAGCACCCCCACAACATGATGCTGCCACCCCCGTGCGTCACGGTTGGGATGGTGTTCTTTGGCTTGCAAGCCTCCCCCCTTTTTCCTCCAAACACAACAATGGCCATTATGGCCAAACAGTTCCATTTTTGTTTCATCAGACCAGAAGACATTTCTCCAAAAAGTACAATCTTTGTCCCCAGTTGCAGTTGCAAACCGTAGTCTGGCGGTTTTAGAGCAGTGGCTTCTTCCTTGCTGAGCGGCCTTTCAGGTTATGTCGATATAGGACTCATTTTACTTTGGATATAGATACTTTTGTGCCCGTTTCCTCCAGCATCTTCACAAGGTCCTTTGCTGTTGTTCTTGGATTGATTTGCACTTTTCGCACCAAACTACGTTCATCTCTAGGAGACAGAACTCGTCTCCCTCTGCGGTATGACGGCTGCGTGGTCCCATGGTGTTTATACATGCGTACTATTGTTTGTACAGATGAACGTGGTACCTTCAGACGTTCAGAAATTGCTCCCAAGGATGAACCAGACTTGGAGGTGTACAATTGATTCTGAGGTCTTGGCTGATTTCTTTTGATTTTCCCATGATGTCAAGCAAAGAGGCACTGGGTTTGAAGGTAGGCCTTGAAATACATCCACAGGTACACCTCCAATTGACTCAAATGATTAGTCAATTAGCCTATCAGAAGCTCCTAAAGCCATGAAATCATTTTCTGGAATTTTCCAAGCTGTTTAAAGACACACTCAACTTAGTGTATGTAAACTTCTGGCCCACTGGAATTGTGATAGTGAATTATTAGTGAAATAATCTGTCTGTAAACAATTGGAAACATTACTTGTGTGATGCACACAGATGTCAAAACAGACTTGCAAAAACTAGAGTTTGACACCTAAGACAGCGCTACAGGACGGACAGCTGATCGTACTCGCAGTGGCAGACCACGTGTAACACCTGCACAGGATCTGTACATCCGAACATCACACCTGCGGGACAGGTACAGGATGCAAAAAACTGCCAGAGTTACACCAGGAACGCACAATCCCTCCATCAGTGCTCAGACTGACCGCAATAGGCTGAGAGAAGCTGGACTGAGGGATTGTAGGCCTGTTGTAAGGCAGGTCCTCACCAGACATCACCGGCAACAACGTCGCCTATGGGCACAAACCCACCGTCGCTGGACCAGACAGGACTGGCTAAAAGTGCTCTTCACTGACGAGTCGTGGTTTTGTCTCACCAGGGGTAATGGTCGGATTTGCGTGTATCGTCGAAGGAATGAGCGTTACACCAAGGCCTGTACTCTGGAGCGGGATCGATCTGGAGGGGGAGGGTCCGTCATGGTCTGGGGCGGTGTGTCACAACATCATTGGACTGAGCTGGTCGTCATTGCAGGCAATCTCAACGCTGTGCGTTACAGGGAAGACATCCTCCTCCCTCATGTGGTACACTTCCTGCAGGCTCATCCTAACATGACCCTCCAGCATGACAATGCCACCAGCCATACTGCTCTTTCTGTGCGTGATTTCCTGCAAGACAGGAATGTCAGTGTTCTGCCATGGCCAGCGAAGAGCCCTGATCTCAATCCCATTGAGCAAGTCTGGGACCTGTTGGAATGGAGGGTGAGGTCCATTCCAAATGGGGGGAATGGCGACAAGGAGATGCACTGCAGTACTTAATGCAGCTGGTGGCCACAACAGATACCGACTGTTACTTTTGATTTTGACCCCCCCTTTGTTCAGGGACACATTATTCAATTTCTGCTAGTCACATGTCTGTGGAACTTGTTCAGTTTATGTCTCAGTTGTTGAATCTTATGTTCATACAAATATTTACACGTTAAGTTTGCTGAAAATAAACGTGAGAGGACGTTTCTTTTTTTTCCCAATTCCATTTTTTTGTCCAAATCGTGCCGCCATAACTGCTTCCAATGCTGTGCTTATCCCGCAATTGGATTTTAAAACATCACATCCTACATTCAGAACAACTTATTTTTTTATCCCAGAGTGTGGGGGCGTGGGAGTGAGTGAGTGGCTCGCTCTTCACAGCAGCAGGCACGGGGCAGAACAGAGACTTTAATTACAGGAATCATGAGGATAATGCACATTACTGTTTGACCAAATCATGGTTTCAGTAGCTTAAAAAAAATAGGAAGGTTGGAGTGAGGTGAGCATGTAGAATGTGCAGCTCGCATCGATGAGACTATTAAATGTTTTTACTTGCACAGCTAAGTCAAAGGGTAATAAAATGTGACAAAATGGTCGCAGTCTGTAGCCCTGCAATGACAGAAATCTGGACAAGCACTATAACAAGGTGGACTGTGAAAGCAATTCTTGACAACTGCTGACATGAAAAGGGCTTTATAAATGCATTTGATTAATTTATATTATTTGAGGGGTAAGTGGGGGTGGAAGTTTTTGGGGCGTGGCTCTGACCTGGTGGAGCGAACCATGCGGGCCAGCAGGGTCCTCTTCTCCTCCAGGGTGAACTGCATGACGCCGGGCTTCTCAAACTTTTCCCGGATCCACTGGCACTGGTCCAGGTCATTGATGAACATGAACTCAACCCCGATGTGCTGGCAGTAGGCCATCTGAAAAATGGGACAGCGTGTCTTGTCACTTGACCATGAAAATGAGCCTGATTGTACACTTTTCACACGTTCAAGAGAAACGACTGGAAAGAACCAACTTCTTTGAGACAGACCGGTGTGTGCGTGCGGTTTAGTTTGGATACCTCCAGGCGGCGGATTATCTCCCTCAGGGGCAAGGCGGTCTCAGTGCCCCCAATGAAGGTGGTGGTAGGCAGGCGGAACACTTTGTCCAAGTCCGACTCATCCAGTCCATAGAAGCCTGTTCAGCACACAGGGGCAGCAGACCATCCAGAAGGGCGGAGTGGCAGGAAGGAGAGGGTGGCAGGGGTTGAGGAGGGGGCAGATGCGGGGACAGTCAGTCCAGAGGAGAAAACACAAAGCAAACAGAAACACAGGGGAAAGAATGTAGGCCACAAAGACATTCCCCATGGAAAGAAAACAAAAAAAAAAAAAAACAAGCAGAGATGAGTTATTAGGATATAGGGAGAAAAAGCAGGGCAATGATGGATGAAAACACAGGAATATGCCATATGGTCGATGGCACCATAACGGCAACATGGAGGCAATGCAGCAAAATCAAAGGTGGTGCAGCATCACAGGCAAACAAACAGGACAAAGGTGGAGGCATGCAACATGAATGGATACACCGTGGATAGGAAAAGTCAATGAAGGGGTGAGACATGAGCAGAGGGGAGCAGTGGGTAAAAACAAGCACAGTATATCCAAAAAAAGAAAGAAAACAAACAAGGAAAAAATCGTTAGTGTCATCGAGTCAAGAGTACTATTATCAATCTGATAAATGTTATCTATTCTAAACTGGAATTGTCAGGCAAACTCCCCTTCCTGAACTAAATGAGGTGGCATACATTAGTCATTGTGATCTTTACATCTGTGTTAACAGTCACTATTCTGGTATTTACAGGGTCCAGCAGAATGCACAAGACTTAGGCTAAATTATCATTTAAATGATCAATGTTCTTCTACACTTTAAGATCCAGTGAATCACATAGGCCTATATATGTTCTGAAAATAGTGGTAACTGTGATGAACACTTGCAAAGCTTTTAAAATGGTGTTTCCTGTGATGCGAGTCTAAGCCCATGTCTCTATGGTTTCAGTGCTTCTCAGGTATATGGCCATGATTTTGGTTGATTTGAGTTGAAAGCATATTAAAGAGAGGGTATGGAGTGGGTGATAGCATCTAAAATACGCAGATTGTCAATGAAGTAAGGGAAGGTTACCCCAGTTTTAGGTCACCAGATATCCACTTTAGATTCTGTTTTTCAAAGACATTAGCCTACCCTGGATAAGCACCTTCTCTACAAAACGTACAGACACTTCGAAAATCTGTTATTAAAAATCACTCACCAGGCAAACAAAAGCTGGTAGGGGGAAACATGAACATGTTAAAACGACCCAACAATGCAAGTGTGGGGAGCACACACACACACACACACACACACACCTAACCAGCCACACACGTCAATGCTTGCTTAAAATGAACAGTTTAGATTTTCCCCATATTTTTATGGTGACTAGATTCTCCAGGAGATGAAAGCCAATTAAAGAGATCTTTTGAGGCAGTCAAGAAAGGACGAGATGTCATGAGCTGAATTTGTAGTGTGGCATCTATGTGCCAGGAGGATAACTATAATTCAATTGCTTGTTTTATGGTAGAGGTGACTCTTAGTTAAAATGCTAGTGCCAAAAAAGGTAATGAAATAGAAGTCAGTGTAATCTAAGATTACACAGAGACACTTAATATAATCTTATTTGATTGCCTCAAGAAAACAAGAGAAAAGCAACAATGTCGCAATCGCAAAATTAACAACTATGGAGTAGGCTAGTCGATGCATAAATGGCAAAGGAAATGGATGTGTGAGTATTGGTGATACAGGAAAGGAGAGTTTAATAATGTTAATAGTTCTAGCTACAAAAGGTTGGCAGTAATAGGGATTATATTAAATAGAATAGAGAATAGATCAAAAGAGAAAAATTAAAAAGAATGTGTGTGGGTTTGTTCATGTGTGTTACTGAAAGCGTGTGTGTCAAGGATGGAGACTTGAGCGATATCAAAGAGTATCCACGCAAAGAAGAATAAGTTGAGGGAAAGAACAAAGCTTAAATGACTGGACATGAGGCAGGAAAAACTATGGGTATCCTATAACGCTGTGACATCAGAAAAAAACAGTAATTAGCTGACCTGACATGCAGAAGTAGCGTTTCTCCAAGGACATGTAGAGCAGGTTCTTGCAGACTCTGCACACTCACTAGTAAATGCACTTCCAACACCATCACTGCCAGCCCACAAGGCAACAACATGGCTGTTCCTAAATGCCTCCTAAACGCCACAGACAGCAGCACACTGCAAGGAATACACACTCTCTTGCTACATAATGGAGAGACGTGGCTCCCCAATGACCAGGTCATTGCCATCACCAGCCAGACAGCACACGTCATCTATATACATTGTGTATCATGGGGGTTCCATGGAAGCCATTGCCTCACATTAGTCTGGACCCAAGAATCATGCAGGAGTGCAAAAGCATCATTGAGGTGCACCGAGGATCGGTGATAATTTTATCGTCGCAGGGCGGCAGGTATCCTAGCGGTTAAGAGCTTTGGGCCAGTAACCAAAAGGTTGCTGGTTCAAATCCCAGAGCCCATTACGTGATTAAAGCTGATTAAACAGCATGATCACAGGTGCAACTAGTGCTGGGGACCATTAAAGACCACTTTAAAATGTGCAGTTTTGTCACACAACACAATAGAACAGATGTCCCAAGTTGAGGGAATGTGCAATTGGCATGCAGACTGCAGGAATGTCCACCAGAGCTGCTGACAGAGAATTATGTTAATTTCTCTACCATGCGCTGCCTCCAATGTGAATTTGGAGAATTTGGCAGTACATCCAACCGGTGTCCACATACTTTTGGTCATGTAGTGTAAATATACATTACACATACTACATGACCCAAAGTATGTGGACACCTGCTTGTCTAACATCTCATTCCAAAATCAAGGGCATTAATATGCAGTTGGTCCCCCCTTTGCTGCTATAACAGCCTCCACTCTTCTGAGAAAACGTTCCACTCAATGTTGGAACATTGCTGTGGGGACTTGCTTCCATTCAGCCACAAGAGCATTAGTGAGGTCAGGCACTGATGTTTGGCGATTAGAACTGGCTCGCAGTCAGCGTTTCAATCAATCCCAAAGGCGTTCAAAGGGGTAGATGTCAGGGCTCTGTCAATGCCAGTCAAGTTCTTCCACACCGATCTCGACAAAACATTTCTGTATGGACCTCGCTTTGTACACAAGGGCATTGTCATGCAGAAACAGGAAAGAGCCTAACACACACAGTCAGAAGTTTTAGAACACCTACTCATTCAAGGGTTTTCTTTATTTGTATTATTTGACATTGTACAATAATAGCGAAGATAACAAAACTATGAAATAACACACGTATGGAATCATGTAGTAACCACATTTTTTTTTAACAAATCTAAATATATTTTATATTTGAGATTCTTCAAATAGCCACCCTTTGCCTTGATGACAGCTTTGCAAACTCATGGCATTCTCTCAACCAGCTTCACCTGGAATACTTTTCAAACAGTCTTGGAGTTCCCACATATGCTGAGAAATTGTTCACACTGCGGTCCAACTTATCCCAAACCATCTCAATTTGGTTGAGGTTGGGGGATTGTAGAGGCCAGGGCATCTGATGCAGCACCCCATCACTCTCCTTCTAGGTCAAATAGCCCTTACACAGCCTGGAGGTGTGTTTTGGTCATTGTCCTGTTGAAAAACAAATGATAGTCCCACTAAGCGCAAACCAGACGGGATGGCATATCACTGCAGAACGCTGTGGTAGCAATGCTGGTTACGTGTGCCTTGAATTATAAATAAATCACCAACAGTGTCACCAGCAAAGCACCTCCACACCATAACACCCCCTCCTACATACTTTACGGTTGGAAATACACATGCAGATATCATCCGTTCACCCACACCGCGCCTCACAAAGACACAGCAGTTGGAACCAAAAATCTCCAATTTGGAATCCAGACCAAAGATCAAATTTACACCAGCCTAATGTCCATTGCGTGTGTTTCTTGGCCCAAGCAAGTCTCTTATTGGTGTCCTTAAGTAGAGGTTTCTTTGCAGAAATTCAACCATGAAGGCCTGATTCACACAGTCTCCTCTGAACAGTTGATGTTGAGACGTGTCTGTTACTTGAACTCTGTGAAGCATTTATTTAGGCTGCAATTTCTGAGGCTGGTAACTCTAATGAACTGATCCTATGCAGCAGGTAACTCTGGGTCTTCCATTCCTGTGGCGGTCCTCATGAGAGCCAGTTTCATCATAGCGCTTGATGGTTTTTGTGACTGCACTTGAAGAAACTTTAAAAGTTCTTGAAATGTTCCATATTGACTGAACTTCATGTCTTAAAGTAATGATGGACTGTCGATTCTCTTTGCTTATTTGAGCTGTTCTTCCCATAATATGGACTTGGGCTTTTACCAAATAGAGTCATCTTCTGTATACCACCCCTACCTTGTCAGAACACTACTGATTGTCTCAAACGCATTGAGGAGGAAAGAAATTCCACAAATTAACTTTTAATCAGTTAACTGAAATGCATTCCATGAGACAACCTCATGAAGCTGGTTGAGAGAATGCCAAGAGTGTGCAAAGCTGTCATCAAGGCAATTGGTGGCCATTTTAGAAAACTCAAAAGATAAAATAAATTTTGATTGGTTTAACACTTCCATATGTATTCTCATAGTTTAATGTATTCACAATTATTCTACAATGTTGAAAATAGTAAAAATAAAAACCCTTGAATGAGTAGGTGTTCTAAAACTTTTGACAGAGACAGAGAGACTCAGACCATGAGAAACAAGATTATCTGGTCTGATGAAACCACGATTGAACTCTTTGGCCTGAATGTCAAGCGCCACGTCTGGAGGAAAACTGGCACCATCCCTACGGTGAAGCATGGTGGTGGCAGAATCATGCTGTGGTGATGTTTTCCAGCGGCAGGGACTGGGAGACTAGTTATGATCGAGGGAAAGATGAACAGAGCAAAGTACAGAGAGATCTTTGAAAACCTTCACCGTAGGGATGGTGGCAGGTTTCCTCCAGACGTGACGCTTGGCAATCAGACCAAAGAGTACAATCTTTGTTTCACCAGACCAGAGAATCTTGTTTCTCACGGTCTAAGAGTCTTTTTGTGCCTTTTGACAAACTTCAAGCGGGCTGCCATGTGCCTTTTACTGAGTGGCTTCCATCTGGCCACTAACATAAAGGCCTGATTGGTGGAGTGCTGCAGAGATTGTGGTCCTTCTGGAAGATTCTCCCATTTCCACAGAGGAACTCTGGAGCTCTATCAGAGTGACCATCGGGTTCTCTAGGAAGAGTCTTTGTGGTTCCAAACTTCTTCCATTTTAAGAATGATATATGCCACTGTTTTGGGGGACCTTCAATGCTGCAGATCACTTCCACAGATCTGTGCCTCGACAGAAACCTGTCTGTCTCGGAGCTCTACGGACAATTCCTTCGACCTCATGGCTTGGTTTTTGCTCTGACATGCACTGTGAATTGTGGGACCTTATATAGACAGGCATGTGCCTTTCCAAACCATGTCCAATCAATTGAATTTACCACAGGTGGACTCCAATAAAGTTGTAGAAACATCAAGGATGAAACCGGATGCACCTGAGCTCAATTTTGACTTTGATAGCACAGGTATTGTGTGTAGATTGATGACATTTTATTTAATCCATTTTAGAATAAGGCTGCAACATAACAAAATGTGTAAAAAGACTAGGGTTTTTAATACTTTCCGAATGCACTCTA
Source organism: Brachymystax lenok tsinlingensis (assembly GCA_030435695.1). Taxonomy (NCBI): domain Eukaryota; kingdom Metazoa; phylum Chordata; class Actinopteri; order Salmoniformes; family Salmonidae; genus Brachymystax; species Brachymystax lenok. The sequence continues at coordinate 43,903,894 of CM059819.1, forward strand.
TAATGCGTGGGAATATTTGGAACTGCTTGAAAAATACTGGAACAGATTTCCTAAATAAACATTTGAGCTGATTTGATGGTGTCTTTACAGTCTTGTGTCAAAACTATTTTAAAATAATAATTTGAATTGTTTTTGCTTAGAAAACCTGTGGGGCCAAATAAAATCACCCACGGGCCACCAGATGGGGAAACCTGACCTAGAGTTTACAGAGAATGGTGAAACAAACAAAAAACAACCAGTCAGAGGAAGTCCTGTGGGTAAAAACAGCTAGTTGCTGTTATTTTGAAGGTGAACGGCAAGAATCGTGCAAGCTAACAGGGGGGCCACAAAGAGGCAAATAACGGCGCAGTACACCGGCATCTGGGAATGCACAACTCATCGGTCCTTGTCACAGATGGGCTATTCCCGCAGACGACCACACCTGATTCTACTTTATCAGCTTAAAACAACAAGAAGTGACTCCAGTTGGCATGCGAGCACCAACACCGGACAACTGAGTCGTGGAAAAAAACGTCGCCTGGTCCGGCAAATTAAGGATCCTGTTGCGTCTTGCTGATGGCAGAGTTAGGATTTGGCGTAAGTAGCATGAGTCCATGGTCCTATCCTGCCTGGTGTCAACAGTACAGGCTGGTGGCGGTGGTGTAATGGTGTGGGGAATGTTTTACTGGCACACGTTAGGTCCCTTGATACCAATTGAGCAATGTTTCCATGCCCTGAAGAATTCAGGCTGTTCTGGAGGCGAAGGGGGTCCGGCCCAGTACTAGATGGTGTACCTAATAAAAGTATTTATATTTATCTCCCAATGTTTGTCAGCTCTGAAATGTGATATGCAATCAGATTCTGAAACAAAGTTTTTTTTTTTACATGAAAATAAATGTATAATTTATTCTTCAACTGCGATCCAACTGGGACTTTCAGTGGTTGAAATGTTCTGCCAGATAATGTAAACAAATTTCACCACAGTTTGAGAAGAATGTGACTAGGTACTGTACCACTACACTAAACTTTTGTAGATTGAAATAAGACAATTTTTTGCCTACTACTCCAACACTGTCTGTACTCCAACTACTTAAACACTGTACTCAGCTAGAGCTACGACGGGAAAGCACTAAAGGAGTAAACTGACATATAGAGGAGCTTATTGTCTTAAGATGTTTGTGTTCTCCGACACCCACACACTGGGGCTGCTACAGAGAGAGGCTCTAACTTTCTCCTTCATTTCAGGGCTGCTGATGGCTTAGAATCCGATCGTGCTAAATAACCAAACATTCCAACGAGAACACTAGCAGTTGTTTATCAAGTGTATTCCACTGAAAAGCCAACAAAAAAAGATGTGAGAAAGATAAAGCCAAAGTTCCTACGCAAACAATACAAAAAGCAAATATTCAGGCACAGATAAACGGACAAAACTACAGGGAGACTTGTGTTTCCATACCTCCGACAGTTAGAATACTGAGACGGTCCTTGAACATTGCCAGGTCTGGAGGAGGCATCAGGGGGAGAGAAACCCGGAAAAGGTTAGTGACCCATGCCTACATTCTCCATCATGGACATCAGGGCCATCTCTACCACTACTCAAACACACTGAAGGGGTCTGCAAACTAGAATCGAAGTGGAACTTTGGGTGGTTCTCGCAGACAACAAGAAGTCCTTCTCTCAAATTATGCTCTCTGCGAAGCAGAGTTCTCGCTTGTCACACTCCGAGTAAATGGCACTACTGGCGCCGTTAGTATCTCTTGCTGGTGATGTGTGTTAGCACGTAGCTAACTTGACTCGCTACTACTTAATTGATTTCTTGCCATAAACCAATTCTTTTTAAAAAAGGGACTAGGTGTGTTGATTTATAGTTTTAAAAAATTTGATTTTCTACTAGCAAAATAAGCTAAGTAGGCACATTTATGGAACATTATGATGCTAGCTAACTATGGCTAAAGTTAGCTAATGTGATAAAAATACAATCTACGGTGAGATGTAGCCAACAAAGTAGGGCGCCAGCTAGCTTGCCAATGTAATGTTTACGTCCAGTCAGTTTTCCAAAATACAACTTGTTTAACTCGGAGCAACAAAATACGTCCATTCACGCGTTTCAAACTTGTTGAGAACGCTAAAGTACTGTCAAAGTAATTTCCTTAGTAGGGGACATTAGATTTTAGCATGTTGAATAACTCTGGGTACAGAGATGATTCCAACTTGTATTTACGACTCGTAAGCTCGTGAACGGTTTTCCAAATGGCCATAAGTGGATTTTGGCATTTTCCAACTACATATAGCTAGCTAGCTATGCCGAGTGGCAAACAACCACAGCAAAGTTAGCTTGAAAGACTGTAGCTAGCTACCTAGTTATGGAAAACTGCTTGTGTGAATGTAACACAGAGATAGTTTGATAATGTTTCCACCGTCTCTGCATACCAGAGGCCACCATCGTGCTTTCTGCAGCCAGGGAAGGCAGAAACCACCGGGAACACTTTGGCGTTTGCAAAGTAACATTTCAGCTACGCACTCCGCTGTGAGCAAACACCTATAACACTTTAGAGAGAGAGGATGACAGTGGAGAAAGATGGGGGGAGGTTGTGTCAAAGGGCAGTAGGCCGGATACAAATTTATGCAGCCACTATAGACATGTGCCGGAGGCAGCGGCTTAGACCGCTAGACCACTGGCTTGTTCTTTTAACTTCGATTTGTTTGCGAGAATCCCCCCCTCACAACGTCAATCACCACAGCAGCACCGCTGACTGTGCTTCTGAACTCTAGCGACAGCGAAGCACCGACCACAACAGCTTTAAGTGCCAATTATATCTAGAAAATGCTGTACCTGCCTTGCTACAGAATGCACAAATACAATCATCACACCCGGATCACAGCCTAACTGAAAAAACGTCCCATGCAGACCGAGACGTGCTGTACTGGAACTAATAACCTTCAGACATGCAGAAAGTATACAGATCTTGAGAGTACCACTAATTAGTCTATTCAGTCACCGACAAGAAGAGGGGTACAAGGTTTAGGGGTATGGTGGTGCATAGAAAAGGCTATTTGTGGATCCCCCCCTTTCTTATAATCCAAGTTGAAGGTGATTTACCTTTCCAAACAGTTAATCTCTTACTGTTGGGAGTCACACTGTAGCTGTTCTTGTGAACAGTGAGTGAGAACTAAGGCCTAAAAGTTATAGTTGGCATTAGAGAAAAAAAATACCATACTTCAGACGGAAACTACAAATGCGTTGAATAGCTGTTTATTTTTTACTGAGAAGTAGATTAAAAGGTAAGAGGGGATTTTTTGGCCGTACCCAAGAAAGGGTGTGAGTAATGTGAGGGAGAATGTGGTCCGGTCAAGCAAGGTTTTAAAGAAAGCAAAGATGGTTAGTAGATCTAGGAGATACGCCAGAAAATCGAGGAGGACCGATAGACAGGAGTGTAATGGGACACTTAAATCATGTCATTAAAACCAGTGATGCGACACTGGCTTCAAACTGGGGATGTAGCGGTGTCTCAAGAAGGCTACTGTATGTGAACTTAAGGGAGCACTCCAGACAATATTGTTATAACGGCATTTAAGTTTAGTTTCAATTTGTGCTTGGCTGCCTGCAGACAGAGAAGTCATACAGTAAAGATCTGTCCTACAAAAGAAGTGCTACCTAAGAAGCTGCTATTTGTATTGATGCTTTTTGGACTGTCACTTTGTCGTGGTAAGAGGGCTTGTGTACCTCAACAACCGCTCAGAGCTATGCCAGTGGGAGGTAACTCCCTGTAGGTCCAGACAAACTGGACAGGTCTAGGACGAGAGGTCAGACAAAGCACAGTCTTGATCATAGAGCATTGTAGAAAAATTATCGACTACCACTTCGGATAACTTTTAATGTCACATTCACAAGTACAGTGAAATGCCTTTCTTGCAAGCTCGAAACCCAACAATGCAGTAATCAATATCAATGTATTACTAAAAATAACATTAAGTGGAACAAAAACACACAAGAAATAAAAATAAGAACACGAGAAAGCAAGTAAGCTATATACAGGGACAAATCCATTACCATATTTACCATGTGCAGGGATACTGGAGTGATAGTTAGATATGTATAGGGTTAAGGTGACGCAGCACCAGGATATATGACAAACAGAGTAGCGGCAGTGTATATGATGGTTGTATGTGAGTGGTATGTGGAAGCACAGAATCGTCTAGAATGTTATTGTATGCTGTAGCAATACGATTTCCTTCACTGGAACTAGCCCAAACAGCCCCAGACCATTATTCCTCCTCTGCCAAACTTTACAGTTGAGCAGGCAGCGTTCTCCAGGCATCCACCAAACCCAGATACGGACTACGAGATGGTGAAGCGTGATTAATCACTCCAGAGAACACGTTTCCACTGCTCTAGAGTTCAATGGAGGTTAGCTTTACACCACTCCAGCCGACACCTGGCATTGTGCATGGTGATTTTAGGCTTGTGTGTGGATGCTTGGCCATGGAAACCCATTTCATGAAGCTCCCGACGAACAGTTATAGTGCTGTCGTTGCTTCCAGAGGCAGTTTGGAACTCGGTATTGAGTGTTGCAACCAAGGATAGAGGATTGTTACGCGCTACACGTTACAGCACTCGGTGGTCCCGTTCTGTTAGCTTGTGTGGCTTACCACTTCGCGGCTGAGCCGTTGTTGCTCCTTGACGTTTCCACTTCACAATAACAGCATTTACAGTTGATTGGGGCAGCTCTACTATGACAGAAATTTTACCTACTGACTTGTTGGAAAGGTGGCATCATGTGATGGTGCCATGTTGAAAGTCACTGAGCTCTTCAGTAAGGCCATTCTACTGCCAATGTTTGTGAGCGGTAGAGTTTGCATGGCTGTGTGCTCGATTTTACACACCTGTCAGCAACAGGTGTGGCTGAAATAGCCGAATCCACTAATTTGATGGCGAGTTCACATACTTTTGTATATATAGTGTATATGCATGTTATGTGTGCGAGCAAATTAATTGAGGGTGTGTGAGTTGAAGTATCAGTGTGTAGAGTCCTGTGAGTGTGCATAGAGACAGTGCAAAAACATAAACAAAATACAAGGGTCGACTCAGATTGTCCGTGTAGCCATTTTGTTAGCTGTTTAGCAGTCTTATGGCTTGGGGATAGAAGCTGTTCAGCAGCCTGTTGGTGTCAGACTTGCAACGGTACAGCTTGCCGTGCAGAAGCAGAGAGAACAGTCTATGGCTTGGGTGGCAGGAGTCAAACGATTTTCCGGACCTTCCTGATATAGAGGTCCTGGATGGCAGGGAGCTCGGCCACAGGGATGTACTGGCCTGCCGCACCACCCTTTGTAATGCCATGAGATTGAGGGCGGTGCTGTTGCCATACCAAGCAGTGATGCAAACAGTCAAGATGCTCTCAAATGGTACAGCTGTAGAACTTTGAGGGCCCATACCAAACCTTTTCAACCTCCCAAGGAGTGTTTGTGGACCATTTTAAGTCCTTAGTGATTTGAACACCGAGGGCTCCCGAGTGGCGAAGCGGTCTAAGGCACTGCATCTCAGTGGCAGAGGCGTCACTGCAGTCCCTGGTTTGAATCCATCCGGCCGTGATTGGGAGTGCCATAGTGTAGAGAACACAAATTGCCCAGCGTCATTGGCCGGGGTAGGCTGTCATTGTAAATAAAAATGTGTTCTTAACTGACTTGCCTAGTTAAATAAAGGATAATAAATAAAATGTACAAAAAAAACTTGAAGAAGCTCTCGACCCCCTCCACTGCAGCCACGTCGATGTGAACAATAGCAACGTTGTGCCGGAGCTCGAAAAACGGTGGCCATACATTACGGCGACATCTTTATACAAAGGAAGGCCGACGTAGGCCATACAAAAAACAGCATTTCATGCCACAGAGCTTGCTTAGCTACCCAGTCGACGGAGGATCTGTAGTGAGTGGCTCATTCTCCTCACAGAGTTCATCCGAGGACGTTATAATGTAAATGGGGACATGAGAGTCCAGATTGGCATCCATAATCCCCAGAGGGTACAGCTGAGCAACATGATAACAGTGGGCCCAGCTGTCTGGGCTAGTCACCCACCCAACGGTTTAAAAAATGACCACAAAAACCAAACCATGGATACTCCCATGGTGGACGCCCTATACTCCCAAGGGGGCAAAGAGATTTAAGTCAAGTAAGTCAAAAAGCATCAATGCAAATATGTGGCGTTTCAGGAAAACAGGGGCAAGGAGCCCATTCAGGGACAAATGGGCACATGTTTACAGAGAAGGTCAGTGTAGGCCATACATAGACCAGCATGTCATGCCAAACAGAGCTTCTCAGCTACCCAGCCGCCCGGAGGATCTGTAGTGAGTGGCTCATTCTCCTCACCGAGTTTATCCGAGGACGTTATAATGTCATTGGGGACGTGAGAGTCCAGATCGGCATCCATAATCCCCAGAGGGTCCAGCTGAGCAACATGGTGCCCACGGATCTAAAGAAACAGGTCCGAGGGGAAACGGAACAAAACATCCGACAGGTGGGGGTGAGAGGGGGGAGGGGTGTGAGTGTAGAGAGACAGAAGTGTTGAAAGGGATTTGAAAGAAAAATAAGAGAAGAGAGAAAAAGGAGGGAGGAAATGGGAAAGCAATATTAACACAAACAAGCTCATTATCGTCTCGCACAGCTGTGAGGGAACATTTCTCACCGACATTCTGAACCCCAGTAGGTACTGGGGCATCATCAAAATTTATACAACTGATGCCAAGAGGATCGAGTTCTGCGTTGTGATGGCCATTCAACTGGAAATAAGGTAACATTAGTCACATGGTAAAACAAGGTATTCAATTAAAACGGCAACAATACAACAAAATAGAAATAGGAAACATTCAAGTGCACATTATAACATCATGAGGTCACAGTACTTTATGGTATAAAAACAGACATCTCACCTTTGTCCCAGCTTTCAAAATGTCAACCATTTTAGCACAGGTACTGTATATCACTAAAATGTTAGTCCATTATCAGCATAGTTGGTATCATTAAGTTTGACGGTCAACTTTGTGGAAATAATTTGCTATGCTCACAGACAACAAAGATAGTCTATTTTAAACCTCAAACGGTAGAGATTACTCAAACAGCGAAGAGGCGATATTGGTTATTTTCTTTGACTACAGTAGTTTACCAACAATAGGTTCTGTGTTCTTATCTTGTGTGCATTCTAGATGCATTTTACAAAATATTTTTGTAAAACAGTCACAGCTTTCTGGCTGCTGAATGTTTTGTAATGGTAAAACTACTTGGCATGCTTACTAGTTGGCTCCCGAGTGGTGCAGCGGTCTAAGTGGTAGAGGCGTCACTACAGACCCTGGTTCTATCCCTGGCTGTATCACAGCCGGGGTAGGCAATCATTGTAAAATAAGAATTTGTTCTTAACTGACGTGCCTAGTTTAATAAAAGGTTAAAATACTAAAACCTTATAGACATGGTCGTCTTTGTTTTCATATGTTGTAGCTCTGTGAGAGCCAGTGTTGGCTGACTGGTCTGACCTGGTAGGCACGGATGAGGGATTGGACAGCCAGGTGATCCTCCACCAGCTTCTCCACGTTGGGCTGAGCCCCCGCCAGAGACTGGGCTTGAGGGAGACCGGCCAGGCTCAGAGGGCTCTGGTGGGCCATGCCCGGGGGAGCACCTGCATTGGCATTGCGGAAGAAAACATCCCAAGACTGCAAGAAAAAAAGAAAGAGGAGAAATAAGAATTGGGATTAATGAACAGTGGTATGAAAGGAGATAGCCAACAAATCCATCTATGACAAATTTACATTTTATGAGAAGGTATAGCTTAATGACCTTTAGCAATGCTGGAAATATTAAATAAAGGTAACCTCATGTTACGGTTTCCATTTTCCCTTTGTGATGAAAACAACCTGTGTGATTAGTCTTACGCCATTCAAAACAACGGAAGGCCAATTCCACACATTCCTGTCAGAGCTGTTCTCCAACTGATTATGTAATTCAAAAAAAATGCCTGTCTGATATTAAGCAGGCAACTGCTTCCTTGGGGAAAATCTACTTCAATGTTTTATGGTAAACTGACAAAACTAGTAAGGCCCTCACTTATTCCATAATATGAAAACCAAAACACAATGCCATTCTCCTATACCAAAGGGTTACTTGAAACTAACGCTAGTCACAAGATCCTTCATGGTAAACCTATATTTACATTTAGAGATGCAGGAACGACAGTCCCAGCACCTGATTTTTACCCACCTGGTCGAAAATGTATACCAGTGTGATTAATGGTCAGCTGTGGCGTGTACAAACGTGAAGTGATAGCATATCAGGCAAAAAAATTCCCTTGGGGAATCGTATAGGGTTAAGCGTCGGCTTCATTCAGTATCCTACACAAATTTCCTCTCAAGTGTCTTGAGTTTAAGAAAACATGATGAGCTGGAACCATGTAAGGGCTTTATAAGCTGTGCATGAATCAATCTGAATTAGAGTTTTGAAGTTGGAGTCAAGAAACAGTGGATGTTGGTGACACACACATTTGCCTACTTTGTGTTGAGTTCGGAGAGTCTGGCATGCCCAAAGCAAACTGACAGTTACTCAGGCCCAGAAGCTAGGATATGAATAAAAATAGATTTGGATAGAAAACACTGAAGTTTCTAAAACAGTTAAAATAATGTCTGAGTATAACAGAACTGATATAGCAGGCGAAAACCTGAGGGAAATCCATCCAGGAAATGGCTTTTTTAAGCTCACTGACATTTCCCATTCTTTGCTATAGTACACTGATAGGAATAGCTCCCAGATTGCAGTACCTATGGCTTCCACTCAACAGCCTTTAGACAAGGTTTCGGGCTTTTATTTTGAAAAATGACCAAGAAAGTCATTTTTCATGGGGTACTTCCTGGGGTCTGTATTTCTTGTGGCGCGTGACAGAGCGCGTTCTTCGTTATTTATCTACGGTATTAAACATAGTACATTCCATCTGTAATTTTATAGTTTATTTCCATATTAGGGTACCTGAGGATTGATCAGAAACGTTGTTTGACTTGGTTCAACGAACTTTACTGGTACTTCTGGGATTTATTTGTCTGCATGTTTGAACGCCTTTGAACAGGTGGATTACTGAACAAAACGCACCAACCAAACTGAGTTTTTGGGATATAAAGAGGGACTTTATCAAACAAAACAACCATTTATTGTGTAGCTGGGACCCTTTGGATTGCCAACAGAGGAAGATCTTCAAAAGTTAAGTAATTTATTTTATCGCTATTTTTGAGTTGTGTGACACCATTTGGCGCTCTGCATTTCACCGGATGTTGTCGTAGGTGGATCGCTAGCATGCCACCGATCCCTAAGAAGTTTTTAAACAATTAAGTTTCAGGTTAACTAGTTTAAAATGCTGACCGCCTGCACTAAGATTCAAGGTGGGAGATGTGTGGTGCACAAAAGGCACTTTACTTCGCTCTCCGTTCTTGTGACCATTTGATCTGAACGAACTGTGCCTGAACGAACTGAGTATGTCGACAGAATCAAGCCTTTAGATGTTAACATTAAGTACCCTTCATTATATTTGTCAAACATGACTGGCATTTATCCTATAGGTATATAATTAAAAGTCTAACAAAAACTTGGCAACATTTTCTGGTGCCTCCCTCATCTCAGCACTGGTTTGGACATGAGGCTGTAACCAATATGCATAATACCTAGGCTGCACTGACATGTTGGCTTTTTTCATGTACATGGAAAATAGATTTGAATATTATTCCAATGTTGGCCTCTGATTGGTGTACAATGTTCGATCGTGATATATTGGGGTGATTTTCTTTACTTGTCCATTCGGACAACTTAAATCTACAGCGCATTCAAAGAATACAGACCCTTGATTTTTCCATATTGTGTTGTTACAGCCTTATTCTAAAATGGAGTACATGTATTTATTTCCTCAACCAATCTACACACAATACACCCCATAATGACAAAGCGAAAGAAGGTTATGCATTTTTGTAAATAAATAAAATATACACACAGCAAAAAAAGAAACCTTTTTCAGATCTTCATTGTAAAGGGTTTAAACACTGTTTTCCATGCTTGTTCAATGAACCATAAACAATTAATAAACATGCACCTGTGGAACAGTCGTTAAGACACCAATAGCTTAAAGACGATTAAGGTCACAGTTAAGAAAACTTAGGACACTAAAGAGGCCTTTCTACTGACTCTGAAAAACACCAAAAGAAAGATGCCCAGGGTCCCTGCTCATCTGCGTGAACGTGCCTTTGGCATGCTGCAAGGAGGCATGAGGACTGCAGATGTGGCCAGGGCAATAAATTGCAATGTCCGTACTGTGAGATGCCTAAGACAGTGCTACAGGGAGACAGGACAGACAGATGATCGTCCTCGCAGTGGCAGACCACGTGTAACAACACCTGCACAGGATCAGTACATCCAAACATCACACCTGCGGGACAGGTACAGGATGGCAACAACTGCCCGAGTTACACCAGGAATGCACAATCCCTGCAATAGGCTGAGAGAGGCTGGACTGAGGGCTTGTAGACCTGTTGTAAGGCAGGTCCTCACCAGACATCACCGGCAACAACGACACCTATGGGCACAAACCCACCGTCGCTGGACCAGACCCGACTGGCTAAAAGTGCTCTTCACTGACGACTCACGGTTTTGTCTCACCAGGGGTGATGGTAGGATTTGCATTTATCGTCGAAGGTATGAGCATCACACCGAGGCCTGTACTCTGGAGCGGGATTAATTTGGAGGTAGATGGTCCGTCATGGTCTGGGGCGGTGTGTCACAGCATCATCGGACTGAGCTTGTTGTCATTGCAGGCAATCTCAACTCTGTGCGTTACAGGGAAGACATCCTCCTCCCTCATGTGGTACCCTTCCTGCAGGCTCATCCTAACATGACCCTCCAGCATGACAATGCCACCAGCCATACTGCTCGTTCTGTGCGTGATTTCCTGCAAGACAGGAATGTCAGTGTTCTGCCATGGCCAGCGAAGAGCCCTGATCTCAATCCCATTGAGCACGTCTGGGACCTGTTGGATCCGAGGGTGAGGGTTAGGGCCATTTCCCCCAGAAATGTCCAGGAACTTGGATGTGCCTTGGTGGAATAGTGGGGTAACATCTCACAGCAAGAACTGGCAAATCTGGTGCAGTCCATGAGGAGGAGATGCACTGCAGTACTTAACTCTTTAGGCATCATCAGCAGAGGTGACGGTTTTGGAGAGTCTGGCGTGCCCAAAGTAAAATGCCTGCCACTCAGGCCCAGAAAATAGGATATGCACATAATTAGTACTATAGGATAGGACCACTGAAGTTTCTAAAAGTGTTAAAATAATGTATGTGAGTATAACAGAACTGATATAGCAGGCGAAAATACAAGGAAAATCCATCCGGATTTGCAGTTTTTTTTGTACAGGACCTTTTTCTCCAGGCTGGCTTTTGATTTCTATGTTGTTATCTAGGACTGAGACTGCAGTATCTATGGCTTCCACTGGATGTCAACAGTCTTTAGACAGGGTTTGGGGGCTTTAGCACTGAACAAAACCGTACAGAAGAAGAATTACTGCAGGAAGTAGACATGACAACTTTTTCCGGGCACGAGAACGTGAGTGTGCCCCACTTTATTTTCCTTTCTTATCGTTCAGGCTATAATCCGGTTGAAATATTACAGTAAATATACATAAAAGAATACATTAAAAATGATGTTTGATTTGTTTGGAGAAATATGATGGGTATAATTAACACTTTCACTTCACTGTACAATGGGTGACTCGACGGTGGATTTTCTGAACACAATGCGCCAAACAAACTGAGAATTATGGATATAATAAATGACTTTCTAACAAAAGAACCATTGGATGTCTTCGTTGGACACTTGGGAAGCCCTCAGAAGTTCTTCGAAAGGTAAGTGATTTATTTTAGCTCTTATATGGGTTTTGTGTGACCCGCGCTGGTTATGAATTTATGCTAATGCATAAATATGAGGTGCTATCCTCAAACAATCAAATGTTGTGCTTTCGCCTAAAAGCCTTTCTGAAATCTGACAATGCTGTGATATTGCCAAGAACCAGAGCTTTTGATGACTATGCAACACTTGTATATTGATGAATGTTTAATAATTCAACTTTTGGATTTTGAATTTGGCGCCTTACATTTCACCGCTAGCGCGCCGCTTCTCCCTAAGTGGTTAATGCAGCTGGTGGCCACAACAGATACTAACTGTTAGGGACACATTCTTTAATTTCTGTAAGTCACATGTCTGTGGAACATGTTCAGTTGAGAGTCTCAGTTGTTGAATCTTATGTTAACACAAATATTTACACATGTTAAATTTGCTGAAAATAAACAGTTGACAGTGAGAGGACATTTCTTTTTTGCTGAGGATAGAATATATATATATACACACACACACACACACACACACACACACACACACACACACACACGTGTTCTGAATCTTTGCTATGAGATTCGAAATTGAGCATCCTGTTTCCATTGATCACCCATGAGATGTTTCTACATCTTGATTGGAGTCCACCTGTGGTAAATTCAATTGATTGGACATGGTTTGGAAAGCTACACACTTGTCTCTGTAAGGTCCCACAGTTGACAGAGCATGTCAGAGCAAAAACCAAGCTATGGAGGTCGAAGGAACTGTCCATAGAGCTCCGAAACAGGATTGTGTCGAGGCACAGATCTGGGGAAGGGCATTAAAAAAAATGTCTGCAGCATTGAATGTCCCCAAAAACAGTGGCCTGCAGTTTGGAAACACCATGACTCTTCCTAGAGCTGGCCGCCCGGCCACACTGAGCAATCGGGGGAGAAGGGCCTTGGTCAGGGAGGTGACCAAGAGACCGATGGTCACGGACAGAGCTCCAGAGTTCCTCTGTGGAGATGGGAGAATCTTCCAGAATGACAACCACCTGCAGCACTCCACCAATCTGGCCTTTATGGTAGAGTGACCAGATGGAAGCCACTCCTCAGTAAAAGGCTCATGACAGCCCGCTTGGAGTTTGCCAAAAAGCACCAAAATACACTCAGACCATGAGAAACAAGATTCTCTGGTCAGATGAAACCAAGATTGAACTCTTTGGCCTGAATGCCAAGCGTCACGTCTGGAGGAAACCTGGCACCATCCCTATGGTGAAGCATGGCGGTGGCAGCATCAAGCTGTGGGGATGTTTTTAAGCAGCAGGGATTGGGAGACTAGTCAGGATTGAGGCAAAGTACTGAGAGATCTTTGATGAAAACCTGCTCCAGAGCGCTCAGGACCTCAGACTGGGGTGAAGGTTCACCTTCCAACAGGACAACGACCATAAGAAAATAGCTGTGCAGCGACGCTCCCCATCCAACCTGACAAGAGCTTGAAAGGATCTGGAGAGAAGAAATTGGAGAAACTCCCCAAATACAGGTGTGCCAACATTTTTGCATCGTACCCAAGAAGACTCGATGCTGTAATCGCTGCCGAAGGTGCTTCAACAAAATACAGAGTAAAGGCTCTGAATACTTATGTAAATGTGATTCCATTTGTAAAAATACATTTGCAAACATTACTAAAAACCTGTTTTGCATCGACATTATGGGGTAGTGTGTGTAGATTTATGAGGGTGGGAAAACAATTTAATCAATTGTAGAATAACACTAAGGTAACAAAATGTGTAAAAAGTCAACGGGTCTGAATACTTTCAGAATAGGGAAAGGGGGTACCTAGTCAGTTGTACAACAATGTATTCAACTGAAATGTGTCTTCCGCATTTAACCCAACCCCTCTGAATCAGAGAGGTGCGGGGGGCTGCCTTAATCGACATCCACGTCTTTGGCGCCCGGGGAACAGTGGGTTAACTGCCTTGTTCAGGGGCAGAACGACAGATTTTTACCTTGTCAGCTCGGGTATCCAAAGTCCAACGCTCTAACCACTAGGCTACTAGACTACCTGCCACTAGGTTACCTGCCACTGAATATACTGTATTCTATTCTATTTTAGTCAATGCCACTCCCAACATTGCTCGTCTTAATATTTCTTATTTCCTTTACTTTTAGATGTGTGTATTGTTAGATACTACTGCACTGTTGGAGCTAGGAATACAAGCATTTCGCTACACCTGCAATAACTGCTAAATATGTGTATTTGACCACTCAAATTTGATTTTGCCTGCTTATGCTGTGTATTTAATGCTATCTGACTGACTCACACTACAAAAATCACATGGGGCCCCATACTATGACATTTGGGGAATTTGAGATTCTTCCTGACTCTTGTTTTTATTATGGTGGTTGTGGAATAATATATATTTTAAAATAAGATCTTCGAGAACTATCTTTTCTACATACTTTACATATGGTTTTAACTATTTAACTTAACTTCTTAGGGAGCGGCTCCCGAGGTGACGGTTTTGGAGTCTGGCGTGCCCAAAGTAAAATTCCTCCCACTCAGGCCCAGAAAATAGGATACGCACATAATTAGTACTATTGGATAGGAAACACTGAAGTTTCTAAAAGTGTTAACATAATGTCTGTGAGTATAACAGAACGGATATAGCAGGTGAAAACCCGGGGAATTTCTGTCCTGGAAAAGGGGTTTTTGACACATTGCCTCATTTTGAACCCCTCCCTATTGAAAACAGCCATTTCTGGGAGTAAGATTGCAGTACCTATTGCTTCCACTGGATGTCAACAGTCTCTAGACAGTGTTTGATGATGTTTAGTTGCTCTGGATGGTAATAGAAGAAGAATTTCGAACTGGTCATCGGATGTAAACAGAAGAGGATGCGCGTTCACGGGATCGCGCGCGCTGTGGTTTTTTCCTTTCCTATCGTCCAGTTTATAATCCGGTTGAAATATTATAGTAAATATACATAAGTGTTCCTAAGGATACATTAATCAATGATGTTTGATTGTTCTTGGACAAGTGTGTATAGGTTGAACGCGTTCTCTTCACGGTTCAATGGGCGAATGGACGCTGTATTTTATGAACATAACGCGCCAACCAAAACGGAGATTTATGGATATAATAAACTTTTTCTAACAAAAGAACCATTGGATGTCTTCGTTGGACACTTGGGAAGCCCTCAGCAGAAGTTCTTCAAAAGGTAAGGGATTTGTTTTCGCTGTGAAATGTGTTTTGTGTGAACCGCGATGGTTTATGAATTTATGCTAATGGAAAAATATTGGAGGTGCTATCCTCAAACAATCAAAATGTTGTGCTTTTGCCGTAAAGCCTTTTTGAAATCTGACAACGCTGTGATATTGCCAAGAAGCAGAGCTTTTGATGACTATGCAACACTTGTATATTGATGAATGTTTAATAATTCAACTTTTGGATTTTGAATTTGGCGCCTTGCATGTCACCATGTAGTGTCGGGGGCTAGCGCCCCACCACTCCGTAAGTAGTTAACACTGAAAACAGTTTACCCGAAAGTAATTAGTTAATTAAAAAGGTTTTTACAAAAACAATTGAGTGGCGGCCTTGATTTAGAAGCGGCGGCCCGCCACTGCTAAATTTATATAGGGAAAACTGATAATTTTGTCAAAATTAAATGTTAATAGTTTCTCAGCAAAAGGGCAATTTCTCAAGCAAGAATTTTGCTAGGACTGTCTGGGAGTGGTCTGAGTGATGAGGGGAAAACAGAAAATCGGCAGAGAGGTTTGGAAATCGTATTGGTCTATTAAAGTGGAATTTCACCCTGGGGGAATCTGGGCTTGTTTACATTATGCCGAGGCATTTCTAGGTCAGTGAGTTGCCCAGGAGCAGTAGCAATCCGTCATTCAGTGCAGGTACCCCACCTGGTTCGAGCCCTACCCGTTACGCCCCCTCCCAAAAAAGGAAAAAAAAAAGAGACTTTTTTGGCATTAATGTGTGTTACATATCTGTTTGCAAACATTGAGAAAAATACTAATACTCCTTGAGTTAATAAAGCTGCATACAAACATGGTCTCTTTCTTGAGTAAGGCAGCTTCAAAATGCAGGTGTTTCAGCTTAGCTCAGTGTTTTCTGTGGTGGAGTGGCAGGCAGCAAAAGCAGAGCGTAGGCGTTAGTAATCTTCTCAAGTTGCGTTGTGATTGAATCAGTGTTTTTACTCATGGGGACACTACATCACCACAGAATTTATAGGGAGAGCTAGGCAGTTCTAGCCACCTTGGCTGCTGCCAAAGATTTACATTAGAAGTGCCCATCCAAGAAGGCTCAAGGTCAATGGCCACAGATTAAATTATGTCAAATAAACATATCTACCGTAGCTTTGATAGGACTGATGTCCAATCAAAGTATGTCAACATCATACTTTTAAAATCTTATTTAGCAAGCTAGCTAGACAAGCAGTCATGAATCGCATCGACAATTTACTAGCAAATCCTTATCATATGAAGAGAACTATAGATGGAATGTATAGGTGCTCCTCGGCCATAAACTGCAAGCATTGCAAAACAATCCCTACTTTGCTTCCCCTGACGGCTATTCAGTGGGGAGGGTGTGTGGTCCAAGTCTGGATTTAAAACATCTATCTGAAAGGGTATCTTTTCCAAGCTTAAAAACAAACGCACAACACCATGGGCCAGAAAATGTTGAATACATTGGCCATGCTATCAATCCAGCATGACTTCTGCCACGTTAAAAACAACTGGGAACTCAGAATTGGTCAATCTCAGACTTCAGAGCGTTCAAGACAACTGGGACCTCATAAAAAAAACTAGCACTGACTAGGAAAATACATTTTGAACTGTCATCCAACTTGGAATTCCAAGTCGGAAACTTGGGTCTCTTTCTAGAACTCCGACGTCATGATTCAACCTCTTTCCAGCCCGCCGCGCCACCTTCACTGTTCAAGTGAGCACAGCAAAACAGTGAGTACAAAAATAGGCATGTGTCTAGTATGCTCCTGCATAAATTATGTAATATGCCAGGAAGATATGTATACTGTAGCTAAGAAAGTAGTACTATGTGTATGTTCTGTAGTAAGCTGTTAGTAGCCCATGTGTCTTACCCTAAGAATTTGACCCCTCTCCCCCTCAGAACTTAGCTAACTGTTCTGACTTGGTGGTGCACATTTAGCCTTTAGTAAGTTTTAGAGAAATGTAATCTAATATTATAAAGGCTTTCATTGTCTGCTTATATGCCCCCTTATTTAGCCTACATTTCTGACTTGGTGTACAGGGAGAATACTGTAAGAACGGCCCATGTTGTCACTGTCCATTTCAAAAGTGCAAACAAATAGGCTTATTGTCCATCTTAGCTCACTCATTAAGGTCTTAATCGAAATTACGGCTTACTTCTTATCCTCTCATTGTTCCCTTATGCCATAGTTTGCACATCTCAATTGTTATATTGCTTATTTAGGTCTCAGTAGCTTTTTCATCATGTTAGGCAATGCTGGAATGACGCATTTTACTGTTTTGCATACTTTGTGTATTATAATTAGCTCATGTGTTTTTCTCCACGAGGAGGGGATACTATAATGTTGTTGGGTCTGTAACCATGTTTGCCAGTGAAAGTTCAGTAATATACTTATGTAATTCCAGTTGATATTGTGACAGTTGTTTTGTTTGCGCAATGTGCTGTCTGCGCATCGGTATAGGCCTATTGTCTATAAAAGTGGATCCTCGTGATTGGTCTTAAAAGGAAGGAAAATACCCCCCAGGGCATGTCATGACAGTGTATCATACGCACGCCCCCCTCTCCCCCTTTGTTCTCCCTCTCTCAATACTGCATGTCCAAAGACCTCACCTTGGCCAAACTCCTAAATCCCCAAAATGGGAGAATTAAACAATATTTCTACTTCTGAGAATGTGGAAATGGTCCGTGAATACTTAACTTCTTGGGGATGGGTGCATGAGGTGACCGTTTTGGAGAGCCTGGCGTGCCCAAAGTAAAATGCCTCCCATTCAGGCCCAGAAAATAGGATATGCACATATTTGGTACCATTGGATAGGAAACACTCTGAATATTCCAAAACTGTTAACCATTTGTCTGTGAGTAAAACAGAACGGATATGGCAGGCGAAACCCCGAGGAATTTCTGTCCTGGAAAAAGTGGTTTTCACAGAGTGCCTCATTTGGAACCCCTCCCTCATGAAAATGCCCTTATAAGGGCATATGAATGCAGTACCCATCGCTTCCTCTGGATGTCAGTCTCGAGACAGTATGGATTTTCATTTTGGATGAATTAGACCAGAGAAGAGGAAACAAGGAAGTGTCTCATTTATGTCAACAGTAGCCAGTGCGCGCTTCCGACAAGGTGCGCAGTGTGTTTTTTACCGTCTTTATCGATCAGTTTATATTCCGGTTGATTTATAATAGTAAATATCGTAAAGTGTTCCTAAGGATACATTTAAAACTATGTTTGATTGTTCTTGGACAAGTTTATAGGTATAAGATGAACGAGTTTGCGTCACGTTTCAATGGAGGAGTGGAAGCTGTCGTTTCTGAATATAACGCACGAACCAAATGGAGATTTATGGATAAAATACATTACTTTTTCTAACAAAAGAACCATGGATTGTCTTCGTTGGACACTTAGGATGACCTCAGCAAAAGTTCTTCAACAGGTAATTGATTTGTTTTCGCTGTGAAATGTGTTGTGTGTGCCGTGATGGATTATGAAATTATGGTAATGGAAAAAATGTGAGGTGCTACCCTCAAACAATCAAATGTGCTGCTTTCGCCGTGAAGCCTTTTTGAAATCTGACAACGCTGTGATATTGCCAAGAAACAGAGCTTTTGATGAGTATGGAACACTTGTATATTGGTAAGGGTTTAATAATTCAACTTTTGGATTTTGAATTTGGTGCCTTGCATTTCACCTGGTAGTGTCGGGATTGGGGCGCTAGCGCCCCAGCAATCCCCAAGAAGTTATTTAAGGGACAGTTATGACAAGTGTGTTTCATTTGGTGATCTCATGAAGGACAGGAAACACACAACGGTATTTCTTAGTGTACATTTCCCAGCTGTCAGGTTTATGTGATACGTATGTTATTAAACTATCTGCGCACGGATCCCGCTAGTGGCATCGTTTTCAGAGCAAACATAACGTGGCAAATTCAAAATAACAATTTGTAATATTTAACATCCTTCGATATACAAGTGTTGCATAGCCATCAAAAGCTCTGCTTCTTGGCAATATCACTGCGTTGTCAGATTTCAAAAAGGCTTTACGGCGAAAGCACCACATTTGATTGTTTGAGGCTAGACTTTCCACATTAGCATAACTTCATATCCAGCTCGGTTCTCAAAATGTCCATATCATAGCTAATATAAATCGCTTACCTTTCAAATAACTTCTTCTGAGGGCTTCCCAAGTGTCCAAACAAGAGAATCCATGGTTCTTTTGTTAGAAAAAGTAATTCATTATATCCATAAATCTCAGTTTGGTTGGCACGTTATGTTCAGCTACTCCACCAAGCATTGTCAGTCTACTCGCCCGTTGTACAGTGAAGAAAACGCGTTCAAGTTATACCTCTCATCTTTTCACAAACAAATCAAATATCATTAATAATGTATCCTTATGTATTCTTTTATGAATAATAGCGATCATATTTTACACGGATGGTAACTGAAATGTTATAAAAGGAAAAGAAAGCTGGGCGCGTTCACGTTCTCGTGAACGGTTGTTTACATTTTTCCCTTCCTGTAGTCTTTCTTCTTCTATAAGGATCTCCTCAGGGCTATTTCCTACAGACACTTTCCAGAGACTGTTGACATCCAGTGGAAGCCATAGGTACTGCAACCTGTGTCCTATTCCCCATTGACTTCTATTACCAGGCCTTCAAAGTGAGTGGAGGGCAAAAGAAAAAGAATTTCCGGACAGAAATTTCTCAGGTTTTTGCCTGCTATATCTGTTCTGTTATACCCACAAACTATATCTTAATGGTTTTAGACACTTGAGTGTTTCCTATCCAATAGTACTAATTATGTGAATATCCTAGTTTCTGGCCCTGAGTGGCGGGCATTTAACTTTGGGCACGTCAGGCAGGCGAAAATTCGGAAAATGGTACCCTAGCTGTAACAGGTTAACGACTCAAATACCAGTGGGTCGCTAGCGGGATCATCCCGACACTACCAGCGAAAACCTGTAGCGCCAGATTTAAAATCCGAAAATTGAATTATTAAACATCCAGCTATATACAAGTGTTCCATACTCATCAAAAGCTCTGTTTCTAGGCAATATCACAGCGTTGTCAGATTTCAAAAAGGCTTTACGGCTAAAGCAGCACATTCATTTGTTTGAGGGTAGCACCTCACATATTTTCCAATAGCCATGTATCGATTAGCAATCATGGCACACACATAACACATTTCACAGCGAAAACAAAGTAATTACCTGTTGAAGAACTTCTGCTGAGGTCTTCCTAAGTGTCCAACGAAGACAATCCATGGTTCTTTTGTTAGAAAAAGTAACGCGTCTTTTATCCATAAATCCTCCATTTGGTTCATGCAAAGCGACAGCCTCCATTACTCTTTTGAAACGCAGCGCCAACTCGTTCAAATGTTACCTATAAACTCTTCCAAAACAATCAAACTTAGTTTTAAATGTTTCCTTAGCAACACCTTTACGTATATTTACTATTATAAATCAGCCGAATATAAACTGATCAATAACGACGATAAAACAGAAGCTCCGTGACTTCTGGGTACGCACGCCCGTGACTAGTTTTCACAAAGAGGACACCGCATGGTATTCTCGCTTTTCTCTGCGATTACTCACCCAAAATGGAGGAAAACACTGTCCAGAGGCTGGTGACATCACAAGGAAGCTTCCTGAATTCCAAACATATGCCTATATATGGTCATTTTCAATAGGGAGGGGTGCCAAAATGAGCAATGTGTCAGAATGACTTTTTCCAGGACAGAGATTCCTCAGGGTTTTGCCTGCCAAATGCGTTCTGATTGACCCACAGACAAATGGTTAACAGTTTTGGAAAATTCAGAGTGTTTCCTATCCAATGGTACTAAATATATGCATATCCCATTTTCTGGGCCTAAATGGGAGGCATTTTACTTTGTCGGTATTCTCATTCTAGACTTATGTAATTTCTAGCTGCAGACTAAGATTTGCTCTTATTCTGTACTGATCGATAATCCTGAGTTTAACCATTTGCAACCTTAGCTTACACCGTGGTTTGCGTGGTCTTAACCATTCGAGACATCTGGCTTACCGTGGGTCTCTTTGGCATGAAATGTACATTTTGTCACCGGTGGTTTTATACTCTGGAGTAGAAAAGGACGGTTCTGTGACACCGACGTAATGTCTATGCTCACATGGGCGTGGCCACTGACTAGTTAATCTTTATATGAAATTCCATACTCTCATTTAGAAGGTTAATATCACATTACATCTTTTCACAAATAGTTTCATGTTTAAGTAAACTTCTCTGTGGTGCCCCAGGTTATTAATGAGCTAATTGCATGATTTAATTCAATCACGTAATCAATTTGACAAAATAGCATGTCATCACAATAAGGATACTAAAAGACACGACACCACATAAGCCTAATAAAATACTTCAAAATGGTAGGCTAACCGCATCTCGGTCTCTCACTGTGGGGACTTAAGAACTGTACAGTTAAAGGCCTCAACAACTTATCTGAACTAACATCTCTACATTTCTGTCAGTGTGCATTTTCAAAGTGCTGAACAAAGGCCTGCCTTGTCACAGCTTGTTTGCTTGCACTTGCTTATACTTAGACCAGTGTTAAATGGTATAAGATCAACCATAAATTTACTGAACATAAATGTAATGTTTGCGTATGGTTCAAAAGTCATGCCGGCATTCGTTATTATTGAAGGAGAATGCAGTTCTAATCGAGTTACACAAATCCAAAAGGAGTCAGTAAAAAAACATATTTATTTAAGCAAATCAGCCATGGTTTTTAAAAAGAGAGAAAATGAGGCTGAATGAACTTTGATGCCAGACGAGGCGCCGCTGATAGCCAGGTGTAGCGGTGGTAAGGATTCCATGGGGCTGAAAGAAAATCTCAGCTGTCAGGACAGCTTTATGTAGGCCTTAACAGTTTGTGGGCACCGTTTGTCATCGTTATAGTGCAATGAATGTATTGTTTAGTGTTGTGTCTTTGCTGGCATGCATCTAAAATAATTGTTTGAGTGTGTGCCACCAAGATTCACATGCTAAAAATTGCCACTGCCCAGGAGGAAGGCAGGTCTGGGCTTGGCACACTGAATGATAAACCCTATGACAGCTTCCGGTGCATTTCACTTAGGCTCTATGTGATACTGATCACACTATGTTATTGTGCGTGTAGATATGGTTGTCCTTGTTTGATAGGGCAATTGGATGTCTTTCAGCGATATTGCTAAACACACAAGCTGACACATTTTTCCGTGGTGTGGAGCGTTGCGTCGAACTCTGGCCCCTTCCCTCCCCAAAGGCAGGCTTTTTTGAATGGGGGCGGACACTAACAACCCTTTGGGCAAAACAACGGCTTCAAGTGATTCCTCTCATCAACGCTAATTTGAGGATGAAGCAAAAAAAAATAGACATTTTTGACATTCAACCATACATGTTTCAACTAGAATATAGAGAAGAGGATTCAAAACAATGCATTTTATTTAGCGAGAAGCTCAGCTACAGCCGATGCCAGTACCAAGAGGGCAGATACGGTGGCTAGCTTAGTAAGTTATTTTTCCTGCAAGCCTAACTTTAGTTTATCTATTGAAACCCATATTGTGTATTGCTGGCTAGCATACTACTGTGTTACAGTGGGGGGAAATCAAATAAATTGTTCTGTTCGCCAACTTAGGTACTTAGCTAAGTCAGCTAAACAACTACAGGTAGCCCTGTTCTATGACTAAAATAGAAGAGGTTTACAAATCGGAGATCCACTGTATCTCTATCGTAAAACCAATTTTTAGTCGTAGATAAGACTACAAAACAGCAAGCTATAACGTTACAACCAGACACCTAAAGCTAGGTTTACCAGCAGCCTATAGCACATGACTGGAGTTGGCTAACTTGTTACTATGCGCCAGGCATCCAGTTTGAAACTTTTTAGCAAATATGTATAACATTATCAATATGTTAAGTTTTACTAGCTAGCTATGTAACTTTATTGACAAGGGTTGACAATGGTAATGATTATGCCCATGGATGCATTCCAAAAATCAAAATTATAAGCATGACGCAAGATAGGATTCCAAACAAATGTAAATAACAATTATTGGCTATGCAGCAAGCTAGGTTTTGTAGCTAACAGTGAGTGAGGAGAAACAATACAATTGATACTACTATAAAAAATATGCCTGTTAGACATGGCTGTAGCTAGATACTGTCTGCCTACTTACCTAGGTACATTTGTAGGGTCTGGTCATTGTGCAAAGGTTAAGGGTTATGCCATATTTCTTTCTATTAGGCAACATATTGCTCTAAATGTAATCTCTGTGCCTATGCACGTTCAACTAGTCTACCCTAATGTTATGCTTACACAGTCTTACAGACTACAACATGCGGTGCCTGGGATTCTTTCTGGAGTGGATTCTTGGAGAGAAACAATTATTTTGCCTGCATGTGTTATTGTAGCAGAACTGTATCCCGTGAACTGTATCCCTCTCGATGGATTGGACATGCTGGACTTCAAGCAGAAGACGAGTCGAGAGGAGCTTAATGGCCATTTGAGCATGACAGCACTCCTCCAACAGCTATACAAGTGTTCCCTGAACTTACTGTGTTTCTTTGGAATAGCAATTTCATCATGACCACCTCTCCCCATCATCTGCTGATCAACAGTTCTCTAAGCTACAGCTGTGATTTAACACGAGATAATGTGATTTAACCAAAGATTTTTGGTATCCATTACTGGCAATGTGGTCTTCGTCCTCGGCGGAGACTGACGGATTACTTCCTGCAGCAGCAAAAAAGCACTTTAATAACTGAGCATTTTCTAAATTCAAATGGACCCCATGCAACTGGACACAGACAATGAGACTCCAATTTCCACGAATAGAGGACAAAGACTGCATCGCCAAGCTAAGGTTGGTAGAAAATTCTCTGTGCTACACCAAACAGAGCCTATCCTGTAACTCAGTACAATTATACACCCCCCTGTATTTTATATTGACAAATAAACATTTGGATATATCTGAATCCATCTTGTTGATACTACAGAGCCATGTACAGCTTACATAAATATCTTCTGTAAATCCATATTTATTTTATGGTCCTTTACCCAGCTTCAGTACACTGGAAATGGTGTTTGGCATGGTGGGCTGTGGAAGCAGAGTGCTTAGGGGGAATAGTCTAGTCCCGTCTGTGGTGGACAGCCAGCTGGATAAGACTGACGGAAGTGGTGTAGGGCTCGTAGATCTTAACCACAAACTGTTTGGACCTCTCGCAGAAGACTTGCTGGTAATGCACGTCTCCTGGAAAGACATGGTTATATTGTTAGCGTTGAACACTTCTTGTTGAAGGGACGTAGGGCAACACACCATTGTTGGTAAAGGTGTCAACCGATTGGGACCTAAGTGTTTAGAGACAGACTAGTGTATTGTTCAGGGACAATGAGGGACATTGGCAGCTGCTTCTGAGAGGAAAGATCATCCAACAAATTGAATGGGCTGGGAGGGCTGCAGAAGGTGTGAAAAGTCTTAGTAGTGCAGTTCATACACAGTATGTATTTATTAAGGATCCAGCAACATTAAGGCAGTTTAATGTATTGTGTATGGGAGATCGATTGAAAGATGCCATTTCTCCTCATTCTCATACACAACAATACTGTCTCTAAGTACAACCAAAACCCCTTCCTCACCTCAAAGACCTGTAAAATATCTGTAAACATCCCAAAGGCCATTGACTTTGACAGATCATTCTTTTTAATAGTAGCAGGGGATTTTGGAGCCCCCAGGGATAAGAATGAAGTGGTTGCATTATTACTGTTGTAGTCTTGACAGTGTCCCTTGCAAATCCTTGTCCACAATCTTGTGCTCCATAACCGTAAGGTGTGTCCCCTCCCTCATGCTCATTTACACAAAATGCCGCCGCTTTGGGGCATTTTTCAGCAGGGCCTGTGGAAGGACTCCAGATAACCTGAGTTTTACAAAGTAAAAAAGGTCAAAAGAGAAAAGGGGTAGACTAAATTGGTCTGGAAGGTACGCTGTGGTCCTTAGGCTACATCTAACTAGCTGTAACCCCACAACACAAACCCATGCAAAAGCTTCCCAATTCAGGTTTATACCAAGCTTACCGTAATTGAGCTATCTTAGTCGTCAGCTTGTAAATATTTTTGCCCATTGTGCCCCTTGTGCAGAGCAAGGGGTTAGAAACACATGCTGGTGGAATCAAATTATGTACCACTTACAACAAAAGCACAATTTAATCACCCCACTAATTGTATTGACCTCTTTTAGATTGTCTATCTTAGCACACCTAACATGGCCATTTCAATATTATCAGCTATTTAGCATCCCTAAATTGGCAGAAAGATTGCTAGCCAGCTGAGAACCAACTTACCACCCATAGCTATTTATCATTACTACCAACCCACTGAGAGCGAGTTGGCTATTTCGACAATTCTATTTTTTAGTAACAGAGTGTTTTCCATACAAAGGTGGAATAGATGGCAACCAGATTGCATTACTCTTATTTCCTAACGTTAGCTAGTTTACATCAGCTAATGTTAGTCCAAAAGGTAGAACAAACAGACAAACATGTTTACTCTGCGGAAGGTAGCTAGCTACCAGTCTAGAAGTGAGTACCATGGCATGCGCGAAAATTATTTTCAGTGCGTATTCAAAAGATAACTAGCTATATGATTTAGCTGATGGGTTTCAGGACTGTAACGTTAGCTAGCTAATTTACCTAGTCCAGCTAACGTTATGTTACCTCTACTGTAATTGAGAATCTTCCGTTTTGTTGTGAAGGGAGAAAACAACGGTATCGCATCACTTCTCCGGTGTCGTCTAAATGGATTCCCCATCTGTTCATCCTGAAAATACTTCTGATAATCTTTGGTCACCGTAAGCATCATTCTTGATAGCCAAAAAAACCACTGGCAGCATCGGGGTAAATCGCTGGTAGGTAAAATGGTAATTCATTTTTGCGCTTATTTGTAATTAGCACAGCCAGAAGGAACAAATGTTTTTGTCTGGCTGTGTCAGCATCCACGCTGACACGATGGCCAGTTGTAAGGTGTTTCCTCCGACACATTGGGTTAAGGGTTAAGCGAGCAGTGTATCAAGAAGCAGTGCGGCTTGACAGAGTTGTGTTTCGGAGGACGCATGGCTCTCGACCTTCGCCTCTCCCTTGTCCGTAGGGGAGCTGCAGCAATGGGACAAGACTAACTACCAATTGGATATCACAAAACTAGTGAGAAAAAGGGGGTTACACAACGAAAACGTATAAAATGCCTAAAGAAGTTCTGAGATTATTGCGTTTTGTATACAATGCATTTTCTACGAATGCTGGAATTTGTGGTTCACTATGAGCAGACGAATACACAGGAAGTCGAAACTTCCGATTCTACCGGGTGAAATAAAAATGCGCTCGTTCTAGCTTGGGGTTTTGATAAAGTTGATGTTTATGACAAAAACGTAATGTTGTTAATTTAGTAGTGACTATATGCCATGACAGAGCCTTTAACTAATTTACTGAATAGTGATGTCACCATGGAATGCCAAAATTCCATTCCACCAAGGCAGTCAATTCGAACAGCTCTTACACTAAAAAGGCATTATCATCTTCACAATTTTACAGTATTATTCCAACCTCAGTGTGAAAACATAAAAAGAACGAGGAAGTTCACTTTGACTGCACTGGGCCTTTAACAAAACATAAAAAACCAGTGTAAAACATTTTAGAATGTAGCCTACAAATATTGTTGCTTGGTATTGCAAACGGTTTTTAAAATAAAAAAATAATACCTCTGTGAATCGTATGTGTGACCCGATTCAGGAAACTAGGCATATGTCGCAAGTCACGACTTCACAGGAGAGCTGTTTGAACGTAAAAAGTATTTTATCAAAATGCGTTTTTTGGCAGAAATGCCTTCCCGAACATGTGAACTTTCACGTGTCTTAATATCAAACTTGTATGCCATCTGTAAATACTAATAAAATTGTTACAGTAAAGAGCCTAGATGGTTTAGACATAGAAAAAGTGAGCAACCTTCCCGCTAGCCATGATTGACTGAGATAATGAGTGGGTGGACATGCCGAGAGATGAGTTTGGATTGGTCTCCCATATAGCACGCGTCTGTCATTGGAGCTGGTCAGTATGTTTAGGTAATCGTGTAAAATGCGGCTTTAAAAAAAATGTGGTAAAACTGCATAAACCTAATGTCAAATTAAAGTGTACTGTTAGCTAGCAAACGTTAGCTGGCTGGATCGCTAGCTAACGTTGTGTGTATGCTCTCCACTTTCTGGGAGGACCCAGTTTTGAAATCTGTGGAATTCGATAGCTAAGGAGATGGAGAAAACAACAGTCTGGATTACATCGTCAAACTAAGGCAACCATGCATGGCATCAGACAGGAGACGAATCCAACCATGATGTGTACTGGTAAGATTCAGATATTACACGTTTCTTTGACAGAAAGTGGTTTAATTTCAAGTGTACTGTTAGCTAGCTATCATTAGCTGGCTGGGTCGCTAGCTAACGTTATGTGTATGATCTTATTCTTCATATCTCAGACACATTTTCTTGACTGGCCCTCGCTTCATACTCGTCGCCAAACCCACAGGCTACAGGTAATTTACAAGTCTCTGATAGGTAAAGCCCCACCTTATCTCAGCTCACTGGTCACCATAGCAGCACCCACCCGTAGCACGCGCTCCAGCAGGTATATCTCACTGGTCACCCCCAAAGCCAATTCCTCCTTTGGCCGCCTTTCCTTCCAGTTCTCTAATGCCAATGACTGGAACGAACTGCAAAAATCACTGAAGCTGGAGACTCATATCTCCCTCACTAGCTTTAAGCAGCTCGCAGATCACTGCATCTGTACATAGCCCATATGTACAGCCCATTTATCTACCTCATCCCCATACTGTATTTTCTTTATTTATTTATCTTGCTACTTCGCACCACAGCACAGTATCTCTACTTGCACATTCATCTACTGCACATCTACCATTCCAGTGTCTAATTGCTATATTGTAATTACCTTGCAACCATGGCCTATTTATTGCCTTACCTCCCTTATCTTACCTCATTTGCACTCACTGTATATAGACTTTGTTTTCTTTTTTTCTACTGTACTATTGACTGTATGTTTTGTTTATTCCATGTGTAACTCTGTGTTGTTGTATGTGTAATTGCTATGCTTTATCTTGGCCAGGTCGCAGTTGCAAAGGAGAACTTTTTCTCAACTAGCCTACCTTGTTAAATAATGGTTATAGCCATAGAACCTGGTTGGTTAGCTACCTGCAGATTCATGCAGGGTAGTAATGTCATGAGTTGTGACTATGGTCCACGGTTTAGCTAGCTAGCTACATCTCTTAACTTCTTAGGCAGTGGTGGGGCGCTAGCATTTTCATAAGGGAGGGGTTCCCAATGAGGCACTCTGTCAAAACCACTTTTTCCAGGATAGAAATTCCTCGGGGTTTCGCCTGCCATATCCGTTCCGTTTTACTCACAGACAAATGGTTAACACTTTTAGAAAATTCAGAGTGTTTCCTATCCGATGTTACTAAATATGTGCATATCCTATTTTTGGGGCCTGAATGGGAGGCATTTTACTTTGGGCACGCCAGGGTCTCCAAAACAGTCACCTCGTGCGATGCTGCCTAAGAAGTTAACAAAAGACTCCACTCTAATTCTGACAAAGTATTTTAATTTCAAGTTAAAGTGTACTGTTAGCTAGCTAGCTAACGTTAGCCGGCTGGCATGCTAACTAACTCTACTTTTATCCAATGTAAAAAAACTGAAATTCAAATGTTGCTACTTAAGACAGAATGCAGGTGGTGAGTCATATATGCTGGGCTAATTATTGTCGACGTGTTAACTTCTTAGGGAGCGGCAGCAGAGGTGACGGTTTTGGCGAAAACCCAAGGAAAATCCATCCGGATTTGCAGTTTCTTTTGTACACGACCTTCTCCAGGCTGCCTATTAATTTCTATTTTAACAAGGACTGAGACTGCAGTACCTATGTCTTCCACTAGATGTCAACAGTCTTTATACAGTGTCTGGAGGCTGTAGCACTAAGCAGAACAGATAGGAAGAGGAAGTAGTGAAGGGACCACATTTTTCAACAACGTTTGACGGGCGCGAGATTGTGAGCGCGCCCCACTTTATTTTCCTTTCCTATTGTTCACGTTATTGTCCGGATGAAATATTACAGTAAATACATAAAAGGATACATTAAAAATGATGTTTGATTTGTTTGTAGAAAGTGTATAGGTATAATTTGAACGTGTTCTCTTCACGGTTCAATGGGCGACTCAGCGGTGGATTTTATGATCATAACGCGCCAACCAAACAGATTTATGAATATAATAAATGACTTTTTCTAACAAAAGAACCATTGGATGTCTTCGTTGGACACTTGGGAAGCCCTCAGCAGAAGAAGTTCTTCGAAAGGTAAGTGATACTTTTTAGCTCTTATATGGGTTTTGTGTGACCCGAGCTGGATATGAATTTATCCTAATGTGGAAAATATATGAGGTGCTATCGTCAAACCATCAAAATGTTGTGCTTTCGCCGTAAAGCCTTTCTGAAATCTGACAACGCTGTGATATTGCCAAGAAGCAGAGCTTTTGATGAGTATGCAACACTTGTATATTGATGAATGTTTAATAATTCAACTTTTGGATTTTGAATTTGGCGCCTTACATTTCACCGGTTAGTGTCTGGAATGGCCCGCTAGCGCGCCGCTACTCCCTAAGTAGTTAACAAAGCTGCATCTGCCCATGAATTTCACACCGCGAAAGAACCCCACCCCCAGAGACAGAAAGTGCAGGAACATCTCATTCTATAGAACTGGATGCCCATCCAGCACCCCACTCCTCCAGGGGTAAAGGACCTTACCTTATGAACACTCTTGGGGTCCTCTAGCCATGAATAGTACATCTCCTCCACATAATTGGAGCTTGTTCCATTGAGGAAAGGCTCGGCAGCCACAGGTGCGGTGTAGCACCTAAATGGCTGAAACGTCCTTGGTACGGCCGCACGCCTCTGCTGTGAAAAGTTCTGAGCAGTCTGAGAGGCTGTCAGCGGCCGCAGCCGGGCAGCGCAAGTCCTTAAGCGGTGCATCGCAGTCCTTTAGCACACAACTCGCCTATCTCTCCAAAACAATCAGAGTGGGATGGAGACTCCTTTCACTTCAACCAAACTGCAGTCAATTGATCCACAGGAAAACGATTTATCCAGAGGGCCTTTGGTTTTCACTTGTCAGCTGTGTTTGTTTCCTAACCTGCAAAAGATTGAGAAGTTGTGTGATTATATAGGCAATATTTAATGAGTTAAGAGTGAAAGGGACAGCCTGATACATAAAAAAAACAGGGCAAAGCAAACTTTGATGTCACAGCCAGCACACGCATATACACAGAGTAATGAAAACTGTCAATATTAAATTGCATTATTGGTTTTAAGGGCATGAAAGTACTATTTAATGAGTGTCATCACTGATCCTCCAAGGATGTGAATACTGCATGCACAATGTTGAACTGTGTTATGTTTGCTTTACTGGTCAAAGAGATGACTGAGCACTCTGGTTAATGCGAGTGTTGGCAATGTTAGTCTAGTATGTGTTGTGTAGCATCAGAATCTTCATTACTCATGACAACATACACAGGTTAGGCTCAACTATGCAGGTGCAGCTGTATGTGAACTGTTGGGCATTTGCAAAAACACATGCTTAGCTAGCTAGCTACTTATTGACAAGTTAGATATCATGCTAGCTAGTATGGAAATAGCTAGAGGGAACACATCTGTAAACAAAAGGTAATTAAGAATCCATTATAACAATATATGTGGACTTCCTGTAGCTACAAGAACATGTATCCCTTCCTGACGCTACACCGGTTTTGAGCGTATCCATACTTGCAGGATCAGGCAAGAATAACTAAGTACTTCCAGATCACAAATTTTGGGATATGATAAGTGATAAATATTTAGTCATTTTTTGTAAATTGTGCATATAGGCTGTGACTAATTAGAATTACATACAAATTCAACGAAAAATGACTTGTTAGTGCCTTTGAATTCATTTTTACAAACACAAGTTTTGCCAGTCTATGGCTTCAGGCTGATGCGATGATGCCTGGAGAGCCGGCCAGCAGCGGAGAATATCCTCGCCACACTTGCAGAGCCACTGGGGATGCAAAACACCCTCTTGGGCAGTCCTGCCAGGCTGGGCAAAGATAGTTTATTTTTCTACAGTGAGGGAAAAAAGTATCCCCTGCTGATTTTGTACATTTGCCCACTGATAAATAAATGATCAGTCTAGGTTTATTTGAACAGTGAGAGACAGAATAACAAAAAAATCCAGAAAAACGCATGTGAAAAATGTTATAAATTGATTTGCATTTTAAATGAGGGAACTAAGTATTTGACCCCCTCTCAATCAAAGATTTCTGGCTCCAAGGTGTCTTTTATACAGGTAACGAGCTTAGATTAGGAGCACACTCTTAAAGGGAGTGCTCCTAATCTCAGCTTGTTACCTGTATAAAAGAAGCAATCAATCAATCAGATTCCAAACTCTCCACCATGGCCAAGACCAAAGAGCTCTCCAAGGATGTCAGGGACAAGATTGTAGACCTACACAAGGCTGGAATGGGCTACAAGACCATCGCCAAGCAGCTTGGTGAGAAGGTGACAGTTGGTGCGATTGTTTTGCCAATGGAAGAAACACAAAAGACCTGTCAATCTCCCTCGGCCTGGGGCTCCATGCAAGATCTCACCTCGTGGAGATGCAATGATCATGAGAACGGTGAGGAATCAGCCCAGAACTACACGGGAGGATCTTGTCAATGATCAAGGCAGCTGGGACCATAGTCACCAAGAAAACAATTGGTAACACACACCGTCGTGAAGGACTGAAATCCTGCAGCGCCCGCAAGGTCTCCCTGCTCAAGAAAGCACATATACATGCCCGTCTGAAGTTTGCCAATGAACAGGACAACTGGGTGAAAGTGTTGTGGTCAGATGAGACCAAAATGGAGCTCTTTGGCATCACCTCAACTCGCTGTGTTTGGAGGAGTAGGAATGCTGCCTATGACCCCAAGAACATCATCCCCACCGTCAAACATGGAGGTGGAAACATTATGCTTTGGGGGTGTTTTTCTGCTAAGGGGACAGGACAACTTCACCGCATCAAAGGGACGATGGACGGGGCCATGTACCGTCAAATCTTGGGTGAGAACCTCCTTCCCTCAGCCAGGGCAATGAAAATGGGTCGTGGATGGGTATTCAAGCATGACAATGACCCAAAACACACAGCCAAGGCAACAAAGGAGTGGCTCAAGAAGAAGCACATTAAGGTCCTGGTGGCCTAGCCAGTCTCCAGACCTTAATCCCATAGAAAATCTGTGGAAGGAGCTGAAGGTTCGAGTTGCAAAACGTCAGCCTCAACCTTAATGACTTGGAGAAGATCTGCAAAGAGGAGTGGGACAAACCTGGTGGCCAACTACAAGAAACGTCTGACCTCGGTGGCAAAACCCTGGTTGGCAATCAAAGTACTAAGTAATGTTTTGCAGAGGGGTCGAAATCTTATTTCCCTCGTTAAAATGCAAATCAATGTAAAAAAAAAAACACATGCGTTTTTGTTGTTATTCTGTCTCCCGCTGTTCAAATAAACCTACCATTAAAATTATAGACTGATCATTTCTTTGTCAGTGGGCAAACGTACAAAATCAGCAGGGATCAAATACTCCCCACTGTATAGGTAGGTCTAAGGTTTTTAGGCAAAATAACCCAATAAAAACAGAAATCTTACTGAACGTGGGAATATGCCAGGCCGGATGGGCCAAAATCAATTATGGCCTATTGTATAGATAATAGAACAAAAATGAACAAAACGTTCAAGTGATCAGATTTTTTGTTTATAAATTCAATGACACACTTAGTTATCTACCCACCTCATTTATTTATTTTAGTAAGTACACCATCATACTTTGGGGATAAGTGTCTTTTCAGATCCCACAATGATTCTTTAGTTGTGGACACTCTTGCTCTTGGTCCTCAACTTTGTAAGGTCACCTTAATTTAGCACCTGTGTGTTTTATCAGTTTCTTTATGAAAATATTTAGCAAACTCCATGACTGTAGCTAACGCAATCTGATTCCACCAGCATGCGTTTCCAACCCCTAGCTCTGCACAAGGTGAAGGTAAATTGTCAAAAATATTTACACGCTGACAGCTAAGATAGCTCAATTACAGTATGAAAAAAAAAAAAAACACATTTAACTTTGAACAACTACCCCATCTAGTATCCATTTAAAAGAATAACTAATGATGGAATTGAGCTCACACCCCTAGGTGGCCCATAAAGGGCGGGAAATCAGCTGAAAGGCAGTACATTTTGCATAATGGACTCTGAATATATGGTTTGTTGCTGTTGCATTTTATTTGTGTTGGAACATGCGGTTAGATACCTGCAAGGCCTGGGAAAGGATAAGATAGTTGGTTGTGGGTGACTGGTGTTGGCCTATGAATTATAGCCTAATGAAGAGTTTATACTCTATAAATTGATATGGTTTGGTAAAAGTTTGTTTCCTAAACATAAAGACAAAAATGTCTATACCTTTCAGCTTTTGAATACTAGGGTTGGGCATCGTCATACCGTCCTTTACAGTATTACCAGCTTAGTACACAAGGGGGGGCCTCAAAATGCCAACAAGCCCATTGGGCGTCTATTACCAGAATGCTAACAAAATTAGCACAAGTAATATTGAATTTCCAAGGAGACTGCTAGATATGCTAATGAGGCAATAGCTCATAACGTTATACCTATATATGTAGGAGCTATCAAATGTCATTTTTTGGTGAGTTTAGACATTTACAAGCAAATGTGAATGAGAGATATTGTGCAAAAGAACAACGATTTAAAGCATTACTGGCTCTCCAGCAGCATGTCTACAAGCTGTGTCGTTGTGGAGTCTGGAGCTGCTGGTAAGTAAATGAGCTTACAATGAAAAAGCAAGGTATTTTATGCAAAATTGATGCATGGCTATCACATTTCTAATGTTTAGGCCGATCATAGAAAACTACGTTTCCTAATGTTTTGCTTATAGTTAATCTTGCAATTTACCAGAGAAAGTCTGTCTAGACAGAGAAAAGTACCAGAGAAAAGTAGCTACACATCAGTCAGAGCCCTGTCTGCTGACAGAAAGCAAGTTTGTGAATTGTTGTGAATTGAGTTTAGAAGTGCAACTGAAACACTTAGTCTGATGCTGAGCAGAAATTACAACAAACATTTACAAAACTCAGAAAGACAATACGCAGAATTCTGCATTAACACGACGCCTAAGTTTAACATGATATACATGGAGGTGACTTGATCAAGCTAGACCGATTGACTACTTCCTTGTCTCTTTCTCTCTTGCATCAAAACATTAAAAAAATATTGATAGGAAAGAATTCCACGCAGACTGGGATATTGGAACAAAGTCTACTGGAGTACAATTTACTCTTAACTAGGACAAAATAATTTATAACTGCATTTTTTCAGTACAATATAAACATCCCTTTTTCAGGACCCTGTCTTCCAAAGATACATTTGTAAAAATGCAAATAACTTGACAGATCTTCATTGTAACAGATCTTCAGATCTTCATTTCCCACGCTTGTTCAATGAACCATAAACAATTAATGAACATGCACCTGTGGAACAGTCGTTAAGCCACTAACAGCTTACAGACGGTAGGCAATTAAGGTCACAGTTATGAAAACTTAGGACACTAGGCCTTTCTACTGACTCTGAAAAGCACCAAAAGAAAGATGCCCAAGGGTCCCTGATCATCTGCGTGAACGTGCCCCAGGCATGCTGCAAGGAGGCATGAGGACTGCAGATGTGGCCAGGGCAATAAATTGCAATGTCCGTACTGTGAGATGCCTAAGACAGCGCTACAGGGAGACAGGACGGACAGTTGATCGTCCTCTCAGTGGCAAGCCACGTGTAACACCTGCACCGGATCGGTACATCCGAACATCACACCAGTGGGACAGATAAAGGATGGCAACAGCCCAAGTTACACCAGGAACGCACAATCCCTCCATCAGTGCTCAGACTGTCTGCAATAGGCTGAGAGAGGCTGGACTGAGGGCTTGTAGGTCTGTTATAAGGCAGGTCCTCACCAGACATCACCGGCAATAACGTTGGACACAAACCCACCGTCGCTGGACAAGACAGGACTGGCAAAAAGTGCTCGTCACTGACGAGTCGCGGTTTTGTCTCATTAGGGGTGATGGTCGCATTTATCGTCGAAGGAATGAGCATTACACCAAGGCCTGTACTCTGGAGCAGAATCGATTCAGTTAGTCACATGTCTGTGGAACTTGTTCAGTTGATGAATCTTATGTTCATACAAACACATGTAAAGGTTGCTGAAAATAAATGCAGTTAACAGTGAGGACGTTTCGTTTTTTTGCTGAGTTTCACCTTGTTTGGGGGTACCTTTAAATGTACCTTCGGGGTCATTCAATTCAATATTCATCAGTAAAATAAAAAAAAAGTCTAAAGAGACAAGACTAAGGGAAATTCATTAACTAATAGTACAGGTCAATAGCAATTAAAACAGTATTATAGAGATACAAAACTAACAATCTTATGTAATCGATTACAAAAAGAGAAAAGAAATTCACAAAATTCTTCTTGAATCTCCAACACAGGAACGCTACCAAAAATAATTTGCAGAAACTAGTCAAACACGGAGTCATCTATGATTCTCCGAATTATATTTTAAAAAAGGAATCTAAGTTTTTTAAGCAGATCTCTTTCAGTCTCATCCTCACCCTTTGAATGACAATTACTGTAAGGAATGACCCCACAAAAATGTCAAATTAACAAATGCACAAAAAAGATCAGTGTGATGGCCAAACTAGAGGAATAATTTTGAGGCTATTAAATCCTTTAAGTCTGGAAAAACACCAGGGCTTGATTGAATACCAGTACAGGTACTTCAAACATTTTTTTATATAATCAAAGTCCAATGATCAGTATGATTTAACTACGCCTACAGCC
The DNA here is from genome assembly GCA_030435695.1 of Brachymystax lenok tsinlingensis. Taxonomy (NCBI): domain Eukaryota; kingdom Metazoa; phylum Chordata; class Actinopteri; order Salmoniformes; family Salmonidae; genus Brachymystax; species Brachymystax lenok. The sequence goes on from CM059819.1 coordinate 43,939,992, forward strand.
TGTCAGGAACTCAGTAGGAAAGTCTGATTTCACTATTAAAACAAGACCCAGATGACAAATATAAAAAAACTGGCCTTCGATAAAGCAAGACTGGATTTTATATATAAACGCTTGGATTCTTTCAATTTCAGTGAGTTTCTTATTCAAATGGATAAAAGCAATGCATTAGCAACCCCAGGAGTAAAATATTAGAGTTTTGAATTGTCAAGAGGTGTTCAACAATTTTTTATTTTACCTTTATTTACCTAGGCAAGTCAGTTAAGAACAAATTCTTATTTTCATTGACTGCCTAGGAACAGTGGGTTAACTGCCTTGTTCAGGGGCAGAACAGATTCATACCTTGTCAGCTCGGGGATTCGATCTTGCAACCTTTCGGTCACTAGTCCAACGGTCTAACCACTAGGCTACCTGCCGCCCCAGAACAAACAAGGGTCACCATACCTATTCGTTATGGCCATTCAAAATGTTAGCTATTAAAATCAAATAACTGTAGAGGATTAGAAATCGAAGGCTTAAAAAAAAAAAAAAAAGGTGTCCATGCATGCCGATGACTCAAGTTTTACATTACGTCCACAAGCTAGATCCCTGCAATGTCTCATTGAAGATCTAGATAACTTTTCTGTACTCTCTGGACTAAAACCTAATTATGATAAGTGTACAATATTACGTATTGGATCCTTAAAAAATAGCTTTTACATTACCCTGCAGTTTACCTATAAAATGGGCTGACTGAAGTAGACATACTTGGTATTCAAATCACAAAATATATAAATGAGCACTCCACAATGAATTTCAAAAGACAAGATCCTGCAACAATGGAGAGTTAAATACCTGTTATTTATGGAAAAGTTACAATGATTAACTCCTTAGTCATAACTCAGATTACTCGCTTATGGCGCTGCCTACTCCTGATGATTCGTTTTTCAAATCACATGAGCAAAAAATATTTTGCTTTATCTGGGATGCTAAACCAGACAAGATAAAGCGTGCCTATCTATAATGAATATGAACTGGGTGGGTTGAGATTATTAAATATAAAAGCAATAAACCACAAAGCTTCACTTATACAAAAGTTTGACTTGAACCCAAAATGGTTCTCAAGTAGATTACTAAGAGAAGCTCATCCATTGTTAAAAAATTGCCCTTTAGTGCAGATTGCCACATCTTATTTTTGATTAATTGAAAATGAAACCTTTAACAAAATCTCTCTTTTTCAAACAAGCCTTGAAGAGCAGGTTACAATTCCAATTTCATCCTCCTGAAAAGATAAATATTAAGGTTGAACTCAAATGTGCTGGTTGAAAACAATTATTTATGGAAAAGATGTTTGAAAAGGGTATTCTGTTTTTAAATGATATTGGTAGAGTTGTCTTTTATGGAGTTATCGGAATTGTATGGGAATCTGTTCAATCCAAGATAACCAATTGATTTGAGGATTACTCGAAACATTGAGGCGGCCAGTGGGAGGATGTAGGGAACTGGTCTGTGTGCCCAATATAAAGGATCAAAACTGGTGGAGGAATACATATAGCATAAATAGGATGGTTGAGGGGCAGCTCTCGGGAACTGTGGGGGGGTATCTTGGAGAGAAAAATGGTGCAACTAATAAAAATTGTGTTTAATAACATATGCACTTTCTCCAGCGTTGGATAGTGGTCGCTGTCTGAAACAGTGCACTGTTGAATTGGCGCCTTTCCTAGACCATTTTGCTATGTGAATAATAGTAAAGGTACACAGCATATTGGTGTTGAGAACAACAGGCGGAGGCGGCAGCGGAGTTACAGCCCGACTACAACGCTCATGTCGCGTGCATTACAAAATAAATGTAGAAATCTATATTATTCAATTATTGCGCGCCAACGAGTGTCTGTGTTGCCAAGGGCTAAAATAGAAGTCAGTTCTACTTGTGACTCAGATCACACTGCCAGTCCTGCCTCTCCCATCCCCTCATTGGTCTATAGAAGCAGGTACCCACATGCCATCTCCTCATTGGTTATACCCACGTGGGTGACTGAAAGACGAACAAGGTCAGTAGCGGTAATGCACCTAATTTATGAAAGTTGCCAATCGCAATATAAAGTCAAGAGAAGAAAAAGCCTGGAAGGAGGAGAGATGACTAGAAAGGATTCGGTTGACCGTTTTATGTGTGGATTGATATGTGGAGTAGAGGACCTTGTGCATTTCAGGTAAAATAACAACTCAATGTTTATATCCCATGACAAATTAGCTAGCGACAGCAAGCTAGCTAAATAGGACAAATTAGCTAGCAAGTGCAAGCTAGCTAAATTGCCATAATTGTTTAATGCTTTTCGAAACGGTCCCCAAATTAATATAATTGGTTCAGAGTTTGTTTTGATATTTTAACCTGCGTGTCGTGATCGCGTTTGGTGTGGGGGGACAAAAAACATTTATGCACAACGGCGCACGCGCAGAGTCGGTTTGGGTTAGGAGATGAGAAAAAAGTCCTTGCCTTAATTGTCTAAAAGAAAGTGAGTAAAGAGGAACTTAATTAGGTCTATAATCAATAGCCTAACTATTAAATGTGCATGGCTTTCAGTCAATTGAACTAAATGAATGTCACGACTGGGAATACCAACAGGCATCTGTTAATCACAGATACCTTAAAAAAAAAAAGTAGGGGTGCGGATCAGAAAACTAGTCAGTATCTGGTGTGACCACCATTTGCCTCATGCAGCGCGACATCTCCTTCACATAGAGTTGATCAGGCTGTTGATTGTTTCATGTGGAATGTTGTCCCACTCCTCATCAATGGCTGTGCAAAGTTGCTGGATATTGGCAGGACCTGGAATACGCTGTCGTACACTCCGATCCAGAGCATCCCAAACATGCTCAATGGGTGACATGTCTGGTGAGTATGCAGGACATGGAAAATTGGGAAATGTTCAGCTTCCAGGAATTGTGTACAGATTCTTGCGACACGGGGCTGTGCATCATCATGCTGAAACTTGGTGATGGTGGCAGATGAACAGCAAGATAATGGGCCTTAGGAACTTGTCACCGTATCTCTGAGCATTCAAATTGACATTGATAAAATGCAATTGTGTTCGTTGTCCGTAGCTTATGCCTGCCCATACCGTAACCCCACCGCCACCATGGGGCATCTGTTCACAACGTTGACATCAGCAAACTGCTCGCTCACACGACGCCACAACGCTGTCTGCCATCTGCCCACTTGAAACAAGGATTCAGTCACCATCAAAGGTGATCATTTGCCCACTGAAGTCTGTTACAAAGCCGAACTGCAGTCAGGTAAAGACCCGAGTGATGACGACAAACATGCAGAAGAGCTTCCTGGAGACGGTTTCTTACATTTTGTGCAAAAATTATTAGGTTGTGTAAAACCAGTTTCATCAGCTGTCTGAAATGCTGGAAACAGACATCTCAGCAGGTGTTGAAACTAGATTTGGAGGTCCTGGGTTGGCGTGGTTACATATGGTCTGTGGTAGTAAGAACAGTTGGATGTACTTCCAAATTCTCAAAAACAACGTTGGAGGCGGCTTATGGTAGAGGACTTTTAGTTTCTCTGGCAACAGCTCTGGAGGACATTCCTGCAGTCAAGATGCCAACTGCACGCTCCCTCAACTTGAGACATCTGTCGTGTAGTCAGAACTGCACATTTTAAAGTGGCCTTTATTTTCCCCAGCACAAGGCACACCTGTGTAATGATCATGCTGTTTAATCAGCTTCTTGATATGACATCTGTCAGGTGGACGGATTATCTTGGCAAAGGAGAAATGCTCACTAACACGAATGTAAACAAAATTGAGAGAAAAGCTATTTGTGAGTCTGGAACATTACTGGGATGGATTTATTTTAGATCATGAAACATGAGACCAATGCTTTACATGTTGCATTTATATTTTTGTTTCGACACCTACTCATTCAAGGATTTTAATTTATTTTTTACAATGTTATATATTGTAGAATAATAGTGAAGAAGAACTTATGCTCTGCATCAGAGGTTACTCTCGGTCTTCCATTCCTGTAGCGGGCCTCATGAGACCCAGATTCATAATGTGTGCAAATGGCGTAAGGAGGTAAGGCAATAAATAGGCCATAGTGGCGAAGTAATTACAATTTAGCAAATTAACACTGGAGTGATAGATGTGCAGATGATGATGTGCAAGTAGAAATGCTGGTGTGCAAAAGAGCAGAAAAGTACATAAAAACAATATGGGGATGAGGTAGGTAGTTGGATGGTCTATTTACAGACTTGGCTGTGTAAAGCTGCAGCGGTAAGCTGCTCCGATAGCTGATGCTTAAAGTTAGTGAGGGATCGGAGTCTTCAGTGATTTTTGCAATTAGTTCCAGTCATTGGCATTAGAGAACTGGAAGGAAAGGCGGCCAAAGTAGGTGTTGGCGTTGGGGATGACAAGTAAGATATACCTGCTGGAGCACGTGCTACAGGTGGGTGTTGTTATGGTGACCAGTGAGCTGAGATAAGGGGGGGCTCTACCAAGCAAAGACTTATAGATGACCTGGATCCAGTTAGTCTGGCGCCGAATATATAGCGAGGGCCAGCCGACGAGAGCATACAGGTCGCAGTGGTGAGAGGTATATGGGGCTTTGGTGACAAAACGGATGGCACTGTGATAGCAAATTGGATGCAGTCTGAGTAGAGTGTTGGAGGCTGTTTTGTAAGTGGCATGGGTAGGATAGTCAGTTTTACGAGGGTGTTTGACAGCATGAGTGGAGGCTTTGTTGCAAAAAATAGGAAGCCGATTCTAGATTTAATTTTGAATTGGAGATGTTTAATGTGAGTCTGGAAGGAGAGTTTACAGTCTAGCCAGACATCTTGGTATTTGTCCGCATATTATAAGTCAGAACCGTCCAGAGTAGTGATGCTATTCGGGCGGGCACGTGCAGGCAGCGATTGGTTGAAAAGCATGCATTTAGTTTTACTTGCATTTAAGAGCAGTTGGAGGACACGGAAGGAGTGTTGTATGGCATTGAAGCTCGTTTGGAGGTTTGTTAACAGTGTCCAAAGAAGGGCCAGATGTAGACAGAATGGTGTCGTCTGCGTAGAGGTGGATCAAGGAATCACCCGCAGCAAGAGCGACATTGTTGATATAAATACAGAGAAAGGAGTCGGCCCGAGAATTTAACCCTGTGGTACCCCCATAGAGACTGCCAGAGGTCCGGACAACAGGCCCTTCGATTTGACATACTGAACTGTCTGAGAAGTAGTTAGTGAAACAGGCGAGGCAGTCATTTGAGAAACCAAGGCTGTTGAGTCTGCCAATAAGGATGTGGTGATTGACAGAGTCGAAAGCCTTGGCCAGGTCAATGAATACGGCTGCACAGTAATGTCTCTTATCGATGGCAGTTATGATATCGTTGAGTACTTTGAGCGTGGCTGAGGTGCATCCGTGACCAGCTTGGAAACCGGATTGCACAGCGGAGAAGGTACGGTGGGATTCGAAATGGTCAGTGACCTGTTTATTAACTTGGCTTTCGAAGACTTTAGAGAGGCAGGGCAGGATGGCTATAGGTCTGTAGAAGTTTGAGTCTAGCGTGTCTCCCCCTTTGAAGAGAGGGACGACCGCGGCAGCTTTCAATCTTTAGGAATCTCGGACGATACGAAAGAGGTTGAACAGACTAGTACTAGGCGTTGCAACAATGGCGGTGGATAATTTTAGAAATAGAGGGTCCAGATTGTCTAGCCCGGGTGATTTGTACAGATCCAAGTTTTGCAGCTCTTTCAGAACATCTGCTATCTGGATTTGGGTGAAGGAGAAGCTCGGGAGGCTTGGGCAAGTAGCTGCGGGGGGGAGGGGGTGCAGAGCTGTTGGCCGGGGTTGGGGTAGCCAGGAGAAAAGCATGGCCAGCCGTAGAGAAATGCTTATTGAAATTCTCGATTATCGTGTATTTTTCGGTAGTGACAGTGTTTCCTAGCCTCAGTGCAGTGGGCAGCTGGGAGGAGGTGCTCTTATTCTCCATGGACTTTACAGTGCCCCAAAACGTTTGGGAATTAGAGCTACAGGATGCAAATTTCTGTTTGAAAAAGCTAGCCTTTGCTTTCTTAATTGACTGAAGTTGCATATCGCGGGGACTATTTGATGCTAGTACAGTACGCCACAGGATGTTTTTGTGCTGGTCGAGGGAAGTCAGGTTTGGAGTGAATCAAGGGCTATATCTGTTCTTGGTTCTACATTATTTAAAAGGGCATGCTTATTTAAGATGGTGAGGAAATCACTTTTAAAGAATAACCAAGCATCCTCTACTGACGGGATGAGGTCAATATCCTTCCAGGATACCCGGGCCACGTCGACTAGAAAGGCCTGCAGTGATGAGGGGTGGTCGTTTGACCGCAGACCCATAGCGGATGCAGGCAATGAGACAGTGACTGCCGAGATCCTGATTGAAAACAGCAGACGTGTATTTGGAGGGCAAGTTGGTCAGGATAATATCTATGAGGGTGCCCATGTTTACAGATATAGGGTTGTACCTAGTGGGTTCCTTGATAATTTGTGTGAGATTGAGGGCATCTATATTTTATATTTGAGATTCTACCAAGTAGCCACCCTTTGCCTTGACAGCTTAGCACATGCTTGGCATTCTCTTAGCCAGCTTCATGAGGTAGTCACCTGGAATGCATTTCAATTAACAAGTGCGCCATGTTAAAAGTTAATTTGTGTAATTTCTTTCCTTCTTAATACGTTTGAGCCCATCCGTTGTGTTGTGACAAGGTAGGGTTGGTATACAGAAGATCGCTCTATTTGGTAAAAGACCAAGCCCATATTATAAAAACCATCAAGCACTATGATGAAACTGGGTCTCATGAGGACCACCACAGGAAAGACCCAGAGTTCATTAGAGTTACCAGACTCAGAAATTGCAGCCCAAATAAATGCTTCAGAGTTAGAGTAATGACATCACTGTTCAGGGAGAATCTGTCCTTTTGTCTAATGAGTCCAAATTTGAGATTTTTGGTTCCAACCGCCGTGTCTTTGCGAGATGCAGCGTAGGTGAACAGATGATCTCTGCGTGTGTGGTTCCAACCATGAAGCACGGAGGTGGTGGTGTGATGGTGACAGTGTGTGATTTATTTAGAATTCAAAAGGCACACTTAACCAGCATGGATACCACAGCATTCTGCAGCGATACGCCATCCCATCTGGTTTTTGCGCTTGGTGGGACTATCATTTGTTTTTCCAACAGGTCAATGACCCAAAACACACCTATAGGCTGTGTAAGGGCTATTTGACCAAGGAGAGTGATGGAGTGCTGCATCAGATGGCCTGAACTCCACAATCACCCGACCTCAAACCAATTGAGATGGTTTGGGATGAGTTGGGAGTTTAGGAAAAGCAGCCAACAAGTGCTCAGCATGTGTGGGAACTCCTTCAAGACGGTTGAAAAGCATTCCAGGTTACTTCCTCATGAAGCTGGTTGAGAGAACGCCAAGAGTGTGCAAAGTTGTCATCAAGGCAAAGGCTGGCTACTTTGAAGACACTGAAATATATTTAGAATTGTTTAACTTTTTTTGGTTACTACAGGAATCCATGTGTTATTTCATAGTTTATGTCCTCACTATTATTCTACAATATAGAAAATAGTAAAAATAAAGAAAAACCCTTGAATGAGCAGGTGTCCATACTTTTGACTGCTACTGTATATGTACATTTATATACTATAATTGACCATTTTATGTTGCATGTATGCTGCTTTTGTTAAGGGGAGTGGGGTATTTCAAAAAGTATAGGGGTATAAATTTCAATTAGTAATTTGTATTTCTTTATATGTCCAATAAAAATTAGGGACGCACAATCAATTTTTTTAATTTTTTTATAATAAAAATAAATTAAAAAAAAATCGGTGAACATATTGGAATGCCAGCATTGTTATCGGCCGATGTCTAGTTTAACGCCAATGTTAAAAACCGATGTCAAAGCTGCCATGCATACCTATACGTAATAATGGCACGTAACATTTTGCGCTACATGTGCAACACAGCATTCCTAACCAAGCCCACACAATGTCTGCTGTGTGGATCGAGCAGTCATTTGAAAGAGCAAGAACATTTCTGCGAGACAACTCAAAAGGCGAAATCCATTCAAGTCAAGATAATGGAATTCATTGCCCTTGACAATCAACCGTTCTCTGTCATTGGTGAAGTTGGTTTTCGCCGACTGGTCGAGCACCGGTACGCACTACCAACTGCACTATTTTTCAGATGTTGCCCTACCGGAGTTACACAGTAATAGCGTCAATGCTATTAGCTTCACGACTTATATACCACGGAAAACCCCGTTTTGGTCTTTGTGTGTCAAAAAGGATACAGTAGCACTGTCAAAGCTGTACAAAAAAAAGTCTGCAAACACCGGCCACGAACGATGTGTTCACAATACCGCGTTGGAAATAAAGCATCATTTGTTCAACATCAACTTCTTGAGTAGCTAGCACGAATACAACCAGCCTGAAAACAATGACCAGTAGAAACTGCTGTCATTTTCATTATTCTTAGCAATGACTAGGAATCTTTGAGTAAGTATTAGCTAGGTTGCCACTTGTTGTTCGCCTATTGAAATGGAACTTCAGTTCATGACAATAAATAGCTAGCCAGCGACTTAACCCTGTTGCCCAAAGCTAACGTTATATGCAGCCAGCTAGCTTCATCTGGCTAGTGAGGCTCAATGGAACGAGTTACGTGTTGTGAAGCTAGCCACAATAAGGATTAGGCACAACAGTGGAATTTACTGTTAGCCTTCAAAATAAAAGTATGTCATTGACAGTGATGCAAATAAATACAAATAGTAGAATTATGGCATACTTTTATTTTGAAGGCTAACCGCAAAGTCCACTATTGTGGCCAATCCTTATTGTGGCTAGCTTCACGTAGATGGGTCCGACCACCATTAAATCAAATAAGATCTGTCTTATAAATGTGGGTTATTTTAGATGACATCTAACTATCTAGTTAGCTAGCTAGCTAACTATAGCTACTGAAACAGTTATTTGACACGTCAAAGATTTGACACGCAAAGACCCAAACGGCGTTCCACAGAAATCCTGAAATAAATAAATAGGTTTTGATGATGTTTTACTGGTAATGGGAACATGCATAAACACCAACAAAATAACTTGTTGGTCAGTGTGGTGTGTTTGTTTTGGGCAAGGAAAATATTGGATATCGGACAAAAATGTCATATTGGTGCATCACTAAAAATATATACACTTTGGATAGTGTATCAATACAACGTCATTACAAAGATAATAAGTTGTGTGACAAATATTTACTCCTGAACTTATTTAGGCTTACCATAACGGGTTGAATACTTATTGACTTAAGATATTTCAGCATAAATGTTTTATTAATTGGTAAAAACGTCTAAACATAATACCGCTTTGACATTATGGTGTTGTGTGTAGGCCAGTGACAAAATCTCAATTGAATCAATTTTAATTTCCAAAGGCACGGTTATAACCTTTATTAAACTTGGCAAGTCAGTTAACTTCTTAGGTGACCATCAAGGTGACGGTTTTGGAGAGTCTGGCGTGCCCAAAGTAAAATGCCTCCCACTCAGGCCCAGAAAATAGGATATGCACATAATTAGTACTATTGGATAGGAAACACAAGTTTCTAAAAGTGTTAACATAATGTCTGAGTATAACAGAATGGATATAGCAGGCAAAAAACAGAGGAAAAGTGGAAAAAATGTTTGACACATTGCCTCATTTTGAACCCCTCCCTATTGAAAACAGCCATTTCTGGGAGTAAGATTGCAGTACCTATTGCTTCCACTGGATGTCAACAGTCTAGACAGTGTTTGATGATAGGTTTCTCTGGATGGTAATAGAAGAATTTCGAACTAGTCATCGGATGTAAACAGAAGAGGATGCGCGTTCACGGGCTCGCGCGCGCTGTGGTTTTTTCCCTTTTCTATCGTCCAGTTTATAATCCGGTTGAAATATTATGGTAAATATACATAAGTGTTCCTAAGGATACATTATCAATGATGTTTGATTGTTCTTGGACAAGTGTATAGGTTGAACGAGTTCTCTTCACGGTTCAATGGGTGAGTGGACGCTGTATTTTATGAACGCCAACCAAACGGCGCTAGCGCCCCACTATTCCGTAAGTAGTTAAGAACAAATTCTTATTTCAATGACTGCCTACCAAAAGGCCTCCTGAGGGGACGTGGGGTAAAACATTTAAAAAAAAATATTTGGACAAAACAAACATCACGACGGGAGATAACACTTTTTTGTATGTGACCTAAGACAACATAGCAAGACAGCAACACATGACAACATGGTAGCAACATGGCAGTAGCACAAAACATGGTACAAACATTACTGGCACAAAGCACAAAGGGCAAGAAGGTAAAGACAACAATACATCACACAAAGCAGCCACAACAGTCAGTAAGTGTCCATGATTGAGTCCTTGAATTGATTTGTTTTTGCTGTGAAATGTGTTTTGTGTGAACCGTGAAGGCTAATGAATTCATGGTAATGGAAAAACTAGTGAAGGTGCTACCCTCAAACAATCAAATGTGGTGCTTTCGCCGTAACGCTGTGATATTGCCAAGAAACAGAGCTTTTGATGAGTATGAAACACTTGTATATTGGTGCATGTTTAATAATTCAACTTTTGAATTTGGCGCCTTGCATTTCACCTGGTAGTGCCCCACCACTGCCTAAGAAGTTAAAGAACGGTCTAAACCATCTGACCCAGATGTTTTTTGGGTGTCAAGTTTAAAGAGCTCCTTCAGCGCCTCGGACTCAGTGACTGTGCAGGGAGAAACTTTGTAGCGGGGCAGGTGAAAAAGAGGGACGAGCGTCGGGGTTAGTGGCATTAGAAGGGGTGGGAGATGAGGAAATGTTGGACGGGCAAGGAGCCTCGGCTGAGTAAAATATTAATCCTGACTTAATGAAGTTCTAATTTAAAAAACTCAGCCATGTGCTTCTTGTCAGTAACAACCACATCATCAACTTTAAGGGACATGGGCAGCTGTGAGGATGGGGTTTAATTCTCCAGGTCTTTAACCGTTTTCCAGAACGTTTTGGGGTTAGACCCACAGAGAGAGAACTGCTCCTTAAAGTAACTAACTTTGGCCTTCTGGATACCCTGACCGCACTTATTTCTCATTTGCCTGAACGAGAGCCAGTCAGCCTGAGTATGCGTGTGCCGAGCCTTTCGCCAATTGCAATTGGCGAGTAACTCTGCAAGATCCCAGTCGAACCAAGGGCTTAACCTGTATTACATTTTCTTCATGGGGGCATGTTTGTTAACAATACCACTGAAAATATATTAAAAAAGAAGGTCCAAGCTGATCATATACCATTTTACAGAGGACAGTTCATGAAGGAAGGCTTGCTCATGAAAGTTTGACAAATCAGGACAGGTTGTTTCACTGAGCAGTGATTCCAAACACAGGCTGTAAAACAGTGATTACTAAGGTCATTACAGAAAACACCAGACTGATATCCTCACAAATAATCCTGATGGGTCACACCTTGTGGGATTGGTAATAATCTGAGAAATATTTAGGGAGTCCCATTGCTTTAGGACTTGGTCAGGTGGTTTAAGCATGTCCCAGTTTAGGTCACCAAACAGGACAAATTCAGTATAAGGGACCAGGAGAGAGCTTAGGGCAGGTAGGGTACAGACCGGTGCTCCCGGTGCTGATGGAGGACAATAGCACCCAGCAACAGATAACAAAAAGTTATTTGAAAGTTTAATGGGTAAAACCAGCTAAACACATTTTTAGTGGACAGACTTGGTGGAGACAACCAAGCACTGAAGGTGATCCTTGGTAAAGATTGCCACTCCCCCAACTTTGGAAGATCTGTCTTGCCGAAAAAGGTTATAACCAGAAAGGTTAATGTCAGTATTCAAAACACTCATCTCAGTAATGACCAACACATCTGGATCGGAGCTGTGTACACACTTTCAATTTGATCCATTTTAAGTAATAAGCTTCTAGTGTTAACGTGCAGGCCCAATATGAAAAATGTACTGAACATAGTGTAATACAAATGGGCTAAATAACAATGGGATTTAAATGTACAAAGTTGATTATAATAGGAATATTATTAACAGTAGCATTATACATCATGTTTTGTTATTTTCATTACTGTTACCATAATAACTCCAGTAATCATTAATTTTAATGCTGTTTAAACATATTGTCAATGCTATAATATTATTTGTGCTATTAAGGCTATTCACTTTGATATTGTTAAACAAAATTTTAAGTCTGCTTAACATTTCCTAATTAAGTGTTATGTCGGCCATTTGTATTATTTTTCGTATCATCTTTGCGTGACTTATATTTTGAAGGGAAATCGCCAAGGTCAGAGCTTTATTCTTGCAAGGTCTTGCTTATTCTTGCTGGCTTCTCAGAGGTCATAGCAGGTGTAGAATGACGCCTATGCAGAGTCCCTGCTTCCGTTTTTTAGGGGAAACGGAAGTTAGGTTGTAAAATACTTATCAGAGATATTAGAGAAAGGAGATAGAAATCACATTGGATATGAATGGAAGGACATATACGCCTCACCTAGCAGACCGTTGACCAATCGCGTTCACATTGTCATTTCTGCGTCACTTGGTTGATAAGATAATCGTCACGCACTCCCTTCTCAAAGTCAGGCTATCGATCAAGAAACCTGTCCATTCTCTTCAAAAGTAGGTAATGTCACGCCCAATTGACTCCCATTTCCTCCTTGAAGGAGAGCTTGCCTCGTCTCGGAATCGCCCAGAATGCACCGCTCAGCCCATTGCCGACGCATGGGCAAAGTACACAATGGGCGGTTGTATGATTCCAATTTAGCTTCCCCATCTCCTCAAAGATATCTCTGACAGTAACCCTGAAAACCGGATGTTAGCGCTTTTGTGGCGACCGCATAGGTTACCATACTTCTAACATTCTCCACTCCCCTTCATCGCCCAATGCGAACCCGCCCAAGTTCTTTTCTGAGGAGCCCACTGGTTCTCTAAACGAAATCCCGGTTAAAAATAGGACCAGACCATGTACCAGTCGTCCTGCAAAATGTCAATCACTTTATCCTTTAGACATGGGGTTTCCTAAAATATTTCTAGATAACAAGCAAGCAAATGTTCAATTCTCACAACTGTTGGTCTGTATCTTCATATGAGTTAACGTTAGTCAAGTTATATAGTCTAATATATAACTTTACTAAGTTATTAAACAAAGGCGAGGGACCTGCTTCAATTACTCACTCACACCAGATAGCTAGCTGGCTAACTATGCAGCTAGTTACTACGCTAGCTAACCAACGTCGTTACCTAGCTAGCTTGTAGCCACTAACTATTAACATTAGTTATCTACTATTACTGACCACAAAACACAACGTGTGAATGTTTAACTAAAAGATACAATTGGAAAATGTGGGGAAAAAATATGACTACCTAGTCTCTTTTAATTCACTAGTTTAGCTAACGTTAGCTAGCTAGCCAAATCCTCGAGAAACCCGAACGTTAGTTAAGCTAACGTACTTTGTGGCAGTGACTGCTGTACCGGGCCGACAATGTTCCTCGTTCAAGCAACAATAAATATTGTATAAACGCCAAAAAAGCACTTACTTCAAATATCCAGTCGTTTAAAGATTTAAATCACGGCTGTGAATATGAAGCTAATTCAGCGGCTCACCCACCTCTGTTCTGCCGCGTTGCCCTCTGTCTTAATGGAAATGACAGCGAGTAGCAACACCAAAAGCAACTGCGGTGTGAGTCGAGACACCTATGTGAAGCTAGCCACAATGAGGATTGGCCACAGTAGTGGAATTTGCGGTTTACCTTCAAAATAAAAGTTACTAATTGAAAGTGATTAGAAAAGGTGGAATCATGCCATGCTTGGACTAGAATATGCTAAACAAGGTTGGAGTGTTATATAAATTCAACAAAAGATAATTAGTTAATTTGACAAATGAAATAGCACTGTGGCTGTGACTTCAGAATTGCAATGGGGGCATACTATTTCACTGCACAACCTTACCTATGGATTGTGACTCAAGGAAAATAGGTATCAGTCTACTCAGTGACACCCACAGAACACAACTGTTAAGAGTTTACACAAATATTACCGTCGGAGCTCTTATTGAGGGACTCTGAAACCACTGTGAAATAAACCACAATTTTACCAGTTTTACCAGTCAAACTACTACAATTCTACACATTTTGCCATAGGGAAAAGAGAAAACAATTTCAGTTTTAGAGCTAATCTCATGATATTCTACACATTTTGTGATGAGGTTGAGAGACAATGTTGCTGTTTTAAAGCTATAGGTCCTATTAAATTACTAGAGGGGCTGTGTCATAAACCCTCAAAGTACCAGAATGGGATGAAAATGGCACCATGTTGGTCAGAGAGAAATCCAATAAATAGTTTATACAGGTTTTATACAAATGTTCTGTATAAATAGCCTCTAAAATATATGTAACAGATCATGTCTCAATTTTTGTTTGTTTACTTGGAAAGCTGAGAGTGCTATTATATGATACAATATCAGTACTTATTGCATTTACAACTTGTCTAAATCCTATAATCTACTGATTTCAGCCAGTGTATGGCTGTGGATTGACTGCATTCTTTGAATGTAATGTCATATTGGAGGTTCATTTGAAAAATGTTGTGGAATCATTCCTCTAAAACTGTCTGGCTAGCTAGCTAACAAATGTTACACGCCTCGGACTGAGACGAAGTCAGCAGATAATAAACCTGAATGAACAGGATAAAATGATGAGATGGAGAAACTTTAGTGGTGTTCAGTAGTAGGCATTCTCCAAGATTAAAATATACATTCTTCATATTTTTCTTGTCAAAATCAATTATAAATTACAACTCTATTGTAGTATTAAATCTTCCCATTCCATATTCCAGTATCCCCAAAAATAAAAGGTCTCAGGTTCAAAAAACCTTTCACAATACTTCTACACATTCAAATTATAAAGTGCATTCAGAAAGTATTCAGACCACTTGACTTTTTCCACATTTTGCTATATTACAGCCTTATACTAAAAATGATTTAATTTTTATCATCAATCTACACACAGTATCGCATAATGACAAAGCAAAAACAGTTTATTTGACATTTATGCAAATGTGTTAAAAACAAAAAACTGAAATATCACATTTACACAAGTATTCAGCCCTTTACTCAGTACTTTGTTGAAGCACCTTCGGCAGCGATTACAGCCTTGAGTCTTCTTGGGTATGACGCTACAAGTTTGGTACTCCTGTATTTTGGGAGTTTCTCCCAATCTTCTCTGCAGAGCCGCTCAAGCTCTGTCAGGTTGGATGTGGAGCATCGCTGCACAGATTTTTTTAAGGTCTCAAGTCAAGGCTCTGGCTGGGCCACTCAAGGACATTTAGAGACTTGTCCCAAAGCCACTCCTGCATTGTCTTGGCTGTGTGCTTAGGATAAATTGTCCTGTTGGAAGGTGAACCTTTGCCCCAGTCTGAGGTCCTGAGCACTCTGGAGCAGGTATTCATCAAGGATCTCTCTGTACTTTGCTCTGTTCATCTTTCCCTTGATCCTGACTAGTCTCCCAGTCCCTGCCGCTGAAAAACATCCCCACAGCATGATGCTGCCACCACCATGCTTCACCGTAGGGATGATATTGGCCAGGTGATGAGCAGTGCCTGGTTTCCTCAAGATGTGACGATTGGCAGTCAGGCAAAAGAGTTCCATCTTGGTTTCATCAGACCAGAGAATCTTGTTTCTCATGGTCAGAGTCCTTTTAGGTGCTTTTTGGCAAACTCCAAGTGGGCTGTCACATGCCTTTTACTGAGGAGTGGCTTCAGTCTGGCCACTCTACCATAAAGTCCTGATTGGTGGAGTGCTGGAGAGATGGTTCAACTTCAGGAAAAAAATTGGTACCCTTCTCCAGATCTGTGCCCCTACAAAATTCTGTCTCAGAGATCTACGGACAATTCTTCAACCTTTTATTTCTCCTTTATTTAACCAGGTAGGCTAGTTGAGAACAAGTTCTAATTTGCAACTGCGACCTGGCCAAGATAAAGCAAAGCAGTTTTACACATACAACAACACAGTTACACATTGAATAAACAAACATACAGTCAATAATACAGTAGAAAAAGTAAACACACAGTATGTGCAAATGAGGTAGGAGGTAAGGCAATAAATAGGCTATGGTGGCGAAATAATTACAATATAGCAATTAAACACTGGAGTGGCAGATGTGCAGAAGATGAATGTGCAAGTAGAGATACCGGGGTGGAAATGAGCAAGATAAATAAATAAATACAGTATGGGGATGAGGTAGTTGGATGGGCTGTTTACAGATGGGCTATGTACAGGTGCAGTGATCTGTGAGCTGCTCTGACAGCTGGTGCTTAAAGCTAGTGGGGGAGATATGAGTCTTGAGCTTCAGTGATTTTTGCAGTTCATTCCAGTCATTGGCAGCAGAGAACTGGAAGGAAAGGCGACCAAAGGAGGAATTGGCTTTGGGGGTGACCAGTGAGATATACCTGCTGGAGCGCGTGCTACGGGTGGGTGCTGCTATGGTGACCAGTAAGCTGACATAAGGCGGGGCTTTACCTAGCAAAGACTTGTAGATGACCTGGAGCCAGTGGGTTTGGCGACGAGTATGAAGCGAGGGCCAGGCAACGAGAGCGTACAGGTCGCAGTGGTGGGTAGTATATGGGGCTTTGGTGACAAAACGGATGGCACTGTGATAGACTGCATCCAATTTGTTGAGTAAAGTGTTGGAGGCTTTTTATAAATAACATCGCCGAAGTCGAGGATCGGTAGGATGGTCAGTTTTACGAGGGTATGTTTGGCAGCATGAGTGAAGGATGCTTTGTTGCAAAATAGGAAGCCGATTCTAGATTTAATTTTGGATTGGAGATGTTTGATGTGAGTCTGGAAGGAGAGTTTACAGTCTAACCAGACACCTAGGTATTTGTAGTTGTCCACATATTCTAAGTTAGAACCGTCCAGAGTAGTGATGCTTGACGGGTGGGCAGGTGCGGGCAGTGATTGGTTGAAGAGCATGCATTTAGTTTTACTTGCAATCATTTGAGAAACCAAGGCTGTTGAGTCTGCCAATAAGAATTTGGTGATTGACAGAGTCGAAAGCCTTGGCCAGGTCGATGAATACGGCTGCACAGTAATGTCTCTTATCGATGGCGGTTATGATATCATTTAGGACCTTGAGCGTGGCTGAGGTGCACCCATGACCAGCTCTGAAACCAGATTGCATAGCGGAGAAGGTACGGTGGGATTCGAAAAGGTCGGTAATCTGTTTGTTGACTTGGCTTTCGAAGACCTTAGAAAGGCAGGGTAGGATAGATATACAGTGAGGGAAAAAAGTATTTGATCCCCTGCTGATTTTGTAAGTTAGCCCACTGACAAAGAAATTATCAGTCTATAATTTTAATGGTAGGTTTATTTGAACAGTGAGAGCCAGAATAACAACAAAAAAATCCAGAAAAATCCAGAAAACGCATTTGAAAAATGTTATAAATTGATTTGCATTTTAATGAGGGAAATAAGTATTTGACCCCCTCTCAATCAGAAAGATTTCTGGCTCACAGGTGTCTTTTATACAGGTAATGAGTTGAGATTAGGAGCACACTCTTAAAGGGAGTGCTCCTAATCTCAGTTTGTTACCTGTATAAAAGACACCTGTCCACAGAAGCAATCAATCAATCAGATTCCAAACTCTCCACCATGACCAAGACCAAAGAGCTCTCCAAGGATGTCAGGGACAAGATTGTAGACCTACACAAGGCTGGAATGGGCTACAAGACCATCGCTAAGCAGCTTGGTGAGAAGGTGACAACAGTTGGTGCGATTATTTGCAAATGGAAGAAACACAAAAGAACTGTCAATCTCCCTCGGCCTGGGGCTCCATGCAAGATCTCACCTCGTGGAGTTGCAATGATCATGAGAACGGTGAGGAATCATCCCAGAACTACACGGGAGGATCTTGTCAATGATCTCAAGGCAGCTGGGACCATAGTCACCAAGAAAACAATTGGTAACACATCCTGCCATGAAGGACTGAAATCCTGAAGCGCCCGCAAGGTCCCCCCGCTCATGAAAGCACATATACATGCCCGTCTGAAGTTTGCCAATGAACAGGACAACTGGGTGAAAGTGTTGTGGTCAGATGAGAACAAAATGGAGCTCTTTGGCATCAACTCAACTCGCCGTGTTTGGAGGAGGAGGAATGCTGCCTATAACCCCAAGAAAACCATCCCCACCGTCAAACATGGAGGTGGAAACATTATGCTCTGGGGGGTTTTTCCGCTAAGGGGACTGGACAACTTCACCGCATCAAAGGGACGATGGACGGGGCCTGTACTGTCAAATCTTGGGTGAGAACCTCAGCCAGGGCATTGAAAATGGGTTGTGGATGGGTATTCCAGCAAGACAAATACCCAAAACACACAGCCAAGGTAACAAAGGAGTGGCTCAAGAAGAAGCACATTAAGTTCCTGGAGTGGCCTAGCCAGTCTCCAGACCTTAATCCCATAGAAAATATGTGGAGGGAGCTGAAGGTTCGAGTCCAAACGTCAGCCTCGAAACCTTAATGACTTGGAGTAGATCTGCAAAGAGGAGTGGGAGAAGATCTGCAAAGAGGAGTGGGACAAAATCCCTCCTGAGATGTGTGCTAACCTGGTGGCCAACTGAAAGAAACATCTGACCTCTGTGATTGCCAACAAGGGTTTTGCCTCCAAGTACTGAGTCATGTTTTGCAGAGGGGTCAATTACTTATTTCCCTCATTAAAATGCAATTCCATTTATAACACTTTTCACATGCGTTTTTCTGGATATTTTTGTTGTTATTCTGTCTCTCACTGTTCAAATAAACCTACCATTAAAATTATAGACTGATCATTTCTTTGTCAGTGGGCAAACGTACAAAATCAGCAAGGGATCAAATACTTTTCTCCCTCACTATATATATTTCCACACAGAGGTTGGAATAATACTGTGAAATTATCATAATGCACTTTTAGTGTAAGAGCTGTTTTAAAAGACCGACTGAAATGGCACCTTGCTTTGCTGGGTGTTTTTTTTACCATTAACAAAAGAGTTTTCCCAATAGGGCACCGACCGGTTCCAGTAAGAGAATTCTCAATGTAATCACCCGTTGTTATAATAAATATTAACGATAGCGATATTACAGTGCCACAAATATGTCATTTTATCCCGAGATTGCAAGATAATTTGAATGTTGATGTAGTGCCCATCGGTTATGAATGTTTCAGCCACTGTTGAGAATTCATGTTTTTACCATCAGTTACTGGTGCAAAGAGCACCAAAAAACAACGCTAACCATGAGCGTTGTGGTCTGCATCGTTCAATCACAGAGCAGATGTAAGTCACGTGATCCGCGAGCGAATGCATGCGTTTGCGCCAACAGCACGTCACAGTCTGCTCGGTGACTGGACAACAAAGATCTCAATGCTGTGTGAGAGGAGTAGTTTGTTTGCCTCTTAACTCCGTTTATGTACACTACACAGTCTTGTTGTACCCTATTTTTAAAGGCGATTTCTAATCATTTGAATTAATGAGTCATCCCAGAGACTCGGAAGAGAAAAGGTTGAGAACCCCTGGTCTATGGTCCAGAATACTACAGATACTGTGGAACTACTTGGTGAAAGCAGTGTGAGATTCATATGAAAAAACTATCACTGCACACAGCTATATTACAGTGCCTTCAAAAAGTATTCACCCCCCTTGACTTATTCCATATTTTTGCTGTTTTACAGCCTAAATTTAAAATGGATTCAATACAATACCCCATAATGTCAAAGTGGAATTACACTGTTGAAAGTATTCGACGCCTTTAACAGCAAGCTTCAGGAGCAAAAATGCTTAACAAGTCACATAATAAGTTTCATGGATTCACCTTGTGTGCAATAATAATGTTTAACATGATTTTTGAATGACTACCTCATCTCTGTAACCCACACATACAGATAATTGTACCTCAGTCGAGCAGTGAATTTGAAATATAGATTAAACCAAAGACCAGAGGGGTTTTCAAATGCCTCGCAAAGGGCACCCATTGGTAGATGGGGAGCAGACAAGCAGACATTTAATATCCCTTTGAGCAGTTATTAATTACACTTTGGATAGGGTATCAATACACCCAGTTACTACAAAGATAAAGGCATCCTTTTCCTAACTCCGTTGCCTGAGAGGAAGAAAACCGCTCAGGGATTTCACCATGAGGTCAACAGTGACTTAAAAAAAATGTAATAGTTACAAAACTGCAAACCCAGCCTACAGTGCCTTCAGAAAGTATTCACACCCCTTGACTTTTTCCACATTTTGTTGTGTTACAGCCTGAATTTAAATAGATTAAATGTAGATTAGCGTCACTGATCTACACTTAATACCCCACAATGTCAAAGGGGAAATACGTTTTTAGAAATGTTTACAAATTAATAAAAACTTTAAACTGAAATGTCTTGAGTCAATAAGTATTCAACCTCTTTGTTATGGCAAGCCTAAATAAGTTGAGGGGTAAAAATGTGCTTAAGAAGTCACATAATACGTTGCATGGACTCACTGTGTGCAATAATAGTGTTTAATTAACATGATTTTTAAATGACTACCCCATCTCTATACACCACACATACATCTGTAAGGTCCCCCAGTCAAGCAATGAATTTCAAGCACAGATTAAAGACCAGGGAGGTTTTCCAATGGTTCACAAAGAAAGGCACCTATTGGTAGATGGGTAAAAAAAAAACAGACATTGAATATCCCTTTGAAGTTATTAATTACATTTTGTATGGTGTATCAATACACTCACTACAAAGATACAGGCGTCCTTCCTAACTCAGTTGCCCGGAGAGGAAGGTTTATATTTGGGGCAAATCCAATCCAAAATATTACAGAGGACCACTCTATATTTTCATGCATAGTGGTGGCTGCATCATGTTATTCGTATGGTTGTAATCGTTAAGAACCCGGGAGTTTTTCAGGATAAAAAAGAAATGGAATGGAACTAAACACAGGCAAAATCCTAGAGGAAAACCTGGTTGTTTGCTTTCCATCAGACACTGGGAGACGAATTAACCTTTCAGCAGGGCAATAACCTAAAACACAAGGCCAAATCTACACTGGAGTTGCTTACCAATAAGACAGGGAATGTCCCAGAGTGGCCGAGTTACAGTTTTGACTTTAATTTCCTTGAATATCTATGGCAAGACCT
This sequence comes from Brachymystax lenok tsinlingensis, assembly GCA_030435695.1. Taxonomy (NCBI): domain Eukaryota; kingdom Metazoa; phylum Chordata; class Actinopteri; order Salmoniformes; family Salmonidae; genus Brachymystax; species Brachymystax lenok. The sequence continues at coordinate 43,961,182 of CM059819.1, forward strand.
GAAAATGATTGTATAGCAATGATCAACAACAAATTTGACAGAGCTTGAAGAATTTTAAGAATAAAATGGGCAAATGTTGCACAGTCCAGGTGGGGAAAGCTCTTAGAGACTTATCCAGGCAGGCAGCTGTAATCGCTGCCAAAGGTGCTTCTACAAAGTATTGACTCAGCGGTGTCAATACTTACACTACATGAACATCTCATTCCACAATCATGGGCATTAATATGGAGTTGGTCCCCCCTTTGCTGCTATAACAGCCTCCACTCTCTTGGGAAGGCTTTCCACTAGTTGGAACCTTTCTGCGGGGACTTGCTTCCATTCAGCCACAAGAACATTAGTGGGGTCGGGCACTGATGTTGGGCGATTAGGCCTGGCTCACAGTTGGCATTCCAATTCATTTCAAAGATGCTCGATGGGGTTGAGGTCAGCGCTCTGTGTAGGCCAGACAAGTTCTTCCACACCGATCTCGACAAACCATTTCTGTATGGACTTCGCTTTGTGCACAGGGGCATTGTCATGCTGAAACAGGAAAGGCCCTTCCCCAAACTGTTGCCACAACATTGGATGCACAGAATCGTCTAGAATGTCATTGTATGCTGAGGCACTAAGATTTCCCTTCACCGGAACTAAGAGACCTAGCCCGAACCATGAAAACCCACCCCCGGAACATCATTTGTCCTTCACAAAACTTTACAAGTTGGCACTATGCATTGGAGCAGGTTGTGTTCTCCTGGCATCCGCCTAGTCCAGATTCGTCCGATGGGATACCAGATGGTGAATTGTGATTCATCACTCCAAAGAACGCGTTTCCACTGCTCCAGAGTCCAATGGCGGCAAGGTTTATACCACTCCAGCTGACGCTTGGAATTGCGCATGGTGATCTTAGGCTTGTATTCGGCTGTGGAACCCCATTTCTTGAAGCTCCCGACAAAGAGTTATTGTGCTGACGTTGCTTCCAGAGGCAGCTTGCAACTCGGTAGCGAGTGTTGCAACCGAGGACAAGCCTAAGATCACCATGTGAGCTTGTGTGGCTTACAGTACAACTTCGCAGCTGAGCTGTTGTTGCTCCTAGACGTTTCCACTTCACAATAACAGCAGTTACAGTTAACCGGGGCCGCTCTAGCAGGGCAGAAATTTGACGAACTGACTTGTTGGAAAGGTGGCATCCTATGACGGTGCCAGGTTGAAAGTCACTGAGCTCTTCAGTAAGGCCATTCTACTGACAATGTTTGTCTACGGCGATTGCATGGCTATGTGCTCGATTTCATACACCTGTCAGCAACGGCTGAACTAGCCAAATCCAGTAATTATTAGGGGTGTCCACATACTTATGTATTCAGGCCCCTTCACTTTCTCCACATTTTGTTACGCTACAGCCTTGTTCTAAAATTTGTTTTTTTTCCCCCCTCATAATTCCACACAAAATACCCCATAATGACAAATTAAAAAACTGTTTTTTAGACATTTTTGCAAATGTATTTAAAAACATCTGATAAACCATTTACACAAGTATTCAGACCCTTTACTCAGTACTTTGCACACTTTTGGTAGCGATTATAGCCTGGAGAATTCTTAGTCCTTATGGAAGGTTCTCCCATCTCCACAGAGGAACTCTGTCAGAGTGACCATCAGGTTCTTGGTCACCTCCCTGACAAAGGCCCTTCTCCCCCGATTGCTCAGATTGGCCGGGCGGCCAGCTCTAGGAAGAGTGTTGGTGGTTCCAAACTTCTTACATTTAAGAATTATGGAGGCCACTGTGCTCTTGGGGACCTTCAATGCTGCAGACATTTATTTGTACTTTTCCCCAGATCTGTGCCTCGACACAATCCTGTCTCGAAGCTCTACGGAGAATTCCTTCGACCTCGTCGCTTGGTTTTTGCTCTGACATGCACTGTCAACTGTGGGACTTAGATAGACAGGTGTGTGCCTTTCAAAATCATGTCCAATCAATTGAATTTGACACAGATGGACTCTAACCAAGTTGTAGAAACATATCAAGGATGATCAATGGAAACAGGATGCACCTGTTCAATTTCGAGTCTCATAGCAAAGGGTCTGAATACTTAAGTAAATATCAGTTTTTTTATTTTTATACATTTGCAAAAATATCAAAAACCTGTTTCCACTGTTATTATGGGGTAGTGTGTAGGTGGGTGAGAAAAACATGGAATACATTTTGAATTCAGGCTGTAACAACAAAATGTGGAATAAGGGGCATGAATACTTTCTGAAGGCACAGTATATGGGGAAATCTTGTTTGATGAGAATGTAGCAGCCTGGATAGGCCTAGTCAACTAAAATAAGTAAGCAAAAATGTACAATATGCATTATCATGGAATAACCTCACACATTCAGCGGTGTGAGAAATTCATTAATATCGTAGACTTGCTTTTAGTACAAAGCATAAAAAACAATGTTATACATTTAAATGATGGCTGCAATAATGTGAGTATGTGGATTTTTATTTCACATGCATTACAAAAATCACTACCGCCAATTAGTCCAATCAAGGCAGCCATGACTTTCTTTGAATCACAAAGTGTCAGACATTTTTACTATTGCCAGCTATCACAACATCATAATCAAATACAGAGTACCTGGAAGATGTAGGTAATGCAGTTCAAATCAGGCCAATCAAATAATTTTCACATTCTGCAAACATAAAATGTGAAATGTCAACCACATACATACATGATCCTCAAACAAACATTTGTTAAAAAAGTATACTTCAGCATGTAGCCTACTACAGTATGACATATGACGACATTTGTTCTTGAAGAAGTCAGTCTTTATTGTGGCTAAGGAAGTTGGTTGTTGTATGCACCATCAAAGAGGTGGGAGGATTGCTATATTGCTATAGGATGCCTCAGTAACGTTTATGCAGGCAGTGTCTTTCAAATGTCTGAGACAGGATGCTTCTAAAGCCACATGATCTGCCTCCTTTCCATCATTGGAAAATCATCATGTCCGAATATACAGTAAACACAATTCAGAATGTTCACCAGTTTTCAATGCATAGGCCATTGACCTCGATATAGTTTCTCAAAATGCAGACATGGCATGATCACATGAAATGTTACATAGCCCTTAAATATTGACTTATTTTGTGTAATATTTTTTTCAAATTAGGGATACAACAAAACCACAGTCAAATACAATGGACACACATTAAAGTGGCAATCAGCAGTTGAAACAAATCAATCAATGGGTATATATATCAATAATTCATAAGTCAAAACATGTATGTAGCTTGGGTCTAAAGGAATTCCATAGCGACAGCTTGCGAGATAAGTCATGCTCCAATGATGGTACCTGTTGGGGCTCCCAAATGGCGCAGCGGTCTAAGGCACTGCATCTCAGTATTAGAGGCGTCACTACCATCCCTGGTTTGATTCCAGGCTGTATCGTGATTGGCAGTCCCATAGGGAGGCGCACAATTGGCCCAGCATCGTCTGGGTTAGGGTTTGTCCAGGGTAGACAGTCATTGTAAATAAGAATTTGTTGGCTAGTTAAATAAAGGTTAAATAAAATAATTTTAAAAAACTGCTAGCATCTTGTGTCCTGCTTCCGAAACAGCATCTGTAATCGGTAGACGGTTCTGATTGATAGGCCGCTGTTTGCGTCGCAGAGAAGTGAATAAACTATTAAATCCAGTTTAGATGCTACCTCCCACCTCAAATCAAAACCAATTATGGATTCTATATTGTGTTCTCATTTTGCGTGAACACATGTCTGTTTCACACCTGTTTGTCAAGCTAATCAGTCATGCAATATAGGCACCATGCTGCTATATTAGATTTTGATTTGGGGAGGAGGGTTAGCATCTAAAAATGTGATTTGATGGTTTCTTCACTGCTCGGCGATGCAAACGGCAACCTATGAATCAGACCAGTCTACCGATTATGGATGTCATTTCAGACGGCGTCACTCATGCTGCTAGCATGTACGGTCATTGGACCATGGTTTATCTCGCAAGCTGTCGCAACGGAATGCCCTTAGACCCAGCTTATTAAATCAAATTATTAATAAAGGTGTCAAAATTTGGGCAATCTATTAGGGTAATGGCTAAATTGGAAAATATAAGTATCCTATAGCATTTATTGAATAGAAGAACTGTAACAAGTGGGCAGGCTATGAATATCTGTATTGGGTCACCAAATGCTGAAACCATTTAAAAAATAAAAAGAATCGGTCAAAAAGGTCCAGGTATAGTCTAGCTCATCATCCAATATGTTGACGATATCGTCTTAATTTCCAAAAGGTGAAAAATGAAGATAGAAATCCTGCATGTCTTTTAAGCTAAATTAACAGCAACATAAGATTAAGGTTGTAAGAGCAACATTATTGTACTGTATTGCACACACATAAGACAACTAATTCAAACCAGATTTAATACTGCAAAACTTTAAATATCTGCGGGTTATGAAGTGACGAAAGGCTGCATATTGCCATTAACCAAGTGAATATAAAAAAAAGTTGTTGAACTCATGTGGCCTGAATCTGATAAAAGCAGCTGAGGAGTCAAAACTGTCTTCAGGGAATAAAGTACACAAATCATCATCATACAGTAGGACCAAAGGGAGGGTAAACTGCAGGCAGTATGATCCAAACCAGGTACATTTCTGGAGTCTCAGTCAAGCCGGAGCATGGATTACATTCCCACCAGCACCATGAGGTTTGTCTAAAATGTTAATTAAAATGTTTTACTTAACCAACACAAACTCCCCACTATGATCATCAAGGGCTTGTGTGTCATCTTTACATTCCTATGAAAGTTGTTCAAGGAGAAGTGAAGTGTATGCAATTGGTAGCAGCGGTCTTATGTAGCCAAACATCATCTCTGCTTCTTGCAACAACAAAAAAAGACACCTTGGAGTGGAGCAGAAACTGGTCCTCTGTATTGCAGGTGTGCCTCTTATGTCAAGTGACTGCATTTCATGTGTGGATTTTGGCTGACCGCGTTTCCATGGGCTAGACCGGGGGTTGGGGAGCAGGTCTTTGAGGCACAAGTTGTGTTGCAGCAGGTGTTGGTCTAAGAGAAAAATAAACAAAAATGTGTCAATTGATGGCTGACGCTTACATCATATAAAAAGGTAGGGCTAATGAGTAGTAAGTAGCAAGTAATCTTTACCTTGAATAGGGAGGAGGTGGTCTGACAGCATAAGATGGCACAGAGACAGCCCTGCTCGTCTGCACAACCTGCAATGAACATAAATATCACTCTCAGTGGAAGGTAACACCAAAACAACTTCAGCACTACAATTGTGAGCCTACGTATGAGGTGCAGGTAATGGCAGCTGTGGGTGGGTGTGGGTAGGGTTAGGAATCATAACTGAGGAAAGGTTGTAATGTAGGGATGAATACATGAGTAAACTCACTAAATAGTAGGATTCCCCAATTAACGTTCAATAAATACAACATACCCTCAAAACTCCTATTATTTGTCCATTTCAAGTTTACTAACATATTTGACTCTTATGTGAACAAAAAACTCAATTCCATCATGACGAACAGAAAGTCTGCAATTTAAGTTAATAAATGCCTACATCCTGCTTTGAATTTGCCATGAAAATGTGCTGCCAATTTCCACCACAGACAGAAGAGCTGACGGAGAGACAAAAATGGTGCAACAGAAAATCAATAAACAAAGTAACTTGCTGTGATCTTACCACCAAACCTGGGTCAAATATAAAAGTCAAATACTTCCAAATGAGGTGTGCTTGTTGTCGCTTTGACTGTACACTTTTGGGACTATTCCATTGGTATAATTGTACCAGGAAATTTAAATCATGTGCAGCTCAAGTGCTTTAAAGTATTTTTTATGTTTTTAAGGATTTTCTGTATTTTATTGTACAGAGGAGAGATAGTGGGAAAGAGACGTAGTGTGTGTCACAAAGGCATTGGGTCAGATTCGAACCCATGCACATGTGCAAACGGGTGTTGGCGGCAGAAGAACTAACTGCTAGATCACCCCAGACACGATAACTGAAAGTATTTTACATTTGTATGTGACCCAGGTCTGGTTACAACATTGATTAGTATGGGAGTAAATTAGTAAGGATAGGACAGAATAGGACAGCATGTGCCCTACAGCAGAACAGTGGCAATTCAAAACTCCTCAGTTGAAAAGGCTGTGCTGAGCCACGTTGCATTACTGTTGTGTTTCTGCCACTCCAGTGGGCTGAGAAAGAATCCTCTATTTGAGTTGGGTACAGTAGTGATCCCTTGATGCCAAAACAATTAGCATGTATAGTTACATAAGCACATTTGAACTTTTCTATAGAAGAAAAAGCCAAGAATAACACAGAAAGCCCAGAATATTCAAGTGGTGTTCAAATATTTGTGTTGTGTCTTATTCAGCAGAGCCCCAATGAGTGGTAGAAAAGAAGAATAAAAGGGAATACAGAAGCAATGCCCCAGAGAGCCTCTTAAGAGCAAACGTGAGTATTTTACCTCCTCCGGTGGTAATAACTGAGCCTGGTGCTTTACATGGGGAAAGAAGAAGGAGCCTCGTCATTATCAAACAAAGCATCCATCAATACAGGTCTGCATCACAAATGGCACCCCATTTAGTGCATAACATTTGACCAGGGCCCATAGGACTCAACCAAAAGTTGTGTGTGTATGGACCCTGATCAAAAGTAGTGCACTATGGAATAGGAATTAGGGTACTATTTGGGACTCAGATTATGTCTTTCATGACAGTGAATATCACCAAGACCTGGTCACACTCACGTGGCTAAAAACATAGTGGTTACAGTAAACTTGCCTCAATTTAACATAATGTAGCTACAATGGACTCTGTACATGGTAAAAGAGGTCGCTTTCAGGGCCGTACGCACTACCCTCTGTAGCGCCTTGCGGTCGGATGCCGAGCAGTTTCCATACCAAGTGGTGATGCAACCAATGAGGATCTTTTCAGTCTCCTGATGGGGAATAGGCATTGTTGTGCCCTCTTTACAACGGTCTTGGTGTGTTTGGACCATGATAGTTTGTTAGTGATGTGGACACTAAGGAACTTGAAGCTCTCGACCCGTTCCACTACAGCCCCGTCGATATGAATGGGGTGTGCTCGGCCCTCCTTTTCCTGTAATTCACAAACAGCTTCGTCTTGCACACTTTAAGGGAGAGGTTGTTGTCCTGGCAACAAACAGCCAGGTCTCTGACCTCCTCCCTATAGGCTGATCGGTGATCAGGCCTACCACTATTGTTGTCTGCAAACTTGGTGTTGGAGTCGTGCGTGGCCACTCAGTCGTGGGTGAACAGAGTACAGGAGGGGCCCCCGTGTTGAGGATCAGCATAGCAGATGTGTTGTTGCCTTCCCTTACCACCTGGGGACGGCCTGGCAGGATCCAGTTGCAGAGGGAGGTGTTTAGTCTCAGGGTCCTTAGCTTAGTGATGAGATTTGAGGGCACTATGGTGTTGAACGCTGAGCTGTAGTCAACGAACAGCATTCTAACTTAGGCGTTCCTTTCTACTAGCCTCAAGTCTGTCATTTATGGGTTAGAGAATTATTTAAAAAAAAAAAAATAGTTTTAAAGATTACATCCATGAAACTTTAAATGGGGAAAGTTTGGTGACTGAGACTCACTCTGTCTTTGACAATGGTGTTGGGGTTGGCTCTCGGAGGAGGGCCACGGCTAGTGTTGGCCTGAGGTCTGCTGTCAGCCCTGTGCACAGGAGGTAAAAAACAAACAAGCATTTCCTATTATTTAGTTTTGTATCTGAAATGAACACAAATGCAAGATATAGATCTGTCATTCTCAGTAGCTAGGTTTCCATCTAATTAGCGACAGATTTTCATGCAAATATTCTAGAATCCGCATAAAGAAAATGAGCATTTCCCACCAAATAGACTTGTTGAGGATAAAAATCAGTGCGTGATGATATAGTTCACACAAAATGTACTTTCTCACTCAAGTTTTCTTGAGAATAAACATTTAAAGTTCAATATGTTCCCATCATGTTTTCAACTCTACCAACTCTACTCTGGTCTTGGCACCTGCGCTCTAGTCAACAGCTTGCAGATACAGTGCGGGTAGGCTGTGAGGGTAGGCTAGTCTACATGACAAGATTATTATGGATAAGAGCAAGAATATTTTATTTGTCAAACGGCAGTCAAGCATCGATCATCATGTCACCAGTATAAGACCCTCAATATTTTTAGGAAAGCGGCATTAAGCTCATCACCGTGCCACCATGTCCAACAAACCAATCATCTGTCGGCATTAATAAAATTATACCGAAACTTCCTGTTTCCATCACAGCTGTCATGATTATGTTTTAAACGACATGACTTTACTCGCTTATAAATTGTGGATGGAAACGTGGTTAGTGACATCAAGTCTGACAAGTGGTAGATCTGTTTTATGTGTAATCTTTGTATGCTTCCCCTCCATAACTTTCGTTTCGTTTTTGTTTCTTTGTACATCAACTTCAAACAGCTAAAAATATATTTTTGGTTTAGATGGTACAATGATTTTCTATACTTGCTTGTTGTGTCGCAGAAACTTCTGAATTTTTTTAACCAGTAATCGTCAGAGCTAAATTCTACATATGGCGTCTTTAAAGTAAGTCAAGGGCAATCATGAAATAAATATAGTCTATATGGCAAAGGAATTCGGTGTAAAGAATAGAATAACATTTGGGACACAGACTAAGAGAAGTTGATGAGGTGGACTCACTCGTAGCCCTGGGATCTTTTCCTCCTACAGAAGCGCCTCTGCAGCTCATTCCTCCTGAAGAAGACGAAGAGGCCCAGCGCCATCAGAGGCAGTACCAGAAAGAAGAAAACCAGCAGCCCATCCCTTGTGGAGGTGTCCTTGTCTGTAGGGGGTAGGGACCAACAGTCAGGGGTAGGGGACCAACAGTCCCAGTCAACCTGTCAGGGACCAACAGTCAGGGGTAGGGACCAACAGTCCCAGTCAACCTGTCTAACAATACTGCACTTGAATGTATCCTGGGAAATAACAGACTGACAAGGTCTTGCACCTCAACTGGTTTCAAGAAGCTTATTATTGTCCTCTTTGAAAAATCTATTTTTAATCTGGACAGGTAAGATAGTAGAAATTCTCATTAGGCCATATTGCTTACACCCATTTGGTATCCAAAACACACAGATGTATTCAGATCATAGTAGGTAGATTAGGAGAAGAAGATTCATCTTTAGACTATGATTCAGATGCGCCCATGGTCACTCACCGTTCCACGTAGGGCCGCTGTCCACGCTGCCACCGTAACCTTTAGCTTCGCAGTAGGGCGGTGCCCAGCCGTTCTCACAGTGGCAGTTCCTGTTGCTGTTACACACCTAAAAGCGGAAAAGGCAAGCGTTTTAGACAAAGGCCAGACAAACACCTGTAGGACACACCCCGGAAGATGATTATTTAGTAGTAGTGAATGACCTACCCCGTGACCGTGGCATTTCTTCTGGATGTCACAGTCATAGTTGAGCACGTCGGCGCTCCGACAGTCATAATTCAAACAGACCTGTGGAGCGATAATGTGAGAATGGTGAACAGCATACCTAATTCTGTACGCAGACGCAAATAACTGCATCTGGGCTTTGCAACTACTGTATCGCCTGAAAATGGTCTCTAACAAAGAAGATAGACTATGGAATTGAATGGATTTTATTTGGGTAAATAAATTATACAATGTACAATGGATCCCCAGAGGATAGCTTCTAAAACCAACCCTTGTTTCCAAAGTGGTCCTTGGGGTCCTGCAACTGGTTTGACTTTCTACTCTTACCTTGTTCTCCCCACACTTGGTCCCCTCGTTCACCATGCCAGGGTCTGGAACGTCCGACCCCAGCAGAAAGTCCACGCCCCAGCACTTGATTCCTGCAATGGGCGTCTGGATGATGGAGGGCTCGATGCCAAAAACAGTGACCGACTGGACGTTCTCACACTGCAGCTTCCCACACATGGCATTCCTATACAGAGTGACAGACGGATGCACACACACAAGTACACATTTTCCTCATGCCGTCAACATTTACTGTTGACAACTGTATTTCCTGTCGATTATACATTGACAAGAATGCAAGTCACGGAATTTGTCTGACCTGCTCTCACACTTCTTGTAGCCATTGTTCTGGTAGCCGCAGTTTCCAAAACGATCCCCCTTGGAGTTAACATCTTTGAAACACACCTCTGGGGCAGCCTTTGCCTCTGTACAACAAGTGGGAAATGGATGAATTTACAGTAGTGTCCATTGGGTTATTTGCATTGATTTGTCGATAAATATTGTACTACCAGGAGAAAGAGAGTAGGAACGGCAGAAATAACAATTGTACCACCAGAGGGCACTCATAAGCAATTGTTATGGACATTGTGATTTAGAAAGCAGCAGAATTCATTTAATGCAGAGCAAAGGGAAACTCACTTGGGCCAAAGATGGCCCGGCATTGTCCATCGTAATACTGGCACTTCCCATTGTAGCAGTAGGCCTTATCCACTCTGCAGGGGTGGCCGTTCTGCTTGAAGACGTCACTTGGACACAGTGCAGATGAGCCGTTGCAGTACTCAGAGAGGTCGCACTCATCATTGCTACCTCTACACACTGAGCCCCCTGGCAAATACTAAGAGAGAGAATACATCACATGAATTGTGTACTTTAGCTGGGCTTGACTGCTGCAATGCAAAAAAAAATTAAGTTGCAAAACTGCAAACCCAGCCTACAGTGCCTTCAGAAAGTATTCACACCGCTTGACTTTTTCCACATTTTGTTGTGTTACAGCCTGAATTTTAAATTGATTCAATTTAGATTTGTGTCACTGATCTACACATAATACCCCACAATGTCAAAGGGGAAATATGTTTTTAGAAATGTTTACAAATGAATAAAAAATGAAAAGCTGAAATGTCTTGAGTCAATAAGTATTTAACCCCTTTGTTATGGCAAGCCTAAATAAGTTGAGGAGTAAAAATGTGCTTAAGAAGTCACAATACATTGCATGGACTCACTCTGTGTGCAATAATAGTGTTGAACATGATTTTTAAATGACTACCCCATCTCTGTACCCCACACATACAACTATCTGTAAGGTCCCTCAGTCAAGCAGTGAATTTCAAGCACAGATTCAAGACAAGGGAGGTTTACCAATGGTTCGCAAAGAAGGGTACCCATTGGTAGACATTGATTATCCCTTTGCGCATGGTGAAGTTATTAACTACGCTTTGTCTGGTGTATCAATACACTCAGTCACTACAAAGATACAGGCTTCCTTCCTAACTCAGTTTCCGGAGAGTTAGAGTTTAATAGTTACAGAGTTGAATGGCTGTGATAGGAGAAAACTGAGGATGGATCAACAACATTGTAGGTACTCCACAACATTAACCTAAACAGAGAAAAGATGGAAGCAAGTATTCCAAAACATGCATACTGTTTGCAATAAGGCACTAAAGAAATAAATTATCAAAGAAATTAACTTTTCCTACTGAATATCAAGCAATATGTTTTTGTGCAAATCCAATACGTCACAGAGCACCAGTCTTCATATTTCCACGCATGGTGTTGGCTGCATCATGTTATGGGTATGATAGTCATCGGCAAGGACGAGGGAGTATTTTTTATATAAAAATAAACGGAATAGAGCTAAACACAGGCAAAACCCTACAGGAAAACCTGGTTCAGTCTGCTTTCTAACAGACACTGAACGACATATTCACCTATCAGCATGACAATTAACTAAAACACAAGGCCAGATACTGGAGTTGCTTAACAAGACAACATTGAATGTTCCTGAGTGGCCTAATTACAGAAAATGTATGGCAAGACATGAAAATGGCAATGATCAACACCAACTTGAAAGAGCTTGAAGAATTTTTTTAAGAATAATGGTCAACTATTATAAACTCAGCAAAAAAAGAAACCTTTTTCAGGACCCTGTCTTTCAAAGATAATTCATAAAAATCCAAATAACTTCACAGATCTTCATTGTAAAGGGTTTAAACACTGTTTCCCATGCTTGTTCAATGAACCATAAACAATTAAGGAACATGCACCTGTGAAACGGTCATTAAGACACTAACAGCTTACAGACGGTAAGCAATTAAGGTCACAGTTATGAAAACTTAGGACACTAAAGAGGCCTTTCTACTGACTCTGAAAAACACCAAAAGAAAGATGCCCAGGGTCCCTGCTCATCTGCGTGAATGTGCCTTAGGCATTCTGCAAGGAGGCATGAGGACTGCAGATGTGGCCAGGGCAATGAACTGCAATGTCCATACTGTGAGACGCCTAAGACAGCGCTACAGGGAAACAGGACGGACAGCTGATCGTCCTCGCAGTGGCAGACCACGTGTAACAACACCTGCAAAGGATCGGTACAGCCGAACACCACACCTGCGGGACAGGTACAGGACGGCAACATTTTTTTTTTTTTTATAAATAAAACACATTTTTTGCTTCATCATTATGGGGTATTGTGTGTAGATCGATGAGTGAAAAATACATTTTATCAATTACAATAAAGCTTTGATGTAACACAATGTAGAAAAAGTCAAGGGGTCTGAATACTTTCCGAATAAACTGTAAATTGTTTTATTTTCCATAATTAAAAAGTATTTTTAATGTGTGTAGATTGTACAATTTTAATCGCACTTTATAACACAACAAAAGGTGGAAAAAAAGTAGAGGCATGAATACTTGAAGGCACTGTATCTAGCAAATGCTAAAAGTATTTGAAAAAAGATTAATAGTATTTAATTATCGAAGTATCTGCTGAATTTTGCTGCTGTTCAAATTCCTTTCTTTCTAGTCTGTCCCTAATTTGTAGTTCATGTAAAAAAAATCTTATGGTTGACTTGGTTTTTAATACCAATAACATAGACAGCAGTGGTACACTAAATGGAAGTTACCTGACAATTTTTACAGCACACTCCATAAGCACACTGTGCTCCACCCTTGAGCTTGCAGGTCTTGGCTTCACAGCACGGGTCCTTCTCACATTCCTGTAGGGGGAGAAACAAACATCATGGACAATCAGTGAGCAGGAGGCCACCACCACAGACTATTACGGCATTCTTTAAAATACAGCTGTAGTCCGAAATGACATCCTATATCAGGGATCGTCAACTGGCGGTAGTAGTTCTGAATGGGGTTAAGTAGAAAAAGAGCAAAATGAGGCCTTAATTAGCTGGCTAGCTTCTCTAGGCTACTCCAGTCAATTCAGGCACTGTTATATGGGATGATAAATAACAGTGGCTGCTACAAGTTAGCTAGTCTTGGCTGTAGCCGATAAGCGTCTCACTCTATGTTTTTTAAAGTAGTCAAAGGTCCCATATTCCTAGCACGTCTTGTGACTTTACAAACTTGTTGAATGCATTATGCAGTATGTTTTGGTTGTGTTTTAGATGATGTTGTGACCAGTAGAAATGAAAGGTAAATAATGTTGTGTCATTTTGTAGTAACTTTTGTTGTACATAAGAATAGAATATGTTTCTGAACACTTCTATATTAATGTGGATGCTACCATGATTACAGATAATCATGAATAAATCTTGAATAATGATGAGTGAAAATTTTAGAGGTCATACCCCCAAGATACGCTATTCTCTAACCATTACCAACAACAGGGGAGGTTAGGATTTTTGGAGGGTATGACATTTATGCCTCTAACTTTCTCACTCATCATTCATGATTATCTGTAATCATGGTAGCACTTTAGAGCCCTGTCTATGGGCCTAACATCACCATTTCAGGGTTGGAGTATATTCCATTTCAATTTAGTCAATTCAGGAAGTAAATAGAAATTACAATTCCTATTTTTCAGTTTACTTCCTGAATTGACTTAATTGAAATGGAAATGATACCAACGTTGCACCATATCACTTTGTAACGGTCACCTTGTCTGAGCCACAGTCACACTCCTCTCCCATGTCCACCAGTTTGTTGCCACAGTAGGGGGCGCTGTAGGCCTCTTCTGGACGCGGGACGTTAAGCAGGCAGCTGCTCCCCGTGTTCAGGATCATCTTCTCAAAGTCGTCGGCGCTGCAGCTGCTGAAGTTCCGCGAGCCACTGAGAGGGTGTAAGAGACAGAAGAGGGTGGGTTAGTACCAGGATATGTGATGGTGTAGAGTGAAGTTTCCCCTAGACGACACTGATCCTAGTTCAGTTTGGCATTTCCCCACTAATGGTTAAAGCTAGGATTGGGGTAGGGGAAGCTGATCCCAGATATGTTCTTTGGGGAAACTCTGCCCCACAGCAATTAGTGTGAGGGTTGAAGAAAACTCACGTGGCGCCCGAGTTCATAATACAACTGGTGACCCCGCAGTGGCAGTTACGCCCGTCGTCGTGGTTCATGCCCAGGTTGTGGCCCAGCTCATGGGCCACAATGGACGCAAAGGACGGGATGTTGTTGTTGGTGAACTGAAGCCAGAGAAAGACATAGAACGCTCATTAGAAATCAAAAGAGGGCTATAGGGTTAACAGCGTGGACACACAATCGATACGTCCCAAATGGCACCCTATTCCCTATATAGTGTACTAAATTTGACCAGGCTCTGGTCAAAAGTAGTGCACTACATAGGGAAAAGGGTGCCATTTGCGACACACACCCTGCCCATCTTTACTTTAATGGTGTGTAAGACCAGTTCAACTTGACTTGGGTGTTAAGGGCTGTCCACACCAAGGACGATAACTATCACAATAACGAGTGAACAAGAGTGTTCACACTACAACGATAACTACAAAAGCAGTTGAGAATGATAACGAGAGCCAACGTTTGGATCACTTTCAGAGAGATTCTTCCCTGTCCCTCCGACGATAAAACATTGACAACCAATCCAAAAAACTGTACAGTTGAAGTCGGAAGTTTACATACACTTAGGCTGGAGTCATTAAAAATCGTTTTTCAACCACTCCACAAATTTATTGTTAACAAACTATACTTTTGGCAAGGTTAGGACATCTGCTTTGTGCATGACACAAGTAATTTTTCCAACAATTGTTTACAGACAGATTATTTCACTTATAATTCACTGTATCACAATTCCACTGGGTCAGAAGTTTACATTCACTAAGTTGACTGTGCCTTTAAACAGCTTGGAAAATTCCAGAAAATGATGTCATGGCTTTAGAAGCTTCCGATAGGCTAATTGACATTTGAGTCAATTGGAGGTACCTGTGGATGTATTTCAAGGCCTACCTTCAAACTCAGTGCCTCTTTGCTTGACATGATGGGAAAATCAAAAGAAATCAGCCAAGACCTCAGAAAATAAATTGGAGACCTCCACAAGTCTGGTTATTCCTTGGGAGCAATTTCCAAATGCCTCAAGGTACCACGTTCATCTGTACAAACAATAGTACGCAAGTAAAAACACCATGGGACAACGCAACCGTCATACCGCTCAGGAAGGAGACGAGTTCGGTCTCCTTGAGATGAACGTACTTTGGTGCGAAAAGTGCAAATAAATTTCAAAACAGCAACAAAGGACCCTGTGAAGACGCTGGAAGAAAAAGGTATATCTATATCCACAGTAAAACGAGTCCTATATCGACATAACCTGAAAGGCCACTCAGCAAGGACTACGGTTTGCAACTGCACATGGGGACAAAGATTGTACTTTTTGGAGAAATGTCCTCTGGTCTGATGAAACAAAAATAGAACTATTTAGCCATAATGACCATCGTAATGTTTAGAGGAAAAAGGGGGAGTCTTGCAAGCTGAAGAACACCATCCAAACCGTGAAGCAACGGGGGTGGCAGCATCATGTTGTGGGGGTGCTTTGATGCAGGAGGGACTGGTGCACTTCACAAAATAGATTGCATCATGAGGAAAGAAAATTATGTGGCTATATGACACAACATCTCAAGACATCAGTCAGGGAGTTAAAGCTTGGTCGCAAATGGGTCTTCCAAATTGACAATGACCCCAAGCATACTTTCAAAGTTGTGGCAAAATGGCTCAAGGACAACAAAGTCAAGGTATTGGAGTGGCCATCACAAAGCCCTGACCTAAATCCTATAGAAAACGTATCGTCAGAACTGAAAAAATGTGTGAGAGCAAGGAGCCTACAAACCTGACTCAGTAACACCAGCTCTGTCAGGAGGAATGGGCCAAAATTCACCCAACTTATTGTGGGAAGCTTGTGGAAGGCTACCCGAAACGTTTGACCCAAGTTAAACAATTTAAAAGGCTACGCTACCAAATACTAATTGAGTGTATGTAAACTTCTGACCCACTGGGAATGTGATGAAATAAATAAAACCTGAAATAAATAGTTCTCTACTATTAGTCTATTAGTTTCACATTCTTAAAATAAAGTGGTGATCCTAACTGACCTAAGAAAGGGAATCTTTACAATGATTAAAATGTCAGGAATTGTGAAAAACTGAGTTTAAATGTATTTGGCTAAGGGTTATGTCAACTTCTGACTTAAACTGTGTGTGTGTGTGTGTGTGTGTGTGTGTGTGTGTGTGTGTGTGTGTATATATATATTTTTGCATTATTGCATTGTGTTGTTATAGCCTAGTCCTTTTCTTGTCCCTAAAAAGCTCAATCAATTGGAGAGATTTTAGAGCTGGATGCCCACAGACCTGGGAGCGTAGCCTGGGAAGTGCACAGTCTAGTCTATCCTAGGTTACCTGTCATTTCATCATCTGATTAAAACAAATATTTCACTGTGTAAATTCATTGGGTATAGGCTACTCACTGCAGTATTAGGGCTAATATTTAGCTAATGAATAATGGGTTGCATACGCTTCTAACTAAGGATACACATCTCTAGTACGTCTTCAAGATTATCTTTGCGCAATTATGCACCTCCGCTGTAGCGGAGAGGCCTCTTTAGTCTTGGAGTCCCAGGAAAAGCCAGACCACAATAGCTTGTTGTACACTGATTTCAAGCATTTTATGTACTACTACTAGCCTATTGAGGAGAGATTCCTGCTTGCTCTTGCTTGCTGAATGTAAAATACAGGAGCCAAAAGAACTGGCGGGGAGTTTGAAAGGAGAGAGAGCGTGCGATGGTGTGATCAAAATACAAAATATGTAGCCTGCTAATGTACTGTACCTTTCTGGAAGAAGAAGCATTAAAAACAAGATGTTCGGACAGTTATTCAAATTTTCCTACATTACTGCAGTTTACAGCCCTAGACAATAATTGTGTACTGACTTGATACCAATAATACATTCCTCACTGCACTGTAGCCTAGGTAGAATAATGTTAGTGCCTAAAAACATAGGCCTAATCAATAGTTGAGCTTTGATTCTTGCACTTTCACAGGTTAATATTTTTAGCACTATTAAGCTTCTTAATTTGGCTACAGAACTATAGCCTCCTTCTTCCAGCTGTTATAGTGCGCAATAGGCTATAAGCTACGGACGCAAGCCTCTTTACTATAGTATGTACACGTTATTCAAACTCATGTTGTGTGAGCATGAATTTCTGTGGCCCCAAAAATAGGCCTATTTTAACATCGAAAATTATTTTCTCTATTAAATTGAAATATCCATATGACATTGTTACTTACAAGGATATACCATGACTTTTCTAATTCATTTAATAAAACAAACTTTTGTTGTTTTTAAGACATACGCCCCATAAAAAAGCCTGGTAGCCGTCCGGTAGCCTTCAAGTGTGTAGCTTGTTGTTTATCTTGGCCAATCAAAGCAGCAAAGAGTCTCAATGTGTAACAAGTGTAGTGAGAGTTCACTAATGCAATGCAAGACGGAATAAAATTACGGAGTTAAAGTTGGCGAAATGAGAAAGAGTAGACAACGAACAACCAACAGGTAAGCTGTTGTTTTATCTGAATGGGGTTAAGGTCGCCATTGGCTACTCCAGTTAATACAGGCACTGTTATATGGATGATAAATTACATTGTGTCTGCTACAAGTTAGCTAGTCTTGGCTGTAGCGTTTCACTCTCTGCCTCAGTCTGCTCACTCCCATCTCACCAGGCACCTTTGCAGCAATAGTGCACCAGGCTCTTCCTCAAGCAGCAATGCTCAGGTTAAAAACATACATTTAAAAAAACATGTATTTTGAATATACGGATATCCCCCAAAAAATCCTGATAATATTAGAATTTCAAATCCTCATCCCTACTCCGTTCTCGTGAAATTCCAGGAAAAGCTATAGGCTACAAAAGCCATAGGACATTTATTTCATATATTTTTTATTCTAGACCTAATAGCCTACACATGGAGAGAAGCAGGCTTGCTGTTGTTAATTGCTGAATGTAGGCCAAATGAACTGTCGGGGACCACTTTTGGCCAGGGATAACATTGTTGCATGGCAAATGGTTGCACAGACAGAGAGATGAGCACAGTGAAAAAGATCCAAACAAATTGACAACCAGTAGAAAAATAGAAATCACTTGCAAACCACTTGAGCAACGAGGAAAGCAATAACGTAAAAAAGGTGGAAGCTAAACAGCATGTTGTTGAATTGCTATATTTAAATATGTTTCTATATTATTTTTCATTACATGTACACATTGAAGTATTATTTGCAGTTGTCACTATGACAGTGAACACACCCTGAAGCACTGAATGGTCTATGTTACCACCTTATTAATAGAACTAAAGAGTGCAGTAGGATTCGTTGATCAGTTGATTGACAGGTGTAAGCTACTGTGCAAAACTTGCAAAACCTTCCTCTAGTGTGGATGCTCGCCAACTTTCTATAGTTAGGTATAATTTATCATTATAGTTACCATCCTTAGTGTGGATGACCCGCAAAAAAATAAAGGAGTCAGTTTCTATATAATGAAAGGCTGTTGAGTATCTATCGAACAAGAAGCAACTACACAGAGACATGCATGGAGTATGAGGTGAGGATATTAAAGGAATGCTACACTCAAAAACTCTGTTAGTATTTTGTTCATTAATCCACTGTTAATGCAATCCCCCAAAATGTTGCATGTCAGCAGTCAAGATGGAGCACTTTCAGTACAGAGCAATAACAGGTATGATGTGTTTTACATGATATGATGCATTTGGGAGAGTAATCAGTGGAGTCCCAAGGGAGCAACTTACTGCGTTGATCCCACCCCCGTGACTCCGCGAGCAGACCGTGCTGACAAAGGCCATCCCAGCAGTGCCCCCAAAGCTCCTCTTCCTGGAGAGATGAAAAATACAGAGAGACTATGTAGCGAGAGACATAATAAACCCAGTGCTACATTACTATTTTGCCTCTCCTGGGCCCATGTTAATCAAGTGTTTTAGAGTAGGAGTGCTGATCTAGGATCAGGTCCCCCTGCCCATGTAATCTTACTCATTATGATCGTGAAGGCAAGACTGGTCCTAGATCAGCACTGACTCAGAGAAACTGAATATGAACCCTGTATTCTATGGGGTGAAAAGATGACTACACTCAAAAATGATATTTTAGTAAGTCCACTGTTAATACAATATTTTTTTTTTCATGTCAGTAGTTAAGTTAAAGCACTCTCAGTAGAGAGCAAAACCTATGATGATGTATAATTCCTCATATGATGCAAAACTGTACATGGACTCACAGGATGAGCTGGGCGCTGTCGTGGCGTCGCCGTGGCACTAGCTCCTTCTCCCTCCACTGGACAAAGCGGCTGAGCACCTCCCCGGCGCTGCCCTCCATGCTGATGGGGTTCCCGTTGGCCCAGATGTCCAGGCCCACCAACACCACACGGATGTTTAGCTCCACGTACATCTGCATGTTACAGAGAAATGGGAAGAACGTCATGAATTGAGACAGATCTATAGACACATCTAGGGAGTCATTTTCATGCTAAAAATACTGTTAACCTTATTTCTTAATGTGATCAATTTTTTTTAACTTTTCAACATAAGCAATGAAAATAGATTTTTTTTTTACTATACTAGGGTTTATTAAACGTACTAGAGTTTAAAAAAAATACATAGTTGCCTCTTTATAATGCAGATTGTTAAAGAAAAGATTCAATCACGCTTCCAGATTATAATGAGGTTTACAGTACGTTTTGCACTATGCACAATTCAGATGCAATAAGAAAATGTTGCATCTAACTCAAAACACAATCTATGAAGAAATCATTGGTGTATATTCTTGGAATTAGTTTGTTTGGTATTGCAAGCGTTGACTACAACTCATGCCATACTGAGTCGGAGGGTATTTGACCCTGATTGAGCACTTGTAGTACGCATGCTTTTTTGTATACTTACACTGTCAATGTAGTTTGCAAGATGAATCATCTCGTCTCGCACTGCAGTCTCATTCCTGTGCATGTAAGTGAACTGTAGAGGGACAGGACAGAAGTGAGCGTTGGCTAGAGTTTCCTGAAGGCGTCGTTCAAAAAGTTTAAAACGGACTGGGCCAAAAATTCCTAAGCCCAATGGAGATTTCAACTAGCCTGGGCATCAAGTATGTGCCATCATGCCACTCCTTGTCATATCTTTGGCATATGGCAAAGAGTGGAATGACAGCAAAAATAGGTCTGGTACCCAGGCAAGATTTCACACAGGCCATCAAGAAATGAAAAGATCAAGGTTTTTCTTGATCAAAATGGGGATTAGGTGGTGGACGTGGTAATGGGTGCGGTCGGCCAGTCGCTGCAACTGAATTCGGTCCGGGCCCTTGGCAAGAAAAGTTGAGGCCCCCACCTTAGCAAAGTTGACAAATGCTCACATTTTTAAGCCAATTTACTGAAATTTTTAACATTTCTCCATGGAGCTGAGGGAAAATGTTGCAATTTTAAATCTAATTGCCTGCAATTCTACATATTGTGCCTTGGAGTCGAGAGAAAGATTATATGCAATTTTATGCCTTTTGTCATGGCTAATGCTGTGTTCTGATGCGTAAACATGTTCAATTCTCCCCGTCTAGCTTTCATTTTGGTGATAGTTCTCAAATAAACTCAGCAAAAAAATAAACATCCTCTCACTGTCAACTGCGTTTATTTTCAGCAAACTTAGCATGTGTAAATATTTGTATGAATATAACATAAGATTTAACAACTAAGGCAAACTGAACAAGTTCCACAGACATGTGACTAACAGAAATTGAATAATGTGTCCCTGAACAAAGGGGGGTCAAAATCAAAAGTAACAGTCAGTATCTGGTGTGGCCACCAGCTGCATTAAGTACTGGAGTGCATCTCCTCCTCATGGACGGCACCAGATTTGCCAGTTCTTGCTGTGAGATGTTACCCCACTCTTCCACCAAGGCACCTGCAAGTTCCCGGATATTTCTGGGGGGAATGGCTCTAGCCCTCACCCTCCGATCCAACAGGTCCCAGACCTGAACATCGCAAACTGGCTCTAACCAGAATAGAAAGAGGAGCCATATTTCAGACTGGCCAATAAAAAGCTAAGATTAAGATGGGCAAAAGAACACAGACACTGGACAGAGAAACTCTGCCTAGAAGGCCAGCATCCCGGAGTCACCTCTTCACTGTTGACGTTGAGACTGGTGTTTTGCAGGTACTATTTAATGAAGCTGCCAGTTGAGGACTTGTGAGGTGTCTGTTTCTCAAACTAGACACTATAATGTACTTGTCCTCTTGCTCAGTTGTGCACCAGGGACTCCCATTCCTCTTTCTATTCTGGTTAGAGCCAGTTTGCGGTATTCTGTGAAGGGAGTGGTACACAGCGTTATACGAGATCTTCAGTTTCTTGGCAATTTCTTGCACGGAATAGACTTAATTTCTCAGAACAAGAACATACGGACGAGTTACAGAAGAAAGTTACCTGTTTCTGGCCATTTTGAGCCTGTAATCAAACACACAAATGCTGATGCTCCAGATACTCAACTAGGCTAAAGGCCAGTTTTATTGCTTCTTTAAATCAGAACAACAGTTTTCAGCTGAGCTAATATAACTGCAAAATGGTTTTCTAATGATCAATTAGCCTTTTAAAATGATAAACTTGGATTATCTAACACAACGTGCCATTGGAACAAAGGAGTGATAGTTGCTGATAAATGGGCCTCTGTACGCCTATGTAGATATTTCATTCAAAATCTATTTTCTTTTGCTTTTCTTTCAAAAACAAGGACATTTCTAAGTGAACACAAACTTTTGAATGGTAGTATATATAGATACATGATCTTTTCTACATAATTTGTCAGATTTTAGTAGTTAAAATTTACACTGAAATTGTTATTCCATAAAAATAATAATAAAAACAAATAAAACACTTTTGTTTTACACTGTATTGACTAAGAAAGCCAGAAAAAACAAGTATGTGTAACTGCAGTCCAATATGGCGACCGGAGTTTGGGCGAGTGGGTGTATAGAAAGCGAATCAGTTAATTGGACCGATTTGTTGTCACTCAAGACCGTTTGCATGGTAAGAATAGGAATTTAAAAAACAATACTCAATCAAACCACTTTCAACACATCCACTGCTTTCCAAAATATACTGCTGAGGGGAAGAGATTTTAAATGATGTATAAAACACAGTCTAGGTTCGTCAGTCGTTGGACATTCACTCACCCTCTCATTATCCACCACCAGGAGCAGCTCTACATAGTGTGGCTGGAGCAGCACTGCCCGCTTTCTCTGAAGGGAGAGAAAGCACATACAGTACCAGAAGCAGATAAATCAGCACACACACTTAGCATGCACACCCTGTGGTAACTCACCCTGAGGAGGTGGCTGACAGGCTGTTTGTGTGTGTCAGAGTGGGTGTGATGCTCTGAGTGGTCCTGTTCAGATGGGGCTAGTTTTTCCGTGTGTGGAGTGCCACACACCAGCGGCTCTGACACCACGTCCTCAAGCCGGTACACTAGGTGCTGGAAGTCCGTGGAAGACACCAGCGGCTCAATCCCATAGCTGGAGTTGTCCATGAGGAGCACCCCTCTGGAAGTTCAATCACAAAAGGCTTATCACACAAGGGTCATAAGGGGTCAATATTATTCATTATAAACTGGGTAGTTCGAGCCCTAAATGCTGATTGGTTAAAAGGCTGTGGTATATCAGACCGTATACCATGGGTATGACAAAACATGTATTTTTACTCTTCTAATTATGTTGGTAACAATATTATAATAGCATTAAGGCACCTTGGGGTTTGTGATATATGGCCAATATACAACGGCTAAGGACTGTTTCCAGGCACTCTGTTGCATCCTGCATAGGAACAGCCCTTGGTTGTGATATATTGCCCATACACCATACTCCCTCAGGCCTTATTTCTTAACTACACCATGGCATTGTTGAATACTCGTTTCTGATTGGCTTGAATGGCATTCGAGAGCGTCCATTTTTTCCCTATAATGCATGGTATATCAACATGGTAGAATTCACTGGCTATCGGTCATTGTTACATGTTCAATGTTTGAGCTGTTTTTGAATGCAAAAGTCCAAATGAAAACATTGGCATTGTTGAATTAGATTTTCATAATAGGAAACTAGGATTGATATTTTGGTTAGCTAAACTAGCAAGTCTGTTTGGTTACCAAGGTAACTACTGCAGCTATCTAGTAATCTCACAAACTGTATATTTTCTTTAGTTTATCTTACTAATGTCAAACATTTTAATGAATTTTAACCACTTTAAAATGGACATCAACTCAGCAAAAAAATAAACGTCCCTTTTCAGGACCCTGTCCTTCAAAGATAATTCGTAAAAATCCAAATAACTTCACAGTACTTCATTGTAAAGGGTTAAAAACACGGTTTCCCATGCTTGTTCAATGAACCATAAACAATTAATGAACCTGCACCCGTGGAATGATTGTTAAGACACTAACAGCTTACAGACGGTAAGCAATTAAGGTCACAGTTATGAAAACTTAGGACACTAAAGAGGCCTTTCTACTGACTCTGAAAAACACCAAAAGAAAGATGCCCAGGGTCCCTGCTCATCTGAGTGAACGTGCCTTAGGCATGCTGCAAGGAGGCATGAGGACTGCAGATGTGGCCAGGGCAATAAATGTCCGTACTGTGAGACACCTAAGACAGCACTACAGGGAGACAGGACGGACAGCTGATCGTCCTCGCAGTGTCAGACCATGTGTAACAACACCTGCAAAGGATCGGTACATCCGAACATCACACATGCGGGACAAGTACAGGATGGCAACAACTGCCCGAGATAAACCAGGAACGCACAATCCCTCCATCAGTGCTCAGACTGTCCGCAATAGGCTGAGCGAGGCTGGACTGAGGGCTTGCAGGCCTATTGTAAGGCAGGTCCTCACCAGACGTCACTGGCAACAACGTCGCCTGTGGGCACAAACCCACCGTCGCCGGACCAGACAGGACTGGCAAAAAGTGCTCTTCACTGACGAGTCGCGGTTGTGTCTCACCAGGGGTGATGGTCGGATTCATGTTTAACGTCGAAGGAATGAGCGTTACACCGAGGCATGTACTCTGGAGCGGGATCGATTTGGAGGTGGAGGGTCCGTCATGGTCTGGGGCGGTGTGTCACAGCATCATCGGACTGAGCTTGTTGTCATTGCAGGCAATCTCAAAGCTGTGCGTTACAGGGAAGACATCCTCCTCCCTCACGTAGTACCCTTCCTGCAGGCTCATCCTGACATGACCCTCCAGCATGACAATGCCACCAGCCATAATGCTCGTTCTGTGCATGATTTCCTGCAAGACAGGAATGTCTGTTCTGCTATGGCCAGCGAAGAGCCTGGATCTCAAACCCATTGAGCACGTCTGGGACCTGTTGGATCGGAGGGCTAGGGCTATTCCCCCCAGAAATTTCTGGGAACTTGCAGGTGCCTTGGTGGAAGAGTGGGGTAACATCTCACAGCAAGAACTGGCAAATCTGGTGCAGTCCATGACGAGGAGATGCATTGCAGTACTTAATACAGCTAAAACCAGATACTGACTGTTACTTTTGATTTTGACCCCCTCCTTTGTTCAGGGACACATTATTCCATTTCTGTTAGTTACATGTCTGTGGAACTTGTTCAGTTTATGTCTCAGTTGTTGAATCGTATGTTCATACAAATATATACGCATGTTAAGTTTGCTGAAAATAAACGCAGTTGACAGTGAGAGGACGTTTCTTTTTTTGCTGAGTTTAGGTAAATTTCAAAGCTCACTACATTAAATGACAATGTTTAAAGCATTTCATAGAGTGTGTTCCAAACTGGACTATATTTAGTAACTTACATTAAAGTGACGGTGATTGGGTCTAATTAGGCA
This sequence comes from Brachymystax lenok tsinlingensis, assembly GCA_030435695.1. Classification (NCBI taxonomy): domain Eukaryota; kingdom Metazoa; phylum Chordata; class Actinopteri; order Salmoniformes; family Salmonidae; genus Brachymystax; species Brachymystax lenok. The sequence goes on from CM059819.1 coordinate 43,986,252, forward strand.
TATGGTAGTCTAAATTTAGTGCACTAGTCTAACTGCAATTTCCCAAAAGTCAAACTCTTCCCACACACTTTTTTCTCAGCTTCAGAAGCTGTCTTTATTTTTACTATTTTCAAAATTGTATAATAGTTTAGTCATCAAAACTATGAAAAAACATCTGGAATCATGTAGTAACCAAAAAAATATATTTTAGATTCTTCAAAGTAGCCACCTTCTGCCTTGACAGCTTTGCACACTCTTGGCATTCTCTCAACCAGCTTCACCTGGAACGCTTTTCCAACAGTCTTGATGGAGTTCCCACATATGCTGAGAACTTGTTGGCTGCTTTTCCTTCACTCTGCGGTCCAACTAATCCTAAACCATCTCAACTGGGTTGAGGTCGGGTGAATGTGGAGGCCAGGTCATCTGATGCAGCACTCCATCACTCCCCTTCTTGGTCAAATAGCCCTTACACAGCCTAGAGGTGTGTTTTGGGTCATTGTCCTGTTGAAAAACAAATTATAGTCCAACCAAGCACAAAAACCAGATGGGATGGCGTATCACTGCAGAATGCTGTGGTAGCCATGCTGGTTACGTGTGCCTTGAATTCTAAATAAATCACAGTGTCACCAGCAAAGCACCCCCACACCACCTCCTCCATGCTTTACGGTTGGAACTACACATGCAGAGATCATCCATTCACATCGTTTCTTTGCAGCAATTCAACCATGAAGGCCTGATTCACTCCGTCTCCTCTGAACAGTTGATGTTGAGATGTGTCTGTTAATTAAACTCTGTGAAGCATTTATTTGGGATGAAATCTGAGGTGCAGTTAACTCTAATGAACTTATCCTCTGCAGCAGAGTGGCGGTTCCTGTGGCGGTCCTCATAAGAGCCAGTTTCATCATAGCACTTGATGGTTTTTGCAACTGCACTTGAAGAAACTTTCAAAGTTATTGAAATCGTCGTAATTGACTGACTATGTCTTAAAGTAATGATGGCCTGTCGTTTCTCTTCGCTTATTTGAGCTGTTCTTGCCATAATATGGACTTGGTCTTTCACCAAATAGGGCTATCTTCTGTATACCACATCTACCTTGTCACAACACAACGGATTGGCTCAAACGCATTGAGGAAAGAAATTCCACAAATGAACTTAAGGAACACCTGTTAATTGAAATGCATTCCAAGTGACTACCTTGTGAAGCCAGTAGTCAGCTAGCAACTGCTAGCGGTCATCAGCTAATCATTAGCCCGGACAACTCTTGCCAGTCTGCACAGCGCGATTCAAACCAGATCAAATCAGACTTATTTTTCTCCATATCTCCAGATCCTTACCGCAAGCTCTGGACCTTTTAACCTGGATCATCGCAGCTAGCTAGCTGCTATCCGAGTGGCCACTCCTGGCTTCAACCGGGATCTCAGCAATCACGATCTCATTACCTGAGTCCGTAATGGGTCTGCGGTCATACGACCACCCCTCATCACTGTCAAACGCTCCCTAAAACACTTTAGCGAGCAGGCCTTTCTAATCTTGGTTTCATCAGACCAAAGAATCTTGTTTCTCATGGTCTGAGAGTCCTTTAGGTGCCTTTTGGCAAACTCCAAGCGGGCTGTCATGTGCCTTTTACTGAGGAGTGGCTTCTGTCTGGCCACTCGACCATGAAGGCCTGATTGGTGGAGTACTGCAGAGATGGGAGAACCTTCCAGAAGGACAACCATATCCACAGAGGAACTCTGGAGCTCTGTCAGAGTGACGTTCGGGTTCTTGGTCACCTCCCTCACCAAGGCCCTTCTCCCCTAATTGCTCAGTTTGGCCGGGCGGCCAGCTCTAGGAAGATTCTTGGTTGTTCGAAACCTCTTCCAGTTAAGAATGAGGGATGCCACTGTGTTTTTGGGGACCTTCAATGCTGCAGACATTTTTTGGTACCCTTCCCCAGACCTGCGCCTCGACACAATCCTGTCTCGGAGCGCCAAGGACAATTCCTTTGACTTCATGGCTTGGTTTTTGCTCTGACATGCACTGTCAACTGTGGGACCTTATACAGACAACTGTGTACCTGTCCAATCAATTGACTGTACCACAGTTGAACTCCAATCAAGTTGTAGAAAGATCAAGGATGATCATTGGAAACAGGATGCACCGGAGCTCAATTTCAAGTCTCATAGAAATGGGTCTGAATACTTACGTAAATAAGGTATTTCTGTTAGTTTTTTTATATAACTGCTTTGGTCATTATGGGGTTTGAACCCCGCTCTCCGGTGGGGAGGCCTATTTGAGAGCACCTTGTTTTGCAACTAAACCACAGGCTTTGAACACCGTCCTGGTAATCTTGACAGCTTAAATCCCCCCAACCTCTCAAGTCCAGAGTGTTGTCACTTTTCATAACCAAACCCTAAAAAAAAGTATGTTCTTACAAATTTGCTGCAAACTACAAGCGCAAAATGCACCAATTTCAGTTCATAAGGAAATCAGTCAATGTAAATAAATTCATATTCAAAACACTATGGATTTCATATGACTGGGAATACAGATATGCATCTGTTGGTCAAAGAAACCTTAAAAAAAAAAGCTAAGAGCGTGGATCAGAAAACCAGTGAGTATCTGGTGAGCTCATGCAGTGCAACATCTCCTTTGCATATAGTTGATCAGGCTGTTGATTATGGCCTGTGTAATGTTGTCCCACTCCGCTTCAAAGGCTGTGCGAAGTTGCTGGATATTGCCGGGAACTGGAAAACGCTGTCGTACAACGACAATCCAGAGCATCCCAAACATGCGCAGTGTGTGACATGTCTGGTGAGTATGCAGGCCATGGAACATTTCCAGCTTCTAGGAATTGTGTACAGATCCTTGCAACATGGGGCTGTGCATTATCATGCTGCAACATGAGGTGATGGCGGCAGATGAATGGCACAACAATGAGCCTCAGGATCTTGTCACGTTATCTCTGTGCATTAAAACTGCCATTTATAAAATGCAATTGTGTGTTGTCCATGGCTTATGCCTGCCCCATACCATAACCCAGCCATGGAGCACTCGGTTTACAACATTGACATCAGCAAACCGCTCGCCCACATGACACGTTGTCTGCCATCTGCCCTGTACAGTTGAAACTGACTCATCTGTGAAGAGCACACTCCTCCAGCGTGCCAGTGGCCATCGAAGGTGAGCATTTGCCCACTGAAGTCGGTTACGACACCGAACTGTAGTCAGGTCAAGACGATGAGCACGCAAATGAGCTTCCCTGCAACAATTTCTGACAGTTTGTCAGACATTCTTAGGTTATGCAAACCCACAGTTTCCTCAGCAGTCCGGGTGGCTGGTCTCAGACAATCCAGCAGGTGAAGGGGCCGTATGTGGAGATACTGGGCTGGCGTGGTTATACATGGTCTGCGGTTGTGAGGCCGGTTGAACGTACTGCCAAATTCTCTAAAATGACGTTGGAGGCGGCTTATGGTAGAGAAATTAACATTAAATTCTCTGGCAACAGCTGTGGCATTGTGTTGTGTGACAAAACTGCACATTTTAGTGTGGCCTTTTATTGTCCCCAGCACAAGGTGCACCTGTGCTCTTTCATATGCCACACCGGTCAGGTGGATGGTTTAACTTGGCAATATGTGTATGGAACATTTGACATTTCTGGGATCTTTTATTTCTGCTCATGAAACACTTTACATGTTGAGTTTATATTTTTGTTCAGTATAAATAGTGTGCCACAAAATGTTGCCAGAAGTTTGCAAATGTTTGCCACTAGTCGTGACTCTGGTCATTTGTGGCAACAATATTTATTGCCACTAGCGGGAAACATATTACCAGAAGCCATTTCTTGTGAACACGAGATTCAAAAACCAGTAACTGTTGACGACCAGTCAGGTGGAGAAGAAAAATCTGTTGGAAAATGGATACCAAGCTAGCTATCTACCGACGTTGTCCAAGTTAAACTTCCAAACAACTCTCAAATTGTGTTAATTAATACGTGGCTAGCAATGTCATGTTTTATGGGATAGAGCGCAACACTTTTTGTTGCTATCTCAATCCGTCACCACCACTGACTGGCTAGCGTTATCTATAATATTTCAAGTTTCAAATGTTATTAGTAGTATGTAAAGATACGCATGGTATACATCGTCCAACAAAATGCGTTTTTGCAGGTTCCTCAAAAACACAAAAAATTATGAAAAATAAGAAAACAACATGTGATAGCTAGCTAACTCACTAATGATTTGCTTAAAACACTGATATTTTTAGGTGTTAAGTAACTGCATTTTAGTAAATACCAATTCAGTTCAGTAGCATGTTAGCTAGCACAACCGCTAAGGTAGCAACAATATGAGCTGACTTGACATCAAAGCAAACTTTCACTTTTGCAGATGGATACCCTCCCCCTACCTGTGGTGTTGGAAGAGGCTGTATGGGGAAGAGGATGCATCAACACCCTGGAAAAAAGTTTGTGGTGCACTTACTCTGAACACTTTTTTGAGTGATACATTTGTACCGTCCCCAAGCTTGAAAAGGTAAGTAAATGCATGTATTGCGCTCATAAATCTAGCCCATACATCCATTCTTTGTAACAAGATATTTTAATGCTTTAATTAAACTAGTAGCTAGCGCATCTTGATCATGTGTTGTTCCTTCTCTCTTACTCGAAGCAATCTTTTAAGGCAAACATACAGATTGAGGCCTTCAATAAAACTGAGGACAGAAACGTGTGCACCAGGTTATGGCTTATTGCATGCTTGGCTTTGAGATGTAAGTCAACAATACATTTTGGAAAAATAATATGAATTTCCATATTGGGCATAACTCATCAGAAAGAAGAAACAATTCATCAATTTTTGAATGTTATATTGTTTTTGTGCATTTCTGAGTGATGTTATATTGATTCCCTGGGTCATTTCATTAGTTATTGGTAATCAAGCAGGCAGAAATCCGTCTCAAACTATACTGGAAGTTAATAGGAACAGCTTTTAGATCTTTAAAAGTCTCAGAAAACATGTTATATTTCAATACTGGCCAATGTCATAACTCGGGAGGATGTCTTCTCTCAAATTAACCATTGATCACACTTTTGCAATATTCCTACCTCGAGAAAAGTAATTTAACAGAGGGTCAAGCACATTTTTCCTATTTGACGGACTCTTTAGTCCAGGGTGCATTGCATGATGCCGTTGCCAGAGATATTATAGAAAGGAGATGAGATGAATGAAGGAACGTATAATGCCCCACCCAGAAGACTGTCGACCAATGGAGTTCACATTGTCATGCTGCGTCACGCAGTTGCAAAGCTAATCGTCACGCAATCCCTTCTCAAAGTCAGCGTATGTCGAGAAACGTGCATATTTTCCTTTTAAGTACGTAATGTCAAGATTCCAAAGATATACAATATTACAGATAGCAAGTAAATTCTCATATCTCGTAAAATATTTATAATGTTGTACTTCTTGTTGACGAAATTTATACTAATGTTGGGTTGAGCTAGCGCCCAATAGACTCCCATTCACTCCTTGTCCCAGAACGCACCACGTGGCCCATTGATGTAGCATGGGCAATGTTTGCCATCTCCTCAAAAGTATATCTGCTGTTGCGAATGTTAGACTCCACTGAGGCACATCGATATACTGGTTGAACATGGTGAGATTGTAGACTCCTAAATTAATAGTACAGTTTGTTTAGCCTATTTTACCGCTAACAAGCTACTTTACATGTTGATATTGTCTTTGGTATTATTGTGTGTAGCTACGTTTGCTAGCTAGCTAGTCACCTAGCCAGCCAGCCCAGAGAGCATTGCAGATTTTGTAGTCAACTTGAGCTGCGGATTTCCACAATGATTTTCCATGTTGCTACCAACCTTATTATAAAACGTTTTGGGTGCATTTTTCCTTTAAAGTTATGTGACTTGGTTTGTAGATACAACATTTCAATATTGTTAATACAAAGTAACCAAAAACCTGATCTAATTGGCATATCCATAATGAGTTGGCAGCAAACAGAATGTTCGCCACAAATTTGCCACAACAGTTTGCCACAAAACTAATTTGCATGTAAAAATATGAGCTTGCCCCAAATTTGCAGCAACTTAGCAAAAGATTGGCCAGAAGCTTGTTTTTTGGTAAGGGTTACCTTAGCCCAGAGCAGATACTCATGGCCACAGATGATCCCTCCATGTCCTCCACATAGCCCCGGTAGTGACAGTGATCCTGCGGGAGGGATAAAAGAGAATGGCGTCTCAGTAAGGTCTTAAAAAGAGTCAAAGCACCACATGTATCAATAAGTAATAGGGGAGATTCTACAAGGCAAGGATGACAGCCAGGCCCCGACATAAGGTAATGTAAACCTGGCAAGGCCATTGTCAGTGTTACATTTGACTCAAATTGCGTTGCAAGTCATATCTTTGTGTTAGCCACAGTCAATTTAAGAGCCTAACTGCTTGTGACAGAAAATTTGACATCTTTGGGTGAGGTGATGAATCTAGACGTCACTCAAATGTTGATGATTCAAGATGGGGCTTGAAGTAGAGGTAGAGATTTGGTCCTGAGTCTTTTGAGCTTGGCAAATAAATGATTAGGCCTACTTCTAACCCATGCACATATTGCAGAGCAATGTCCTTTTAAAGTTAGAAATTATTTTAAAGATGTCAATTGAAATGGTTTCACGTGAACTGCCAGTGTTGTAGGGGTTAATTGAGTACCAATTTCAATAACACCATCAAACATGTTTGGCGTTTGTCTGTAATCTCCCCGGCTATCTATAGGGAAATGCTGTGTCCTATCCTTTTAAGGATTCTTGGCAGCACCCTGCTCTCTAACAATAGCATGAGCTAATTGTCTTAGCCTTGACGCCTAACATGTAGAGAATTAGAAATATAGGAGTTCACTGAAACAAAGTAACAAAGGTTCAGAGAGTTTCCCTCTCAGAGTATAGGGCAATCGGATGGTATTGTAGACCCATCAAGAATTCTGTCCATCCCCTGTCCACAATCTTATGATCTTAAAGGCAAAACGGATCCTATATCTTACTCAGCCAACTTACGAATATACACATGTCCAAAAGTATTTAGACACCTGCTCGTTGAACATCTCATTACAAAATCATGGGCATTAATATGGAGTTGGTCCCCCCTTTGCTGCTATAACAGCCTCCACTCTTCTGAGAAAACTTTCCACTCAATGTTGGAACATTGCTGTGTGGACTTGCTTCCATTCAGCCACAAGAGCATTAGTGAGGTCAGGCACTGATGTTGGGCGATTAGGCCTGGCTCGCAGTCGTCGTTCCAATTCATCCCAAAGGTGTTCAATGGGGTTGAGCTCAGGGCTCTGTGCAGGCCAGTCAAGTTCTTCAACACCGATCTTGAAAAACCATTTCAGTATGGACCTCGCTTTGTACACAGAGGCATTGTCATGCTGAAACAGGAAAGGGCCTGTTACCACAAACTGTTGCAACAAAGTCGGAAGCACAGAATCGTCTAGACTGTCATTGTATGCTGTAGCATTAAGATTTCCCGAACCATAAAAAACAGCACGAGACCATTACACCTCCTCCAGCACCAGATCATTTTATGTACAAAATGGCACTTTGCATTCGGGCAGGTAACGTTCTCCTGGCATCCACCAAGCTCAGAATTGTCCATCGGAATGTCAGATGGTGAAGCGTGATTCATCACTCCAGAGAACGTGTTTCTATTGCTCCAGAGTCCAATGGTGGCAAGCTTTACACCACTCCAGCCTGACGCTTGGCTGCTCACCTATGGAAACCCATTTCATTAAGTTGCCAATGAACAGTTATTGTGCTGTCATTGCTTTCAGAGGCAGTTTGGAACTCAGTAGTGAGTGTTATAACCCGAGGACAGACGGTTTTTACACGCTATGCACTTCAGCACTCGGCAGTCCCGTTCTGTGAGCTTGTGTGGCCTGCCACTTTGTGGCTGGGCTGTTGTTGCTCTTTGATGTTTCCACTTCACAATAACAGCACTTGACCGGGGAAGCTCTATAAGCACAGAAATTTGACGAACTGACTTGTTGGAAAGTTGGCATCCTATGACGATGCCACATTGAAAGTCACTGAGCACTTCAGTAAGGCCAATCTACTGTCAATGTTTGTCTATGGAGATTGCATGGCTGTGTGCTTGATTTTATACACCAGTCAGCAAAAGGTGTGGATGAAATATACTTTTGTATATATAGTGTAGGCCCTGGTCACTAAGTAAACAACATCCCTCTCAGCCAGGTCACAGTGATAGCTAGCATATGTAATGCCTAATCCTACTTGAGCATGGCTTTCAATGTAAACATACACACACCCCTGCTGACCTATGTCTACATTAAGAGTCCGGGGTGAAAAAGTTTAATTAAAAAAGTTGTGTGAGGACAAAACTAAGACCTTGGTAAACTTGTTAAAGAGATTGATTAAATAGTTATTAAAGAGAAAAAAAAAGTGCAGTTAGCCGAGTAGCAATAAACAGTACAGCAGTATGGAGACAAAGCGGAAGTGTGTTGCTTCAGCAGTCACGTGATCCAACTAGACAGTGAGGCAAAGATACATAATATACACACACATTTATATTGACTCTACACACACATCCGATCATCATATACAGTCCATTTGGAGCATATTGTTTTGTTTCTCAGCTGCAGTTTTTTTCAACAGGTTATGGTTAATAATATCAAGACTGCACTGAAATCTAACAGTACAGCTCCCACAATCTTATCAATTTCTTTCAACCAATCATTTCTCAGTGCAGTACAAGTGGAGTGCACTTCTCTACAAGCATGCTGAAAAGCTGTTGATTAGAGAGAAATAGCACTGTATTAAGTGTTTTGGAAGTTTACATAGTTCTTAGCCAAATACATTTCAACTCAGTTTTTCACAATTCCTGACATTTAATCCTTGTAACAATTCCCTTTCTTAGGTCAGTTAGGATCCCCACTTTATTTTAAGAATGTGAAATGTCAGAATAATAGTGGAGACAATTATTTATTTCAGCTTTTATTTCTTTCATCACATTCCCAGTGGGTCAGAAGTTTACATGCACTCAACTAGTATTTGGTAGCATTGCCTTTAAATTGTTTAACTTGGGTCAAACGTTTCGGGTAGCCTTCCACAAGCTTCCCACAATAAGTTGGGTGAATTTTGGCCCATTCCTCCTGACAGAGCTGGTGTAACTGAGTCAGGATTGTAGGCCTCCTTGCTTGCACACGCCTTTTCAGTTCTGCCCACAAATTTTCTATGGGATTGAGGTCAGGGCTTTGTGATGGCCAGTCCAATACCTTGACTTTGCTGTCCTTCAGCCATTTTGCCACAACTTTGGAAGTATGCTTGGAGTCATTGTCCATTTGGAAGACCCATTTGCGATCAAGCTTTAACTTCCTGACTGATGTCTTGAGATGTTGCATTAATATATCCACATAATTTCCCTTCCTCATGATGCCATCTATTTTGTGAAGTGCACCAGTCCCTCGTGCAGCAAAGCACCCCCACAACATGCTGCCACCCCTGTGCTTCACGATTGGGGTGGTGTTCTTCGGCTTGCAAGACTCCCCCTTTTTCCTCCAAACACAACAATGGTCATTATGGCCAAACAGTTCTATTTTTGTTTCATCAGACCAGAAGACATTTCTCCAAAAAGTACGATCTTTGTCCCCATGCTTTTTTTAATGGCGGTTTTGGAGCAGTGACATCTTCCTTGCTGAGTGCCTTTCAGGTTATGTCGAGATAAGACTCGTTTTACTGTGGATATAGATACTTTTGTACCTTTTTCCAGCATCTTCATAAGGTCCTTTGCTTTTGTTCTGGGATTGATTTGCACTTTTCGCACCAAAGTCAGTTCATCTCTAGAAGACAGAACGAGTCTTCTTCCTGAGCGTCATGACGGCTGCGTGGTCCGATGGTGTTTATACTTGCGTACTATTGTTTGTACAGATGAACGTGGTACCTTCAGGCACTTGGAAATTGCTCCCAATGATTAACCAGACTTGTGGAGGTCGACAATTGTTTTCTGAGGTCTTGGCTGATTTCTTTTGATTTTCCCATGATGTCAAGCAAAGAAGCACTGAGTTTGAAGGTAGACCTTGAAATACATCCACAGGTACACCTCCAATTGACTGTCAATTAGCCTATCAAAAGCTTCTAAAGCCATGACAATTTTCAGGAATTTTCCAAGCTGTTTAAAGGCACAGTCAACTTAGTGTATGTAAACTTCTGACCCACTGGAACTGTGATAGATTATTTCACTTAGAATTCACTGTCTGTAAACAATTGTTGTAAAAATTACTTATGTCATGCACAAAGTAGATGTCCTAACCGACTTGCCAAAACTATAGTTTGTTAACAAGAAATTTGGGGAGTGGTTGAAAAACAAGTTTTAATGACTCCAACCTAAGTGTATGTAAATTTCTGACTTTATACACACACTCTACCTCTTGGCGATATCATTCGGAAACACAATGTCAATTTTAACTGCTATGGGGATGACACACAGCAGTGGATTTCGATGAAACATGGGATTATGGTATTGTTTAGCTAGCTACATGTCTTAACATAAGACTCTTCTGAGCGTGCCAGAGAGCAGAATAACTGATGAATTTACAAAACGCTCAACACCCGTTAAATATGGCCGGTGTGAGTAAAAGTCGGCAAAAAGCGTAATTCAATTGTTGCCAGCAGCACATTTACAGTCACTAACTCTCTGGATTTCATGAAAACAGCCTAACCAGCTTTGCTAGGGCGAGTAAAATGGTCAGAGTGAGGGGTTCTCTCATTTGTGTCTGGAAGTAGCTAGCAAGCTAGCCAATGTTAGCTTGGGTGCTTGACTGCCGCTGTGAGGTCAGATCGTTCGGATCAACCCTACTCATCGGCCAGAGTGTCCGGTGTACGCTCTCAAAGCTCCGAGAGCGGAATGCTCAATTTACGAACGGACAATGTGACAGCACAGTTGCAGTCACCAACACTCTAGATAACATAACAGCCTAACCAGCTCTGTAAGGGCGAGTAATGTTCAGTGAGCTGTTCGGGCATTTACGTCTGGAAGTAGCTATCAAGTTAGCTTGGGTGCTTGACTGCTGTTAGTACCGAACGGTTGGATAAACCTTTAAAAAGATGGGTGGGGCTAAAACTTAAGAGGGTGTGAACAATGCTGAATGGGTGTAGACAAAGAAAGACTCTCCAGTAGTAGCACCAAAAATTCAAAGGCCATTTTCTCAAAAGTGAGTTTACAAGTTTATCAACTTTCAAACCAACATTACTTTCCATTGTTCCTCAACTGTAGCGTATGATGTACAATTTCCTCTCTCTGTGTCGCTACTTCCATCCAATGTAAAAAACTATTTCAAATTCTGTTACATAAGACCGATTTGAGCCAGATGGTAACATTTCTTACTTCCTGTGACTCGCTCCATGTAAGGTTTGTTAAAATAACAAAAAAGTATACAAGTAAACAATCGCACTTTGAGCAGAAATTTCCCTCTCAATTCTTTGACTTCATTTAAAATGGTTCTCATTTGTCTCGCATTTTCACAAACAAATGTTAAACTATCAAAAAGAATGAGGGCTGAAATACTAGAAATAGGATGTCCAATCAAAAACACATTTTGACCAATGGGTAAAATATGTTCATTGTGTCGATAATCCTCTAAGACTAATGGTCCAAACCTCATGTTTCGAGCATAATCTGTTCAAAAGTTATTGGGTTTTTTACCCTTGTAGGATGGCCAGAATTATGGTGAATGGATTTCAGAGAAAAAAAGAATAACGCATCATGTCAGCTGTGTTGGATTCTGTGCAAGAATTAAAGGCTACTGGCTACCTGACAACCTCACTTTCCAGTTACACTAATCTTTCTTAAATCCTCAGGACAAACTATAAAAAGGTAAGATGGATATCGATTGAGACATTACATGTAGCATTTTAGAATATGTTTTTCATATTAGAAATTCCTGTAATTCTTAGATTTCTCACAAAAACAAGCATCTCTCAGAATTTTTAACGCAGCACTGAGCTTATAACAAGCTTTATTTTCCTAGCCTTTTGCATTTAATTCAGCTCGTGTCATGCACATTTTTTGACCACAAAATGTAAAATACTCAAAAGTTATGAGAAACTTTCACTACGTCAGAGCTCGGTGTTTATTATCTGATGGTTAAAAAATTAGGTTACGAAATCCGACTTTTTGGATATAATGTTAATGATACAGTATGTTAGAGAAAGACGCCCTGGAACGATGTATGAATAATCATATGTGTCTTGGTAAAATGTATAACATAAGGAAGTGAAGTTCCATCACCAAAGTGCATTTTCACCCACTCTGGGTAGACATCCTACTATAGCCCACTGACAGTATCCAACACAAAACATCCATTTCTTGATCAACCTTGTACTACTATTTTGCCCCAGATCCAGTGACAAGAAAATACCCCTTTAAAATTCATGACTCTAGTTTGCCAACAACTTAATAGAAATCAGACTCATTTTTGTACCACATCAAGTCAGTCTCAGAGCAGGGAAGACATTGCTAATTTCTTATGTGCATAGTTATGGAATATTTGAGCTATATCAAGGGAAGGCATCCAAATGCATTACAGGAAAATCCCTATTTTCCAGACTTCCTCCATTGACTTCTTCCCAGTAATACCAAAACAAAAAGTCCTCCAGCATGGCTGTGGAAAATGTATTGTATAATAAAAAGAGTATATCAGAATATAGTAAGTATAGAGCACATTCACATTTTGTTCACAGGAGTATGCCATTTTTAAACTGCCAAAGTGAAAAGGTCAGTATTTAGCATTGTACACCATTTGTCTAAATCTCTGCGCTTTGAGATGTTTAATCAGAAGACCGACATCTGAAAAATATCCTCAAAAAAACCCTAGTCGTACGTTGCAACTGAGAATGTCTCATTGCGTCATGGCCCTGCCCGGTGTCTCTGAGGAGGTTCTCCAGGTGTTGATAATAGGAACAATAGCCTTCTAGAACAGACGGAAGATAGCAAGGGCCATTTTTGTCATTCTAGGCTAACATTTTCACGACAGTCTGCACAATTAAGTAAAATTGCTCATCCTCCGATGCCCTTATGGTTCAGGAGTCATAATTTGGTTGCTTTTGAAAAGTAGGCAATGGCATTCATGGAGCCATCAAACAGACCAGTTCCAACACAGGCTTGATGTAGAATTGAATGAGATTGGCAATACAAACAAATTATAGGCCATTTCTTCTTGCCTCCTGCTGTGAACAAAGGAACATGTGAGACTCCTGATTGTCAATTACAATAACATGACTGACTATCACAACAGTACTGAATTTAATCAAAACATTGAAGTGTGTTTCCTGTTCCTCAGAATTTGTCATTAGACAGCGATGTCACAACACGCCACTATGACCATGATCCTTTAATCCAGATCCACAGATCGCCCTTTCTGATAGGCTCCCTGGGGATCCTGAGTCAGATGATGGGGGATCATGACAACTGGGCAGCACAGCCTTCTACAGACCCAACCTCTAGGGGGCAAACAAATGCCAAAGAGTCTACAAACGTCCTGCCCCCATCTCTGTCATGTCTTGTGATATACTTAACATGGCAAGATTATCTCTGTGACCTTCAATGTAAAACAAATGCAGAAGATGGACGTCTTCAAAACACCACCCATATTTCATCTAGCCAAAATGGAGAGAAAGTGCCGGGGATGGTCTAGTTCTATTCCATGTCCATCTCCATAATTTCTTCAGTGTATTCATCAATAAAATAGACCACACATTAAAACCAAATAAATTTAAAAGGCATTCCTGACTGTACAGTAGGTCTGTCTGTAAGCCAGACGGTTACATCATCTTCCCAGAACTGCTGCTCTTAGTCAGGGTTTTTGTGAGCTAAGTTTGGACTCATTATGAATATGCAGAGGGGGAAACCAGTGCTTAAAGTAAGAACACGCTATACGCATTCTTCTGCTAAATGCATACATTTCCGCAAAACATAGCTGATACCAGCACTAAAATGTCAGCGTCATACAGGAAGTAAAACAGAGCTGGACGTCAGCAGTAAATAGTGGGGAGGACAACTGAATGATGAATGAATGTCTTTCTCCCAACACATCTCCCTTCCTGTTCTGGCTCCAGGCAGACAAACAGGAAATTAATAGTGATGCACCGATATTACATTTTTGGTCCAATCGGGCAGCGAACAATTGGCCCAGCATCGTCCGTCATTGTAAATAAGAATTTGTTCTTAACTACTTAGGGAGTAGTATATTCATCAATATACAAGTGTTGCATAGTCATCAAAAGCTCTGCTTCTTGGCAATATCACAGCGTTGTCAGATTTCAAAAAGGCTTTACGGGCAAAAGCAAAACATTTGATTGTTTGAGGGTAGCACCTCCAATAACTCATTAGCATAAATTCATAAACCATTGTGGTTCACACAAAACACATTTCACAGCGAAAACAAATCCCTTACCTTTTGAAGAACTCTGCTGAGGGCTTCCCAAGTGTCCAACGAAGACATCCAATGGTTCTTTTGTTAGAAAAAGTCATTTATTATATCCATACATCTCCGTTTGGTTGGCGCGTTATGATCATAAAATACAGCGTCCACTCGCCTATTGAACCTTGAAGAGAACGCGTTCAACCTATACACTTGTCCAAGAACAAATCAAACATCATTGATAATGTATCCTTAAGAACACTTATGTATATTAACTATAATATTTCAACCGGATTATAAACTGGACAATAGGAAAGGAAAAAAAACAGCGCGAGCGAGCCCGTGAACGTGCATCCTCTTCTGTTTACATCCGATGACCAGTTTGAAATTCTTCTTCTATTACCATCCAGAGCAACTAAACATCATCAAACACTGTCTAGAGACTGTGGACATCCAGTGGAAGCAATAGGTACTGCAATCTTACTCCCATAAATGGCTGTTTTCAATAGGGAGGGGTTCAAAATGAGGCAATGTGTCAAAACCACTTTTTCCAGGACAGAAATTCCTCGGGTTTTCGCCTGTTATATCAGTTCTGTTATACACAGACATTATGTTAACACTTTTAGAAACTTCAGAGTGTTTCCTATCCAATAGTACTAATTATGTGCATATCCTATTTTCTGGGCCTGAGTGGGAGACATTTTAAAACCGTCACCTCGGGAGCCGCTCCCTAAGAAGTTAACGGACTTGCCTAGTTAAATAAAGGTTACACACACACACACACACAAACACACACACACCAAAAAGTTATTTTGTTGGCATTTACGTATGTCCCCATTACCAGTAAAACATAATCAAAACCTATTTCTATCACTTACTTGCTGTGCTGTTTCGTTGTTCAGTCGTTTCATTCTCAACCAGGATTTCTATGGAACACCGTTTGGGTCTTTGCAAAAGACACATTAACTTCTTAGGGAGCGGCAGCAGAGGTGACAGTTTTGTAGAGTCTGGCGTGCCCAAAGTAAAATGCCTGCCACTCAGGCCCAGAAAATAGGATATGCACATAATTAGTACTCTGAAGTTTCTCAAAGTGTTAAAATAATGTCTGAGTATAACAGAACTGATATAGCAGGCAAAAACCCGAGAAATCTGTCCGGAAATCTTTTTTTTGTGACCTTTGCTCTGTTTGATACTCTCCCTATTGATTTTAATGGTATCCAGCTCTGAGATTGCAGTACCAATGGCTTCCACTAGATGTCAACAGTCTTTATACAGAGTTTGGAAGCTCTAGCAGTGAGCAGAACGGATAGGAACAGGAAATAGTCGAGGTAGCTCAGATGTCAACAAGATTTCACGGGCGCGAAACCGTGTGCGCGCCCCACTGTATTTTCCTTTTATAACGTTTAGGTTACCATCCGAGTGAAATATTATCGCTAATATTCATAAAAGGATAGCTAAGGATGCATTATAAATGGTCTTTGATTTGTTTAGGAAAGGTTTATAGGTATATTTGAACGTGTTCTCTTCACGGTTCAATGGGCGATTATACATTGGATTTTCTGAACATAACGCGCCAACCAAACTGAGATTTATGGAGATAATAAATGGATTTTGTGTGACCCGCGCTGGATATGAATTTATGCTAATGTGGAAAATATGTGGGGTGCTATCCTCAAACAATCAAATGTTGTGCTTTCGCCGTAAAGCCTTTTTGAAATCTGACAACGCTGTGATAGTCATCAAAAGCTCTGATTCTTGACTATGCAACACTTGTATATTGATGAATGTTTAATAATTCAACTTTTGGATTTTGAATTTGGGACCTTACATTTCACTGGGTAGTGTCGCTAGCGCGCCGCTGCTCCCTAAGAGGTTAACAATCAACTTGTTCACTAATCAGGACCTGAATATTACTCCACATAATTTAATACGTTAATTTTTTTACGTAGTTATTACACATAGATTACATTGATCAGTCGTAATCTATGTCATAACGATTTATCGATACGTATGCTGGTCATAAAAAAAAGCTAGCTAGCTCATGGATGCAAACAATGTTGTTACCTAAAAATGACTTTCAGTAACTATATAGTTAACAAGCTAACTATACAGCTAGTTGTCATCTAAAATAAGCCTAATTCATAAGACAGTTCTTATTTGATTAATGGTGGTTGGACCCATCTACGTGAAGCTAGCCACAATAAGGATTAGCCACAATAGTGGACTTTGCGTTTAGCCTTCAAAATAAAAGTGTGTCATTGACAGTGATGCAAATGCATACAAATAGTAGAATTATGGCATAATTGAATAGATCATGCTAAATGAGTATGTAATGTTGTAATATAAAATCAACAAAAAGGCAATTTGTTAATTTGACAATAGTCTTGAAATCATACTGGATGTATTATACTTTAGAATTGCATTGGGGCATACTTATTTCACTCTACAGCCTTAGCTATGGATTGTGGATTAATGACATGGGGTTTCAGTCTACTCAGTGACACCCAGAGAACAATAGCATCGTAGCTCTTATTGCGGGACTCTGAAACAACTGTTTATTGAGCCACATTTATTGTCAATGATGCTATTGTTCTCTGGGTGTATTGAAAACTATTCCAGAGGAAAAACAATACTGCGTGTGATGTTTTGGAGTCTGATAACTGAGGAGGACGTCGGGAAAAAATATTGGGTATTGAGTAGAGGTCAACCGATTATGATTTTTCAATGCCGATACCGATTATTGGATGACCAAAAAAAGCCGATACCGATTAAAATCGGCCGATTTTTATATATATTTGTAATAATGACAACTACAACAATACTGAACAAACACATATTTTAACTTAGTATAATACATAAATAAAAACCAATTTAGTCTCAAATAAATAAACATGTTCAATTTGGTTTAAATAATACAAAAACACAATGTTGGAGAAGGAAGTAAAAGTGCCATATAAAAAAGCTAACGTTTAAGTTCCTTGCTCAGAACATGAGAACATTTGAAAGCTGGTGGTTCCTTTTAACATGAGTCTTCAATATTCCCAGTTAAGAAGTTTTAGGTTGTAGTTATTATAGGACTATTTCTCTCTATACCATTTGTATTTCATATACCTTTGACTATTGGATGTTCTTATAGGCACTATAGTATTGCCAGCCTAACCTCCGGAGTTGATAGGCTTTAAGTAATAAACAGCTCTGTGCTTCAAGCATTGCGCAGTGCTGCTAGCAAACGCAGGAAAGTGCTGTTTGAATGTATGCTTTTACGAGCCTGCTGCTGCCTACCACCGCTCAGTCAGACTGCTCTATCAAATCATAGACAAATTATAATATAATAAACACACAGAAATACGAGCCTTAGGTCATTAATATGGTCAAATCCGGAAACTATCACTTCGAAAACAAAACATTTATTCTTTCAGAGAAATACGGAACAGTTACGTATTTTATCAAATGGGTGGCAACCCCAAGTCTAAATATTGCTGTTACATTGAACAACCTTCAATGTCATAATTATGCAAAATTGCTGCAAATTATTTACGGCCTTTGTTAGAAAGAAATGGTCTTCACACAGTTCGCAACGAGCCAGGCGGCCCAAACTGCTGCATATTCCCTGACTTACACTGATGGCAAGAGAAGTGACAATTTCCCTAGTTAATATTGCCTGCTAAAATGGATTTCTTTTTAACAAAATATGCAAGTTTAAAAAAAAATACACTTCTGTGTTTTGATTTTAAGAAAGACATTGATGTTTATGGTTAGGTTCATTGGTGCTATGATTGTGCTTTTTTCGCAAATGCGCTTTGTTAAATCATCACCCGTTTGGCGAAGTAGGCTGTGATTCGATGATAAATGAACAGGCACCGCATTGATTATATGCCACGCAGGACAAGCTAGTTAAACTAGTAAGATCATCAACCATGTGTAGTTAACTAGTGATTATGTTAAGATTTGTTTTTTATAAGTTTAATGCTAGCTAGCAACTTACCATGGCTCCTCGCTGCACTCGCCTAACAGGTGGTCAGCCTGCCACGCAGTCTCCTCGTGGATTGCAATGTAATCGGCATCCAAAAATGCTGATTACCGATTGTTATGAAAACTTGAAATCGGCCCTAATTAAAATCAGCCATGCCGATTATTACGTCGACTTCTATTATTGAGTAGACTGTTACCCATTTCATAGATCCCCAATCCTTAGGTAAAGCTGTACAGTGCAATAGGAGTGTCAATACACACAATAGGCTGACTGCGGAGGCGATTTCACACAGTCATGCAATAAGAGCTACAATGCTAATATTTGGGTAAACTCTTCACAGGTGTGTTCTGTGGGTGTCACAGAGTAGACTGATACCCCATTTCATTGCTTCACACTCCAACTTTGGTAACATTATCTAGTCTAAATATGGCATGATTCCACCAATTGTAACCTTCTGCATCACTTTCAAAAGAGGTACTTTTATTTTGAAGGCAAACCGCAAATTCCACTGTTGTGCCTAGCTTCACAACACATAACCCGGTCAGGTCGAGCCTCACTAGCCAGATGAAGCAAGCTGCCTGCTTATAACATTATCTTTGGGCAACAGGGTTAAGTAGCTGGCTAGGTATGTATATTCATGAACTGAAGTTCAATTTCAATTGGTGAACAACAAGTGGCTACCTAGCTAATACTTAATCACAAAGATTACTAAATCTACTGGTCATTGTTTTCAGGCTTGTTGTATTGGTGCTAGCATGGTACCAAGCTAAAGCTAGCTAGCTACCCCAGAAGATGCGGTCGAACAAATAATGCTTTATTACCAACGCGGTTTTGTAAGCACATCGTTCGTGGCCGGTGTTTGCTTGTTTGCAGAATTTCTTGTACAGCTATGACAGTGCTACTGATAGTAGTGGTGGCGCTTGGCTTGCACGTGCAAATAGTGTTATTGTCAAAGTGTTATTTAACGTGAATACTTTTGACACGCAAAGACCCAAACGGCGTTCCATAGTATGTCGTGAAGCTAATAGCAGTGACGCTATTACTGTAACTCCAGCAGGGCAACATCTGAAAAAGAGCACACTTGGTGTGCACCGGTGCTCGACCATTCACGAAAGCCAACTTCACCCACAACAGAGAACAGTTGATTGTCAAGGGCAATGAAATCCATTATCTTGGCGTTAATGGATTTCGCCTTTGAGTTGTCTCACTGAAATGTTCTTACTCTTTCAAATGACTGCTTGATCCACACAGCAGACATTGTTGGCTAGGTTAGGAATTCTGTGTTGCAGGTGTAGCGCAACATTTTACGTGGCATCATTACGTCATGTACCTACATTATATAGGTATGCACGTCAGCTTTGACATCGACGTTAAACTAGACATCGGGCCGATACCGATGTTAGCATTTTTAGCTAATATCGGCCGATTCCGATATGTTCACCGATATATCGTGCATTCCTAGAAATTAACACCAATTAATTAGTGGATAGAACTATTTAATTGTACCTTCACGATCCTGACAGGAGGGCTGTAACAGTTGTGTTGTGCGCAGGAGACCCAAGTTCAACCCAGTCGGTCTCATACAAATAGGACATCCAATCAAAAAGACTAAGAAGTCATTGTGGATGGTTGTACTGAAGTGACTGTTTTTATGGGATAGTCGGATCATTTTTAACATGAGTTCCTGTTTTAAAGAAATATAGTTATCAATTAAATCACAAAACATGTTGGGCCATTTCCACAGCACACGTTTCTATACAAAGCAGTCAATAAAAAGCTATGAGAAAGAAGTGCATTTGAGAGACGCTAAATGGATGATACATTCTCAGTGCTCTGTTGGGTTAGGTGATATGAGGATACCGGTGGTATTATATATCAATGATATCACGATAAATGATAGTCAGGTCCAAAATTATTGGCACCCATTATAAAGATGAGCAAAAAAGACTGTATAAAATAAATAATTCAAATACTGAGCTACTGTATAATGTATGCTATATATATATATATATATATATATATATATATATATATATATATATATATATCTCTCTCTTCTTTATACTAATACAATTGCTCATGAAAACAGAGCTCTTTGGCCACACATACCAGTGGTGGGTTTTGGGCTGAAGAAAAATGCATATGCAGAAAAGAACCCCATTACCTACTATAAAACATGGTGGTGGATCTTTGATGTTATGGGGCTATTTGGTTTCCACTGGTCCTGGGGCCCTTGTTAAGGTCAACAACGGCCTCATGAACTTTATCCAGTATCAGTAAATTTTTTCCAAAAACCTGGTTGCCTCTGCCAGAAGGCTGAAACTTGGCCACAAGTGGATCTTCCAGCAAGACAATAAACCCAAGCACACATCAGAATCCACAAAGAAATGATTAATTGAGCACAATCAACATTTTGCATGGCCATCTCAGGAAATAAGCGCAGACGAAGCATATCAAGGATCTGGTAAGATTATGTTTGGAGGAATGGTCTAAAATCCCTCCCAATGTGTTCTCCAATCTCATCAAACATTATTAGAAAAAGGCTCAAGGTATTCAAAACAGATGTATTAGTTTAAGAATATAATTTACCAAATTCTTTGAGCATATAATATAGCTCAGTATCTGTACTATATATTTGCGCCAATAATTTTGGGCCTGACTGTGCATATACACACACTGAGTGTACAAAACATTAGGAATGTCTGCTTTGTCCATGACAGACTGGCCAGGTAAAAATCTAGGACTCCTTATTGGTGTCACTTTTTAAATCCAATTCAAAATCGGTGAAGGGGAGGAGACAGGTTAAAGAAAGATTTTTAAGCATTGAGACAATTGAGCCATGGATTGTGTGCCATGGAAACCCATTTGAAATCTAAGATTTCCCTTCACTGGAACTAAGGGGCCTAGCCCGAACGAATAAAAAAAAACACACAAGACCATTATTCCTCCTCCACCAAACAATACAGTTGCCACTATCCATTAGGGCAGGTAGTGTTCTCATGGCATCCACCAAACCCTGATTCAGACTGCCAGATGGTGAAGCATGATTCATCACTCCAAAGGAACCCGTTTCCACTGCTCCAGAGTCCAATGGCGGAAAGCTTTATACCACTCCAGCCTACGCTTGGCATTGCGCATGGGGATTTTAGGCTTGTGTGCGGCTGTTCGGACATGGAAATCCATTTCATGAAGCTCCCGACAAACAGTTCTTGTGCTGACGTTACTTCCAGAGGCAGTTTGGAACTCAGTAGTGAGTGTTGCAACCGAGGACAGATGATTTTTGTGGTTCAACGGTCCTGTTCTGTGAGCTTGTGTTGCCTACCACTTTGCGGCTGAGCTGTTGTTGCTCCTAGACGTTTCCACTTCACAATAACAGCACTTATAGTTGACCGGGGCAGCTCTAGCAGGGCAGACATTTTTTGGTTGGACGAACTGACTTGTTGGAAAGATGGCATCCTATGACGCAGCGCTGTGTTCGAGACCACCTAAAAGATTAAAGACAAAGAACGGAGCAAATCGAGTCGGAGTCAAGATCGGAAAGGGGGGCGAGACCAAGTCAAGATCGAGACAAGGGGTCCGAGACCGAGTCAAGACCAGAAAAATGCAAGTCCAATTCAAGATAATGATTGTAATTTTGTCAAAACACCATAATAAGAGTTAAAAATGTCCAGTATGTGTGTTCATATTTCAGAAAAACATATGGATTCTTTAGACATTTAGAATAGTGAAAAAAAATGCATGCTGAGGGAAAATAAAGCCACTAACCCAAACACAGTGGGGGACAATGGGCCTTCTACGCCTTCAAAGGGCTAAGGATTTATAAATAAATATATATTTCAATTATGTTTTTGTTGGAAAGGGTTAACACTGAAGAGAGAAAAAAAAAATCTAATCAGGATTTCTTTATTGCTGGCTTCTGGGGAGATAAATCTAGCTAACCAAGTCAGCCATTGGCTAGGCCATCATCATCTGGTGAGTGGAACTGTATTTTTTATTGCAGCACGCTTGATGTTAACCATCTCTTCGAAAATAAAGTGTGTGAAACATTGTTGATTTAAAGTGACAGCATTTTAGCATCATGAAATCTTATTAGAATCTGTTTATATACGCCCCCATTAAGAATCTGAAACTTTTTTTTCTGACCACCGACCACTTCGACATGGTCATTTTAAAGTTTTCATAAATTCTTAGAATATTTGGGAATTAGGTATACTAAAGCATTTGTGAAAATTCAATAGCAATATAGAGTGGGAAAGCTGCCCTGTGTTTGGACAATTAATAGACACTGCAGTAAATAAAACGTCAGTCTTGTCCAGGACCGGCGTCTACACTAGATACACAGTACACCTTTATGCAAACAAACCATTTGCCACACGGGCCTGCCATCATTCACTATGAACTGGACTGTGCCATTACAGGCAGTTGCAAGAGGGCGAATTTAGATCATTAGAACGCATTCGCCAAAAGCCACAAAATACACCTGAATCCTGATGGATTTCTGCAAATATGTAACCACAGGAGTCCTCTTACATTTGGGAACTTTACAGTCCTATTGATCAAACAACCATGAAAAGGTAAGTGCTCTCTCACTCAGTTATGCACATCAACAAGATCAACAACTAATGCTAGCCAGAGCAAGAGGAGCAAAAAATCTAACAAAGGAACATTAGATAAACCCTCTCAAACTTTTTCAACTAGTTGGCGGTCAAAATTGCACTGATACACAAATGGGGAAGTGTAGCCTCCTCTTCCTACTAAAGCTTGCCTGCCAATGCATGCTTGTCCCAAACAAGCATCCAAGCTAACTGGATAAAGTTGGCTAGCTTGCTACTTCCAGACAAAATGAGAGAACACCTCACTCTGACCATCTTACTCACCATGGCAGAGCTGGTTAGGCTGTTTACATGTTACCTAGAGCATTCTTGACTATTACTTTTTTTGCCTGCATTTACTGAACTGTCATAGTCAGCAGGTGTTGCACGTTTGTAAATGCATCAGTTGTTCTGCACTCAGACGAATTCTCTCTGAAATCGGAGTATATAGCCAGAGTGAATTTGCAAACGCAAGGGACATGTTAACTGTATAACAGTTGTTCAAGTTCTTGCTAGCTAACCAAGACACCACCATCTCTAGTTTTTTATAGCCACTGAAAAGCGATATGAGGGAGTAAAGTCAGTCACTCACCCACTCCTCCAATGGCATGACATCCTTCTAGCAGCTAGCTAGCAAACGTTATGTTCCGTGTTTTTAACTTGCTACATAAATAGACATGCTAGACTATTAGCCACGTTATGACTGACTTGTGATCATTGCCCTTGCTAGTTTGATTGTATTGACATTCCCAGCCCTACTTACATTCGTCCGTTTTTGTCCAGAATATTGAGTCATTGAAACTGAAACAGTGCATGCTGAATGGAAGCAGCAAACAATGTACCAGGCCAGCTTACAACCTGATCGCAATCTATTTTGGACTACCAAGAAATGTACTGGTGAATTATATTAATCATCTATTCTGCCAATAACGCCTTAGCGTACGTCACGGAATGTTGAGTCAAATAGAACCTATTTTTAAAACCACTTACACTACTTTGATACACATCAGATGGGATTAAGTAGTGAGTATAAACAATGCCCACTGAAAAAAAAGTGGGTATACGGATTATGCCTGTGTCTACTCTCCACTACAACACTGGCCCTTCGCGTTTTACAAAAAGTGCACTGTCCTACATGAGTGTGCTGGTATTACGGTTGAGGTCCTTTCAGAATCAAAAACCTGTCACACACTGAAGGGCTATTGGTTCGCCACTGTGCAAACATGTCTGTAAAGGATAGGCTGTTAAGATATTCATGTTTCAAGAAAGGAGTATATACAGTGCCTTCGGAAAGTATTCAGACATTCACTTTTTCCACATTTTGTTATGGTACAGCCTTACTCTAAAATGGATTAAATAAAAAAAATCCTTAGCAATCTGCATTCAATACCCCATAATAACAAAGCAAACTTTTTTTCAAATGTATTAAAACAGAAATACCTTATTTAAATAAGTATTCAAACGCTTTGCTATGAGACTTGAAAATGAGCTCAAGTGCATCCTGTTTCCATTGATCATCCTTGAGCAGTTTCTACAACTTGTTTGGAGTCAACCCGTGGTAAATTCAATTGATTGGACATGATTTGGATAAGGCACAAACATGTCTATATAAACGTCCCACAGTTGACAGTGCATGTCAGAGCAAACACCAAGCCACGAGGTTGAAGGAATTGTCTGTAGAGCTCGGAGACAGGATTGTGTCAAGGCACAGATCTGGTGAAGGGTATGAAAGAAATTCTGCAGCATTGAACTCCAAGAACAAGGTGGCCTCCATCATTCTTAAATGGAAATAGTTTGGAAACACCAAGACTCTTCCAAGAGCTGGCCGCCCAGCAAAAATGAGCAATCGGAGGAGAAGGGCCTTGGTCAGAAAGGGGACCAAGAACCCGATAGTCACTGACAGAGTTCCAGAACGACACCCATCTCTGCAGCACTCCACCAAACAGGCTTTATGGTAGAGTGGCCAGACGGAAGCCACTCAGTCAAAAGCACGACAGCCCGCTTGGAGTTTGACAAAAGGCACCTAAAGACTCTCAGACCATGAGAAACAAGATTCTCTGGTCTGATGAAACCAAGATGGAACTCTTTAGCCTGAATGCCAAGCGTCAGGTCTGGAAGAAACCTGGCACCATCCCTACGGTGAAGCATGGTGGTGGCAGCATCATGCTGTGGGGATGTTTTTCAGCGGCAGGGACTGGGAGACTAGTCAGGATTGAGGCAAAGATGAACAGAGCAAAGTAGAGAGATCTTTGATGAAAACCTGCTCCAAAGCACTCAGGCCATAAGACTAGAGCGAAGGTTCACCTTCAACAAGACAACAACCCTAAGCACACAGCCAAGACAATGCAGGAGTTACTTCGGGACAAGTCTCTGAATGTCCTTGAGTGGCACAGCCAGAGCCCAGACCTGAATCCGATCAAACATTTCTGGAGAGAACTGAAAATATTTGTGCAGCAACGCTCCCCTAACCTGACAGAGCTTGAGAGGATCTGCAGAGAAGAATGGGAGAAACTCCCCAAATACAGGTGTGCCAAGCTTGTAGCTTCATACTCAATGCTGTAATCGCTGCCAAAGGTGCTTTAATTAACAAAGTACTGAGTAAAGGGTCTGAATACTTATGTAAATGCTTTGTCATTATGGGGGTATTGTATGTAGATTAAGGGGGAAACGATTTAATACATTTTAGAATAAGGCTGTAAGGTAACAAAATGTGGAAAAAGTGAAGGTCTGAATACCTTTCAAATGCACTGTACATACAGTACACACACTGAGTGTGACTCCAAAGCTTCTCACAGTCGTGTTAAGTTGGCTGGATGTCCTTTGGGTGGTGGACTATTCTTGATACACACGGGAAACTATTGTATGAAAAACCCAGCAGCGTTGCAGTTCTTAACACTCAAACTGGTGCACCTGGCACCTACCACCATACACCGTTCAAAGGCACTTCAGTCTTTTGTGTGGCCCATTCACTCTCTGAATGGCACACATACACAATCCATGTCTCAATTGTCTCAAGGCTTAAAAATCCTTCTTTAACCTGACTCCTCTTAATCTACACTAATTGAAGTGGATTTAACAAGTGACATCAATAAGGGATCTTAGCTTTCACCTTGATTCACCGGGTCAGTCTATGTCAAGGAACGACCAGGTGTTCCTAATGTTTTGTACACTCAGTGTATACCACAATATTTAACAAGGGCATATTATTGATATGAAAATATGGATATCGCCTAGCCCTAGTACCCTTAGGTTGTCTTAAACGGTCTTACCCGCATTGGAGGTCTGTTGGTTATTAGAGATCCGTCCTTGGCATGTGTATACACAGTGAAGTCCTCAGGGAGCAGTAGCCTACAAAACAAAACACACGCTGACGTTACACCCTCTGTCAGGAATTACACATAAGAACATAAGTTTTAGAGCTGGGGAAATAGTCAACGTCATGAAGTCTGATTAAAAATGAATGGTAATTTTAAATTAAGTAAATTGTGGGACTTGCTTTACCGGTTATTTTTTGTTGTGGTAGTTAAAGCAATTAATATTTACTTGACTTTATCCACTTTGTTACGTTATAGCCTTATTCTAAAATGAATTCAACAGTTTCCCCCCCCCCCCTCAATCTACACACAATACCCCATAATGACAAAGAAAAAAAAGTTGACATTTTTGCAAATGTATTAACATTTAAAAAAATGTAATAACATTTACACAAGTATTCAGCCCTTTACTCAGTACTTTGTTGAAGCACCTTAGTAATCTTTGCCAGTCTCGAGTATGACGCTACAAGCTTGGCACACCTGTATTTGGAGAGTTTCTCCCATTCTTCTCTGCTGATCCTCTCAAGCGCTGTCAAATTGAATGGGGAGTTTCGCTGCACAGCTATTTACAGGTCTCCCCAGAGATTGGGTTCAAGTCCGGGCTCTGGCTGGGCCACTCAAGGACATTCAGAGACTTGTCCCAAAGCCATATATTGGTCTACCAAAAGTCCTCGGTTCTTGCAACGTATCGATTGGTTAACATTTTTAAACGTATATTTTTCCATATATGGACACATCCTATGCGTTTTAATCAAATCAACTATATTCACTGAGCTTGTCTGATTCTTTGAGCTCAGACTTGCGCTATGTAACATACATACATATTTTTTAAAGACAGCGAGTGACTGACTATAACCCATTGTCTGTCTCGCTCTCCTCCCTGCTGCAGCGACCACCACAGAACATCAAAGTGTTTAGCGCGCTGTCCGTGTTGCTGAAGATGGAACATAATTACAGCCATTTCTGACTGAAAAGTTGTTACCGAAATCACTAATTTGTTTAGGAAAAATATTCCTTATTCCCTCAACTCTTACACTGTTTACGTGATACATGTATTTATCGCAGGCACGTGACCAAAGACATATAGCATGGGAATGGTATTACTAGAGAACGTTGGTAATGTAATTATTAGGGATGCACAATATATAGGTGAACATATCGGAATCGGACTATATTAGCTAAAAATGCCAACATCAATATCGGCCCGATGTCTAGTTTAACGCCGATGTGCAAATCCGATGTCAAAGCTGAGGTGCATACCTATATAATGTAGGTACATGACGTAATGGCGCCACGTAAAATGTTGCGCTAGATGTGCAACACAGCATTCCTAACCTAGCCCACAATGTCTGCTGTGTGGATCGAGCAGTCAACAAGTCGAGCAGTCATTTGAAAGAGTAAGAACATTTCAGTGAGACAACTCAAAAGGCGAAATCCATTAACGCCAAGATAATGGAATTCATTGCCCTTGACAATCAACTGTTCTCTGTCGTGGGTGAAGTTGGCTTTTGCAAATGGTCGAGCACCGGTACACACCATGTGTGCTCTTTTTCAGATGTTGCCCTGCTGGAGTTACAGTAATAGCGTCACTGCTTTTAGCTTCACGACATACTATGGAACGCCGTTTGGGTCTTTGCGTGTCAAAAAAAGATACGTCAAATAACACTATTTGCACGTGCAAGCCAAGCGCCACCACTACTATCAGCACTACCAAAGCTGTGCAAAAAATTCTGCTAACAAGCAAACCCTGGCCACGAACGATGTGCTTACAAAACCGCGTTGGTAATAAAGCATTATTTGTTAGACCGCAACTTCTGGTGTAGCTAGCTAGCTTTAGCTTGGTACCTAGATAGCACCAATACAACCAGCCTGAAAACAATGACCAGTAGAAACTGGTCATTTTCATTATTCTTAGCAAAGATTTAGGAGTCCTTGTGATTAAGTATTAGTTAGGTAGCCACTTGTTCGCCTATTGAACTTCAGTTCATGAAAATACATACCTAGCCAGCTACTTAACCCTGTTATGTGTTGTGAAGCTTGCCACAACAAGGATTAGACAACAGTGGAATTTGCGGTTTGCCTTCAAAATAAAAGTACCTCTTTGAAAGTGATGCAGAAGGTTACAATTGGTGGAATCATGCCATATTTAGACTAGATAATGTTAAACAAGGTTGGAATTTAAAGCAATGAAATTGGGTATCAGTCTACTCGGTGACACCCACAGAACACAACTGTGAAGAGTTTACCCAAATATTAGCGTTGTAGCTCTTATCGCGGGACTGTGACTGTGTGAAGTCACCTCCCCAGTCAGCCTATTGTGTGTATTGACATTCAAATTGCATTGTACAGCTTTACCTAAGGATTGGGGATCAATGAAATGGGGTATCAGTCTACTCAATACCCAATATATTTTTTCCCAATGTCCTCAGAGTTATCAGACTCCAAAACATCCACACAGTATTGTTTTTCCTCTGGAATAATGTTCAATACACATAAGTTGACAATAAATGTGGCTCAATTCACAGTTGTTTCAGAGTCCCGCAATAAGAGCTACGATGCTAATGTTCTCTGGGTGTCATTGTGTATTGAGTAGACTGATACCCCATGTCATTGATCCACAATCCATAGGTAAGGCTGTATAGTGAAATAAGTATGCCCCCAATGAGATTCTAAAGCATAATACATCCAGTATGATTTCAACAGATATGTCAACTTTTGTTGATTTTTATAACAAAAAGTCCACCCTTGTTTGGCATGATCTATTCAATTATAGCACAATTCTACTATTTGCAAAGTCCACTATTGTGGCTAATCCTTATTGTGGCTAGCTTCACATAGATGGTCCGACCACCATTTATCAAATAAGAACTGTCTTATAAATGTGGGTTATTTTAGATGATGACACCTAGTTATATAGTTAGCTAGGTAACTATAGCTACTGAAACAGATGTCGTTTTGCTATGTTTTTGGGAAAGAACAATGTTTGCATCCATGAGCTAGCTAACTTTGATTTAATTTTTATGACCAGCACTGTAGGTGCGCAAGACAACTTTACCAGCATCATAGCATACGTATCGATGAATTGTTGACATATGAAATACGAGTGATAGTGTAATCAATGTGTAAAACTACGTAAAAATGTATGAACGTGTTAAATTATTATGTGACGTGCAGTCATATTCAGGTCCTGATTGGTCAATTACTATTATTTGACACGCAAAGACCCAAGCAGCGTTCCATAGAAATCCTGGTTGAGAATGAAACGACTGAACAAATGAAGAACGAAACAGAACAGCAAGTAAGTGAAAGAAATAGGGTTTGATTATGTTTTACTGGTAATGGGGACATACGTAAATGCCAACAAAATAACTTTTTGGTCAGTGTGGCGTGTGTAACCTTAATTTAACTAGGCAAGTCAGTTAAGAAAAAAAATCTTATTTACAATGATGGCCTAGCCCGGCAACTCCCCTCCCTTAAGGAATATGTGGGAATACAGATATGCATCTATTGGTCAGTCATGTGAAATCCATAGACTTGGGCATAATGAATTCATTTCAATTTACTGATTTCTTTATATTAACTTAAACTCAGTAAAATCTATATAATTGTTGTGTTTATATTTTAGTTCAGTGTACTTTGGATTGTGGGGCACATTATCAGAAATGACTACACTGACTACTACACTTCTATACACTCCTACTAGAATACCACAGTATATGCAAACTAATAATAGCGCACAGAAAACAATGAGGCATTGTTGAAGTTTAAAAAAAGCTTTTGGTATTTTTTTTTTTAAACGTATTTGGACGACAGCGGGATGTTCTTGAAGTCCTCTCTGGACTGGAGGGGAATAGGTGGGAAGAGGGATCCAATGGCCGTAAAGGGGGAAACCCTTCCCTTGGTGCACTTCTTGGGGAACACAAAAGTTAATGGAGCAAAGCTTGGTTTTATTTTTTTGCCTGATTCCGTTTGCCATTTTGTTTTACCCGATTTCCACTCTCAAAATCATACTTTCCAAAGAAAAACAACCAAATTGAATGTGCTTATACCACATCAGGAGGCCACTTTTGAGGGCTGTGAAAAATAGAAATTGCATTTTTGTGTGTAGTTACCTTCAATACAAGTGCGCACCAGCAAGAGAATGTTGTTTGGTTCACAATGTTTCTGTAGCGCTCATGTGATTGCAGCATTTTCGAAACAAATGGCCACTGAATTGATGCAAATAATCATTATATAATTCTTCCAGGAAGGCATAGGATACTTTGTAGTTAACATTTAATTGAGAAGGTTTTTGGGAAATGCCTTTCCATCTTTACCAGAAGGTTATCATTAGCATCTTTGCTAACGACTACATAAAGTGTAGACATATGCGGACATGCAGACCGGTATTCCTGTGCCATTTCAGAAATTTGCAGGAAAATACAAATCACTTATGTATTTTGTTCATGTCTTGTGATTAACTCCGGCAAATGAATGACTTTCATAATAAGTTCAACACATTTAGTTGACTTCTTGCCAAGTTCAATTCATTTTTTTTATTATTGAATTCCGTTTGCATTCTCCGCAAGACCAATTTTAGAGGGCACTATATAGAGTACCAGTCAAAGGTTGACACCTACTCATTCAAGTTTTTTTAAAATTAATTTCTACATTGTAGAATAATAGTGAAGACATCAAAACTATGAAAGTAGCCACCCTTTGCACACTCTTGGCATTCTCTCAACCAGCTTCATGAGGGAGTCACCTGGAATGCAATTCAATTAACAGGTGTGCCTTGTTAAAAATGTATGTGTAATTTCTTTCCTTCTTAATGCGTTTGAGCCAATCAGTTGTGTTGTGACAAAGTGGGGGGGTATACAGAAGCTAGCCCTATTTGGTAAAAGACCAAGTCCATATTATGGCAAGAACAGCTCAAACAAGCAAAGAGAAACAGCATAATTACTTTAAGACATGAAGGTCAGTCAATGAGGAACATTTCAAGAACTTTGGAAGTTTCTTCAAGTGCAGTCGCAAAAAAACATCAAGCACTATGATGAAACTGGCTCTCATGAGGACTGCTACAGAGGACAAGTTCATTAGAGTTAACTGCACCTAAGATTGCAGCTTCAGAGTTCAAGTAACAGACATCTCAACATCAACTGTTCAGGGGAGAATCTGTCCCTTGGTCTGATGAGTCCAAATTTGAGATTTGTGTTTCTAACCTGTGCCTTTGAGAGATAGAGTAGGTGAATGGATGATCTCCGCATGTGTGGTTCCCACCGTGAAGCATGGAGGTGGTGGTGTGATTGTGCTTTGCTGGTGACACTGTCAGTGATTTATTTAGAATTCAAGGCACACTTAACCAGCATGGCTACCACAGCATTCTGCAGCGATATGCCATCCCATATACACACATTTACATATTCAGAATTAGTTCTTAAATGACTAGCCTAGTAAAATAAAATTGCTAAAAAAAAAAATGTACACCTTGATTTTACTGGGCAAGTCAGTTAAGAACTAATTCTTATTTTCAATGATGGCCTAGGAACAGTGGGTTAACTGCCTGTTCAGGGGCAGAACGACAGATTTGTACCTTGTCAGCTCAGGGATTTGAACTTGCAACCTTTCAGTTACTAGTCCAACGCTGGAGGAGAGGAGACAAGAGCGTGTCTTTGGTAATCGGACGAGGGGCACCCTTTGAAAATGGGGATGGATAGCCTACTTGAACAAGCAAAACGCAGGTACAGTAATGTATGTGAATAATGAAAAAGCATTCTGGCTAAAACCTCAAATATTTCAATGCACGCTCAGTAGACCATTTAAAACCCCTTTATGCATAGGCTACTTTTGGCTGATGACCAGGATAAAAAGACGCACCTATGTGATCCTGCTAAACCAGCCTTGGTTAAGGGGAGGGTAGGCTGTGCTTGGTTTTTAAATAAATTTAAACAAAAATTGGGGAAAAGCAATCATTTTTTGAATGTTTATCAATATGAAATTCACCAGCCCAAAAGGGCACATCTCTCCTTCCATGGGAACTGTGGATAGTTGGATAGGCTGCACTTCCTCTCTCAAAATCCATGTCATTATCAACTGCGTTACCGTTAAGACCTGATTTTTGTGGCTCTTAAAACTGTCACATTTGCATAGCAAATATTGTCACCCCTCCCACCTCGCAGTAGCAGCAAATGAGCATACGCTCTTGGGAAAGAAATTGGCAGGGTATTTTTTTTATGAACAACAGAGCCTATAAGAACAAAACTCTATCATTTAACAGCATCTGTAACATCTGGCCATGTCCTTGGCTGACAACATTTGAGCTGACTAACTCAGTCTCCAAAGCGAGTAGTGTTAACTTGTTAGGGAGTGGCAGCTGAGGGGTCGGTTTTGGAGAGCCTGGCGTGCCCAAAGTAAAATGCCTCCCATTCAGGCCCAGAAAATAGGATATGCAGATATTTGGTACCATTGGATAGGAAACACTCTGAATTTTCCAAAACTGTTAACCATTTGTCTGTGAGTGAAACGGAACGCATATAGCAGGCGAAACCCAGAGGAATTTCTGTCCTGGAAAAA
Source organism: Brachymystax lenok tsinlingensis (assembly GCA_030435695.1). Lineage (NCBI taxonomy): Eukaryota > Metazoa > Chordata > Actinopteri > Salmoniformes > Salmonidae > Brachymystax > Brachymystax lenok. The sequence continues at coordinate 44,019,064 of CM059819.1, forward strand.
GTGATTTTGACACATTGCTCATTTGGGCACCCCTCCCTCATGAAAATGACCATATAAGAGCATATGAATGCAGTACCCATCGCTTCCTTTAGATGTCAACAGTCTCGAGACAGTGTATTTTTTTCGTTTTGGATGAATAAAACCAGAGAAGAGCAAACAAGGAAGTCACTCTTTCATGTAAACAGAATGGAACGCGCGCTCCCGAGAAGTCACGCAGTGTCTTTTTTACCGACGTTATCGATCAGTTTATATTCCGGTTAATTTATAATAGTAAATATACGTAAAAGTGTTCCTAAGGATACATTTAAAACTATGTTTGATTGTTCTTGGACAAGTTTATAGATATAAGATGAACGAGTTCGCGTCACGTTTCAATGGAGGAGTGGAGGCTGTCGTTTCTGATAACGCGCAAACCAAATGGAGATTTATGGATAAAATACATTACTTTTTCTGACAAAAGAACCATGGATTGTCTTCGTTGGACACTTAGGATGACCTCAGCAGAAGTTCTTCAACAGGTAATTGATTTGTTTTTGCTGTGAAATGTGTTATGTGTGTGCCATGATGGCTAATCGATTCATGGCTATGGGAAAAATATGTGAGGTGCTACCCTCAAACAATGAAATGTGCTGCTTTCGCCGTAAAGCCTTTTTGAAATCTGACAACGCTGTGATATTGCCAAGAAACAGAGCTTTTGATGAGTATGGAACACTTGTATGTTGGTGGATGTTTAATAATTCAACTTTTGGATTTTGAATTTGGCGCCTTACATTTTACCTGGTAGTGTCGGGAGCAGCCTGGTAGTGTCGGGAGCAGCCCGCTAGCGCCCCAGTGATCCCTGAGAAGTTAACTGGAAAATGTCAACGCATCTCTCTGTCAAAGTGCACAATTTCAGAAAACCCTCCAGGTTTGCCGTGGGGCCAGCTCTGCAAAAGACACAAACTACAAGTGTACCTTTGGATTCCGATATCACTATGAAGAAAGCATCACTGTAGCTTTAACAGACCAGTAGTAGAGCACTGTGCCTCTTAGCCACGCAGTGTGCAGGATCACATGGCATAATGGACCTAGCCCCAGGGGGCTGCTCTGCAACTTTTATAGATGGAACAGAAATGCTGCGGTGTATATTTAATTGCTACATAAACCATTCCCTTCGAAAGGTCTAATGGGCTGCAGGCCGAGTTGCCCACGCATAGGGCCTTACGCTCGGTCTCATGGACAGTTGCTGAATCCCAAAATCAACCCCTAACGCCTGGTTATTCCAGCAGAAATAATCTGATCGGTATGGTCATTACTTCACCTTGACTTCTAAATAAGCTAGGTCGAGTTTGACATATTGCTAATACCAACTGAGATAAATACAACAAAACAGTGGCCGAGTGCCGCTGATCAGAATATCGTCTGCCAAATTCAGTTCATTTTCCAGCAAATCCTACATGCGGGGGATTGGGGGCTAGAGGTAAATTTGAATTTAGTGTGTGATACTGCTATACTAAAGCCCTCCCAATAATCATCAGCATGCCTGTTGTTAAAGATATTTAAGGGACACCATGACATTTAATCACTTTAGATTAGATACACAACGTCGACAAGTAAGCTTGGGCTGTATATTGGGGAATTTGGAAATAACCACGGGAAGGTTTTTCAAAACATATGAACATTTATTTTTTAAATAAATTGTAATATTTGTAGCTACTTTAAGTAAATACCTGGAGTCAATTTGTGCAATATGTTAGGAGATAAAGAAGATTGCGTTCTTCATTTCAACGCTCAAAAATTATTGGTAGTCCCAGTGGTGTTTGTTAACAAGCACAAAATGACAAGACCGGAGTCTTGAGTCACTCACTGTTGTGCAGCACTCACCAGGTGATATTTTATTTCACCTTTATTTAACCAGGTAGGCAAGTTGAGAACCAGTTCTCATTTACAACTGCGACCTGGCCAAGATAAAGCAAAGCAGTTCGACACATACAACAACACAGAGTTACACATTGGAGTAAACAAACACTCAGTCAATAATACAGTAGGGAAAAAAACAAATCTATATACAATGTGTGCAAATGAGTTAGGATAAGGAACATAAGGCAATAAATAGGCCATGGTGGCAAAGTAACTACAGTATAGCAATTTAACACTGGAATGGTAAATGTGCAGTAGATGAATGTGCAAAGTAAAAACACTGGGGTGCAAAGGAGCAAGATAAATAAATGACTACGGTAGGGGATGAGGTAGTTGGTTGGGCTATGTACAGGTGCAGTGATCTGTGAGCTGCTCTGACAGTTGGTGCTTAAAGCTAGTAAGGGAGAAAGTGTCTCCAGTTTCAACGATTTTTGTAGTTCGTTCCAGTCATTGGCAGCAGAGAACTGGAAGGAAAGGCGGCCAAAAGAGGAATTGGGGGTGGCCAGTGAGATATACCTGCTGGAGCGAGTGCTACGGGTGGGTGCTGCTATGGTTACCAGCGAGCTGAGATAAGGCGGGGCTTTACCTAGCAGGGACTTGTAGATGACCTGGAGCCAGTGGGTCTGGCGATGAGTGTGTAGCGAGGGCCAGCCGACTAGAGCATACAGGTCGCAGTGGTGGGTAGTATATGAGGCTTTGGTGACAAAGCGGATGGCACTGTGATAGACTGCATCCAGTTTTCTGAGTAGAGTGTTGGAGGCTATTTTGTAGATGACATTGCCGAAGTCGAGGATCGGCAGGATAGTCAGTTTTACTAGTGCAAGTTTGGCAGCATGAGTGAAGGAGGCTTTGTTGCGAAATAGAAAGCCGATTCTAGATCTAATTTTGTATTGGAGATGTTTAATGTGAGTCTGGAAGGAGAGTTTACAGTCTAGCCAGACACCTAGGTATTTGTAGTTGTCCACGTATTCTAGGTCAGAGCCGTCCAGGGTAGTGATGCTAGTCGGGCGGGCGGATGCAGGCAGCGAACGGTTGAAAAGAATGCATTTGGTTTTACTAGCGTTTAAGAGCAGTTGGAGGCCACGGAAGGAGTGCTGAATGGCATTGAAGCTCGTTTGGAGGTTAGTTAACACAGTGTCCAAAGAAGGGCCAGAAGTATACAGAATGGTGTCGTCTGCATAGAGGTGGATCAGAGAATCACCAGCAGCAAGAGCGACATCATTGATGTATACAGAGAAGAGAGTCGGCCCAAGAATTGAACCCTGTGGCACCCCCATAGAGACTGCCAGAGGCCCGGACAACAGGCCCTCCGATTTAACACACTGAACTCTGTCGGGCAAAGTAGTTGGTGAACCAGGCGAGGCAATCATTAGAGAAATCAAGGCTGTTGAGTCTGCCGATAAGGATGTGGTGATTCGAAAGCCTTAGCCAGGTCGATGAATACAGCTGCACAGTAATGTCTCTTATTGATGGCGCTTATGATATCGTTTAGTACCTTGAGCGTGGCTGAGGTGCATCCGTGACCAGCTCGGAAACCGGATTGCACAGCGGAGAAGGTACGGTGGGATTCGAAGTGGTCAGTGATCTGTTTATTAAGTAGGCTTTCAAAGACTTGAGAGGCAGGGCAGGATTGATATAGGTCTATAGCAATTTGGGTCTAGGGTGTCTCACCCCCTTTGAAGAGAGGGATGACCGCGGCAGCTTTCCAATCTTTTGGGATCTCGGACAACACCAAAGAGAGGTTGAGCAGACTGGTAATAGGAGTTGCAACAATGGCAGCAGATAGTTCAAAAAAAGAGAGGGTCCAGATTATCTAGTCCAGCTGATTTGCATGGATCCAGATTTTGCAGCTCAGAACATCTGCCATCTGGATTTTGGTGAAGGAGAAGCTGGGAAGTCTTGGACAGGTAGCTGCGGGGGCTCTTGGCCGGGGTTGGGGTAGCCAGGAGGAAAGCATGGCCAGCCGTAGAGAAATGCTTGTTGAAATTTTCGATTATCATGGATTTGTCAGTGGTGACAGTGTTACCTAGCCTCAGTGCAGTGGGCAACTGGGAGGAGGTGCTATTGTTAGAGTATGGCATTCCCAACTAAATGTTTGCCAGCTAGATATCTTATACATATTAAGTTAACTGTCTAAAATGTGCTAAATGCTCTACAGATGTGCATTTGGTTTTCTAATTTAGTAGCTAGTTAGCTATCTAGCTAAGTGGTTAGCTTCTTCCAAAATCAAGCTTATTTTGTTAACAGCAGAGAATACCCCCCTGGATCAAGAGCCTTGCTGTCTAACATTTGTTTTGTACATGATGCAAACTGTGTGAAACATGTTTTAGTTACTTGTATAACTTAATGAGCTGGGATATCTGTCCTGCAAATACTTGGGTCAGAGGATGGATAAAATGTACGCAAAGCGCTCGTTTGTATTTAGTTAGCATTCTCTATTGGATGTGTACTTGTTAGCATTGCTAAGCTTTGGATTACAGAGGATCAGTGGGGTTTGAAAATAGCGGCCCTTGTATTCAGTGCCAGTATTAACGAATATCCCGGTATGGCACAAGATCGGTATGAAGGTATGACAATCTGGATACCGCCTAAGCCCATCTACAAGAGAAGACAAAGGAGAACATGGGAGGGAAATACTTACTCATTCTTCTCCAGGACAACAACGTGCTCTTTTCCCATGGCACTGATGATATAGGACACCTGTAAAAGCAAAGACAACTGGAATCATTTCATTGCTGGATTTAGAGGGACAAACAAAGCAGAGTGGCAGGGTAAATCAGTCATTGGGTGTATTCATTTGTGCACACCATAGCAAAACATTTTGCAATGAGAAACGTGCGGCAACAAAAACAAGCATTTCAGATCGGAAACGTTCAAGCTAGTATCTCCCTGTTTCAGGCCTGTTTGCTTTCATTTGGTTCCTAGTGAATGAACCCAGTACCTAGGTGTGGAACCAACAGACCCCAGAGGAATGAAAGCAAGCAAGTAGTACTTGGATGTCTGTCGATGTAGAAACATGGGCTATATGACTCAACAATCAAGGCAAACCAAATAAAAGCAAGACGACCAAAGCTACAGATGAAGTCGGAAGTTTACATACAACTTGGCCAAATACATTTAAACTCTGTTTAACAATTCCTGACATTTAATCCTTGTAAAAATCTCTGTCTAGGTCAGTTAGGATCACCACTTTATTTTAAGAATGTGAAATGTCAGAAAAATATTAGAGAGAAATGATTTATTTCAGCTTATTTCTTTCATCACATTCCATCAGCATTGCCATTAAATTGTTTAACTTGGGTCAAATGTTTTGGGTAGCCTTCCACAAGCTTCCCACAATAGGTTGGGTGAATTTTGGCACATTCCTCCTGACAGAGCTGGTGTAACGGAGTCAGGTTTTTTTTCAGTTCTGCCCACAAATGTTCTATAGGATTTAGGTCAGGGCTTTGTGATGGCCACTCCAATACCTTGACTTTGCTGTCCTTTTGCCATTTTGCCACAACTTTGCTTGGGTCATTGTCCATTTGGAAGACCCATGTGACCAAGCTTTAACTTCCTGACTGATGTCTTGAGATGTTGCTTCAATATATCCACATAATTTCCCTTCCTCATGATGCCATCTATTTTGTGAAGTACACCGGTCCCTCCTGCCCACAAATTTTCTATAGGATTGAGGTCAGGGCTTTGTGATGGCCACTCCAATACCTTGACTTTGTTGTCCTTAAGCCATTTTGCCACAACTTTGGACGTATGCTTGGGGTCATTGTCCATTTGGAAGACCCATTTGCTTTAACTTCCTGACTGATGTCTTGAGAAGTTGCTTCAATATATCCACATAATTTCCCTTCATGATGCCATCTATTTTGTGAAGTGCACCAGTCCCTTATGCAGCAAAGCACCCCCACAACATGATGCTGCCACCCCCGTGCTTCACGCTTGGGATGTGTTCTTCGGCTTGCAAGCCTCCCCCTTTTTCCTCCAAACATACGATGGTCATTATGGCCAAACAGTTCTATTTTTGTTTCATCAGACCAGAGGACATTTATCCAAAAAGTACGGTCTTTGTCCCCATGTGCAGTTGCAAACCGTAGTCTGGCATTTTTTATGCCGGTTTTGGAACAGTGGCTTCTTCCTTGCTGAGCGGCCTTTCAGGTTATGTCGATATAGGACTCATTTTACTATGGATATAAATACTTTTGTACCCGTTTTTTCCAGCATCTTCACAAGGTCCTTTGCTGTTGTTCTGGGATTGATTTGCACTTTTCGCACCAAAGTACGTTCATCTCTAGGAGACAGAACGAGTCTCCTTCCTGAGCGGTATGACGGCTACATGGTCCCATGGTGTTTGTACTTGCGTACTATTGTTTGTACAGATGAACGTGGTACCTTCAGGCGTTTGGAAATTGCTCCCAAGGATGAACCAGACTTGTGGAGGTCTATAATCTTTTTTCTGAGGTCTTGGCTGATTTCTTTTGATTTTCCCATGATGTCAAGCAAAGAGGCACTGAGTGTGAAGGTAGGCCTTGAAATACATCCACAGGTACACCTCCAATTGACTCAAGTGATGTCAATTAGCCTATCAGAAGCTTCTAAAGCCACAACATAATTTTCCAAGCTGTTTAAAGGCACAGTCATATTAGTGTATGTAAACTTCTGACCGACTGGAATTGTGATACAGTGAATTATAAGTGAAATAATCTGTCTGTAAACAACTGTTGGAAAAATTACTTGTGTCATGCACACAGTAGATGTCCTAACCGACATGCCAAAACTATAGTTTGTTAACAAGAAATTTGTGGAGTGGTTGAAAAACGAGTTTTAGTGACTCCAACCTAAGTGTATGTAAACCGACTTCAACTGTATTTGTAGATGTCTTCAAGATGCTGTCATTGAAGCTGAGAAAATACAAGGCGGACAGTCAGTGTCCTTGGTCTGGAGTCTGAATCACTTAATAGCTTCAAATGGTGTCTAGCCTAAAAAGGACATTGACAGTGCCTCACAGGCGACTGTGTTGTGAAACCCTGTGAAGAAACCACATTTGACACAGTTATTCCAATGAATCAGAATCGTCTCTTGGTTACAGATTACTCACTGTCATAGAGGCGCAAACCCTCGAGTTGCATTTGAAGGACGAAAAAAAGTAAACACTGGTCATCTTTTGTTTTGGTCAAAAGACCTTCATCTGGGTTTACAAAGTCTGCGTCCCAAAAGGCACCCCATTCCCTACATAGTGCACTACTTTAGACCAGGGCCCATATGGCTCCGGTAAAAAGTAGTGTACTATGTAGGGAATAGGGTGTCATTTGGAAAGCAGCCTCAGAGGCGTGACAGATGGTTGAACTGTGTAATTGTGCCACTAGTCTCTGACCTTATAATCATGACATTAGGAGGCTTCAGAGAGGAAGACCAGTTGTGACTGAAGGCAGATTAGTTAGTTAATTTCTGCTGATGCCAGTCAGTGCAAGCGTGTGTGTGTCTGCGCGCGCTTGTCTGAGTGAGAGAGAATTAGTGACAAAAACAGATCTTTCCTTGTTAACAGAGGTAGATGATATGAGGTTGGGGTAGGGCTGGGCGATAAGGCCAAAATATAATATAATGGTATTTTTCAAATTTGAGATGGCATTTTATGTTTTTGATTAATAAAAAAGTTCTAAATTTGGTTTATGAGTGGACCCTAGGGTGGCAACACACATTCTAAATTACTTCAATGGGTATTTCTCTATTCGGATTGTTTTATACTGTTCAATTCAACTGCAACCTAAAATAATTTCCTGCATTTCCAATTTCTGCATTTCCTGCACTCATTGAGACCATTTCCACACTGCCACGATATGGGCAAAAACACTAGGTCTTATTTTTAACCAAATGTTGCGATTTAGATCAAAACAGGGTACAAACCAAAGTGATGTTCAGTGTTTCCTAGGGGACCCTTTCATATTTGGCTACATTAAATCTTTATTCATATAGCCAAAATATTCATGCTTTGCCTATTCCTCTTTGATTTAGAAGATACTGTTGCACAAACATGCTGATTTAAGCCTCCAGCAGTACTGGTATCAGGCTGTATTAGCTAGCTACATTTCCTCTGACCCAGTACTTTTATTAGCTAGTTAGCTAGCCAGCTAACTAGCGATTAGCATTAGTGACTAACACGATTTAGCTTAAGAAAATACAAACTTGCTGTTTGCAGATGTTAAAAACAAACTAATATTGTAATTATAGAAGCTTGTGGATATATATTAAGATCAAAGTAGAAACAACATCGTTGCATGTGCTGCATTGACCATGCAGAATGAAAGAATGTGTCTCGTGGTCAAGCAACAACAAATACGCTCCTTGAGTGACAGGGGGTGGGCCAAGGTCTGTGTGGAAAGCGGCATGGAGAGAGAGCGAGAGCAGAGAGGGATGACTCAAGTAGTGGAGTAAACTATAACAATGGATGTTACACACGGCATATCATATTTAACAAACCAAAGATTCAAATACCGTTATAGAAGGTCAAGTAAAAACCAAAACTGGTCTGTGCATAAATACCGGTATATATTAAAATATGGTATACTGCCCAGCCCTAGGTTGGGGGTAGGGGACCGATAAAGACAGGGCCAGGTCTGCAGCTGTCAACTTGATTCACTGGCCTTGTATTTACTTGGTAGGCTGTCATTGTAAATAAGAATTTGTTCTTAACTGAAGCGCCTAGTCAAATAAAGGTTAAATAAAAAATATATAAATAAAAATACTATAGAAAACTGGGGAAAAGCCCTTGTTTGTTTGTGCCATATAGCTGGTATGACACAAGGTGGAGGCTAACCACAGGTGTTGGTGCTTTTTCACAGACTCCTCCTACCCCCCCATAGTGTGCGGGCATCTGTTTCTCACAGATGGTTCCTGTGAAAAATCCGCAGCACCGCTGGAGGGAGAAGTTTTTGGGATAGGCTAGAGGTGCTCTGGACTGGTTTTCTAGATGCTGTCAATTCTATTCCTTCAGCCATTTTGAAGCTGACTGACATTCCTCTAGCACCCCCCCACCCCCCACAGTGCCTTCTAGTCCCAGGATAACCTGAGGCAACACCCATCCACACACCACAGCCAAAAACAGATATTCACCTTCCCATCTTCTCCCACCCTGGGTTTATGACTGCAATGCTTTGAGTTAGCGAATTCACCATATTTTTTTAGGGAGTGGGAAGAGATAGACAAGATGACAGAGAGGATAGAGAGAGAATGTGGCAGTAGGCCAGATTCGAACCCATGCCGACCGCTAGAGGCTAGACCATCCAAGCCATGCAAAATAATAATCTTCAGTCACTTCTGTAAGGGCTCACACACTACATTTTTGTCATTTTTACGAGCGACTTACAGGAGGAACTAGGATTGAGGAACTAGGGTTAAGTGCCTTGCTCAAGGGCAGAGATTTTTCACCTAGTCGGCTCGGGGATTCAAGGTCCATTGCAGCACAAAGAAATGGCAGAGCTCTTTAGTCTGAACACACCCTCAAAACTTTCACACTCCTTCATACGGAATTCTCACAATTCACCCACTCCTCCAAGTCTCTACGGAAGGGGGCTGTCTGGAAGGCAGCATGCTCCATCACGCTATCCAGGAAGGAAGAACAGCAAAAACTACACAACCATAGTAAAAACTCTGGATCATCCACTATCTTGAGTCTAGAACTTAAAACCAGCGACTCCCTGAATCCTCGAAGATGTGACATCATCACAGACAACCTACAAACAAAATGTGGAGGATGGCTGTTCAGAGTACAAATACTGTCGAATTCTTTCTTATTCCGAGTTTTCAGAGGTCAGAGTGAATAGGAAGTGGCAGTGGGCTACCTAGAAATATTACCTCGCTGACATTTCCTGCCAGAGTTGTTAGAGAGCTGGAGAGGAGAGCGAGAGACAAAGAGTAGAGAGCCCAACACAGGGAGGGAAGCCAGGAGGAAACTCACTCACTATCAGCACCACACACTGATAGATGCTGACAGCAAGAAGGGCTTTAGAGGTGAACAACTGCAACAATGCTTTCTGTCTGTATGTATTGCCATGGTTTACCTGGTTAGAATCTGAGCTATCCATGTCTCTCCTCTGCTTCCCAAAGCGCTTGGGTATGGTGACTTCATACGAGGAGAACTGCGAGGTCTGATGCGATGCTGACCCTACAAGAGGAATAACACCATTATGACTGTTATATTGTGCATAGTTATTGCAATATATCATCAACAGACAGTTACATTAGTCATTTCAAAGGACCTTAACAGCCAAGGAGCAGTGTGGTATCAAAGCAGACATACCTTAAAAATACCACCATATTGCCAATGTGAGAAATATTTTTCAGTCTACGCTACCGTATATGGTCATGTTTATAGCAAATCATTTATTTTCATTCAATTGCTATGTAATCTACTGAGGCTGTGTGAGTGAGTGAGAGAGAGACCAGTGTTGCCCTGGAGGCTTGAGGTCAGGGCAAAGAGCAGATAACAATACAGGCATCCTCCATCCTCCTCATAGTCAGGAAAACTGCTCTCTGAAGATAGCAGATAGAAGTGCTGATGATGCTAACCCCACACACAGTCTCTCCGGCTGCCCGACCCAGGCCGATGCCAAGCGTACGTTTGGGCCTGGTTGCCAACACTGCGCTGGCTCACAGCTGACAGCCTGGCCCCTCCTGTGTCCTTCCCAAACACAAAAGGACACAACTGACTCTTTCACTTCTTCTCACCTGAGCTGCCTTGTGTGGTGGCCTATAGAGAATGAGTCGTAGAACAAATAGCACTGTAAATATTTGCTCAAACTTAACATCTAGCAAATTAATTCTTATTTGAGCCGAAAAACAACAGATTATATAGTAGGCAGATGTTTCATGTCTGGTTTTGGGAGAATATTGGTAGACCGTCATCTTAGTTCGGGATGAGAGCAATCCTACACGGAGATACACTTTGTGAGAAATGGACAACAAACAATTACAATCTCTTCAAACAGTGGCCAGAATTTCTGTTGTAGAGATTAGCAAGAAAATAGGCACATTCTTTCATTTATTCTGTCACCTGGCTGGTGGGGGTCCTTGCTGTTTCCTGAAAGGCTAAATGGAAGGAAAATGCCACACAATCCCCCATTTTGCTCAGTTTACAAAAATACTGGTGGATACAAACATGTGCATAGGGCCTAAAAACATGAAATAGTGACTATCTGACATATCCTATTAGTTAATGTTAGGCATAGATGCTGTTCTCCAAACTCTCCAGGTTATATGACAACATAAAAGACAGTGGGTTGTAGTGTGAATAGCAGACACGAATATGATGAGCCTGGTCAACAGTAATGTCACTGTCTCTTTGGTTCTTTTGTCTAGTAAGGCCAATGAGTGTGTGGGGATGTAACTGTGTACGTGAAACGCTGCCTGTCACACTTTCCATGGAGTGTCACCTCTCGTTGCTTTGTGTGGGTTGGAGCAAGGGGCCAAGGTTCCTGTCTAGAATCACGGTTTAAACAGCTCCTACAGTCTTGCGTCGGTACTGCACTTTGACGCCCAGTCTAGAAAAACAATTTCCATCGATGGCCACATAGAGAAGTCAGATTAGAAAATTCCTATTAAGACACTTCATGTATATTTTGTGCACAAAGGTGATGACTAGATTTTTTTCCCCCCCATCACTCACAGCCGAAGATATTAACATTTGATAATCAGCCCCAGGCTGTGTCACAACCAGCTGTGATGAGGAGTCCCATAGACCCAGCGTTGTCCAGGTTAGGGGAGGGTTTGGCCGGGGGCGGGGTAGGCCGTCATTGTAAATAAGAACGTTTTTAACTGACTTGCCTAGTTAAATAAAATAAAAGGCCAATGCCTGCCATGTTTTTGGACGATGGAATGTTATCACTGTTCGCGTTGCTCCCTGTGCGCATTGAGTGCTAGCCCGGATAGACGGTCCATGAATCGCCGTACGCGATCGAGAGTAGACTACGTTGAAAACAGTCTCCAGTTCTTTATACCTCAGTGGGTTGGAAGAGGGGAGGTCTGTGTTGGGTAACCATGGTAACCTGTAATTTGTATTGGATTTTGGAACAATCTACATCTCAATTATTCAACATCCTTATAGGTTTTGGAACGATCAAGTTGCCCAGACTGGTCTACCATGGTTGCATCTTGGACACACACACACAAAAAACAAGGTCTACATAACATACAGTAAGGGCTTTGTCCCTGCTCAGCAACACACACTTACATAACCACCACATGCCACTAGGCTTGGTTAATTTGTCACAGAAAAAGGACCTTCACCATTAAATAAATTTGCCTGGCTACGGCCAAAACGCGACGCCACACCCATGAACGTTACACGGAAGCCAAACCGGCTGCGCCACCGTGCATAAATGTATTTTGTCTCCCCTCTCCAAACGTGATCACGACACGCAGGTTAAAATATCAAAACTCTGAACCAATTACATTAATTTGCTAGCTAATTTCTCCTATTTAGCTAGCTTGCTGTTGCTAGCTAATTTGTCCTGGGATATAAACATTGAGTTATTTTACCAGAAATAAACAAGGTCCTCTACTCCACATATCAATCCACACATAAAATGGTCAACCGAATCCTTTTAGTCATCTCTCCTCCTTCCAGGCCTTTTCTTCTCTTGACTTTATATTGCGATTGGCAACTTTCATAAATTAGGTGCATTACCGCCACGTCATTCATCTTTCAGTCACCCACGTGGGTATAACCAATGAGGAGATGGCACATGGGGTACCTGCTTCTATAAACCAATGAGGAGATAGGAGAGGAAGGACCTGCAGCACGATCTGCGTCAGAAATAGAACTGACTTCTGTTTTAGCCCTTGGCAACGCAGACGCTAGTTGACGCGCGCAAGCAGTGTGGGTACAATAATTGAATAACATAGATTTCTACATTTATTTTGCACACGCACGCGAGCGGTGTAGTCAGGGTATTAGTTTTTTCTCCACAATGAGTCTGGATCTTAGTACCTCTGACCCTTCACCAAATGCGAACACTTTTGGGGCTGTTTGGTTGGTTCAGAAACCGATGGATTGGGCCAAAACACGTGGGTAAAGCGGCGGTTTGAAAATTTGTCATTGGCTTTGATACTGTGATTGGTTAGAGACAAACCAATCGCTGATGACTTTTTTTTTAATACAGCACCCCTCGTCACCACATACAACTTCAATGATGGCAGTCTCAGACTAGTATGTAGCCAACGACAAAGCAGCGGAAGAATAAAGTGTGAGTTGTCAGGCTAGAAATGAATGCCCTGCATCTAGGAAATGAACAACTGTATGGTAGGCCGATTAGCTCTCTATATCATCAAACACTGTCCCCACATCTCCAGTCCCTGCTCACGCCGGTGCCCATGCCATCTGCCCATCCAATGATAGAATCTGATTTGATATTTTTAGGAAACACTGGATCTAATAGCTGAAAACTCATGACCCACCACTACTTCCTGTTGAGGATGTGTCCCAAATGGTACTCCATTCCCTTTAAAGTACATGACTTTTGACCAGAGCCCTCTGGACCCTGGTCAAAGTTAATGCACTATATAGGGAATAGAGGGACATTTGGGACATGTCTTAAGGGGCATAGTCATGTCTGGCTTTGAAGCAAAAGAGACATTAAGACCGCAACAAGTGAAATTGGTACATTTAGGCTATATAATATTGAGACGAATCCGATCCGCTTGCTTACAGCTGCACTAGGTTCTGACAGGCCTCCTGTTTAGATTAAGACACTGAAGAGCCGGATATGATATGTAGATATGGCTCAGAAAACGTACCCGAATTGTCCCATTATCACACTGAGAAGATTGAACAACGGAAGTGTTCCGGAAAAACAAGCACTTTGTCATCATGCTAAGTAGCAGAAGCCACAGCAGCCATTTTGGAATGGCACTAGAACGTCACGTTGAACAACAAAAGGATAGTCAGCCAATAAAGGGAATTTTATTTTGACATTTCCACAGTGCGACGATGTAGTCCACACGGAGCCTGATTGGCTGACTATACTTTGTTGATCAACCCAACGTTTTAGTGCAGGAGTCAACATTTTCTTGCCCAGGTACCCTGGCAAACAGGCGACCCCCATCATACGTTAGCAACAAAAAAGATATATATTATCAGGTGAATGATAATAGCAAGGAGAAGTAATCAACATATTAAAATGAATAGATTTGGTAGACAGTGTTGGGGAAGCTACTGTAAAAATATAGTTTACCAAGCTACCAATTACTTCACGCTGGAAGAAGTTAAGCTACCCTTAAGAAAATATACTTTACTAAAGTTTTTTTGAAAAAGTAGTTCACTCTTGTGATAATTATATATAAATCTGAAATGTCAAAGACTACAAATTGCAAAACAGACCACACTGGAGTAAGATGTTAAAAGAATGTGTAATTAAGCCTATTAAAACACTAAAACAGTTCCAAGTGACAATTAGGCAGGTCTGAAGCAGTTTAAACAAAGGTTAGCCATGTGTTTGCAAAAATGTTCAAGTCAATAAAGCTTACCAGCAGCCAACGGCACTTGCCACACTGGTGGCCTATTCGCAGATGCTTTTTCAAAGCCTATGTCAGATACTCCAGTGAGTATTGCTAGCGATATTCATAAAAACATTTAAATAAAATATTTTTTTGCAGACCCGCTGCAGTAGGCCACCTTGGCCACGGAACCCCAGTTGAATACCCCTGAGCGATATGATTGGGTTTATGGAGGTTTCAAAGCTTTTGACAGCCTTGGGCTACTATAATTGTACCAATGACACATGACAACATTCATAAGGCCTTGGTGGTTAATTAAGGTGTTACTAATATAAACAGCAGTGTAGTTTAAAATTCCACTAATGGGAATTGATTCCACTAATGGGGACTTTTCTTTTGAATGTGAAACACCAATTCCACTATTGTTGCTCACGCTAATGTTGTAACCAACACACTGGTCAAATAATGGTCTAGGAAGTGGAAAGCTCGTTGTAGCGTAGTTAGCACTTCCATTACTAGACTGGGCCGTGTATCTGTCTGGATTGAGAAAACATTCAAAGCACGTGCAAGGATGTATTTCAATAGTGTGCAACTGCAGCCTGCAATTCAGGGTGCTCCTGCATGTGGGCATTTCTGACTATGCAGGAACACCCCCCTCAAGCATCCCATTGGTTCCTTCATCGACTCCCCCCCTCGTGCACAACATCTTCATGCTTGTGTGACACTTTTGAATGTGGGTCAAAAGGGAAATAAAAAAGATCATTCACCACCACCTGATGTGTAACGGAGTCCTCTTTGCTAGCTAGTGGGAGCGATAGCGGTAAACAGCGTCCTTCGCTCCCGCCTGCCCTCACCATCATTGACAGGACTACTGGAAAACAGTGCCCGAAAGGCGGGGACGAAGGACACTGTCTTCCAGTCGCCACCCTGCCTCCCGCTAGTACAGCAGGCAGGGGGCTGGAGCGACACTGTGTGCCAACTTGCTAGCCAGCTTGCTAGTTAGCGACACCATGTGCTAGCTTGCTAGTTAACTAGCACACGGTCGCCCCCGCTTACCGCTAGCTACGCCGGTATACAGGAGGCACGGGCGACACTATTTGCTAGCAGCACGTGCTAGCACACAGTGTCGCCATTGCCTAGCACCTGCTGTGTACCAGAGTCCTCCTTAGGAGTAGCTGGCTAAGCTAGCAGTGTCCTTCGCTCCCATCTGCCAAACACCTGCGGGAAAACAGAGCCTACATTGTTTTCCTACTGTTTTCGTCCCCCTCTTCTTCTGAGGTTTATCAGCGGTTGGCTTCCAACATTGTGGTGCATTAGCGCCATCTTGTTGTGGAGCTCCCCTGTACTGGTGTCATAGCTTAAAAAAATGTACAAATATTAGTTTAAAGAGGAGCACTCCACAACAGTAGATGGAGCTAATCGCTAATGCGCCATAATGTTGGACGCTACTGAGGCAGGAACGCCCCGAATAGTGTGCTGCAGTTGCACCCTTCTCATGTAGTTAGCCGAACTCTAGAATCCCTCTTGCGACATAGTAGCGGCCGTTACCACAGCCACAAAGTAATAAACCACGACTTTATACAATTTCCCCTCTTAAAATTGGATTTTAAACCTAACCTTAATCTTAAATTAAGACCCAAAAGCAACATTTTATTTAACACATGATTTTTTACGATATAGACTATTAGGACTTTGTGACTGTGCTATCGACCGGAAACCTAGAACATCCGAGAAGGAAAGCCGCTCGAGCTATAATGTAATGTTCACTCACCCTCGCTGCAGTCGCCAAGCCCATTGAGTAAAGCGATGACACAAATTGCTTTAAAGCACGGATGGGTCAATAATGGCATACCCATGTTTATCGAATTGTCAACAAAATATCTAACTAGGGACAAGTATCTTCTTATCCAGGCGTTGTCTTCCAAGCAATTACGAAGTGCCTTCTCCACATTCTGTAAAAAGCCTTTTGACAATTACCTTGCCATATCGTAACAACTATTGCTAGCTCACCAACAAGCAACTGCTTTACCGCTGCTGGCTTTTGCTCTTTTCAGACGATAGATCTAGCAGGATCGCATTATCAGTGACTATAATAGTGAACAATAAGGCAGATTTACTAATCTTTTTTATCGAGTTTTGTTTTAGATCAAACGAGTCCTAATGTCATATCCAGTGAACCCGAATGGATAAAACAGCGCATGCGTGTTGATGCGTCAGACTTTGTAGTGTGTTCGTCACTAGCTGCCAGTAAGTCATATCCCTCCCATTTGTTCAATTTCTCTTCTTAAAATGTGATTTTAGACCTAACCCATAACGCTAACCTCAAATGAAGACCAAATAGCACTTCTTTTTTTACGATATACAATTTAGACTTTGTTATCTAGTGGAAACCCCTAGGCGCGTACCGACCAAAATAACAGCTTGTCTGTGTCAGTTGCATGCATTAAATTATGCAGTCCTACGTGCATAATATAACGTTACGAAAAACACAAACTTAGAAAACTAATATTACAGGGCTAGGTAACATTGATCCTGGAGTGTCGCTGGCACTTTATGGTTTTGATATAACCAACCTGAAAGACCAGGTGTGCTGAATTTAGGAAATTACAGAACTGATCAATTAGCTTAGTTTGTCTGGTGCGTTGCTTAGTTGGAAAACTGCAATACCTGCGGCACTCCAGACAGTGTTGCCAAATCCTCAGTAAGGAAAGTAGCTATTGGCTGTCCTAAAAGTCGCTAAATGACGTCATCATTTGCATTGCGCATGTAATTGTGATGGACGCTGTAGGAGAGGAATAAAGTTCATTTGTAGTTCTAAACATATTTAGGGTGTTTTTTTACTCACGTTGTCTCTCCCACGACGTTATTCCTCTCTCCTAGATCACATACCAGCATGGAACAGTGTTCAGCGATAGCTAATGCCATGGTGGCCTCAGCCTTTTTGCAGAGTACATTTTTTTAACCATAAATGGCAGCTTGTTTTGGGTGGAACTGTTATAAGGCATGAGTATGTTTTTGAGTTGTCAATGTTTTTTTTTTACATCACTAAGTTTGGCGTAGAAATCAGCCTTACAATACAGGCAGTATGCCCGTGTATCATCTCCAATAAACGTCTTCAACCAGCCTTTGAATTCAGGGTTTGATTCCCACACCTTTTTGATTCCCACTGATTCCCATGTTTAGCTTATGTCACAGAGAGGCACACACACAGTGGACAAGGTGAGTAAGTGACCGAGGCTGTCTGAGTCAAATGCAGTAACTTTTTTTGTGCAGTGATTTTATTTTAGACAAAGAACATTTTACATGTACATCCCGCCTTGAAGGTAAGCCAGGACGGGATCAGCCAGCGGCGGCTTCCGGCATGCGCGATTCATTTGCAGTCTGGGAGGGACTGCTGCGCGAGGACTGGGCCGCCTGTGAGTGCTTTGGGACGGTGGTGGGACGGGTGTGACTGGGCTGCTCTTGAGAAGAGTAAGACCGATACGTGCTTTCACGTCCGTCTCCAATAACACCAGAAAAAGTCAATAGATTTGTCGCTAGTCGGTTTTTTGAAAATGTGTTGCTAGAGGGGTCTGAATACTCGCTAAATATAGCGACAAAGTCGCTAAATTGGTGTAACCGGTGTGAAATGGCTAGTTTGTGCGCGCTAACAGCGTTTCAATCGGTGACGTCACTCGCTCTGAGACCTTGAAGTAGTGTTTGCCCCTGCTCTGCTAGGGCCGCGGCTTTTGTGGCGCGATGGGTAACGTTGTTTCGTGGGTGTCAGTTGTTGATGTGTCCAAGGCTAGTACTTTTCAGACTGGGCTAGTAGACATTGAGCCAAAGTAGCCTGGCACAGCAGTGAAATGGCTAGTAAAACATGGGCCAAACTAGCATGACACAGCAGCAACATTTTTCCTTTATAAACATCCCACAGATTTAGGACCTGAATGTTGCCTGGGCTAGTAGAAATTGTGGTCTGTTGGCCATTGCCCAAAATCCTTATGTTCCATCCCTGCATGTCAGTTCATTTGACGACCCCCCTCATCACTGTTGGTCCTCCTCAGTGTCCTAATGGCTGAGGGTTTCAACTTTTCTCTTGAGAATTAGAATCAGAAGTACAGTAGTATAGCTCATCAGAATACTTCACCTCTTTGGACAAATAGTACCATAGACTGTCCTGACACCTAGTTAAGCATTCCAGATAATTCCTCCATCCCACCAGAAATGTCCCATCCACATAGTAGGATTTTAGATGTGCAGAAAGTACAAAGCTCAGTCTATTTTACCATAACTATTGTCAAGTCTGTGATTTGTGGTCTTTTAATTTAGACGTTACCATTTTAGTAATAAACTTAGCTAGCTAGTAAAATTATATATTTTTTTTCTATTTCAAATGGGCGGACCGGAAACTCAGTGACAACACTTGGGTCTGCAGCTGCCATTTTCCGGTGGGAAAGACAAATGAGCCTGTATTTACCAGAAAAGGTAGCTCATCCACCATGGCATAGGACTGGGCCGCCTGTGAGTGCTTTGGGACGGTGGTGGGACGGGTGTGACTGGGCTGCTCTTGAAGAGTAAGACCGATACATGCTTTCACGTCCGTCTCCAATAACACCAGAAAAAGTCAATAGATTTGTCGCTAGTCAGTTTTTTGAAAATGTGTTGCTAGAGGGTTCTGAATACTTGCTAAATATAGCGACAAAGTCGCTAAATTGGTGTAACCGGTGTGAAATGGCTAGTTTGTGCGCGCTAACAGCGCACAACCATGGCATAAGAGGAAGATCCCGACTGTTGATTGGGAAACAAGAACAAACAATGAGGCATGAGGATTGGGTGTTGAGAGACCACTTGACACATTGTCCAAGGTGGGTTTGTTATGATAAACAATGCGTTTTCTGTCCAGATAAAGATTGTGATACAGCATTAAAAAAGACCTACCACTGACCAAATGTCTCTTTGTTTTCCAGTCCAACAGGAGCGCATCCTCAGACCAGCCGGTGCATGGACATCCTGTGCCAAGGGGATCCGAGCGCAAGCGTCCAGTTGTGGAGACTACAGCACATAGAGCCTATGGACGGACAGGTCAGTGACTTTTTTTTACAAATTTTATTTCACCTTTATTTAACCAGGTAGGCTAGTTCTCAAGTTCTCATTTACAACTGCAACCTGGCCAAGGTAAAGCAAAGCAGTGCACACAAACAACAACACAGAGTTACGGAATAAACAATAATACAATAGAAAAGGTCTATATACAGTGTGTGCAAATGAGGTAAGATAAGGGAGGTAAAGGCAATAAATAGGCCATGGTGGCGAAGTAATTACAATATAGCAATTAAACACTGGAGTGATAGATGTGCAAAAGATGAATGTGCAAGTAGAGATACTGGGGTGCAAAGGAGCAAAATAAATAACAGTATGGGGATGAGGTAGTTGGATGGGCTATTTACAGATGGGCTAAATATGATACAATATTGTGTAAAACACTGAATTTGTAAATGCATCAACATTCTTACTTTATGTCCCCTTTTCCCCATGTTTTAGACATGAGGCGTGACATGCGGAACATCAGGCTCACACCACGAGAAGCAGTGCATGATCAACGCCACCCTCAGCAAGGAGATCTGCTGGAAGTGGTGTACTTGCTCTCTCACTCTGGGGGTAAGACATAATTTAAACATCACAGTTAAAGTTAACCACATTACTTTAGTTGGCTGCTTTGAGCAAAACTTGTATGTAATATAACCTATTCTGGGAGCCTAGTGTGTGTGTGTGTGTATGAACTATGAAAACAGATACTGACAGGAGGCGCAATATGAGTCTGTCAGAGGTCATCACGCTGGATGGGGATGGTGATGGAGGCTTTGGTGGTTCACACAACAAAGAAGCAGTGCCCCTTCCAGTGAAGTGGAGCTGACCTTGGATCTGGTGCCAGTAAGGATGGTCTCCTTGATATAGAAATCCTTCCACTTCACTGCCTCTTCAATGTTAAGGTCCACTGCACCATAGGGGAGACTTGACATCCGCCACTGCTGTGGTGCGCTCTAGACCATCCGGTGAGGCAACCAGGATCCCAGACCCCATGACCCAAAGCCCTGACTCCTGCACATCCATCCCTGTAGCAATTGTGAATGCCTTGATTCCCTCCTCTTTGTTATCTGTGCCCCACTTTACAGACAACACCCCATCCAACAACTGTGATCTGAGATACCTGTTTAGCAGCGGAGTAACACGCTTGGCCCTAACCACTGCTCCATATTTGCTGGCCATCAACCTCCCTCTCCTCATGGTGTGCCAGTTGGGGTTGGTGTGCTGACCAAATGTTGCCTGCTGTATATAGCCTCCTGCTGCTCCACCGACATAATTTGAGTAAATTGACTATATTGATAAAACTCACCTTGTCCGAGTCAGAATTTGCACGGTTATCAATACGTCACGCCAAGGTAAGCCTACAACAAACACATACCTAGTTTCAAGTGTTTGTAAAATTCACAATGTGTTAAATTGGTGAAAAAATTATGGAACCATTTCTGTTTGACTGCTAGGTTTTATGGGTATTATGACGTGTCCACTGTGGCGGGCTTGTAAAACAAGAGGTAAGCTCTAATTTTGAGTGACTTTTTGATTGGTTCTCATATGCATGCTATCAAATCAAAATCAAATCCCTGTACACCAAGTCATAACCATAGGATAAATAAAGAGGGCATATAAGCAGACAATGAAAGCTCTTACAATATTCAATGAGGACATTTCTCTAAAACAGGCTATAGGCTATATGTGCACCACCAAGTCAGAACAGTAGGCTAAGTTATGAGGGGGAAAGGGACCAAATTATAAGCGTGGGGCACATGGGCTACTAACCGCTTTCTACACAACATACACTTAGTATTACCTTCTTAGCTACAGTATACTGTACATATCTCCATGGCATATCATAATTTATGCAGCAGCATACAAGACATTGGACTCACCATTGTTGTGCGCGGCGGTCCTTGCTGTCATCAAAGTCTGGCATTCTCTGGATTTATGGTGCTTTCAAGACAACTGGGAACTCGAGAGGGGAGAAGTTGAATCATGACTTCAGTGATCTTCGAGTCGGAGCTCAAGAAAGAGGCTCGAGCTCGAGTTCCCGAGTTGGATGACCGCTCAAAACGTATTTTCGCAGTCGGAGCTCTTGAACTCACTGCAGTCAGAGATTTCTGACATACAAGGTGTGCCACAAATGCGCTGGCTAGGCTACCTAGAACTTTTCATTCCACATTATTGATGGAAATTATATTTTTAATTACAGGTGCATACTAGACGATGCACCCTGCATAAAGCATGCTCAGCCCTATTTGTTCTATTCCCCACCAGGGTACAGAGGGATAACACATTCACTCGACATTTTACCTGAGTACACTTTCAGTCATTCCATGTTTGCTTCATGCATTATCATCCTGTAAAATAAAGTTAATTTTGTACATGCTCTGTTTTCTTTACATTAGTAAATGTTGCATTACATGGACATTTTTTGTTGACTTGATGAAAGGTTATTCTTATCACTTTTGGTTTTGTTGGTGATACATGCTGTAGTCCGCTTTTTGGGCCAGATTATGATCTATTATTAATGTTTAGGGTACTTCATGTACATGCATTGCCTAAATGAGTGGGAAGGGTGGGAAACATGGGTAGTACAGTAGTAGCTAGCTAGGATGCATGGATGATTCACATCATTGCTATACTATGCTATGTAAACAGAGGAACACAAAGAAGGAAAATTGTTAACTTCAGTGGGATAAGGAAATGTTCAGCCTATAATTAGCTAACTAGTTAATTTATAACTAAAACATATTTTGATTAGCTAGCCGATTTCGAGTTGATAACAATCAAGCTAAAGGTTTAGCGGGCTGGCTTTCTATGGGCCGAACAATGCTAAATAACGTTAGTTGCCACGAGATTGTAACGTTTCACAGGTTACAGTTGTCTAATATGTTACTCTTTTTAGTGTAGAGGGTTGTTATAACGTTTTGAAAATGTGTGTGATGATTTATGCGCGCTATGCATGATGTTAGCGGCAAACGATGTCCGAACGTCTGTGCTAGCTAACTACTGTGTGTTGGTTATCCCGGAAGGGCTTGCTGGAACAGAAAGTGCTGGGGCGGTCCTTTGTAAAACAATAGATCATGATTCGTTCAATTCGAAACGGGGATATCCAACCAGTGTAGGGTGCCGCCTTGAAGTCTGAGGCACAGACACAAATTATCGTTGTTTCTTGCAACACATCAAAGCCTCTAAACTAGTCAAGGACGTAAAGAGGCCGGCGTTAGTAAGATTAGCTGAGCTCACCTGTCAAGTAAACAAGCCAGCCGAGTCCGACGGTCAAAGTTGATGTCACTTCAGTGAAGGTAATGGGTATAAATACCACCGAATGTAATTTCTAATTATTACCTTGGTAATGTCGAGACGTTAATTTGCACACCCATTCAACAGCGACAACAAAACAATGCTGAATGGCTGTCCTAGCTACAGTAGCGCACCTATGATATGTTTTTATTTTTAGATATACCAGTTAGGTACAGTGCAATGTAGTGTTTTTATAGGTGCATCCATCTTAATACGGCGCACCTGGAGAAATTAGGGTGAAGTAATTTGCTCAAGCGAAGGTCACGTCGACAGTTTTCACCTTGTCACACGTGTATTCGAACCAGTGAACTTTAATTAGGATACTGGCCCACCGCATCCGGCTGGCTACTTATTTTAGCCACTGAATATTCATTGAACATGTCATTGGCAATATCTTTACAAGGAAAGATTTGTCAAAGGCTAAAGTCTACTAAACTTAGTCCACTCCGTTAGTAACCTATTATAGTTTTGGAAACGGAACTGTATTGAGATCAAATGTTTCGTCGAGAAAATTCGCAGAATGTCCTTCCATGGAGTTGCATAGAGCCCGAGTTGATTATACCCTTTAATACCATGGCTATAATTAAACACATTTGCAGCTAGAAATGTTAATTTTTCAGTAGAAATGTGTTGGTTACCATGGCAACTACTGTAGCTATCCAATTAATTTGCCAGCTACTTCAGTAAATGTTGATCAGATTTCTACAGACAAACAGATTTCTAGCAGCAAATGTGTTTTAAATTATAGTCATGGTATAAAGGTGATAATCAACAAGGTGGTATGCATTCTATGGGAAATAATGAAAGACGTGGAAGGTGTTCCACAACGTGATAGCTGATGTCAAATGTATTTCTCAACTCCTAATATTGAGCAAATTACACTCATTGGAGCCAATTACTCACTGGAGCATCTGACATAGGTTTTGAAAAAGCATCTGCGAATAGGCTACCAGTGTGGCAAGTGCTGCTGGTAAGCTTTCTCGACTTGGGCATGGTTTCTAGATAGGGCCACGCCTCATTCATTAAACATTAGCTTACATTTTGTATCATCTGACTCTTTCTGCCAACCAATACACACACACACACACACACCTGTCACCAACCTTGACAAAAATGTACCTTTCTTTGAGCTTACACGGAGTATACACCTGCTCTTTCCATGAGACTGACTAGGTGAAAGCTATGATCCCTTTTTGATGTCACTCGTTAAATCCCGTTCAAATCAGTGTAGATGAACGGGAGGAGACAGGTTGAAAAATATATTGAGATAATTGAGAATGTGTGTCATTCAGGGGGTGAATGGGGCAAGGAAAAATATTTAAGTGCCTTTGAACGGGGTATGGTAGTAGGTGCCAGGTGCACCGGTTTGAGTGTGTCAAGAACTAACGCTGCTAGGTTAACGCTCAACAGTTTCCCGTGTGTATCAAAAATGGTCCACCACCCAAAGGACATCCAGCTATCTTGACACAAGGGGTCAACATGGGCCAGCATCCCTGTGGAATGCTTTTGACACCTTGTAGAGTCCCTGCCCCAATGAATTGAGGCTGTTCTGAGAGCAAAAGGGGGTGTTACAATAATTCAGTGAAAAGCATTCGCTGACACACCCAAAAATGTTTGTAGATGTGTTGATTAACAGAGGATAAACTGTATGAAAATAAAGTCTCACACTAAATGCTCCAACAATTGAATGAGTAAACCTCAACCAATATTTCAGTAACAAGGATTGCTGAAACGGTGATTTGAGATTTACCCATTAAATTGTTGGGAGCATAGATGGGTTGTGCAACTTTCTCTGTATCTCTTTGCAGGGACCAGGCGTGTCCTCTGGGGTCACCAGCAGTTATGAATGTGAACGATGATGTGGAAAAGCTTTTAAATGGTGAAGGACTAGAAGTGAACGACGAGTTCGATTCAGCACCTGCAGAGGTCCAAGCAGTTGCCTTAAGGAAAACGATAACCTACATCGTCAGCGCTGTCATCTTCAATGAAAAGGTAGTTAGCAATGAACTCTGTAAGGATAAGGGATTAATTCACCAAGCTAAAGAGCTAAGTAAGTTAATTAGGTCACTTACTAACCTGACACGTTACCATTCTATCATGCAGAAGTCCGCATGGCCTAAGGACATTAGACTTCTGTGGCCTTTGTGTCTAAAATGTACAGTAGGAATTGTTGATAGAACTTACATTTCCAGTTGAACTTAATTCCTGCTATAAAATGTTTCAAACATGATATAGCTCATTACTACACTTATAGCCAGCTGAAAGCATGGCTCTGCTTTCAGCTACATACAGTGCCTTCAGAAAGTATTGGTACCCCTTGACACATTTTGTTGTTACAGCTTGAATTCAAAATAGATTTCTCACCCATCTACACACACACACAATAACCCTAAATGACAGTGAAAACATGTTTAGAAATTAACACAATGAGAATAAAATAGAAAAATAATTTACATAAGTATTGATTTGACTTGTGTTCACGCCCCTTTGCTATGACACTCCAAATTGAGCTCAGGTGCATCCATATTCCGTTGATCATCCTTGATGTCACTACAACTTGGAGTCCACCTCTGCCAATTCAATTGTTTGGACATGATTTAGAAAGACACACACCTGTCTATATAAGGTTCCACAGTGCACATCAGAGCAGAAACTATACCATGAAGTCCAAGGAATTGTCCATAGATCTCAGAGATAGTATTGTGATGAGGTTAATCTGGGGAAGGGTATAAAACAATTTCTAGAGTGTTGAACGTTTCCAAGAGCACAGTGGTCTCAATCATTGGGAAATGGAAGAAATGTCAAACTACTCAGACTTTGCCTATAACTGGCCATCCAACTAAACTAAGCACCTGGGCAAGAAGGACCTTGGTCAGGGAGGTGACCAAGAACCCAATGACCACTGACAGAACTACAGAGTTCTTTGGCTGAGATGGAAGAACCTGCCAGAAGGACAACTGTCTCTACAGCACTTCACCAATCTGGGCTTTATGGGAACGTGGCCAGACAGAAGCCACTCCTGAGAAAAAGGCACGACAGCACACCTGGAGTTTGCAAAAAGGCATGTGAAAGACCGAGAATAAGGCAAAACATTTTAACTGTACTATTTGGCCTGAATGCAAAGCACTAAACCAGGCACATCTCATCACCAGTCTTACGCCCATCCCTACCGTGAAGCATGGTGGTGGTGGCAGCATCATGCTATGGGGATGCTTTTCAGCGGCAGGGACTGGGAGACTGGTAAGGATAGAGGGAACAGTGAATGGAGCCAAATAAATGCAAATCGTTGAACCTGCTTAAGAGTGCAAACTAACTGAGGCGGGAGGGAAGGGGGATGTAATAATGATTGTTAAAATCCCCAAATATGACTTGGCACCTAGCCATGCAATATCGTAAGGTACCGCCTTAATTACCTTGTTTTGGAAGCTCATTGGATCCAAGGGCGGGGTCAAATTTACATTTGTTCCACTTTTTCAGACACCCACAGCTAGCTTTTAAGTTTTGGTAGTGGCACACTGAATAATTCAAGCAAATCAGCTAAGCTTTGATCAGCATGGATATCCGAAAATGGCTGGGCACTGCCAAGAGCAAAATCTGAGGACCACCATGTTGAGACCGATGCTGAGTAGCCAGCTAGCCTGACCAGGGGTTGATGAGCCCAGCAGCAAATGCAATACCCACCCATCCCCCACACCGCCTGCTGACCAACAAGATCGAAAAGAGCCATGGCCTAGCACCAGCAGCATGAGGGTAACATCACAACAAACACCTGCACCTCCGTTACCCCCACCCACCAGCACCTGATGACATCTGTGATGAGCCAGCACTGGTTTTTCGACACTTACCTGTGCCACATTTTCAGTGGGAGAAAGCGCCTGGTTCAAGAACAGAGTGGCTTAAATATTCCCGCAAGGCAGATGCAGCGTTCTGTTATCCTCGGCTCCAATGCTAATTCGGACAGAGCTTCACTCAAACTGGCTACTCATTGTTAACATGCCAATGACAATACTAAAGGGCGGGGAAGCATACCTCTTTAAAAAGCATTTGAAATGCATGATTTTGAAAAACACGAAGCGCAATGGAAAAAATAACTTCACTCCTGTGAATACTGAGTAGCTAATAAAGCCTATGTCAGGGATTGTGGACGTTGGGAGTTTATTGCAGTAAATGAGTCCTTTGGGAAGGAGTTTGGATGCGGGAGAAGGAGGCAGTAACTTTTTCTGTCTTTTGGAATACACGCTGAGAAAAGGCAAGGAACTTGCAAAAGCATTTAGCACAATTCCATGTAATGCAATACACATCCCATGACCTTCAGAATGAAATCATAGCTCGCAAGATTGTCAGCGGAAATAAAAGGAAATTGGTGAATTCTTGGTATACACTGAAAGTAGATGGAACCAAAGATCCAACTGGATGTGATTTAACATTTCTATTGTTATTTGGTCTTAAGACGCAAAAGTGTGTGAGAGCGGTTGCTGCCGATGGCAACAAGCAAACAATGTGATGCTTTATCACTTACTAACCTTGTTATCTCAGAGCTAACAAATGTTGGCCTCAACACTGAAAATATTCTAAGTCAATTCTACGACGGGGCTAGTGGGATGGGGGTGTGCATAAAATATTGCAAGATCAACTGAATCGCGAAATGCCACGTGATAACTTTAAATCACCAACTGCATTTGAATGGGGGTGCACGCTAGGTCGTCTGAGGTGGCAGAATGACTTTTTCAATGTGTGTAGCTCCCTGTACAAATTATTTGGGAAACCCACGGTGGCTGCACAGTACAGAAACTTAAGACTACTTGATCAGAGATGCTCTGGCCACCTCGCCACAGTGTCAGTAATTTTGAAATCAAGTGACAGATCTGTAAAATCGAGTCTACTCACACATATGGCACAGATGTGAGACTTGAGACCAAGGCTTATTGTAAGCAGCGATAGAGCCACACTGAGTTTATTTCTAACATGACTTTCAATTCTGGGGCTCCGACCCTTCTGAACGCAGCAACCTTTTAGAAGCTACTGATCTGCACATCTGTGTCAAACTTGTCCACACTACGTATGGGTGCATTGAAAAACTCCAGTGTGATGAGGAAAAAATTTAAAACCTTTGGGAGGCATGCCAGGAGGGCATGAGCACCCCAGCTCCAAGTAAACAACGGAGACTCATGAGAAACTCTGCAAGAGCATGTAGTTGAAAGCACAGTGGGTCAGCATGATTATTGAGAGGGAGTGTAAACAACTTTTTTTCAGCACCTGCCGTGCTGGGTAAAATATCACGATTTACTGAAGGAAATAGTCAACTGGTGGAAGATGTGCCATGGATCCCGTAACTTTTTGGATGTGAACAAGGTCAAGCCATTGTTGGATCTAACCAAAACTGAACCAGTGGAAGCGGAGTTCGTGGCTCGCACATTCTTGCAAATCGCAACAACTGCCAGCAACAGCAAATGGATGCCACTAAGTGTTCTACATAGATACGGCGGGCCTTTGTTAGCAAGGCCGACTGTGGTGTTGGCACTGAAGCATGTATTAACATTTGTGACAGCTACAGCAATGTACGAAAATTCCCTCTCCGTGAAGAATGTATTAGGTGAACACAAACACAGCATGTTACGTCAAAAACCCAGCTTGTCCAGCTGGCATGAGAGGGACTTACAAGTACATTTTCACCAGGAAAGACATTTGAATCAAACTGTTGAGGTTCAACACGTAATCAAGGAGGCTGCAGCTCTTCTAAATGGTAAGCTAAAACCTTTATGGCCTTGGTTGCTGTGCCAGAATGATTAATTCAATGGTTTTCCCTCATGTAAGCCTGGTTGTTTTGGCAGATTTTTTTATGTAATGTACTATTTACTTTAAGCCATTGTTTTACTTCAATGCATGTTTGATTTATCTGTGATTCTGAATGTCATTGCTTGCTTTTGAGGGTCTAATTCCTATTGATAGATATACAGCTTTCCCTTATTTTATGGGTATAGGAAAGTAGCCTGTTGGTTGTGCTCTGAGGTGAGCCCTGGCATGGTTTTCCTGTTGTCCACTTAAGTGGTGCTGAAATTGACAGTGAATCCTTTCATCGCACTGACTGGCAGTAGCCTTCTGTCCATGATCCTCAATGGTTATGGTGTTTTTATTTTATTTTTATTTTTTATTAGCTCATCTTGGGCTACCAGTCTTCGTGGGGATTCTCTTCAACATCCCATGCTTTCTTGTGTGCAAAATGGCAGTTGTGTATATGGCTGCATTTCAGATAGGCCTAGATTTCTGTATGTCGCAGTAGTATAAGACCAATGGCGTGTTTACACACTTCAGCAGGCCCGTTCTTTGAGCTTTTGTGGCCTACCACGCCGTGGCTGAGCAGTTGTTGCTCTGGCGTTTCCACTTCACAATAACAGCACTTACAGTTGACCGAGGAAGCCCTACCAGGTCAGAAATTTGACCAACTGACTTGTTGAAAAGGTGGCATCCTATGACTGTGCCATGTTGGAATGCACTGAGCTCTTCAGTAAAGCCACTAATTTGAATGTGTGTGTAACACACAATCTCGTAATAAAATGGTTGTATGGCTACGTTTCAGATAATGTTTGTACATTTGAACAGCAGTAGAACCAATCTACCTTGTTTTATTCGGGCTCCCCATGGATTTCACATGCCCCCCTCAGGCAAGTCATCCTGGAGTAAGGTCTGCAAGGGGTATGAATAGTTTCTGGTACTGCTTTTGAAAACAAAACAGCAACAACAAAATACATCCCATTACTTTTCATCAAAGTGCCTCCTTTGTGTGTGTGTGTCACCTGTATTTGCAGAATGAGGTGCTCATGGTGCAGGAGGCCAAGGAGAATTGCTACAAACAGTGGTACCTTCCAGCTGGCCGTATGGAAGAGGGAGAGAGCATTGTGGAGGCCATGAGGAGGGAAGTGAAGGAAGAGGCTGGATTCGACTGCAAACCTATCACCCTGGTTCTGGTCCAAGAACAGGGGCCACAGTGGATCAGATTTGTTTTCTTGGCAGAGATTACAGGTAAAACAGTTTATCCACGTATTTCAGCTTTTCATACAAATGGCAGGCTTAGAGTTGTGATCAGCTTTTATATTCTTCAAGAATGAGTGGGTGGGTATATACACAAGTATGTGGACACCTTTCAGCCACACCCGTTGCAGGTGTATAAAATTAAGCACGCAGCCATGCAATCTCCCTAGCCAAACATTGCCAGAATGGCCTTACTGAAGAGCTCAGTGACTTTCAACGTGGCACTGTCATTGGATGCCACCTTTCCAACAAGTCAATTTGTCAAATTTCTTCCATTCTACAGCTGCCTCGGTCAACTGTAAATGCTGTTATTGTGAAGTGGAAAAGTCTAGGAGCAATAACGACTCAGCGGTAGGCCACACAAGCTCACAGAATGGGACTGCAGAGTGCTGAAGCGTGTAAAAATAGTCTCCTCGGTTGTAACACACTACCGTGTTCCAAACTGCCTCTGGAAGCAACGTCAGCACAGAAACTGTTCGTCAGGAGCTTCATGAAATGGGTTTCCATGGCTGAGCAGCCGCACACAAGCCTAAGATCACCATGCGCAATGCCAAGCGTTGGCTGGAATGGTGTAAAGCTCGCCGCCATTAGACTCTGGAGCAGTGGAAACGCGTTCTGGGTTTGGCCTAATCGCCTAACATTAGTGCCCGACCTCACTAACGCTCGTGGCTGAATGGCAGCAAGTCCCTGCAGAAATGTTCCAACATCTAGTGGAAAGCGTTCCCAGAACAGTGGAAGCTATTATAGAAGCAAAAGGGGGGGACCAACTCCATATTAATGCCTGTGATTTTGGAATGAGATGTTTGACATGCAGGTGTACTTTTGGCCAAGTAGTGTATAATTAACATAAGCTGTATTGGAACTGAACAATAAAAACTGATTTAAAAAAATAAAGTGGGGGGGAGAGAAGAGTTATGTTTAATTTATTTTTCTCCCTTAGGAGGCTCCCTGAAGACGACGGCAGAGGCTGATGCAGAGTCTCTCCAGGCTCAGTGGTGGGACCAAGACTCCCCACTCACCTTGAGGGGTCGTGACATCCTCAGACTCATCGATACCGCCCTGAAATACAGAAAGAAGCCCTGGCATCCTGTGGCTCACCCTATAGACATGTGCTGCCATGTTGTTGTACAGCGACTTCTCCTCACCTTCAGCAGCTCTGATGGGGTGCTTTGGCTCCTTTTGGGCAACATTAAGGACCTGCACCTCCCTGTGGCCGTGTCTGTGAAAACCCACACAGTCACATGGGCGGCCAACACACTGGTACAAGAGGCCATGCCCTCCTCCTACTACGACCTCAACGTCAACACAAGGGGAATCCTGGGACTACAGCACAATGGAAGGGTCCCTGGGAAGACAGACGGACTCTGCTTCAACACAGTGGTGTCTCTGGAACACACTGGGGAGGGGCCACACACCAGTCAACCACCACTGATTGAGAGCCCTCGCTTTCAGTGGTACAAAGTAGAGAATCCTCAGCTAAGAGACAAGATTCAACAGAGAATAACTACTGGGTCCTTCCTTCCAGTACATAGTCTCTACTAAGGAGGGGGTGAAATGACATTACAAGAACAATACACTTTTTACTTGAAGATGATTTTGGGAATGCATTAGGAATGTGTGGGGCAAGTACCCGTCTGAGCGGCCAAAAGACACATATGTACCTTTTGAGAGCAGACATTACTACAGGCGATATTACATTTATCCATTTGTCATTTAGCAAACACTTATCTTGAGCAACTGACATAAGTGCATACATTTGGCTTTTTCCTACTGGTCCCCTGTGGGAATCGACCCACAACCCTGGCATTGCAAGCGCCATGCTCTACCAACAGCCACACAGGACCACCATTCAGAAAACTTCTGGAAAAGATTGCAAAAAAAAAAACTTTTCAGAAATAATTTGTGAAAAATGTAATACCCATGGCAGAAAAATCTAATTACTGTTATGAAAGCATGACAGAGGTTGATTCAGCAATATGACGTTATGGCAAGCACAGGGTGGCTTCTGACAGAGTACGAAGCAAATCTAAATCTCTTCAGCTATCACATTGTAGGAGAGGGACGCAAACTTCAATGCAGATACTCAGCATTATTTGGTTGCACTGCTGCTCATGTCGCCGAGTCTGTTTTAAAATACAGAAAACCTACTCTTAGTAAGCTAAATACTTTGAGGCTCATCTCAATCAAATCTCAATTGTTAAGTTGCATGATGATACTTTACAAAAGGAATGTACAGAGACTGATGTTTAAAACAATGTATTTTGACCGATGTGTATAGTGGTCCACATAAAACACCAGACATCGCCTCAACACAGAAATAAAATGTCTAAAATGTGAGGAAAGGCAAGCACAGGTCAGTGTTGTCATGAATCTTGTTCTGGAAGCAACTCCACAGTGGTCACTAGCTGGCACAGCCACAAATTACAAATCTTTTAAACCTAACCTTAACCACACTTTTAACCTTAAATTAATACCAAAAAGCAAATGTTTTAATACATTGACTTTGTACCTGGCCCAACTAGCGGAAATCGCTCAGTTCTGCCTCCAGGACAAGACTCATCCCACCATGCAAACAAAAGTATCAATAGTTAAACTGGATAACGCACAGCTTTAGGTTGTTCCAACCAGATGATCATGTATCAAGCTTCAGTAAAAGTGCTGATCCAGGATCAGTTTTGCCTTTTAGACCATAATGAACAAGGAGAACCTGATGTTACATAAGCACTATGAATACGGGCTCAAACCTCATTCTAAGACATGTTTTAATATCTCAGGAAACAGGGATAGCCTATAGCAATCATATACCCAACTGTTACAAAGACGAGATGGAACGCAACCTTACACATTGATTTGACAGACTGCATACATTACTTCCAGGTGTGATAATTTGCTTAAGATAGTTTGCATAGTCATTATGTAACATAAGCTAAACTCAAAGTAAAGCATTTACAATAAACTTAAAAATGGAGATGAATCTTACACATTTTCTATTCTCACAAGTACCAATGCTTTATCTTTGGAGAACAATTATTGTCCTTGTGCCTCCTGTCATCTATGGCTTAGTTTACTTGTGCTTCCAACACAAGTAAGCAGCTGTTTGACTGGTGTCGTCCATCTTCTGACTGAGTGTTCCGTTCAAGGAGTCACAAGGTGTCAGTGTTCTGCAAGTTTGTGTTGTTGTCGGGTAGTTTGACGAAGGCAATGGCCGCCAGCTCCTTACAAAACTCCTCCAGGATGATCACTCCCTTAAGCAGGGCCATGTGATCCACTCTGGGGAGGCAAGAGCCACACAAAATCATTGTCATTTCCTCAGTCTTCTCAGGAGGGTGGTTCTTCTTATTAGGATGAACACGTATTGTATTACTACCATTGGTGTAGTGGAGGGTCAATGCACAAATGCCATTTACACCTTTTTATATTGCACAAGCGTTTACGTACATATTGCATTGACAATAAAAGGAACTTCATTCAGCGCGCATGGTGATCAGCTTTTAACCACTACATCACTGACCATTACGTTCAGGACGCACACACTTAACACAGAATTCATTTCAACTGATATATATATACACACAGTGCATTCAGACCCCTTTTCCACATTGTTACGTTAGCCTTATTCTAAAATGGATAAAAAAAAGTCAATCTACACACAATACCCCATAATGACAAAGCGAAAACAGGTTTAGACATTTATGTAAATGCACTAAAAATAAAAACGTACCTTATGTAAATAAGTATTCAGACCCTTTGCTATGAGACTCAATTGAGCTCAGGTGCATCCTGTTTCCATAGATCATCCTTGATGTTTCTACAACTTCATTTGAGTCCACCAGGGGTAAATTCAATTGGACATAATTTGGAAAGGCACAGACTGGTCTATATAAAAACCAAGCCATGAGGTTGAAGGAATTGTCCATAGAGCTCCGAGACAGGATTGTGTTGAGGTACAGATCTGGGGAAGGGTAGCAAAACATTTCTGCAGCATTGAAGGTCCCCAAGAACACAGTAGCCTCAATCATTCTTAAATGGAAGAAGTTTGGAACCACCAAGACTCTTCCTAGAGCTGGCCCGCCCAGCCTAACTGTGCAATTGGGAGAAGGGCCTTGGTCAGTGTCACGAGAATTTTGTTTTCAATGTTCTAAAATGAACTTTTAATTAACTACTCAGTCTGTAACCCAAAGGTTGTAAAGCTTTGATGAATAATATAACAGACTGAGGCCCAGCTTCAATGGTCAGGTTTTATTCATGGAATTCTAAATTCACAATGGGAACACAGTCCTTTATATGTACATACATACAATTTAACTCCACCCCGCTTTAGGCGGGCTGTGTTTTACATATTTCAGCTGATCACTTCTAAAACAGCTTTCTAACCCCTTCTCCCCTCCCTGGGTGGGGAAACCATTTTCCTGTTATTGGTTTCACAGTTATAAATCGTCTGTAGACAGTTCTCCTTTTCCTCATCTCAACTCCATCCTGCTTAGGTTGCAAAATAGTAACACGATGTCTTAGTCTTTT
This sequence comes from Brachymystax lenok tsinlingensis, assembly GCA_030435695.1. NCBI lineage: Eukaryota > Metazoa > Chordata > Actinopteri > Salmoniformes > Salmonidae > Brachymystax > Brachymystax lenok. The sequence goes on from CM059819.1 coordinate 44,053,357, forward strand.
AAAAAGTTCTAATCTTATTCCTCTAACACCTATTACATATATTTTCAGGGTTAAATATTCTTAGTCATTACTTAAACATACAAATTCCTATATCAGTCAGGGAGGTGCCCAAGAACTCTGACAGAGGTCAGAGTTCCTCTGTGGAGATGGGAGAACCTTCCAGAAGGACAACCATCTCTGCAGCACTCCACCAATCAGGCCTTTATGGTAGAGTGGCCAGACAGAAGCCACGCCTCAGTAAAAAGGCATGTGACAGCCCACTTAGTGCGCCAAAAGACTGACCATGAGAAACACGATTCTCTGGCCTGAATGCCAAGCGTCACGTTTGGAAGAAACCAGGCACTGCTCATCACCTGGCCAATACCATCCCTACGGTGAAGCACGGTGGTGGCAGCATCATGCTGTGGGGATGTATTTTAGGGGCAGGGACTGGGAGACTAGTCAGGATTGAGGGAAAGATGACCAGAGCAAAGTACAGAGATCCTTGATGAAAACCTGCTCCAGTGTTCTCAGGACCTCGGACTGGGGCGAACGTTCACCTTCCAACAGGACAATGACCAAGCACACAGCAAAGACAAAGCAGGAGTGACTTCGGGACAAGTCTCAATGTCCTTGAGTGGCCCAGCCAGAGCCCGGACTTGAACCTGATTGAACATCTCTGGAGAGACCTGAATAGCTGTGCAGCAATGCTCCCCATCCAACCTGACAGAGCTTGAGGATCTGCAGTGACAAATGGGAGAAACTCCCCAAATACAGGTGTGCCAAGCTTGTAGCGTCATACCCAAGAAGCCTCGAGGCTGTAATCGCTGCTTCAACAAAGTACTGAGTGAAGGGTCTGAATACTTATGTAAAATGTGATCAGTTTTTATAAATTAGCAAAAATGTCTAAACCTGTTTTTGCTTAGTCATTATGGGTATTGTGTGTAGATGAATGAGGGGGAGAAAACAATTTAATACATTTTAGAATAAGGCTGTAAAGTAACAAAATGTGGAAAAAGTCAAAGGGTCTGAATACTTTCCAAATGCACTTTGTTTCTCTATGGCACTTACCCAGACTCCCCATCCAGGCCCATCAGCTGCCTTCGGACATGCACAAGCTTCTCTGTGAAGTTTGGGATCACCTCGATCCTCTGCATCAGTTCTCCTATCACCTGTCAAACCAGGAGAAACATAATTAGGAATGCATTTGTGAAAACTAGCTGGGTAAAACCTCCAAAAAAGACAAGGAAGGAGGTGAGTGTAGAGGTCACCCACCCTGATGAGCACAGAGAACAGGGAGCGGGCTCCAGGGGCCAGGATGATGTAGGGGTCCAGCAGGTACTCATGGAGGTGGGGGTGAGGGAACACGGCCAGCCTGGACAACACCGATGTCACCTGGAGGTTCAGCTCATAGGGCTAAGAGAGAGAGAGACACGTCACAAGTGAGGGGATGTTTGTGACTAAACACAGCACTCATGGTGGTCACTAATGTATTATGATGACTAAGCAATAATTGTATCATATACAAAACACAGTTGTATTCAAAGTGCTCCATCTTGAGAACTTGATTGCAGACATGCAAAACACTTTGGGATTGTATTAACAGTGGACCAATGAACAAAATACAAAAAGTAAATCCCTTTAAGGCTACCTGCTCAAGGATCCGGCCTATTCTGTCAAACAGGACTTTGAGGAAGTGGCCTTCGAAGAAGTCAGAACTGGATACAGTCAACTCTGTTGGTTTGAGGGACTCCGGCCAATCCCAATCGAGCAAGAATGCAGTGCACTCTTTCAACTAGATGTAAAAAATAAAACAAATATCTGATGTTTTGCGTCAGATCTGAGACCTCAATTTATGCACTTATGCTACTCTTGGCAATGACTTTCACTGCTTGAAGTTCTCCGCTCACCTGCTCATGAGCGTCATGGACATAAGTTTCATATCGGGCACCTTGGACATGTTGAGAGGTTTTTGCTTCTTGAGGGACCAAACACAGAAAGCTGCAAAAGAAAACGACAGTGTAAAGTTTAAAAACTAAAGTGAGTTTTAGATGCTAAAATACAAAAAGTAGTTCCTTCATGAGAGATGTCTGATCAATTTTCTTTATGACTTGAATGAGGGGATGAATGTTGTGCCTAGACTTAATAATTAACCATCAGTAATAAAATTAACTGCATAGAGCAATGTATTAGTGTTCTATTTCATTCTGTGGTTCATGGCACCTGTTTACAATGTCCAATGCTTGAGTTTGTCCACTGCAGCGATGTTCTCTCATGAGCTGGGGTCGATGCAGAAGCTGCTCGGAGCTGTTGAATTCATCCTCACCGTACATGTCTGTGAAGAAAGGGTCCTCCTCTAGTTCTCTGTTCAGGTACAGAGGGAACACAAAAATATATGGATAGTGTAGAAGCCATTCCTGAATGGTATTGCTGACAGTATACTCCATTTGGTTGGTCATGAACTAGTCATAGTCATGATTAACTACGCTATTCACCCTGTGTGTCAGTGGCTAGCAAAAACCATGATTTTTATTAGCCCCTACAGAGAGGTCATCTGTCCATTGGAGCTCTACCTCTGGATTAGTTAACTCACTCGTTCTCCTCCACGGGATCGGTGTCAGTGAAATGTCTGCAATCATCCCCTCCCCCCAGAGTGCGTGTCACGTAGCAGCGGTTCTCCAGGTTCCTCAGGACCAGGTTGAAGAGAATGTCCCTGTGAGGCTTCTGTAGGAGCTCTTCAAACAGGAGCAGAGTAGCGATACTGATCTAGGAGGCAGAGAGAAAGTACAGCACATGTCACCAGCAATAACACTGGTACTTCCTTAGTGTTGTATGCCAAAAGAAGAATAAGGGAATACAAATAGCTTAACTATATTCATGATAGCAACATGAGAGATGTGAACTCCAGTTGTCTCATCTTTAGTCATGTTCAGCCTTTACTGAGGGCTACAGTAGCAGCAATTTTGGCTTACCTCATCGGAGATGTGGTCACAGTGCTCTATAAGTTGATAACGCAGCACATGACTCTCTGTGTCCAAGCGCTGCTCGCTCTGTGTGTGTCTGCCTAGGAGGAACGAGACCAGCTCTTCCACCATGGCAGGGGATTGGATGTGACGCACCGAGCAGCACATCAGCGCAGTGTTCACCAGCACACCCATCTCGGACCTAAATACCAAACCACTGTTTAATAATAGTCCATATGTCCCAGGTACAGTGCATTCGGAAAGTATTCAGACCCATTGACTTTTTCCACATTTTGTTACAGCCTTGCTCTAAAATGGATTAAAGAATTTTTTCACATCAATCTTCATACAATAAAAAAACAGAAATACCTTATTTACATAAGTATTCAGACCCTTTGCTATGAGACTCGAAATTGAGCTCACGTGCATCCTGTTTCCATTGATCATCCTTGAGACGTTTCTACAACTTGATTGGAGTCCACCTGTGGTAAATTCAATTGATTGGTCATGATTTGGAAAGGCACACACCTATCTATATAAGGTCCCACAGTTGACAGTACATGTCAGAGCAAAAACCAAGCCATGAGGTCGAAGGAATTGTCCGTAGAGTTCCGAGATAGGATTGTGTCGAGGCACAGATCTGGGGAAGGGTAAAAAAAAAAAAGGTTCTGCAGCATTAAAGTCCCCAAAACCACAGTGGCCTCCATTCTTAAATTGAATACGTTTGGAACCACCAAGACCTTTCCTAGAGCTGGCCGCCCGGCCAAACGAAGCAATCGGGGGGGGGGGGGAGGTGACCAAGAACCCAATGGTCACTCATGACAGAGCTCCAGATTTCCTCTGTGGCGATGTGAGAAACTTACAGAAGGACAACCATCTCTGCAGCACTCCACCAATCAGGCCTTTATGGTAGAGTGGACAGACGGAAGCCACATCTAAGTAAAAGAAACATGACATCCCGCTTGGAGTTTGCTAAAAGGCACCTAAAGACTCTTAAGACCATGAGAAACAAGATTCTCTGGTCTGATGAAACCAAGATTGAACAAAGTACTGAGTAAAGGGTCTCAATAGTTATGTCAATTTTCCATTTGAGAGAAATAATATTAAAAAAAAACAGTTTTTGCTTTGTCATTATGGTGTATTGTGTGTAGATTGATGAGAAAAAACTGTTATCCATTTTAGAATAAGGCTGTAATGTAACAAAATGTGGAAAACGTGAAAGGGTCTGAATACTTTCCGAATGCACTGTATATGTACAAAACCCCATTGGAAAAAATGTAGATGGGAGCCACTTACACTTGGAGCAGCTCATTCTGTAGAACACCGACAAGCCAGCAATGGTGAATTTCTTTGGCCAATTTCACAGCGAGGATCTACAAAAACAGCAAATATACTGCACTCAACATCCTCTCTTGGTGGAAACTCAATTAATGGTCAAATATTTCTGCTTTTTTTACCTTTGGTGCCTCCCTCATCAGATGGTCAAGGAAGTCCAGCCAAGTGAAAAACCTCTCCATGTGCTCACTACCAGGAAATGAATGGCTTTCCGGCATACTGTTCTGAGAGAATGGAGCACTGCACAAAACATAATCAGGTCCATTACCAAATCATAACTAGATAACTGTACAAGTAAAGTTGTGGGGCTTGCTTTAGCTCTAAGTATTTTTGTGGTAATGGAAGTTTAAAAGTTGTACTTTACTATGTAAAACAAAGCAGTTACATAGTCAAATTTAGTAAAATAATTGGTCTGATTACTTTGATAGACTATAAATCAACCTTATTACTTTGGATTGTAGGGCAGTTAGATCATAAAAATGTCTAAACTACAGGTTGTTGCGTGTGAAAACTGCAAGACAGGACGAAGTGATCTGTCAGGAGATGGGAATAAAAGGCAAGATCAAGTGGACAACGCTTAGGAGAGCAAAGCAACTGAATCATTCATTCTGTGGGTTTCAGATAAAGAGATCCACCATTTACTTTTGTAAAACGTTTTTAGTGTAAATTAAGCTTGATTTTAGTTGAATGATAATTTAATGATTAGAAAGTTTTAGGCTATTATTTGGAGAGAGATCTAGTGATGGCAGCTCTTTAAAATTACTTTTGTGGTAGTTGAAGAACAGGTTCGTATGTAGACTTACTGATAGCTAGCTGTAGTTCTATCTAATAAATAAACTATTCAGCCTAACAGTGATCACATAAAAGTACATTTCCTGAAGAAAACGTGTGCTTGCTAGCTTGTTTTGAAGTATGTATGGTTTCGAAAAAGCTTGTAGTAGTAATAGTTGAAATAGTAGGTAGATTAAAAAATTTATAGGATAGCTTTAACATGTGAAAGTTGGTTTGGTGTCTAGCTTGAATGTTTCAAGAGTTACAATTATTGTTGGAGGGTATTATATGCTAATTAATGCGTGTTATAGATCTGTCATTCTCATTGAAAGCAAGTCTTAGAAGCTGTTCTATATGCACCATTTCCATGCTTCCTGTTCTCACGTTTCATTTTGGTTTTGTACAACTGCTTCAAAACAGCTGAAAATACAATATTTTTGGTTATGGAAAATATATTTTATAGCGGTTTAGATGGTACAATGATTCTCTACACTATACTTCCTTGTTTTGTCACAAACTGAAAACCAGGAAATGGGGGAGCGATTTCTGCATTGTGCATCTTTAAATCAAATTATCTATGTGACATTGATACATAGCCTACATGGATAGACCATTAAATTCAACATTTTAATAAAAACAGTTATATAAACAGTGTTATGAGTATGTTGTAGACAAGGACGGGGAGCGCAGCGAAAGAGCCTCAATTAGCTAGATGGCTGGCTACTGTAGCTAGCTAGCTTCTTTACAACGATTTGATAAACTATGGCAGCAACAAGTTTGTCTATCTAACTAGTGCGAGTTGGTTTGGCAACTCTCTCTCTCTCCGTGCCACACAGACTGTCACACACCGGCCCCTGCTCCTCTTCCATCCCTCCCACACCCTTCTGCTGAAACAAGTAGTGAAGTGCAGTACGCAAACTATTCACTTTTCTGAGTGACTTGTTTATTTTAGCCGTTTGTTTGACCTGTTGGCTGTAATGAATTCTACAGCAGGATTAATATGCGCTCCTCCGGTGTCTCCGGAGACGTGTTCTGACCAACAACTGTCTGTCCTATATGAATGCAGGTAAAATAGATCATCCTGCAGAAAGCAAAATAAAGAATTACCACGTTTAGAACTGATAATTGATCACATGGTGCAAGAATTCATGCAATTAATTGATTATTGAACATTATGATGGACACAGCTTGTAGAACCAAAACATAAACAGCCCATCTGCTCAACAAACTCGAACTCAAGAACAAATCATTTGGGGTGCTGCAGTTGGCGAACAATATTGTACTTATCACCCTCAAAGCAGTCAAGCAATGCATTCCGAATCATTCACAATTTAGTCCGGTTGCGGCCACAACTAGACCTTGTTTCAAATGTACCAAGAAATAATCTTATTTGTATGCCAAATGTACATTGTTTCATGGACACTTTTACAAGTTTCACAAATTACAGTGCCAATAAGCCCCTTGTGGTGAACTGAATGAGAGGCTTGTAGAATCATGACTATTTTGAGTTCAGTACAACGTTGTCCAGTAAGGGCTCATGCATGCTCTGGGCCACTAAACTCACCTCCAGTGGGTCTGGGGGAAACTGTGGATGTCTGCAGGTTCCAGCGTAGCCGGGAGCTGGCTATAGAGCTCACACAACCTCTCAGCTAGTAGCTGACACAGTGGGGTGCTTTCAGCCAGGCACACTGCAGTATCTTCCTTTGGTAGGCTGACAAGGAGCAGCAAGCTCTCAAAGGCTTTCAGTGCAACTCTGCTTTTCTGAACAAGGAGACAAAGAATAAAGTGGCAAATTATTAATAACTTGATGTTCATTTACAAGCCTCAAATTCATTAATTATGTATTGGTTTGTAAAATAGTCCCTGGCTGCACACACCTGGCTTCTGCACAATTTGACCAAGACATGGATGAGGTCTGCATTGGCTGGGAAAATAGTGGAGGGAGAGCCAGTGGGTGAGTGCTGTTGAGGACTGGAGGTGGAGGCAGGGTTGGAAACTGTGGGGTAATTGGAAGGCACAGTCTCTTCACTTCTCCCTTTTTCTGTATCCTCAGAGGTAGAAATATACCTCTTGGAGTGATTATCCTTTTTAATCTGCATGACAAGTAAAACAGTAAAAAAAAATACATCAATCATACATTGACATGACTTCAGATGATGCAATGAAAATCAACTACATGTAGTCAACTACTGTCAAACTAATGACGTGATAAAGTACTACTACCACTACTTTTAATGTTAGAACTCCTACCATTATTACTACTATTCAGTATGCCCATTGCCTACACATTTAGTGCTTGAAAATGCACTACCAAATCAAAAAGGTCTAATTTTAAAGTACCTCTAAAATGTAGTTTAGGGCATATGGATCTTGTTTCACCCTGGAGCAAACGACAAACAGAAACTGAGCCTCCTCTTTCTCAGTCTGCGATCCCAGAAGACCACACAGACGAACCAGCTTCTGTTGAGAGCAATGTCAGGAATTTGAGGACAATTTTACAGTTAAGGAAAGCACATTTAAAATATCACTATCTTGGTAATAGTATTTGCTGACAGTGTCACCAGCAAAGCACCCCATCACACCACCTCCTCCATGCTTCACGGTGGGAACCACATATGCGGAGATCATCCGGTCACCTACTCTGCGTCTCACAAAGACACGGCGGTTGGAACCAAAAATCTCAAATTTGGACTCATCAGACCAAAGGACAGATTTCCACCAGTCTAATGTCCATTGCTCAAGTTTCTTGGCCCAAGCAAGTCTCTCGTTATTGGTGTCCTTTAGTAGTGGTTTCTTTGCAGCAATTTGACCACAAAGGCCTGATTCATGCAGTCTCTTTTGAACAGTTGATGTTGAGATGTGTCCATTAATTAAACTCTGTGAAGCATTTATTTGGGCTGCAATCTGAGATGCAGTTAACTCAAATGAACTTATCCTCTCCAGCAGAGTTAACTCTGGGTCTTCCATTCTTGTGGCGGTCCTCATGAGAGCCAGTTTCATCATAGCGCTTGATGGTTTTTGCAACTGCACTTGAAGAAACTTTCAAAGTTCTTGACATTTTTCACATTGACTGACCATGTCCCAAAGTAATGATGGACTGTCGTTTCTCTTTGCTTATTTGAGCGGTTCTTGCCATAATATGGACTTGGTCTTTTACCAAATAGGGCTTTCTTCTGTATACCACCCCCACCTTGTCACAACACAACTGATTGTCTCAAACGCTTTAAGGAGGAAAGAAATTACACAAATTACCTTAACAAGGCACACCTGTTAATTGAATTGCATTCCAGGTGACTACCTCATGAAACTGGTTGAGAGAATGCCAAGAGTGTTCAAAGCTGACTAGTTTGAAGAATTTCAAATAAAATATATTTTGATTTGTTTAACATTTCTTTTGGTTATTACATGATGTCTTCACTATTATTCTACAATGTAGAAAACAGCAAACATAAATAAAAACCCTGGAATGAAGTCCAAACTTTTGACTGGTACTGTATATAAATAAGGTATTTCTTTTTTATACATAACCAAAAATGGCTAAAAACCTGTTTTCGCTTAGTCATTATGGGGTATTGTGTGTAGATTGATGAAGGAAAAAAAAAAATGTTTAGAATAAGGCTCTAATGTAACAAAATGTGGAAAAATGGGTCTGAATAGTTCCCGAATGCACTGTATATCAAATTTCCAACAGCCATAGACAACAACATAGTGACGAACAATAACCAGAACGAATGACTCCTTACCTGGACTGGCCTATACACATTGATGATGTGAAGCATTGGCTTTTGGATTTGTAACAGGATCTTGGAGAAGAACACCAGGACCTGCTGGTTCATTCCTGGGGGGTACTGGCAGGACGAAGAGATCAGTGTCGAAGAGAGGGTTATCAAAACGTACTACACATGACATCATTTCACCTGCTGTGTGTGTGGTACCTGTGCTTTGCCTAGGGTGCAGAGGGTCTCCAGCAGTTTGTGCTGTAATAGGTACTCCATACAAGGGCCCGTCTCCTCCAGCCCCTGTTGGCCCTCTTCGTAAACTAAGATATCCAGCATCTGCTTCAATCGCCATGGGATGTCGGTCTGCTTTACAGGCCTCGTTTCACCTGGAAAAACATCACAATTGAATGCACTCTCAACATAGGCCATTATGAACACATGCCGAATATGACAGCGGTATTAAAAGGAAATAGACCTACTGCCGACAAGTTTCCAAATTTTCTTCATTTCAACATTTCAGCAGTGTCTCAATCTTACCAGTAGTTTCAATGTAATAATTGGTTATCCCTTTCCAGTGGTCCACGAAAGAGTCCAATAAATTTACTGATGGCTCTCTCTAGAAAATGGAAGAATGGAATCATGAGATGATTCAGCTCAAAGAATGTGGACCTAAACAATTATGTCCTAGCCAGCATAAAACATATGCCATTAATCAGTTGCGCGTCCTCTTGTCTTGTATCAGCTTATCACTCTCCCCATCCCTCAAGAAAGTTGCCCACTGATGGAATGTGGTATCATGTCTGTGGGACTCCACTTGAGCAAATATTGAGTCAGGTCAGTCTAGTCTAGAGAATGTTAGAGGTCTCTCTAGTGGACAAAAAGCTATAATAGCATGGCCAAAGCCAATAATTTATTTATTTAACCAGGTAGACCAGTTGAGAACAAGTTCTCATTTACAACTGCAACCTAGCCAAGATAAAGCAAAGCGACACAAACAACACAGAGTTACACATGGAATAAACAAACGTACAGTCAATAACACAATAGAATAAAATCTATATACAGTGTGTGCAAATGAGGTAAGATAAGAGAGGTCAGGCAATAAATAGGCCGTAGTGGCGAAGTAATTACAATTTAGAAATTAAACACTGGAGTGAAAGATGTGCAGAAGATGAATGTGCAAGTAGAGATACTGGGGTGCAAAGGAGAAGAAAAATAATAATAATATGGGGATGGGCTATTTACAGATGGGCTATGTACTTACAGGTGCAATGATCTGTGAGCTGCTCTGACAGCTGATGCTTAAAATTAGTGAGGGAAATGAGTCTCCAGCTTCAGTGATTTTTGCAATTCAGTGATTTTTGCAATTCATTCCAGTCATTGGCAGCAGAGAACTGGAAGGAAAGGCAGCCAAAAGAGGAATAGGCTTTGGGGGTGACCAGTGAAATATACCTGCTGACGTGCGTGCTACGGGTGGGTGCTGCTATGGTGACCAGTAAGCTGAGATAAGGCAGAGCTTTCCTAGCAAGGACTTATAGATGACCTGGAGCCAGTGGGTTTGGCAACGAATAGGAAGTGAGGGCCAGCCAACAGGAGCATACAGGTCACAGTGGTGGGTAGTATAAGGGGCTTTGGTGACAAAACGGATGGCACTGTGATAAGACTGCATCCAATTTGCTGAGTAGAGTGTTGGAGGCTATTTTATAAATGACATCGCCGAAGTCGAGGATCGGTAAAGATGGTCAGTTTTACAAGGGTATGTTTGGCAGCATGAGTGAAGGATGCTTTGTTGCAAAATAGGAAGCCGGTTCTAGATTTAATTTTGGATTGGAGATGCTTAATGTGAGTCTGGAAGGAGAATTCACAGTCTAATCAGACACCTAGGTATTTGTAGTTGTCCACATAATCTAAGACAGAACCGTCCAGAGTAGTGATGCTGGATGGGAGGGCAGGTGCGGGCAGCGATCGGTTGAAGAGCATGCATTTAGTTTTACTTGCATTTAAGAGCAGTTGGAGGCCACGGAAGGAGAGTTGTATGGCATTGAAGCTCATCTGGAGGTTAGTTAACACAGTGTCCAAAGAAGGGCCAGAAGTATACAGAATGGGTCGTCTGAGTAGAGGTGGATCAGAGAATCACCAGCAGCAAGAGCGACATCGTTGATGTATACAGAGAAGAGTCGGTCCGAGAATTGAACACTGTGGCACCCCCATTGAGGTGCCAGAGGTCCGGACAACAGGCCCTCCGATTTGACACACTGAACTTCATCTGAGAAGTAGTTGGTGAACCAGGCGAGGCAGTCATTAGAGAAAACAAGGCTGTTGAGTCTGCCGATAAGAATGTGGTGATTGACAGAGTCGAAAGCCTTGGCCAAGTCGATACAGCTGTACAGTATTGTCTTATCGATGGCGGTTATGATATTGTTTAGGACCTTGAGCGTGGCTGAGGTGCACCCATGACCAGCTAGGAAACCAGATTGCATAGCGGAGAAGGTACAGTGGGATTCTAAATGGTCGGTGATCTGTTTGTTAACTTGGTTTTTGAAGACCTTAGAAAGGCAGGGTAGGATAGATATAGGTCTGTAGCAGTTTGGGTCTAGAGTGTCTCCCCCTTTGAAGAGGGGGATGACCACAGCAGCTTTCCAATCTTTGGGGATCTCAATGAGGGCTTCCACTATTTTAATGTAGTTAACTGGGTGGGACTTCCAACTTAATTTGCTGATTTCTTCTGGTGATCACGTTGAAGTCATGTCCAGCCGGGTCATCAGGAGGGATCAGCCAATCGTGAATAAGAAAATTGCCTACTTGCTTTCACATGCGCTATAATGTCAGAGATACAAAGGTGAGTCCTCTATGGGCTAGCTGGAAATCTTTATCAACAAACATTTCGAACGCCATTGCATAACGTAAAATAGTTGTTCGAATACTTAACATATCTACATAACTTTATAATAACATTGGCATTATTCAAAAAGCATATTACACCAAATAAATGAATCTAAATAGCCTGTCAACATCTTTTTAGCTAGTTTTGACTAACGTTACTTGGCTAGCTAGCTAATGGATTGGATTAGGCTGCAACTTATTTGGCGCATCATTTAACTAAATGTAAGGCCTACAAATAGTAAACTTTTAGCCGTTGGCTAACTTTATATAGGCCAAAGTCAAAGAAGTTAGCTAGCTGCTAGCCAATTTGCTTGCATCATACAGTATCTACCAGCTAGCTAAATCCAGGAAGTTGAATACGAAAAGGGCTTGTCAACAACCATTACTCACGGTCTCCAACGCCTGTTGAAAGAGATGTGTCAGTTTACTGAACAGTTCTATTATTTTCGTCGAACTAATAAAAAGTTGTACAAAATATGGTAAACATTTTTCCGTTAGCTTAGGTAGCAAGGTGTTTGCTATCTCCAAATACAATATTGCCACAGAAAAACTAGCCAGATGTTTCACCGGATGTATAAATGTGAGGCATCCGGTTGGTGTCCACTCACCACCAAATATGGTAATGAGAGGAAGCCCAGTGGCGATCTCAATACAGTTATCTTCCCAAAACTAAAATCTGTTACGAAGAGTGCACCGTTTTTTTGACTTCCCCTTTTGCCAAAGTTTAAACATTTATGCATTGTTTAGGAGTGCAAGGGCATTTCAGAGGAGACGTTCCTTAACGGAAATATGCAAATACATATTATAAAACGCCAACAGGATCTCGCGAATGGCTCTGCTCACCTCATTCCTTGTTCTGCCCACTATGATTATTTTGCTCCCATTGGAAACGACAGGTTGTAGTCTATTGGGTTAGTTATAAAACAAATATTTGATATAGGTGACCTGACCGAGATTCCCTAATAACACTCCACTTCCATACAGCGATTACTTTTTCCATAGCAGGTTAAAAGAACTGTTCAATGTTTCGGGTCACTTGTATCGAAGTGGCTGTTTTTAGGGAGTCCTGACCCATGTTGTTCTTGTCAGTCATTGGCTCACCTTTATTAGGGGGGGAAATGTGAACTCCCAAAGGTATATTGCCAGCCTCAGATGATGATTTCCAGACAAACCACACTTTCTTTTACCTGGCCTTTTTAATGTCCAACACATTGTTTAGCAGAATCATAATGTACAGTGTTGACAGATGGTTTATACACACTTTTTTCTCATGACCAGTTTACTATGACATTTATTTTTATGATTGCATTCAACACTGAGAAACAAGGAACTACACTTCCACAATGTACATTTATCCAAAATATTTCCCCCCCCAGAACACTGAGCAAACAGATGTTTTAATTACTGTTTTATTACCACAGTTAGTTTACAGCAAATAATAGGCCAACCTAACATTTAATACAAAGTCTCTATTAATAGAAACATGGGAACATTACAATAGATGTCACTGTATCACAACATATTTCAGGAATTTAAAACATCTCAGTATAAATGTCATGGTAAAAACACTTTATAAAAAGATATATGCAACTATGTTTAAATTATACCACAGAACTGTATACGGTGAACATGACTTCAATTAATATATTGTATTTTTCATCACTTCAAAATTGTGTATTTATTGTAACTCAATTACTGATGAAAACAGTGCAAAGTCAAGTCTGATGAATTACACTACATACATAGACAAATTAGACAATACATACTGTTCTTTAAGAAATGAAAGGCAGAAAAACAATGAAAGTGTTACACCTCAAACAGAGACAACCCTGAATTCCTGAGTCAGACTTTACAAGGTTTTCAATTGAATTACCCTCACAGGAATCTCTTATTAATGCCGCTATTTTAATGGAGAAACAAGCCTGTTTATCTAAGGGCATGTCGCAAATGGCACCCTATTCCCTATATCGTGCACTACTTTTCACCAGACCCTTATGGGCTAAATAGAGAAAGGGGTGCCATTGAGGAAGCAAGCATAGTGTATTGTATTATCATCAAGATGGATGACATTTCTGATGACAAATGTTTGGTAGAAAATGTATACAAGATAATCATTACCAAAACAACCAGTATATTATTAAGTAGAAGGCATTGTCTCCCACTCCTACAAAAATAATGGGGAAAAAAGAACACATGGTACATTTAATTGAACAATTATACTTCCTTAATTTAAGTGTCTTGATATGATTATCTCAATTGGGCAGAGTGATGTTCAGAATAGATTCCTTTTATCAGACCATTTAGGCCAAAACGTACCTTCTTTCTCTGAAACACCTTGCCATGCTCAATAAATAGGGCAGAAGGGGCTCTTTTCAGTGAGTTTTTAGCAGAGGCAGTCCTTCGCAGTAGTGGAGTGAAGAACCCACCCTGTAGAGACAAGGCCAATAAAATGAGCACAGACCTTAAAAAAGACCCATGGTGGCAGGAGCATGGGGGCCACAGTAGCCAACTTCACCACAATATCAAAGTGACCCAGTCAAGAGGATATAAAAACACATACTCCAATACAATGACGCACTGGTAAGAAGAGTAGTAGCAGTAGATTCCTTTTTCCTTCTACCTGGAGCTTACCAAGTTCTGATATGCAGATTGGTATTGTTGAGTAGGATTTGTTTACAATGTGTCAAACAACTTTGGTTGGCCGAAGAACCCTTTCAAGCTCTGTAGGGAAAGGATTTATTGAGGCTAATGATTGCAAAGGCCTCATCTTTGAACTGGCTCTCTGGTAATTGTTTCTACAGAGGGGGATAGACTATTTATGTGCACTGTAGGATAATTGCTTCTCAACACAAAGGCATCTGTACAAACGAGGGAGAAAGGCATTTTATACAGACATTATGTTAGACAAGAATGGAATAAAGGGAGAAAAATGTGTCCAACCTACAACTGGAGAGAAGAGGAAACATTTCCTTGAAGTTCTCCCCCTGTTTTATTAATGAGTCACCTTAATAATTAGACAAATTCTGTTTGGATACAATGTCACATTACGAAGGCTTTTGTATTTTGAGTTTAAGACACTAGTGTTGTGTTGAGAATTCTGAACAGCAAGTGGCAGCATTGTGCCACAAAGCTTCTCAGAGAAGGAGTGCTGATCTCAGATCAGTTTTTTATTTATTTTAGATCATAATGAATAAGATTATGTGGACATGTGGAAATGTGGGACCAGATCCTAGAGCAGCACTTCTACTCTGAGACACTTTATGAATATGGGCCCTGGATATTTTCAGGGATAAGACCTCCGGATGATAACAGAGTTGTGGGTGGCAGCGTAGAGTTGCGTTACCTGTGCCCGTTCTGTACAGAAGGCCAGAGACTGTCTGAAGGAGGTACTTTTGGCGGTCTTCCCTGCAGTGATGAGGTTAATCTCTGACCCAGCTCTCAGCTGTACCCTTCTCGTCCCGGTCAAGTCCAGTTTCTGAATCCCCCGCTCCACCTCACACGATTTCCTACCTGTTACAGAGCAGTCAGTCACAAATCTGCAGTAAATACCTACGTTAAATAAATATTTTTTTTTTACTAACAATGAATGAAAAAGTTTGTTAAAGCACCAAATTTTAATATGGAATTCTACTTTGTTACAAAGACTCGAATGATGAAAGTTTTGTTGAGAGGAAAACATGATATCTTGTGTTTTTAAGAGGCCCTTACAAGGACATTCTGCCATGAGGCTAGATCCTGCTGCCATGACCAAACCACCAGAAACGACAGCTTAGCATCAGCACTCTCCAAACTCTGAGCACATGGGCGCATTTCCCTCCACAACTCCAAGAAGGAATCCAAGCTCACTTCTTAATAGTGAGTAAGAGCTGGAGTAACTGTGGCCGTACATTCCCTCCTGGCCTGAACACTCTTTTCAGCAGTGTTCACATGTTCCATATCTTCAGCAGCCTTGTCCTAGATCTGTTTGTGCTACCATGTCAACTCATTGTGATGTTTGGCCTGAAAGCACAAACAGATCTGGTAACAGGCTAGATCTTCAGGCCTCAGAGCTTCAATAACCCATAGGCTGGGGGCGTTATATGAAGTAGTCCAGGACTTTTCTACTTTATCTAAACTGCTCAAACTTAACAAAAACAGGGGGGTAGACCAGAGTAACCGTGTTCCCACCACTATAATTATAAAGCGCTATGCGTTTGTGTCTGTAGTGTTTTACATTGATGCAACAGCACGCAACTGCAACATAAAACTACGGGATGATGGAAAATTCTGTTCAGGGAATCTGTTATAACATATAATTATGTAGACACTTTTATAATGCAAGCCAGATGTAGTGGAATTGTTTCACTTAAGTCAAAAACTTTAATGCAGGAGAATGATAATAATATCCAAAGTTACATATTCTTCCCTAATCATATTCTTTGCGTTGGGGAATGAACTCCATACAAACATCTTTAATCCTCTATTTGGCCCCCGGTCTGAATAACAGATGGAGTGGCAAAGAGATTAAGACCAATTTCTGTCCAAAGTACATATTGATGTGAAATCTAGGCAAACCCTCATTTGGAATACAATGTGTGTACGGTACTAGCTAGTAGCCGGCTACCACCAAGTACTCTACCTTGTCACGTTAGAAACTGCTGCCATATGTTTTTTTATTTTACCTTTATTTAACTTGGCAAGTCAGTTAAGAACAAATGCTTATTTTCAATGACGGCCTAGGAAGTGGGTTAACTGCCTTGTTCAGGGGCAGAACGACCGATTTTTACCTTGTCAGCTCTGGAATTTGATCTTGCAACCTTTCGGTTACTAGTCCTACGCTCTACCCACTAGGCTACCTGCCGCCCCGTACACAGAGTCATTGAACACTGGTTCACTTGAATAATGTTTGCATACTGTTTTACCCACTTTATATGTATATACTGTATTCTAGTCAAGGCTCATCCTATATAACTACTGCTATACACATTTTCTATTCAGATACTGTTCATACTGTCTATACACACACACCATTCACTCTAGTCTGGAAGCTAATTTCCTGCAATTCTATCCATTTTGACATGGGGTTTTGTACTGTGTATTGAAATACTGTATTCGACATTGCTCATTCTAATATTTCTGCATTGCATTTTAGTTACTGTTTATACACACCAAATATTATTTATTACTGGACAGCTCAATCTAATATATCTCCTGCTGTACATATCATTCTTAGTACATCTTGTGTAAATTCAGCCGGTGTATATACGTATAGATTGCATTTGGATTTCTGTTAGTGCTATTTGAGTTGTTAACTGGATTCGTTTTGACATTTCTTGATGTGTTTTTTAATTTGTATTTAAATTTTATTATTTGTGTACTTTTACTACATTGTTAGGAGCTAAGCATTTCGCTGCACCCGCTATAACATCTACGTGACCAATAAACTTTTATTTGACTATAGTCTAGTGCAGGGATGGGCATCTGGCGGCCTGCCCCCCTTTTGAAAGCCCTCCGTCGAGGTCTCAACTTATTGTTGCAAGTTTGAACCTTGTGTATTCTATTTCTACATTTGGTTGTATATCAGCAGTTTCTCTTGTTATGTCAGTCAATTAGCCCATGTCAGCAAACATTTTTTAGATTGCTAAATAGTTTAGTGGCCAGCAACTGCAGCCCTTCATGATGAGTTCAGTTTTTTTGTGGCCCCCAGCCCCATCAAAGTTGCCCATCCCTGGTCTAGTGCCTGATCATTTGCAGGATATGTCCAAATGGCCAATGGTATGTCTGTGGTGTGGGGTGAACATTGAATCCGACTTACTGTGGTTGTTAAAGATAGTGTTGCTGTAGTTGACTGAATCCTTCGATGACACCGAGTCTCCCCTGGCGACGTTTTGGGAATTCTGGAACTGATGAGAGCAAAACAAAGGAAATCCATTGAAATATCAACAGCTAACAGTAGGTCCATCAAAATCACACTGGCTTCTTTTGACTGTTGTCAACTGTACAGTTTACTACAAACAGAAATGTACGCCTATGACCATCACCTGACTGTGTCCTTATTCAAGTCTGAAGGTACAAATTCTCTCTTCACCCTGGACACAATGCTGTACATGTATTAGGCAGGAATTCAAACCAACAAAGAATAATGAACTGTGCACTATAATAGACTTCTAAAGGCAATTTCCCAGACATTTGTGGAGATCGCATTCATAAAATCAAGATTCAAGCTGAAAGCACTTTTAAAAGTTCATTAACCTGCATTGGTTTGAATCCCAATCTCACAGAACCCAGGCGAAGAGAACAGTTGCAAATGAGTTAAGTCGGAACATAATATATTTTTTTAAATCCCTATACAGCATATGACCCCCTGAGAATGGGCCGTACCATGTGCTCCAGTATGGCCGTGTTGGAGTAGATGGGTTGTGAGCGGCCGCTTCCACTGTGCTGGTGAAAGGAGTCGTCTATGTACATGTTTGAGGTCGGGAACCTTCGTTCCTTCAAACCACTGATGGTAGGGAAAAAAACTTTAACCAAGTAGCCCTAAATAGGCATTTCAAAACATAGTTCTGGGTCCGTATGTATCAAGTGTCTCAGAATAGGAGTGCTGATTTAGAATCAGTTTAGCCTTTTAAATCACAATGAATAAGATTAAATGGACAGGGGAGAGCTGATCCTAGATCAGCGCTCATATTCTGAGAAGCTTGATACATACAGCTCCTGTTTTGTAGATCCAAACCAAGGGATCTAGTGATCATCATAAACATTTATTACCTGAGGGCTCCAGCGGGCTTTGAGTCATATAGAGAGTCAGCCTGAACCGGGCTTACACTCCCATCCTGTAGGAGCTGCAACCACTGCTCTTTCTCATCTGCACAGCTGGCCTGGACAGAGACATGGACGAACACAGAAAGAGCAGGATAGAGAGAGAAAGAAGACTGAGAAGAAGGGGAGTTTCAACAACACACAATGCTCTGTTCCAGGAATGAATTGGTCAATTTTGATCCTGCACAGCTCCTTTTTTGGGTTTTTGAATATAAACCTGTGGGAAATAACTGGATCACTTTTGGTAGCGATAGCATAATAATAAGCTTTCTCTTTTGAAGAGTGTGAAATGTCTTTCCACCATGATCTAAATGAACCACACTGATGTAAATTAATCGTCAGGTAGCCTAGTGGTTAAGAGCATTGGGCCAATAACCGAAAGGTTGCTGGTTTGAATCCTGGGTTAAGCTGACACTTAACCCTAATTTCTCCTGTTACAACATACCCAAATCGTCCGTGTGCAAATTGATTTTGTTCCCCCACACCAAACGCGATCACGACACGCAGGTTGAAATATCAAAACAAACTCAACCAATTATATTAATTTGGGGACAGGTCAAAAAGCATTGAACATTTATGGCAATTTAGCTAGCTAGCTAATTTGTCCTATTTAGCTAGCTTGCGTGATCTGTCTGTACCTAGGGGGAACTTCACCCCCGGAGCCCTTACCTCCAGTACTGCCACCTGGTCTCCGTGTTGGACCACAGTGATGCGGTAAGCCTGAGGTGTGTCGGGGCCTGGTCGAACCAGGCAGCCTTTCAGCTGTACCGTGTACTGAGGGCACTCTTCACAGCCCTCGTCTCGGAACATTTTCAGCACCCCGTCCTGTACCTGGCACAACAGGCTCTGCCACTGGCAGTTCATCAGCACGTTCAGGAACCCTGCAGCCCAAACAGGGATGGGGTCAAAGGTCACGAGAGTCTTGAGATAGATGATAGTGCCAGACCAGGCTAATGGCTATGGTCTTTCTGGCACTAACACCTATGGTCAGGAGTTAGCAAGACAGCACAAACAGATCCAGCACAGGCTACCAGACAGAGGGTGGAAAAGAACACATCGACAACAGAAATAAACTGTTGGGGGGCAATTTCAACCTGGTCTGAGGTCAAACTCTTACACAAAGATGACAGTATCCTACAGTTTGTACACTTCTTTGGCCATTATGCATTCTCTAGTCATGAAGTTCAAACCCAGATCAATAGACATTGAAAATAAGTCCCCATGAAGGAGGTAGCTATGCATGTACGTATGTGGTGTGACTTCCATCACCTTCTCTATCCCCAGTTATCTAATTATACAATCAAGGCTACAAACAAGCTGTGCAGGGCCTATGGCGGTGTCTGAAATGGCTCCACATTCCTTATAGAGTCCACTACTTGTCACACTGGTATAAAGGATTTGGAGAATACATAATAGGGGTTTTTAATACACCCAAAACAAACACTTATACAAAACACTGGGATGTACCCAAACAAAAGAGCGTGGGTAAACCTCAGAACAACACAAGACCCCTAATACACAAATGACGCAGCACAAAAGCTGAACCAACGCATAGGTACTTACACGACCAACAGACATAGGAACAATAATCAACAAGACAAGGGTGAAAAGGCACACTTATACAATTACTAATCAGGGGAGAATGGGTACCAGGTGTGCGTAATCAAACAGTTCAGTGACACCTAGAGGCCAGTGACATAGACCTCCGGAACTGGTGCACAGAATAAGCAGCAGTACCGGGGGGATCCGTGACACTACTGTTGACCAGGGCCCATAGGGCTCTGTTCAAAAGTAGTGTACTATGTAGGGAATAGGGTGTCACTTCAGTTGTAGCCTATTGTAACATGTTCACTGAGAGTCGGGAAGCAAGTTCAGGGATTGAGTGTTTTAATAAATAAACATAATGTAATACACAACAAACCACCACAAACAACGCACAGACATGACACTGGAACAGAAACAATGACGCCTGGAGAAGGAACTGAAGGGAGTGACATATATAGGGCAGGTAATCAAGGAACTGATGGAGTCCAGGTGTGTGATGGCGCGCAGGTGCGTGTAACGATGGTGACAGGTGTGCGCCATAACGAGCAGCCTGGTGACCTAGAGGCCGGAGAGGGAGCACACGTGACACCTCTATCTGAAACCACCAAATTTGTACCCACAAAAAATAATAGAATGAAATATAATTAGTATGTCTCTCTCCTCCCCCTTATGCTGGCCTGGCACAGTTCATGGAGTTTGCTAACCTGTTGAGGACATCTCCAGACTGTAATGGTGCAAAAGGTGACAATCCAATTCCCCAGGAATCCCCCGTTCACAATTAGCCAGTATTACACCAACAACGTGCCTGTTATGACTTAAAGCTAGACCAAACAAGGTTAACAATACCACACTGTCTTCACAGCAGTGACATGCGGTAAGATCTGAGGCCGGGTAGGCACTTTCGGTGTTTATCGGTATGACACGATCACAAAGATAAGATATAAAAATAGAGTTGCACACTATATATATAAACTCCCAGTAATTCATTGGATAAATCACCAACGTTTCGGGAAATCACTGTGCACAGTGATGCAGAAACGTTGGTGATTTACCCAATAAATTACTGGGAGTTTATAGAGTATGCAACTCTTTATTTTTATAGCTTATAGTTTATTCGCCATTAGTCAGCACCACCACATCAAATAATTTTCTCTGGGTGTGCGCCAGCTCATGTTTTTTACATGATCATAAAGATAACAAACAATCACAAACAGCCATCAAACAGGAGCAAGTGGGCAGCGCAACCATTAGACACACATTCACATGCCCTAATAGCTTGTGCCCCACAACCATGCACGACACAACCATGCACGAATAGACAACTTTCAGCACCACAGACAGCGACACAAATGCCAGCGAGTAGGCCTACTTTTAGACAGTGCTACACACACAAAATACCTAGTAGTCAGCGCCACTATAGGCGGCTGAGCAATGGAGCAAACGGAGCCGCTGCATAAGGGTGCAAATGTATGTTTTTGCACCCCCACTTTTTTTTACCACACCAGCATTATGATCCATTGGGTAATTTGACATTTTCAATGAGTAGTAATGTTTTGAGCTTGTACCTGTAAAAAAATGGACAAGTCCATTTTATAAACTCAGCAAAAAAAGGTAATTCGTAAAAATCCAAATAACTTCACAGATCTTCATTGTAAAGGGTTTAAACACTGTTTTCCATGCTTGTTCAATGAACCATAAACAATTAATGAACATGCACCTGTGGAACGGTCGTTAAGACACTAACAGCTTTAAGGTAACAATTATGAAAACTTAGGACACTAAAGAGGCCTTTCTATTGACTCTGAAAAACACCAAAAGAAAGACGCCAACTGTCCCTGCTCATTTGCGTGAACGTGCCTTAGGCATGTTGCAAGGAGGCATGAGGACTGCAGATGTGGCCAGGGCAATAAATTGCAATGTCCGTACTGTGAGATGCCTAAGACAGCGCTACAGGGAGACAGGACGGACAGCTGATCGTCCTCGCAGACCATGTGTAACAACACCTGCACAGGATCGGTACATCCGAACATCACACCTGCGGGACAGGTACAGGATGGCAACAACAACTGCCCAAGTTACACCAAGAACGCACAATCCCTCCATCAGTGCTCAGACTGTCCGCAATAGGCTGAGAGAGTCTGGACTCATGGCTTGTAGGCCTGTTGTAAGGCAGGTCCTTACCAGACATCACCGGCAACAACGTCGCCTATGGGCACAAACCCACCGTCGCTGGACCAGACAGGACTGGCAAAAAAGCTCTCTTCACTGACGAGTCGCAGTTTTGTCTCACCAGGGGTGATGGTCGGATTCGCGTTCATCGTCGAAGGAATGAGCGTTACACCGAGGCCTGTACTCTGGAGCGGAAACGATTTGGAGGTGGAGGGTCCATCATGGTCTGGGGCGGTGTGTCACAACATCATCGGACTGAGCTTGTTGTCATTGCAGGCAATCTCAACGCTGTGTGTTACAGGGAAGACATCCTCCTCCCTCATGTGGTACACTTCCTGCAGGCTCATCCTGACATGACCCTCCAGCATGACAATGCCACCAGCCATACTGCTCGTTCTGTGCGTGATTTCCTGCAAGACAGGAATGTCGGTGTTCTGCCATTGCCAGCGAGGAGCCCGTATCTCAATCCCATTGAGCACGTCTGGGACCTGTTGGAACGGAGGGTGAGGGCTAGGGCCATTCCCCCCAGAAATGTCAGGGGAACTTGCAGGTGCCTTGGTGGAAGAGTGGGGTAACATCTCACAGCAAGAACTGGCAAATCTGGTGCAGTCCATAAAGGAGGAGATGCACTGCAGTACTTAATGCAGCTGGTGGCCACACCGGATACTGACTACTTTTGATTTTGACCCCCCCTTTGTTCAGGGACACATTATTCAATTTCTGTTAGTCACATGTCTGTGGAACTTGTTCAGTTTGCCTCAGTTGTTGAATGTTCATACAAATATTTACACATGGGGGCGGCAGGCAGCCTAGTGGTTAGAGCGTTGGACTAGTAACCGAAAGGTTGCAAGATCAAATCCCAGAGCTGATAAGGTCAAAATTGGTCGTTCTGCCCCTGAACAAGACAGTTAACCCACTGTTCCTAGGCCGTCATTGAAAATAAGAATTTGTTCTTAACTGACTTGCCTAGTTAAATAAAGAATTGTGTCTCGTCTATTTTCCGCTTAGGCTACTTTACTACTCAGAATCATTACGCCTAGGCCTACTCACCGAACAGATGTGGTGGCTGTAATAGATCTCCATGCAGTGTTCAATGTGGAATTGCCCATTTAGAAAAGAACAGGAAGAATAAACTGTACCGAACTTGTGTATATTAAAAAGACCGATTTTTGATTGTAACCCTGACATTTTTTTATTCAACTCGTCAAATTGAGTCCCGTTTCAAATGATCACTCTTTAAGAATAACTGTTCCAGGCATGAGATGCGCATCACTTCGCACTGCCAACTTTTCAAATAGTTGTCTTGACTGTGATAGGGGCCAGGGAAATAAGAGTCTTGTCTGCTAAAGCAAGCGCCACTACTGAGGTTACTGCCTTTTTGAAGATTGTGTTCCATAATATAAACAGTTCATATTACGGTTTCAATAAATCAATCTTAAATGGCACTTGTTTTTCTATTGACCGAATATACATTGCACAAAAAATATAAACTCAACATGTAAAGTGTTGGTCCCATGTTTCATGAGCTGAAATAAAGATCCCAGAAAATGTCCATATGCACAAAAAGATTATTTCTCAAAAATGTTGTGCACAAATGTGTTTACATCCCTGTTAGTGAACATTTCTCCAAAATAATCCATCCACCTGACAGGTGTGGCATATCAAGAAGTTGAAAATGGGGACAGTCCCCATTTTAGGTGGCCTGTCCCCAGCTGGAGCTGTCCCCAGAAATGTCCCCGTTTTAAACTGTGCATTTAAAACAGACCGCAAAGTGCAATAATATTTTACGTGGCAAAAAAGACCGGGCTGCAGAGCCTACCGGTTGACGTCTCAATCGCGTTGTGCTTGTTTTGGCCAACAGAGAGGGCTGCTCGCTGTAGCAGCTTCATTCACTCTTCTTCTTCTACTAACTACTTGCTTGCGCTAGTTTTAGAGAGCTGCTGTTGGAAAACTCGGCCAGAAGTTAGCAAGTGTCAAGTGAATCCACAACAACACCACAAACATCTTTTCAAGCCAGGTCGTTTGAGATACTAGCTACAGTAGTGATGTTATAATGTCACAATTTATTATATAGATAGATTATCTGCGCTATAAGGTTTTAAATAAGTTGTGCTAGCTAACGTTAGCTATGTAGACTAGGTTAGCTAGCTAGGTGGCGGCAGGTAGCCTAGTGGTTAGAGCGTTGGACTTGTAACCGGAGGGCTGCAAGTTCAAATCCCCGAGCTGACAAGGTAAAAATCTGTCGTTCTGCCCCTGAACAAGGCAGTTAACCCACTGTTCCCCGGGCGCCGAAGACGTGGATGTCGATTAAAGGCAGCCCCCCGCACCTCTCTGATTCAGAGGGGTTGGGTTAAATGCGGAAGACACATTTCGGTTGAAGGCATTCGGTTGTACAACTGACTAATAATTTTGACTTTGACTTGACTTTGACTAGGTTAGCTTGCTTCTGTTATGGTAGCTAGGTTTTAAAACGTTCACATGTAAACATGCAGTGGACAGGCTATTTTGAAAATATGATTATATTAAATGAATGCACAATTAATATTACAACTTTAATGGTTTGGCATTATAATAAGTAGTGTGAAAATATATTTTTAAATTTTCATGGATATGATTTAGCTGTGCAGGATGGTGTCTTTGCATACCACACTATACGACACAATCATAGTTACAGATCTATGGACTGCACAGCACAACTGACACGGAAGCTTTATGAGCCAAGTTTATATGTGCTAGGACAAAATGTGACGCCATAGTGTGTAACGTGTTAGCATCATGGGCAACTACTTTGGTAACACAGGACCTAGAGCAGTTTGAATTTGTGTCCCTGTCCATTGATGCGCCCAATCATGGACATGTAAAGCTGCTGCAAATAGTAGTCAGATATTGTAAGATATATGATGGCAGCACATCTGTGGAAACAAAAATTGCAGCTGAGGTCCTGGTGGTCATCCAAAAATGTAACCTGGAAAACAAAGTTGTGGCATTCTCTGCCGACAACACAAATACCAACTTTGGAGGACTGAATAGGCTGGGGAGGGTCAATGTCCATACCAAAGTTAAAAATGCTCTGCAGTGGGAGGTGATTGGCTTTGGTTGTCCTGCCCACATCATTCATAACACGGCCAGAACAGCTTTGGATATGATTCCCCTTGATGTTGAGTACCTGCTCACAAAGATCTTTGGATATTTTCATATTTTCACAGTCAGAGTAGAAAGACTGAAGAGCTTTTGTGAGTTTGGTGGCCAGGACTACCATAACATTTTAGGACACAGCAATGTTTGCTGGCTGTTCATGCTCCCTGCTCTAGAAAGAGTGCTGAAAATGTATGTGCCATTGAAATCCTTTTTTCTTTCTGAAGACAAAAGCCCTGTTGTCCAGCGAACACTGTTCGAAGATCTTTGGCTGGCCTTTGTCCATGAAAACCTGACCGTATTCAGTGACACGATCAAGATGCTTGAAGGCCAGGACCGCTGTGCTGTGGAGTCAGCTGCAATTCTGAGAAACGTTGAGGCAAAATTGACTGCAAGACGTGATGACAACTTCATTCCAGTTTTGGTCAGAGGACTTCTGAAAGAGCTAGAGGAAAATTGAGCAATGTCTAAAGAGATCTTTATCAAAACATCCCAATCATTCTTCACTACGGCTGTGAAATACTTGCAAGCATGGGGAAAGCACACAGATAGATTTACATTGTCTCCTTGAAAAAGGCAACCTCAGCGTGAAGAGATCCAGAAGGCAGCAGCCACACTGCAGGAAAAATGCTGACACTGCAGGAAAAATGTGACCATCAATGAGGATGCATTGTTTGACAAGGTTAAGGGCCTGCAAGAGTTCCTAAAGGGGGGATCGCTTGAAGAATGGAAAACATCGGAGACCCCGCTTAGTCAGAGATAGAGCACGGTGGTTACCCACTTCAAAGAGAATGACATCCCACACACAAACCTGGCTAGATTAGCATCTGTTGTCATGAGCTTACCTGGAAGTAATGCACCAGTCGAGAGAGTGTTCTCCCAAATGAATGACATATAGACAGCAGCAAGAAATAGGTTCACTGTTCCTACCATCAAGGCCATGCATAAAAGTTCCTCGGCGTACACATCACGGACAAACTGAAATGGTCCACCCACACAGACAGCGTGGTGAAGAAGGCGCAACAGTGTCAGGAGGCTGAAAAAATGTGGCTTGTCACCAAAAACACTCAAACTTTTACAGATTCACAATCGAGAGCATCCTGTCGGGCTGTATCACCGCCTGGTACGGCAACTGCTCCGCCCACAACCGTAAGGCTCTCCAGAGGGTAGTGAGGTCTGCACAATGCATCACCGGGGGCAAACTACCTGCCCTCCAGGACATCTACACCACTTGATGTCACAGGAAGGCCAAAAAGATCATCAAGGACAACAACCACCCGAGCCACTGTATGTTCACCCTGCTATCATCCAGGCGAGGTCAGTACAGATCCATAAAAGCTGGGACCGAGAGACTGAAAAACAGCTTCTATCACAAAGGCCATCAGACTGTTAAACAGCCATCTGTCACGGATCCCTCCGGGAACTGTCATTGCGCACAGCTGGCCCCAATTGTACCCGCTGATTAGTGTTTGTATATATGTGCCCTTTGGTTCTCCATTGGGCTGTCGATTGGTGTACTATGTCCGTTGGTGCATGTGAGTACCTGTGCTGCATGTGAGTACCTGTGCCGCGTGTTTTGGCTTTCGTGCCATTTGGATGTGCCATCGTCCCGTGTATTAATCATCACAACATATTACTCATTCCTGCGCCTGTCTCCTGACCCTTTATACCAACGTGACAGAAAACACAGCACAGGTACTCACATGCACCAACGGACATAGTACAGCAATCGACAGCCCAATGGAGAACCAAAGGGCACATATATACAAACACTAATCAGCAGCTACAATTGGGGCCAGGTGTGCGCAATGACAGTTTCGGAGGGATCCGTGACACCATCACTAACGTTGAGTGGCTGCTGCCAACATTCTGACTCTAACCTCTAGGCACTTTAATAATTAAAAATTTGATGTAAAAAATTTATCACTAGTCACTTTAAACAATGCCACTTTATATAATGTTTACATACCCTACATTACTCATCTCATATGTATATACTGTACTTAATACCATCTACTGCATCTTTCCTATGCCGTTTGGCCATCGCTCATTCATATATTTATATGTACATATTCGTATTCATTCCTTTACACTTGTGTGTATAAGGTAGTTGTTGTGAAATTGTTAGATTACTTGTTAGATGTTACTGAATGGTCGGAACTAGAAGCACAAGCATTTCGCTACACTCGCATTAACATCTGCTAACCATGTGTATGTGACCAATACATTTGATTTGATTTAATTTTATTTTATTGTGAAGACAAACTTCAACCTCCCCTGCCAGGAGTTCATGGAGAAGCTGGCCAAAGACAGAGCAATCATGAAGAAAATATATTCTTCTTAGAAATATACAGATTAGGTTGGTATTAGTATATTATGTAGTTACCAATCTCATCATCATCTTATTTCTTTATTATTTTGTTAAGTATTTCACATATACTATTGTTACTGTTTTTTCAATTTTGCTCATGTTCTCTTCTGCTCTTATTCTACCCAAACTACCAGGACCATTGAATGGCTGTTCAGATCGGACAGTTCTGTCTTGTCTGTAGTGTTTCTGTAATATACTTGTTTTCTCTGTCTATCACAGTGTGCCTGTTAGACTAAATACATGAAACCGGAATTGTCCCCCTTTTTTATTTAATAGATAATAATATTGGATATTTTAATGACATATTTACCGCCGAACTGGAAATGTCCCTGGTTTTAATTTCAGAAATCTGGTCACCTTATTGTTGAGTACTATTAGTAAGTTGTTCAAGTCGCAGTAACCGGCTTTTGTCCACCGCTTTTACTGGTGGAGAACAGCAGGCAGGGGAAGCAGTAGAGTCGGCTGCTAGCAGCGCAGCAACAGAGCCAATTTATACGTTGATACCACTCAGATTGAAATTATCGTGTATCTTCTGTCCCTTCCTTTGATGTAGGTCAGGCGTTGGTCTTCCATCTCTTATCACGCCCTGTTTCGCTAGAAAATACAACTTGAAAACTGTTTCAGATGCAATATGTTATCCATCCTGATCAGCTTACAGTACCATAGCTATCAGCAAAACTAACGTTACTTTGTTCACACCAATGCGCATGCACATGTATTATTTGAGCGCAATGAAAATTAATGGAACATATTGACACATGAAAAGGCAGCGAAGCTCTCTGCCTGAATTTCAGTGTCCGTTAGTTGTCAGTATAAGGTAGACACACATGCGCAAGTCATGTCATTGCCTTGCATTGAGTTTGAAGGGCTGGAGAAAGGCACACGGCGAGGCTACCTTTCCCTGGCCTCCTTACACATTCTGTACCAGATCACCGCAGATTTGGGAAGTACTGTACGCAACATGCAATGATTTCAACGATTTTAATGAGTTACAGTCAATTTAAATACATAAATTAGGTCCTAATCTATGGATTTCACATGACCGAGCAGGGGCACAGCCATGGGTTGGCCTGGGAGGGCATAGGCCTACTCATTTGGGAGCCAGGCCCACCCACTGTGGAGCCAGACCCAGCCAATCAGAATGAGTTTTTCCCCACAAAAAGGGCTTTATTACAGACATAAATACTCCTCAGTTTCATCAGCTGTCCGGGTGGCTGGTCTCAGACGATCTCGCAGGTAAAG
Organism: Brachymystax lenok tsinlingensis; assembly: GCA_030435695.1. Lineage (NCBI taxonomy): Eukaryota > Metazoa > Chordata > Actinopteri > Salmoniformes > Salmonidae > Brachymystax > Brachymystax lenok. The sequence continues at coordinate 44,082,267 of CM059819.1, forward strand.
AAGACGGATGTGGAGGTCCTGGGCTGGCATGCTTACACATGGTCCGCGGTTGTGAGGCTGGTTGGACATACTGCCAAATTTTCTAAAACAACGTTGGAGGCGGCTTATGGTAGAGAAGTTAACATTCAATTCTCTGGCAACAGTTCTGGTATACATTCAGTCAGCATGCCAACTGCACGCTCCCTCAAAACTTGAGACCAGTGTGGCATTGTGTTGTGTGATAAAACTGCACATTTTAGAGTGGCCTTTTATTGTACCCAGCACAAGGTGCAACTGTGTAATGGTCGTGCTGTTTAATAATCTTCTTGATATGCTATACATGTCAGGTGGATGTATTATCTTGGCAAAGGATAAATATTTGTGCGCAAAATTTGAGAGAAATAAGATTTTTTTGCATTTGGAACATTTCTGTGATCTTTTATTTAAGTTCATGAAACATGGGACACTTTACATGATGCATTCATAATTTTGTTCAGTATAGTTCAGAAATCGATATTATCATGCAGAAAAAACATAAATTATTATTGATAAAATGTATATTTACTTACTTTTCATTACAGTTCTTTTTTCATTCATTTTCACATTTATTACTGACCGCACTTCACTGCTTCACGGAGTCCTCAGTGACTCGTTCAGTCCCTACGAAGCAACTTAAGATGGAGCTATTGATAGTCTTTGAAACTGAGCGGCATTTGTTAATGTTGACAAACGGGGGAATAGGTTTACCTTTATCCTTCATTTCCACACTGCTGAGAGCAGAGGGCAGCGCCGTCATTTTCTCTTCATCTGAGTCTGAAGTGTGAATGACTGTGCTTGACTGCGAGGGAAACAACACATGAAAGGGCAGCATTGAGAGAAAATCTGAGCCACCTTATTCAGTCAAACTGAGAGGAAGTTAATTGAATGTTAATGTTAACTAGTGGCAGAAGACTTACACTGCAAGAGTCCAGTCTGTCACACTTGAGTAACAAGGGGATCCTTTGGGACTCTGGCTCATTGTAGGAGGAGCCCTTCACCTCCTCAATGATCTAGGGGACCAGCCGGACAACCAGTAAGAATTGAAAACACATTACACACAACATTTTTTGGTGCAGTTTCCCAAACACAGATTAAGTCTAGTCCTGGGCTAAAAAGATTGATCTTTCTTTTTAGTCCAGGACTATGCTTAATCTGTGTCTGGGAAACCGCTCCATAACACCTACACTCATCCAGCCATACCCTATGTCTCCTAATCCTACTTTCCATTTCTCCTATCCTGATAATAACCTGTTAACAACCACCATTTATATCAGATAGGCTAGGCATGCCTGTTTGGACAATCATGGGCATTACACATCCAAAAAGGCATTTCCTCTTACCCCTCCCTTTGCTCCCCTTCAGTCAATTGCTGTGTCAAACCGTGGGACTATAGTTGCCTTGTCTGAGCCAGAACGGCCCATCGGGCAGGAACCTATCTCCTGTTTCTATAGTGTGAGGCAGTTTGATGTACAAGTACACCCCATGGACAGGACACTAGTCTATCGCAGTCCTCTGTGGGACTATGCTGTAATGACAAACACCTCCAAACCTTCCTCCATTCCTCCGCCTGCTGGCAGCTCTGGAAGCCCATCACCACTGTGTCGGAGCCAGCCATAACCTTGAGCTCGTGCTGCATCTTCTTGTTGTGCTTGGACTTGTAAACCACCTGGCAGCCCTGCAGGTTGAGCTCCAGCAGCGGGTAGAGGTCCTTGGCACATTTGTAGCACTGTGATTCAAAATAGGAAAAGGACATCTGAGCTTGTTGCAGATGTGTGGGAGTAATTTGATGATATCTTCAAAGAAAAGGAAAACCCACACAATGCTCTTGCCAGTATCACTTTGTCTAACATTTTACTAATTTAGCAGCCACTCTTATCCAGAGTGACTTACAGGCGCAATTAGGGTAAAGTGCCTTGCTCAAGGGAACATCGACAGGTTTTTCACCTAGTTGGCTCTGGGATTCGCCCCAGAAACATTTTGGTTATTGACCCAAAACTCTTAAGCACTAGGCTACCTGCCCCTTCACATGTAGCACTAGAAGCAACTTGAAACAGGCAAATAGGATGAACACTTTATGGGCTATTCTGTAAATAAAAAGCCTTAGTATTAGCATAACATCAGCATCAACATGCATCAACATACATTGTTTCATTTAATTTCACCTATATATTTAAATATTTACATGTTTTTGTTACAGGTAATCATAATGCATAATGCATAATAAGCATCATCAACAGGGGGAACATACGCTGATAAGCTGTAGAAAGAATACATTAATTTATAAGACCTGTTCACAGAAAATATAATTGGTCATAAGAAAGGCCTGAGATCAAAGTATATATTCAGACCACTAGGGGTCAATGTTTTTTTTTATTCTGTGAATACTACATAAAACAGAGCCATACAAACCCTTACTTCCTTTATATAACAGACATTTCAAGGTTAATGCCCTTTTTTTACGGCTTTAGTAAGCAACATGGATGAAACACGTTCGAAACACGTTTGTCAACACCTAGCAGATGATCGTACAGTGTGTTTTGTCCTTAAGAATGTGCTTACCAACAGCAGATTGTTGCGGATGAGAAAGAGTTGTTTGGTCCATTGGCCCAGCCATTTCTTCCTCCACAAGTAGCCACAAATGCGTGACTCAGAAGTGGGCCGCAGACAGGGCTGGGAGGCACTCCACTGAATGTAGTGGGCCCGGTCCTTCACAAACTCCTCATCTTCCTCACCGTATGACTCGTAGTGACTGCTGTCTGAGTCACCTTTGTCGAGCACACATGTACACACAGAGGATACATTTCAGTATTCATTTTTTTGACACACCTGTTTGACACCACTTTTCAGAATGTGGTAAAAAGAGATTAAAATCCACAGGACACAACTGTGTAAGTTCGAAGGTTTGAGGATGAAAAATAGCACAAATACATGTATAACACATGAATGGAACTTTCTAATGTAATTCTTTGTCTGTAAAAACGGCACAAGGTTATCTATGAGAGAGAGAGAGAGAGAGAGAGAGAGAGAGAGAGAGAGAGAGAGAGAGAGAGAGAGAGACTGCTGTATCTAATGACTTGTTGAGCATACCTGTGGAGGGATTGACTGGAACAAAAGGCTCAGCCTCCTCGTAGCAGTCCTCATCTAAACCTTCTGGAGGTTGGGGGGGTACCGCCGGCTCCTGGCTCTGAGGTAAGAACACAACAAGTGGTCATGACAGGGAGCCTTCATGACTCACAAGACTGTAGTAGGGCAGTGAGACATGACGTGATCCATGGCTACGTCCCAAATGGCACCCTATTCCCTATTTAGTGCACTACTTTGGACCAGAGCCCATGGTCAAAAGTATTGCACTATGTAGGTAATAGGGTGCCATTTGAGACACAGATGAGATCTATCTGTGCTTCAAAGCCTTTGAACTAGGGCTATCCCCAACTAAAAACAATCTTGGTCAACCGACAGTCTTCTGTTCTTTCGACCAATCGATTGGTCAAAATGTTAAAACTTGTATTTTTCCATATATGTTTGAAAAAATCAACAATATGTAGGCTACTTTGCCTGATGCTTTAAGCTCTGCACTTAAAAATCAAGACACACAAATGACTAAAGAGGGGGGAAAAAAAGACTAACCAGAAGAAAAAAATCTGTTCCCGACCCTCCTCCTGCTGCTGCTGGCCTTCCCAGATTCTGCCATTAAGCTCCTGAAGTTGCCAGTAATAGGCTACACCAGCAGTCTGCAACCTTTTCCATTTGGAGTGCCAAGTTATAGTACCATTTCTACTGATCTGCATGCCAGTTATGATTTTCATATGTACATTTTCGTGGAACAGTTTAATTTAATTTATAATAAAGTCTTCATATCTCAAAATCAATATCATGTGGTTAAATCAAAATTCTATCTAAATGAAAATGATACAAATCTACAAGTAACTTCTATTGCCATTGCCAACATGTAAAAATAGCCTATATAAAGCCCCAAAATAAAAAAATTGCAGCCAGCAGGTAGAAAATATCAATGGATCTAAAAACAGACTTTGTTTTATTGCTTTTTGAGGTGAAGAAAACATTACTTTGAGAAGCTAAGTTCAGACAATCAGATATAGTATCAGATCTCAACTCAACTCCCAGACTAGACCAGAACATTGCCAGGCTGCAGCTGCGTGTGTAAAGTGGTTAAAACTCTGACTATCAACACGAGGTGGTGATTAGCTGGTATTAGTATAGGAAATAGACACTTATCGTTGATAAGGGAAGAGGTCAGAGACCTGGCCGGGTGGTGCCAGAATAACAACCTATCCCTCAACGTAACCAAGACTAAGGAGATGATTGTGGACTACAGGAAAAGGAGGACCGAGCACTCTCATCGACGGGGCTGTAGTGGAGCAGGTTGAGAGCTTCAAGTTCCTTGGTGTCCACATCACCAACAAATTATAATGGTCCAAACACACCAAGACAGTTGTGAAGAGGGCACGACAAAGCCTATTCCCCCTCAGGAAACGAAAAAGATTTGGCATAGGTCCTGAGATCCTCAAAAGGTTCTACAGCTGTAACATCGAGAGCATCCTGACTGGTTGCATCACTGCCTGGTACGGCAATTGCTCGGCCTCCGACCGCAAGGCACTACAGAGGGTAGTGCGTACGGCCCAGTACATCACTGGGGCTAAGATGCCTGCCATCCAGGACCTCTACACCAGGCGGTGTCAGAGGAAGGCCCTAAAAATTGTCAAAGACCCCAGCATCCCAGTCATAGACTGTTCTCTCTACTACCGCATGGCAAATGGTACCGGAGTGCCAAGTCTAGGACAAAAAGGCTTCTCAACAGTTTTTACCCCCAAGCCATAAGACTCCTGAACAGGTAATCAAATGGCTATCCGGACTACTTGCATTGTGCCCCCCCCCAAACCCCTCTTTTACGCTGCTGCTACTCTCTGTTTATCATATATGCATAGCCACTTTAACTATACATACTACCTCAATTGGCCCGACCAACCAGTGCTCCCGCACATTGGGATATCTGCATTGTGTCCAGCCACCCACTACCTGCCGGCCCCTCTTTTACGCTACTGCTACTCTCTGTTCATCATATATGCATAGTCACTTTAACCATATCTACATGTACATACTACCTCAAACAGCCTGACTAACCGGTGTCTGTATGTAGCCTCGCTACTTTTATAGCCTCGCTACTGTTATTTTTTACTGTCTTTTTACTGGTGTTTTTTTTTTTCATTTCTTTACTTACCTATTGTTCACCTAATACCTTTTTTGCACTATTGGTTAGAGCCTGTAAGTAAGCATTTCACTGTAAGGTCTACACCTGTTGTATTTGGCGCACGTGACAAATACACTTTGATTTGATTTGATACATTTTTTTAACTACTTTGCACACGACCACTGCCCGGTTTGAGTAAGAAATCATGAATATATTTACGTGTGAATGCCGTTTATCTTACTGTTGTTCACACTGGAAGATGCTCATTGGAAGTGGTTAGCCAGCCGTGTCGACGGCTGGCTAACTTGGTGATGAGAGTAGGAGAATACGGTGATTTGAGAAGAGTAGTAGGATTGTTTGAAGAGTTTTCTCGATATTTGACTTAGGACAGCTAATCAGCCTTACCAGTGATTGTCTGAGAGGGGAGTTTTCTCCTCTCACCACCTCGTGTTGATAGTCAGAGTTTTAACCACTTTACACATGCAGCTGCAGCCTGGCAATGTTCTGGTCTAGTCTGGGAGTTGAGTTTATTTTATTCACCTCGTGTTGAGGTTCAAAGTTCCAACCATTTCCAACGTGTAGCGACCACTTTTCTGGTCTAATGTTAATCTCAATACCAATCGTTTGATGCACTCTTTCGAAATGGGCGGTTCCATCAGGCTGACTCACTCGGGGCGTGGTTACTTACTGTGCACAGTTTATAGAAGACTCTTATGGCTCCTAAAATCACATTCCTATCTTAACAAAAATAACTTCATCGTTTGTCATATTTCATATACAACGTTAATGATGGAAACTTGACGGATAAAGGGGATTTACTTTCCAAGTTACAGTATTTCTTTTATAACCTTTTTAATGACATCACAAAATAAAAACCAATATGACATTAGTTTTCTATAGATCATCTCTGACCATTCCCCATGTTCTTATGTTAGGAGACCTCTCTGGATCTCCTCTCCTTTAATTTAGGACAGGGTCTGAGCTGTCAAACCGGCCCATTTCCCTCCTCCCCTCTTCTGTGGGTGAGAGAAGGTCTGGTTACTGTCATCCATTGCCAAGCTGATCTGACCCATTCTGATCATCACAGGACAGTCATGACAACTGTAATAATAATAAATTGAATGCATTAACAAATTACCGTAACCAAACAAACATTGTACATTAGAAATGATGGTAATTGTCGATAAATGTACTACTGGTGATACTGGTATGCCATCCCCGCGGACTCCACAATGGATTAGTCCACTCAGACAGGCGTGAATCAGACAGGTGTCTTTTATGCCATATTTTTTTAAATATATATTTGCCACTGCTTGACTAAAAATCTTGGTGGACCAACAGCCTATCAACCAAACAATCGACCAGTTGACTAAATGGGGTCAGCCCTACTTCGCACACTAATAGAATACATACAGGTAATTGCCAAAATAAATGAAACACGTGAGTTGTTTGAGCTGTTATGGTGTGGGGTGCATTTTCCTGGCATGGTTTAGGTCCACTCAACCCCTTACAACCCGTGTAGACTATACAGCGGTAACTCGCCACGTGGCGCTTCGGCCACCCAGGGTGGTTCACTTGTGGGATGCTGGCAGCATATAGCAGAACGTTCGGTTGTGCTTCAATAATTGATCAGAGAAAGTTTGTATGAAGGTCTGGTTATTAAAATGGGTCAATACACTGAACAGAAATATAAATGCAACATTGACAGTAGTGTGAAATCCATAGGCCGAGGGAATTTATTTCAATTGACTGATTTCCTTATTTGAACTGTAAATATTTGAAATTGTTGCATGTTGTATTTATATTTTTGTTTAGTATAGTTTAATACATCTGCGTTTTATGAATTTATTCACAGGTAAATGATAATTGAAGCTTTTTTTAAATTATTAATAGAAATCAAGTTTAAAATCAGAAAATGTATTTAATTGTTTATTTGCATATGATAGCCAATTTCTTTTTAAATACAACACCTTTACACTGAAATGTTCCCGATAATATTTATATTTTTGTAGGGAAAATATTTCCCTATAACTAGTGATTTTAATTTTGATCTCCATTTCCATCATGAATCGGAAACTGAAGAAACTCCTGACTATTGCGGCGATCTGTCAATTGTGGAACCTACAGCAACGGCGCACCATTTGGGTTCAACCCATCCTGATATCCTGAGGCGGTATGGAGAGTACCATCATCTGGTGCAGGAGCTGTGGTTCGACGATGTGTTGTTCCAGGGCTATTTCAGGCTTGATAAAGCCCAGTTCAATGACCTGCTGTCCAGCGTGGGACTTTGCAATGCAAGCATAGACACGACATTTGCAAGAGCAGACACGACATTTGCAAGAGCAGACACGACAATGGCGAGCTGAACGTCTCGCCATTTGCCTAATGTAAATATTGTCAATCAATTCTAGAATCCTGACATGTTATTATCAATTGATAATTATATAATGAATGAGACAATAGCCTCTATGAATAGATAAACAATAACAAAAAGCATTGTAAAGCAAAATGTTTCATAGCCTACATTGAACACATTCTTTATGGGCATTACAGTGCATTCGGAAAGTATTCAGACCCCTTGACATTTTCCACGTTTTGTTATGTCACATCCTTATTCTAAAATGTTTACACACAATACCCCATAATGACAAAGCAAAACAGGTTTTTAGATTTTTTTGCAAATTTATTTGATGAGAAACAGAAATACCTTATTTACATAATTATTCAGATCCTATACTATGAGACTTTCCAGCGGCAGGGACTGGGAGACTCTTCAGGATCGGGGTAATGATGAACTGAGCAAAGTACAGAGATCCTTGATGAAAACCTGCTCCCCTTGAGCGCTCAGGACCTCAGACTGGGGCAAAGTTTCACCTTCCGGGCAACGACCCTAAGCACACAGCCAAGACAATGCAGGAGTGGCTTTAGGACAAGTCTCTCAATGTCCTTGAGTGGCCCAGTCAGAGCCCGGACTTGAACCCGATCAAACATCTCTGGAGAGACCTGAAAATAGCTGTGCAGCGACGCTCCCCATCCAACGTGACCGAGCTTGAGAGGACCTCCAGAGAAGAATGGGAGAAACTCCCCAAATACAGGTGTGCCAAGCCTGTAGCGTCATACCCAAGAAGACTTGAGGCTGCTTCAACAAACATCCCCACTGAGCTAAAAGGTAGAGCTACCGCTTTCAAGGAGCGGGACTCGAACCCAGAAGCTTATAAGAAATCCCGCTATGCCCTCCGACGAACCATCAAACAGGCAAAGCGTCAATACAGGACTAAGATCGAATCGTACTACACCGGCTCCGACGCTCGTTGGATGTGGCAGGGCTTGCAAATTATTACAGACTACAAAGGAATGCACAGCCGCAAGCTGCCCAGTGACACGAGCTTATCAGACGAGCTAAATTACTTCTATGCTTGCTTCGAGGCAAGTAACGCTGAAACATGCATGAGAGCATCAGCTGTTTCGGATGACTGTGTGATCACGCTCTCCATAGCCGATGTGAGTAAGATCTTTAAACAGGTCAACATTCACAAGGCTGAAGGGCCAGACAGAACGTGTACTCCAAGAACGTGTACTCCAAGCATGCGCTGACCAACTGGCAAGTGTCTTCACTAATACATGTTTCAAGCAGACCACCATAGTCCATGTGCCCAAGAGCACTAAGGTAACCTGCCTAAATGACTACCGACCTGTAGTACTCACGTCTGTAGCCATGAAGTGCTTTGAAAGGCTGGTCATGGCCCACATCAACACCATTATCCCAGAAACCCTAGACCCACTCCAATTTGCATACCGCCCCAACAGATCCACAGATGAAGCAATCTCTATTGCTCTCCACACTTCCCTTTCACACCTGGACAAAAGGAACACCTATGTGAGAATGCTATTCATTGACTACAGCTCAGCATTCAACACCATAGTGCCCCAAAGCTCATCACTAAGCTAAGGACCCTGTGACTAAACACCTCCCTCTGCAACTGGATCCTGGACTTCCTGATGGGCCACCCCCAGGTGGTAAGGGTAGGTAACAACACATCCGCCATGCTGATTCTCAACACGGGGGCCCCTCAGGGGTGTGTGCTTAGTCCCTTCCTGTACTCCCTGTTCACTCATGACTGGACGGCCAGGCACAACTCCAACACCATCATTAAGTTTGCTGATGACACAACAGTACAGTGGTAGGCCTGATCACCGACAACGATGAGACAGCCTATAGGGAGGAGGTCAGAGACCTGGCCGTGTGGACAACAACCTCTCCCTCAACGTGATCAAGACAAAGGAGATGATTGTGGACAACAGAATAAGGAGGACCGAGCAAGGCCCCATTCTCATCGACGGGGCTGTAGTGGAGCTGGTTGAGAGCTTCAGGTTCCTTGGTGTCCACATCACCAACAACCTTTTATGTTCCAAGCACACCAAGACAGTAGTGAAGAGGCCACGACAAAACCTATTTCCCCTCAGGAGACTGAAAAGATTTGGCATGGGTCCTCAGATCCTCAAAAAGTTCTACAGCTGCACCATCGAGTGCTTCCTGACTGGTTGCAGTACATCACTGGGGCCAAGCTTCCTGTCATCCAGGATCTCTTTACCAGGCGGTGTCAGAGGAAGGCCCTAAAAATTGTCAAAGACTCCAGCCACCCTAGTCATAGACTGTTCTCTCTCCGACCGCATGGCGAGCGATACCGGAGCGCCAAGTCTAGGTCCAAAAGGCTTCTCAACAGCTTCTACACCCAATCCATAAGACTCCTGAACACCTGAACAGCTAATCAAATGGCTACCCAGACTATTTGCATTGCCCCCCTCCCCTATATTACGCTGCTGCTATTCTCTGTTTATTATCTATGCATAGTCACTTTAACTCTACATGTACATAATACCTAATTTATCTCGACTAACCGGTGCACCTGCACATTGACTCTGTACCGGTACCCCCTGTATATAGCCTCGCTATTGTTATTTTACTGCTGCTCTTTAATTATTTATTAGTTTTATTTCTTATTTTTTACTTGTCTATTTTTTGCGTAACACGTATTTTTCTTAAATGCCCTTGGTTAAGGGCTTGTAAGTCAGCATTTCACTGTAAGGTGAATGTGACAAATAAATGTTGATTTGATTTGATTGGAAAAGTTGCATTGTGGTCTAATTGTCTTCAGACCATAAGAGGCTACCGAAAGCTCATATAGTGGGTGACATCATCAGCACTCCGCCCACAAGTCTCCAGAAAACGCGTGTTTTGGGAGCGAGGCACTTTTTCTTTTTTTTCTTCTTTTTTTAAATAGTTATTTTTTAAATAATTGTACATTTATTTTAAATTGTATTTTTTTACCCCTTTTTCTCCGCAATTTCGTGGTATCCAATTTGGTACCTACAGTCTTGTCTCTTCGTTGCAACTCTCGTATGGACTCAGGAGAGGCGAAGGTCGAGAGCCGTGCATCCTCCGAAACACAACCCAACCAAGCCGAACTGCTTCTTGACACAATGCCCACTTAACACGGAAGCCAGGCTCACCAATGTGTCGGAGGAAAAACAGTACACCTGGCGACTGTGTCAGCGTACACTGCGCCCGGCCCGCCACAGGAGTCGCTAGTGCTTTATGGGACAAGGATATCCCTGCCGGCCAAACCCTCCCCTATCCCGGACGATGCTAGGCCAATTGTGCGCTGCCCAATGGGTCTCCCAGTCGCGGCTGGCTGCGACAGAGCCTGGACTCGAACCCAGAATCTCTAGTGGCATAGCGTGCACTAACCCGGCCCGCGACAGGAGAGAAAGGCTGCGCCACTCGGGAGGCCCGCACCTTTTCATTATAACGTTGGAGGAAATACGTTCCTATATTATATTCCTATTCTTTTTTTTTTAGGGAGTAGATCAGCTTTAATATTGCAGGTAGATTGTACCTTCCATCAATGTAATTGTCTGCATCACTTCCAATCCCCCATATATTTTTTTGCAAATATGTTCCCATGGTGTTTGAGGAACTTGTTTGCTGGCCTCATAAATGCTAGCTAATATTTCGCTACGGAAGTGAAAGAGAGTCTTAAGTGGATTTGCGAGAGAATTGTGGGCCGAGTTTGATTGTAAACACAGCAGCCTCCTATGGGTTCTTCAAAAGTGCTCCTTCTCTTGGGGTTCTGGCCCTACTTCCTGAGTGTGTGCGTGCATGTGTGCATGAGTGTGTCTGTGTTTGTTTATGTAGCCTGGTAATTTTAGTGTGTGTGTGTGTGTGCGTGTGTGTGTCCACAGAACGGAAGGCTACCGCTGAGCTCATGGTCTCCGGGGGGGTTCTGACTCGGACCGTCGGACTTCCTCTTCTCCTCCTCTGTGTGGGTATTCTATCACTCCATCACGTAGACAAATGTAATTGTGACATGAACATCCACTTCCTCTACTCTGGCTCCATCTCCACCAATGGGATCATTGATGAAGAGGAGATGGCCTCTCGCATAAACAGAGCATTTCCTCTTTAGCTGATACTACCCCTGGTTCCCTCAACCGTTCATTCCCACTTTGATCCTCAGCATAAACCCTGATTATGAATCCCCATGCTGGGATTTTCTGTGGCCCTGTCAATAGGCCGGAGGAGGCCGTAGGAACAGAGTTCCATACAGCAGAGAAGGGAGGCTCAGTTTACAGTGGCTGAGCTGATTATCTCTGGAGTAGGCTACACCCTTTTTGTTGTCTATTTTGGGTCGCTCCCCCTGCCAACTTGAAAAAGCCCCCGTTCGAGGCAGTAGCGTGCCCTCTGACCTTTTGTACTCCTCAACCCTCGACGAGACGTGGCTGGACCTCACCAAACCTCAGCAGGGCCAGGGACTCTCTCATTAGCAGCCCACATCACAGACTGCCACCCCCTTCCTCCCCCTTGTTCCCCTCGTGCCCCTCAGCTACTAGTGCTGCATGGCCCAGCACTTTCCCTTGTCATTATGTTCACAGGCTCTAGCAAAGGCCCTGCAAAGAATGCTGTCACTGGATCTTCACCTCCCTGCTGCAACTTTCTCTCCCAGTCATCTGAAGAGGAGCAGAGGACCCAGAGTCTCTTCATCCCACCTGAATTTTCTCCCAACATTCAAAAATGTCTGCCGCGTCACATAATCAAAATGGTTAACAAGTGCTGCAGATATTTTTTGGTGACACAATAAACAGTCTTCTCTGAATTTAGAAAGCAAACCTATTCTTACAACGTCGCTCAGGTGTTTCCCTTTTTAGTTGAAACATTTTATAAAGCAGGCCAAATGAGTCCTGTGAATGTTCGTCTCACATTCTTGTGTGATAAAAGCACACTAAATTGTACCTGAGGCAGCTAATTACAACATCTCAGGACTCCAACAACAAGACACCCCTTTTCAGATATCTGTCCCACCACAGTTGAGCAGCCCTATCTTAAATGGCCAAATGTCCAATTGATTTCAAATGCACTGGAAAAAAATATCACAAAACCAAAGATACACATCAACTATAATGAATCACATATACCCAAAATATCCTGGCAACAGTGTATCTCTGGCCAAGCTTATTAGTGCACGTTTTTGTATTGAATCCAGTCACTAAACAAATTGGTGAATAATTTTGTCTATGGAGTTCAATACAGGGTGTTAGTGGAGGAATGCGCACTAACGCCCTGGACCAGAGCTAGCAACTGCCATGGCAGGTGTTATGATAAGCACGTACCCCTTTCCGTAGCCATTCGGTAGAGGCAGAGGATAAGGTTTCCTTGGCTGAGTCCGGGTCTGGTCCTGACTGGAACAGACTAACTGGGGGTAAAGGTCACAGCCAGGTCACAGGTTAAATGTCAGATGTCACAGGAAATTGCACCTGTATCACCTCCACCTCAATAAACCAGTGACAAAATCAAATGCACATACTGACGAGAGAAATACCTGTGCCTGACAGCTGGGTTTCCCTGAGATCATTGCTTGGGGACCCTGATGGACAGCTCATGATCATATACTCAGCATCCTCGACTGGAACACAGGAATACAGACACACAAAATATCTCAATGGATGGGTCATCAGATCTAAGTCCTATTCCTAGTCAGATGTTTCCAAAATATGTCAGTATCCAGAATTCCAGTTATCCAAGACTCTATTTAACAGTTTGTTAATAGTTTTTGGGCCATATACTGAACAACTGTATGGTGCATCGATTCCTCCTTATTAACCTTGTGTAGCACCATGTGATAAATCATCCACATATCTTTATTCTTCAGGCAAACATGGGCCTCTCTCTTAAAATGATAAAACAGACATATGTTGCATCCCAAACATCACCCTATTCCCTTTATAGTGCACTACTTTTGACCAGAGCCCTTTGTGCCCTATATAGTACCTATGTGCCTGGGTCAAAAGTAGTGCACCATAAAGGGAATAGGATGCCATTTGGGATGCAGGCATGGTCCATGGAGTTTGGATGACTGCACTCAGGCAGATTCATCTCCTGGCCAGAGATGAGAGGCTGGAGAAGACTTGGAGCATCAGGAATCCTGCTGGTCGCGCTACAAGAAGCGTGCTCTCTGTCATCCATGGCCCAGATTTTCCTTCCACACCGACACAGTGGCCAGCAGGTTAACAGAGACACAGCGGTACTTTACAAGGACAGGGGAATCTCCTATTAAATTAAGCAGATATCTGCACTATGTTGTCATTACAGCCAATTCCAGATACAACAGCGTGTTTATTGAATGGTCAGATGCATGATGATTGTATTCTAATTAGCATCAGTGGAGGTAAAGGTAGCAAGAGTGGCAACAACAGTAGAATAGTAGTTAGTATTGTTTTGTTATAAGGGTTGTTAACTAACATTTTCTGTTGAGCAACACAGAAGGATTGGCTACTCCTGGAATCAACAATAAAACACTGCCCAAGGTCGAGTTCGCTGGAGAGGCATTGTTGATGGCCTATGCTCTACATGGGACAATGAACCTATATGTAAAGTGCCGAGTGAAAGTCTACACACCCCTTGCACAGTCTTCACATTTTGCTGCCTCAAAATAGTATATAAAAAAGGGATTGTTTTTTTTCTACAGATCTTCACAACTTACTCTACATTTTCAAAGTGAAAAAAAGTTATAGAACATTTTCCAAATGAATAACAAATTATAAGAATAATAAGATGTCTTGATTGCGTATGTCTTCACACCCTAGAGTTAATATTCAGTTAATACATGGTGGAAGCACATTTGGCAGCCATTACAGCTGTGAATCATTTGGAATAGTATTCTACCAACTTTGCACAACATTTAGGGAAACATATATCCATAGTTTTTTTGTCAAAATTGCTCAAAGTCAGTAAATTTGGTTGGGAATCATTGATGGACAGCAATATTTAAACCTTGTCTGATTTTCAAGCAAATTTAAGTCAGGACTGAGACCAGACAACTCAGGAACACTCAACACTTCTTAGAAAGCCATTCGGGTGTGTCTTTGCCATTAAAATGTGTGTAATTTTCTCGCTGAAAAATGCAACTCTATAGAGCCCCATAATATGAGTCATAATACCCATAAAACCTAGCGGTAAAACACGGAAATGTTCCAATCGTTTTTTTCACCATCCATTTTATCCATTGTGGATTTTAGAAACACTTCAAATAAGGGCTGTGTTTCGTGTAGGCTACCCTTTGAAAACTGTGTAAATCTCTCTCGGGCATATTCACCTGTATCCCCCCCAGCCAGAGCCACCTTTAAACTGGTGTATTGTGTGCTCTCCGTCTGGTCTTGGTCAGTACCCGTGCTGCAGCATTCTGTATGTTTTCCAGTTGACCACAGCTGCTAATGTGGCTATCATACAGAACTACAAATGCCTGTCTCAAGCTTCACGTCACTCACAAGGGCCATGCTGATCTCAACGAGACTGCTGAATTGATGCAAAGGTAAGAATCTCTAGATTAACTATCTAATGTTAGCTACATTTAGTAATTAATAAATAGGCTAAAGTTGTTTAAATGTACAATTCTGTGAACTGTCTTGGGCAAGTTTTAAATAGCAAATGCATGTTATCTAGCTACAGTGAGGGAAAAAAGTATTTGATCCCCTGCTGATTTTGTACGTTTTCCCACTGACAAAGATATGATCAGTCTATAATTTTAATGGGAGATTTATTTGAACAGTGAGAGACAGAATAACAACAAAAATATCCAGAAAAACGCATGTGAAAAACTTTATAAATTGATTTGCATTTTAATGAGGGAAATAAGTATTTGACCCCTCTGCAAAACATGACTTAGTACTTGGTGGCAAAACCCTTGTTGGCAATCACAGAGGTCAGACGTTTCTTGTAGTTGGCCACCAGGTTTGCACACATCTCAGGAGGGATTTTGTCCCACTCTTCTTTGCAGATCTTCTCCAAGTCATTAAGATTTCGAGGCTGACGTTTGGCAACTCGAACCTTCAGCTCCCTCCACAGATTTTCTATGGGATTAAGGTCTGGAGACTGGCTAGGCCACACCAGGACCTTAATGTGCTTCTTCTTGAGCCACTCCTTTGTTTCCTTGGCCGTGTGTTTTGGGTCATTGTCATGCTGGAATACCCATCCACGACCCATTTTCAATGCCCTGGCTGAGGGAAGGAGGTTCTCACCCAAGATTTGACGATACATGGCCCCGTCCATCGTCCCTTTGATGCAGTGAAGTTGTCCTGTCCCCTTAACAGAAACCCCCCCCCCAAAGCATAATGTTTCCACCTCCATGTTTGACGGTGGGAATGGTGTTCTTGGGGTCATAGGCAGCATTCCTCCTCCTCCAAAAACGGCGAGTTGAGTTGATGCCAAATAGCTCCATTTTGGTCTCATCTGACCACAACACTTTCACCCAGTTGTCCTCTGAATCATTCAGATGTTCATTGGCAAACTTCAGACGGGCATGTGTAACCCTCTCACCAGACTCGAATTTGACTCTCACGATATTAGCTTACATAGCATGGGATGCTAGGTGAGAAGGACATCTCCAATAAGAATTCCTATTGTAAATATCTAGGGTTATGACAATAGGGTATTAACTTCAGATGAAATGATTATAGGTTTCTGTTATTGTTTTTGGATAATCTATCCCATGCATTCAATTAGATTAAAACACTAAATGACTCCACCAAGACAACATAAATAAGGTTCAAATGTGTATTGTTAAATTTTTCTTATCACAACATCAAAAGAAATAAAAATAATAAACCCCAAATGAGTCGTGCACAACCCATGTCCAAATTATTTCACCCTTGCTTAATTTACCCGTTGGCGCGCGTTGGAGATCAAAAAAAAAGAGGGTCGACAAACATAAAGTCCAGAAGCACCTCACGTTGTGGTTACTCACGAATGTAGATATTTCTCCAGTGAAGTATGACAGTTCCATGCAGGTTTTCCTCACGTGCTCCACAGCAACCGACACCCCATGGGAACATGAACTCTCCAAGCCCTCCCAAGAAATTATCTCCTGGTGTCTCACGATGCTAGGCTAACCTCAAGACTGTCGACCTCCACAACGAGACGGTAGCTTCAGTCTTCACTGAGTCCTCTCAACAAAAAAATACAACAACTCTCCTATAAAATAAAATTGGTATTTCCATTCATATATTAATAGGTAGGTAACTTGTTCTACACTTTTTTTGTTGTCTTCTCTTACAATTTCTCTTCACCAACGGTCATAATCTCGGCATCTATCCTTTCTCCACCAACGGTCATAATCTCAGCATCTATCCTTTCTCAACCAACGGTCCTCCCTTATTTTCCCTCTCTTTTTTCTTTTATATCCCAGGCCTCCCGTTAACCAGGTCAACTCTCCCATTGGCCACAACTTAACAAGTGACCGGTCAAAACATTAATTCGAAAGTAAACCAACTTATTCACTTATACTTTAAATAAATATTTATTCAAAATAAATGCATTAACAATACTACAATTAAGAATCAATTTAAATCGCCTGTTAACATTTTATACTAATTAATTATAACAAATAACTCAATACTTGGTTCTAACAAGGGTATTACACATGTATATGTGCTTTCTTGAGCAGGGGGGACCTTGCGGGCGCTGCAGGATTTCAGTCCTTCACGGCGTAGTGTGTTACAATTTTGTTTCTTGGTGACTATGGTCCCAGCTGCCTTGAGATCATTGACAAGATCCTCCCGTGTAGTTCTGGGCTGATTCCTCACCGTTCTCATGATCATTGCAACTCCACGAGGTGAGATCTTGCATGGAGCCCCAGGCCGAGAGAGATTGACAGTTCTTTTGTGTTTCTTCTATTTGCGAATAATCGCACCAACTGTTGTCACCTTCTCACCAAGCTGCTTGGCGATGGTCTTGTAGCCCATTCCAGCCTTGTGTAGGTCTACAATCTTGTCCCTGACATCCTTGGAGAGCTCTTTGGTCTTGGCCATGGTGGAGAGTTTGGAATCTGATTGATTGATTGCTTCTGTGGACAGGTGTCTTTTATACAGGTAACAAACTGAGATTAGGAGCACTCCCTTTAAGAGTGTGCTCCTAATCTCAGCTCGTTACCTGTATAAAAGACACCTGGGAGCCAGAAATCTTACTGATTGAGAGGGGGTCAAATACTTATTTCCCTCATTAAAATGCAAATCAATTTATAACATTTGTCACATGCGTTTTTCTGGATTTTTTTGTTGTTATCCTGTCTCTCACTGTTCAAATAAACCTACCATTAAAATTATAGACTGATCATTTCTTTGTCAGTGGGAAAACGTACAAAATCAGCTGGGGATCAAATACTTTTTTCCCTCACTGTAGATAGTTGGCTGTGCTAGAACTGATATAATCACACTAGCTAATTGTTTCAATGCACCTTCCAAATGTGAAATTA
Organism: Brachymystax lenok tsinlingensis; assembly: GCA_030435695.1. Classification (NCBI taxonomy): domain Eukaryota; kingdom Metazoa; phylum Chordata; class Actinopteri; order Salmoniformes; family Salmonidae; genus Brachymystax; species Brachymystax lenok. The sequence goes on from CM059819.1 coordinate 44,100,297, forward strand.
TAAGACAAAAAGGACACTGTTCCTTAATGTTCTCTTTGTTTTGAAGGTTTCTAGCTAGCTGGCTAATCTCGTTCCCAGAGACTTCCGCCCAAATACGCTGTGTGCAATAGCCTGTGGACGAGGTTACTAGCTAACAAACTTTTTGCGAGGGAATGCAAAGCATTTTAAGAGGGAACGCAAAGAATTTTACGAGGGAACGCAAAGCATTTTACGAGGGAACGCAAATAATTTGCTTTTTGTTGTGTCCCTTCAGGTGTTCTGTAGTAATGGCTGCCAAAGGTGCTTCCACCAAGTATTCTCTGGGGTGTGAAGACATACGCAATCAAGACATTTTCTGTTTTTTTTTAGTTAATTTGGAAGATATGTTTCACTCAGAAATGTGGAGTAGGTTGTGTAGAACTGCAGGGGAAAAAATCGAATTGAATCTCCTTTTAAACTTTATTTTAAGGCACCAAAATGTGAAGACTGTGCAAGGGGTGTTTAGGCTCACTAGGCACTGTAAGTAACAACAACAGTGACCTACCAGGGGTGTCTTGCAGCTTGGACAGCAGCTCTGAGACTGACTTCTTTTGGGCCTGAGCGATGTAGCTGAGGTTCTCACTGTCCAGCACCACCAGGAAGGAGTGCAGATCTGTGATCAGCCGGTTCAGCACTGCGGACACAATAGGGGGTGTATTCATTAGTGAAATAAGGAAAACGACTTCCTATCGAGTGGTTGTCAAAACACCCATGAATCTCTATGACCAAAGGTTCTATAGTTGCTTCAGGAAGATGTCAGACAAAAATATTAGGATGGAAGTAAATGTAAGTAAGTATAACTTCATAACGGATCATGTAAAAATAATACAGTTATGAGGAATATGTTAGTTAATGTAAAGACAAATGATTCTCCATATTGTTTGGTAAAAAAGTACAATTTCGAAAATAGCTATTTAACAAGCTAGCTAAATAGCTAACATTTGCCAACTAGCTATACATTCATCTTTATACAGTTGAAGTCAGAAGTTTACATACACCTTAGCCAAATATATTTAAACTCACACACAAATTTCACAATTCCTGACATTTAATCCTAGTAAAGATTCCTTGTTTTAGGTCAAGTTAGGATCACCACTTATTTTAAGAATGTGAAATGTCAGAATAATAGTTGAAAGAATTAGTCTTTCATCACATTCCCAGTGGGTCAGACGTTTACATACACACAATTAGTATTTGGAAGCATTGCCTTTAAATTGTTTAACTTTGGTCAAACGTGTCGAGTAGCCTTCCACAAGCTTCCCACAATAAGTTGGGTGAATTTTGGCCCATTCCTCCTGACAGAGCTGGTGTAACTGAGTCAGGTTGGAAGGCCTCCTTGCTCGCACACGCTTTTTCAGTTCTGCCCACAAATGTTCTATAGGATTGAGGTCAGGGCTTTGCGATTGCCACTCCAATACCTTGACTTTGTTGTCCTTAAGCCATTTTGCCACAACTTTGGAAGTATGCTTGGGGTCATTGTCCATTTGGAAGACCGATTTGCGACCAAGCTTTAACTTCCTGACTGATGTCTTGAGATGTTGCTTCAATATATCCACATAATTTTCTTTCCTCATGATGCCATCTATTTTGTGAAGTGCACCAGTCGCTCCTGCAGCAAAGCACCCCCACAACATGATGATGCCACCCCGTGCTTCACGGTTGGGATGGTGTTCTTCGGCTTGCAAGCATCCCCTTTCCTCCAAACATACGATGGTTTCATCAGACCAGAGGACATTTCTCCAAAAAGTATGATCTTTGTCCCCATGTGCAATTGCAAACCGTAGTCTGGCTTTTTTATGGCGGTTTTGGAGCAGTGGCTTCTTCCTTGCTGAGCGACCTTTCAGGTTATGTCGATATAGGACTCGTTTAACTGTGGATATAGATATTTTTGTACCTGTTTCCTCCAGCATCTTCACAAGGTCCTTTGCTGTTGTTCTGGGATTGATTTGCACTTTTCGCACCAAAAGTACATTCATCTCTAGGAGACAGAACGCGTCTCCTTCCTGAGCGGTATGGCGGCTGCATGGTCCCATGGTGTTTATACTTGCGTATTATTGTTTGTACAGATGAACGTGGTACCTTCAGCTGTTTGAAAATTGCTCCCAAGGATGAACCAGACTTGTGGAAGTCTACAATTATTTTCTGAGGTCTTGGCTGATTTCTTTAGATTTTCCCATGATGTCAAGCAAAGAGGCACTGAGTTTGAAGGTATGCCTTGAAATACATCCACAGGTACACCTCCAATTTACTCAAATGATGTCAATTAGCCTATCAGAAGCTTCTAAAGCCATGACACCATTTCCTGGAATTTTCCAAGCTGTTTAAAGGCACAGTCATATTAGTGTATGTAAACTTCTGACCCACTGGAATTGTGATATTTTTTTTATATTTTTTTATTTCACCTTTATTTAACCAGGTAGGCAAGTTGAGAACACGTTCTCATTTACAACTGTGACCTGGCCAAGATAAAGCAAAGCAGTTTGACACATACAGCAACACAGAGTTACACATGGAGTAAAACAAACATACAGTCAATAATACAGTAGAAAAAAAACCAGAATCTATACACAAAGAGTGCAAATGAGGTAGGATAAGGAAGGTAAGACAATAAATAGGCTATGGTGGCAAAGTAATTACAATATAGTAATTTAACACTGGAATGGTAAATGTGCAGTAGATGAATGTGCAATGTAGAAAAAACTGGGGTGCAGAGGAACAAGATAAATAAATAAATACGGTAGGGGATGAGGTAGTTGGTTGGGCTATTTACAGATGGGCTATAAACAGGTACAGTGGTCTGTGAGCTGCTCTGACAGCTGGTGCTTAAATCTGGTGAGGGAGATAAGTGTCTCCAATTTCAGGGATTTTTGTAGTTCATTCCAGTCATTGGCAGCAGAGAACTGGAAGGAGAGTCGGCCAAAGGAGGAATTGGCTTTGGGGGTGACCAGTGAGATATACCTGCTAGAGCGCGTGCTACAGGTTGGTGCTGCTAAGGTGACCAGCGAGCTGAGATAAGGTGGGACTTTACCTAGCAGGGACTTGTAGATGACCTGGAGCCAGTGGATATGGCGACGAGTGTAAAAGCGAAGGCCAGCCTACGAGAGCGTACAGGTCGCAGTGGTGGGTGGTATATGGGGCTTTGGTAACAAAACGGATGGCACTGTGATAGACTGCATCCAATTTGTAGAGAGTAGAGTAGAGTATTGGAGGCTATTTTGTAAATGACATCACCCGAAGTCGAGGATCGGTAGGATGGTCAGTTTTACGAGGGTATGTTTGGCAGCATGAGTGAAGGAAGCTTTGTTGCGAAATAGGAAGCCAATTCTAGATTTAATTTTAGATTGGAGATGTTTGATGTGAGTCTGGAAGGAGAGTTTACAGTCTAATCAGACACCTAGGTATTTGTAGTTGTCCACATAATCTAAGACAGAACCGTCCAGAGTAGTGATGCTGGGCCAGGGGGGACAGGTGCGGGCAGCGATCGGTTGAAGAGCATGCATTTAGTTTTACTTATGCGTTTAAGAGCAATTGTAGGCCACGGAAGGAGAGTTGTATGGCATTGAAGCTCGTCTGGAGGGTAGTTAACACAGTGTCCAAAGAGGGGCCAGAAGTATACAGAATGGTGTCGTCTGCGTACAGGTGAAGCAGAGACTCCCCTGCAGCATAAGTGACATCATTGATGTATACAGAGAAGAGAGTCGGCCCAAGAATTGAACCCTGTGGCACCCCCATAGAGACTGCCAAAGGCCCGGACAACAGGCCCTCTGATTTGACACACTGAACTCTATCAGAGAAGTAATTGGTGAACCATGCGAGGCAGTCATTTGAGAAACCAAGGCTGTCGAGTCTGCCGATAAGGATGTGATGATTGACAGAGTCGAAAGCCTTGGACAGATCAATGAAAACGGCTGCACAATAATGTCTCTTATCGATGGTGGTTATGATGTCATTTAGGACCTTGAGCGTGGCTGAGGTGCACCCATGACCAGCCCTGAAACCAGATTGCATAGCAGAGAAGGTACGGTGGGATTCGAAATGGTTGGTAATTTGTTTGTTAACTTGGCTTTCAAAGACCTTAGAAAGGCAGGGTAGGATAGATATAGGTCTGTAGCAGTTTGGGTCAAGAGTGTCTCCCCCTTTGAAGAGGGGGGATGACCGCAGCTGCTTTCCAGTCTTTGGGAATCTCAGACGTCACGAAAGAGAGGTTGAACAGGCTAGTAATAGGGGTTGCAACAATTTCGGCAGATCATTTTAAAAAGAAAAGTTCCAGATTGTCTAGCCTGGCTGATTTGTAGGGGTCCAGATTTCGCAGCTCTTTCAGAACACCAGCTAACTGGATTTGGGAGAAGGAGAAATGGGGGAGGCTTGGGCGAGTTACTGAGGGGGGTGCAGGGCTATTGACCGGGGTAGGGGTAGCCAGGTGGAAAGCATGGCCAGCCGTAGAAAAATGCTTATTGAAATTCTCAATTATTGTGGGTTTATCGGTGGTGACAGCGTTTCCTATCCTCAATGCAGTGGGCAGCTGGGAAGAGGTGCTCTTATTCTCCATGGACTTTACAGTGTCCAGAACTTTTTGGAGTTTGTGTTACAGGAGGCAAATTTCTGCTTGAAAAAGCTAGCCTTGGCTTTCCTAACTGCCAGTTTATATTGATTCCTTACTTCCCTGAAAAGTTGCATATCACGAGGGCTGTTCGATGCTAATGCAGAACGCCACAGGATGTTTTTGTGCTGGTCAAGGGCAGTCAGGTCAGTGAATACAGTGAATTATACAGTGAATTATACAGTGAATTATAAGTGAAATAATCTGTCTGTAAACAATTGTTGGAAAAATTACTTGTGTCATGCACAAACCGATAGTTTGTTAACAAGAAATTTGTGGAGTGGTTGAAAAACAAGTTTTAATGACTCCAACCTAAGTGTATGTAAACTTCCGACTTCAACTGTATATGGGCGTTTGACATTTGAATGAATTGTAAATTGTGTTATTTCATGTTTTACAGACTCCTGAGCAAATCAGAAAACCAGGCTGTCATCTTGTGAAACCCAGTGGATTCAAATAACCTAGCTAGTTAGCTAACTAAAGCAGTTACTAGAAATATAATGTACAATTTTGTTCTTTATTGTAGTAATGTAACGTTAATTGAGGATATTTGCCATTGCAGCTAACATAACAGTACCTAACTCTTGCTTATTGTGGAGGATAAAAATACCTGTATGCTTTGGACCCTAAAATATTTGGTATAAATATTAGATCAGAACAGCGGTTTTAATTGTTCTATCTACAATTCTTCTACTGGTAATGACTGAGTGAAGGAAATGCGACTGTTACATGTCAAACTGCTATAGAGTGAAAGTCCGGCTTCCGCAGGCTACTACTCCACATGAACCACAGCCAGAGGATTGGTACATTACAGGCACATTGTTGTTCTGCTGTTCTCATTTGTTACTCATATGGTAAGTATGTATTTGTTGCATGAGAAATATAAGGAAAGATATTACTGCCGCCAGTACAGCCATTGTGAAAAATACAAGGCTCGTTGTCAAAGAATTGCGTGGTATCTGTTGGAAGTTTCTGATGTGCGCGAGTGATGTAGTGGTGTCCCATTCCCTAGGCCAGGGGTTCCCAAACTTTTTTGGTCCACGACCCCATTTTGATATATGAAAATTCTCACGACCCCAACCATGTGAAAATTACATAATTAACAGCCAATGTTAACTTTTTTTATTTGGGGCTAGGGCAGTCAATTGAAAAACATTCTAACAGTATTTCAGATTTACTCAACTCACCATCACATACTTTTAATGTGGGGCTATAACAGTCAATTTCAAATGAGTCTGACATAATGTCCCTTATCTCACCACCACTAATGAGATGGTTGTGCTTGATGCATGTCATGTACTATCTTCTCAAAGTCAGGGGGCATGGTCGACAGGACATACCTCATCTCTGCTGTCACATCCATATTTTATCGATATTTGGTTTTAATGCAGACGAGAGCACTGAATCCAGCTTTACACAGATCTGAGCTGGCAAAGGGTACCATGAGTGTTAAATGCTCAGAGGGAGACAGCAGGGTATTCCTTTTGAATCAGGAACCAAAACTCCTCCGTAGTGACTCATGAATGCGTTGTCTGCAGCAGTCGGTCACATGACAGATCGATCAGCTGTTCGGTTTCACTTACCGGCATGTCAATTGAGCCATGATCACAGTCAAATGGATTGAAAAGTAGGTCCCAAAGTGCTCTTCCAAGAATTGGAGGTGAGCAGTCATCACTTGTGGGACACTTACTGATGCTGTCAGAAACATGCACAGACGAGGGAAGGGGGCATGGTTCGCTTTTAATTAAGGAGCGGTGGGGCGCTAGTGCCCCATTCTTGACAACATCCGGAAAAATGTTTAGACTCTTGGCTATCTCACAGCATTGTCAGATTTCAAAAAGTCTTTACGGCGAAAGCATAACATTTGATTGTCTGAGGACAGCGCCCCGTGTACTTCCTCCATTAGCATAATAATAAAACCAGCGCGGGTGTCACAAAACACATAAAAAGAGCTAAAATAAATCCGAGGCGCAAGCTCCACTGATATAAACTTCCTGTATTCATCTAGTTTTCAAGATAAATGCATAAATCCTTGTCTAAAGACGGTTGACATCTAGTGGAAGCCATAGGTACTGCAACCTGGGAGCTGGAATTCAGCAGATTCTATAGAAACTCATTGGAAAATGAGAAAGCTCACAAAATGACATTTTCTTGGATGGATTTTGCTTGGATATTCGCCTGCCATATCAGTTCTGTTATACTCACAGACATTATTTTAATAGTTTTAGAAACTTCAGAGTGTGTTCTATCCAATACCACTAATTATGTGCATATCCTAGCTTCTGAGCCTGAGTACCAGGCATTTTACTTTGGGCACGCCAGACTCTCCAAACACTGATGCCGCTACCTAACAGGTTAAAAGACTCTCTCCAATAAGAATTCTTTCCTCTGAATCCACTAATTCGGTCTCTCATCTGTAGAATGTTCCCCTGCATGCTTGCGTTCAGTTCATTAATTTTCCCAAATATGTCTGTTACATAGGCAAGGAGACACATTTTCTTGTCATTACACAGAAAGTCAAGCAAATCAGTTTTTTTTGCATCCATCATTTGTGAATGACAACAGTTCTTCTCTTTAATGCGAAAAATCTTTCCAACATTCCCCCTCGATAACCACCAAGCCTCGGTGTGCAGCTTGGTAAGCGTGAAATAGAACATTGTCATGCTCTGATCCAAAATTTCCACATTTATCTCAGAGTTCTGTGCTCAGATCTTTTGCCGGCAGTTGATCACAGTGTATCATACAATGCGTCCATATGGCAGAGGGAGACACATTCATAACTAGAGTGCAGAGGCCTGCATGCCGTCCCAACATCTGTGGAAAAGCCCACCATTCGATCCCATGGAATCTGTTTTTTGTCAATATAGCCACACAGCACACGGAACATCCCCTGTGCCATTTAATGCTCGGGAATCGTGAGACAGAACAATTTGTCCTCGGGAATAGCATCCCCCTACATGTATAGTGAACTAAAGTCAATGCGGGGAAGGGAGTTTTTTAGTCATTCAGTCAGTTTCCTCTTGTATGCTAGCAATAGCATAAATTCTTTGTTTAACAGTGTCATCTGACAAAGGTATTGATGTGAGTTTCTGTGCCTCTGCCTCCCCACACATCATTTTTATTTTTGTTTTTATTTTTAAGGTTAACCCATTACAATGATTTTGAGATACAAAGACGATATTATATATTTTTGTATATTCTTTGTTGTTTTCAGGATTTTGCTAATTCTCTCGCGACCCCAGTTTCACATCAGGTGACTCCACATGGGGTTAGGACCCCCATTTGGGAACCGCTGCCCAAGGCCTTATTTCTCTACCACTAGTTGCTCCGTTTTCGATTGCCACTCCCCCACCGAGGGACACTCAAAAACAAGGGTGAGGGCTAAGTGGGAGGTATTGGGATTGAGCCATTAATGACTAGGACCTTCTGAAGTCAAGGGCCCGGTTACATCTTAAGTGGGCCCTAGGCCAGTATTCATAAATTGTCTCAGTATTCATAAGGGTGCGGCCTCAGCTCCATGCGCTGATTTTTTATTTGTACTTGTACGCTGATTTGTCCTGCATGGTTTGCATTCACCGGGTAGCTGTTTATGCACCGGTGACTTTAGTACTTTGATGTCAGCGTTTGAAGTCGGCCTGGTTGTGCCTTGTAGCCTGTATTTAGCTCTAATATGTCTTTATATTTCTTAAAGTTGTCTCAAGATGTTAATGGTTTCGATTTATAAGCAATTATCCTTTCATGTAGTTGATTTATTTAAAGACAATTTCGTTGTGGTGAAACACTTTTTCTTTGACATTTAACTTGCATTTGTTTGTTTGTTTACGAATTCAGTCAGAACCCTTTTTTAATATTATTTATGCATGTTTATCATAATTATAAATTATGAATTGCTTATTGGTTTAAATATTGTTGATAAAATATAATTTACTTCCCTTTTTGTCCCTTTCAGGAACCATGGCTGAAAATGTTGTTGAAAATAAAACAATGGTTCCTCTAAAAATCCTGGCTCCTGCATGTCATTGTGTAACTCTATTTCAACAGCAAATTAACTTTAAATGGCCCTTCGAGACAGATAAAGCGAGCAATCACAGAGTGACCTATGGTGATCAGGAGTTCGGACCCCAATGACCTGCTCCAAAGTACCATGGACATGGCTGGACAGGTACACCAGTACGCCAAGATGACCCCCTTCCTCCAGGAAGATTGTCTCACCTAGCACATGGGGGACTCCAACAGCAAGTGGTGCCTCTTAAGAGGCATATGCACCCCCTGGCTCTACGGGATAGGACGTCAGCGTCTAACAGCATCCCAAACTGAATAAACCCACACTACAAAGAGTAAAAATTCAACTGTGACAACTTCACAGAGCACGCCTCAGTCACAGGACAGTAGACATTCCTCCACTTGCAGTCGTACCTCCCTGAGAGACTTACAAACCAGTATTCTGGAGGAGAAACAAAATAGCCCCTAACCATGCTACGCTAGCTCCTCAAACTATGCTAGCTCCATCTGACAATGAGCTATCTCCCCCCAACCTATGCTAGCTCCTGACAATGCTACTCTAGCCCATCTCCAACCTCTGCTAGGCCCTGGCCATGCTAGCCCCTCTCCAACTTCTGCTAGCCCCTGGCCATGCTAGCTCCTCATCCGCTAGAACCAGGCCAAGCCGTGCTAGCTCCCCGTCAACCGCTAGCACCTTGTCAAGCTCCGCTAGCTCCTGGACAAGCCCGCTAGCTCCCCCCTCAACCGTTAGCCCCGGGTCAAGACACACTGGTCAACACCATAGTCCCCTTCAAGCTCATCACCAAGCTCAGGACCCTGGGACTGAACATCTCCATCTGCAACTGGATCCTGGACTACCAGACGGGCCGCCCTCAGGTGGTGAAGGTAGGCAACAATACTTTTGCCACGCTGACCATCAACACGGGGTCCGCACAGGGGTGTTTGCTTAGTTCCCTCCTGTACTTCTTGGCATGACTCCAACACTATCATAAATTTTGCTGACGACACGACGGTGGTAGGATGACGAGGCAGACTATAGGGAGGACGTCCGAGACCTGGCACTGTGTAACCTCTCCCTCAAGACAAAGGAGATGATCGTGGACTACAGGAAACAGAGAGGCAAGCACACCCCCATCCACATCAATGGGGCTGTAGTAGGGCTGTCCCCGACCAAAAAAATCTTGGTCGACAGAGAGTCGTCCTGTTCTTTCGACCAATCGATTGGTCAAAATGTTTTTCCATATATAGACAGACACAACTACATATGCACTGAGGTTGTCTGATGCTTTAAGCAAACTGGTTGATTCAATAATATATCTGTTCTAACAAGAAAACAAGTTGTAACGCCTTTATTACAGCATAGCAAAGATTTTATACAGACAAATCTGTGCCATTGTATGAGGAATGGTGCTCATGGAATCATTAGGCTATTAAGCAAACACTCAAACAGTTAACAGAAGCAATATCTGTCTTATTTCTGTGGGTATATACATTGCATTCGGAAAGTATTCAGACCCCTTGACTTTTTCCCCATTTTGTAACATTACAGCCTTATTCTAAAATCATCAATCTACACACAATACACCATAATGACAAAGCGAAAACAGGTTTCAGTATTCCGTATTCACACTCTTTGCTATGAGACTCAAAATTGAGGTCAGGTGCATCCTGTTTCCATTGATCATCCTTGAGATGTTTCTACAACTTGATTGGAGTCCACCTGTGGTAAATTCAATTGATTGGACATGATTTGGAAAGGCACACACCTGTCTATATAAGGTCCCACAGTTGACAGTGCATGTTAGAGCAAAAACCAAGCCATGAGGTTGAAGGAATTGTCTGTAGAGCTCAGAGACAGGATTGTGTTGAGGCACAGATCTGGGGAAGGGTATCAAAACAATTCTGCAGCATTGAAGGTCCCCAAGAACACAATGGCCTCCATCATTCTTAAATGGAAGACTCTACCTAAAGCTGGCCGCCCGGCCAAACTGAGCAATCGGGGGAGAAGGGCCTTGGTCAGGGAGGTGACAAAGAACCCGATGGTCACTCTGACAGAGCTCCAGAGTTTCTCTGTGGAGATGGGAGAACCTTCCAGAAGGACAACCATCTCCGCAGCACTCTACCAATCAGGTCTTTATGGTAGAGTGGCCAGACAGAAGCCACTCCTCAGTTAAAGGCACATGACAGCCCACTTGGGAGTTTGCCAAAAGGTACCTAAAGACTGACCATGAGAAACAAGATTCTCTGGTCTAATGAAATCTGAATGCCAAGCGTTACATCTGGAGGAAAGCTGGCACCATCCCTATGGGGAAGCATGGTGGTGGCGGCATCATGTTGTGGGGATGTTTTTCAGTGGCTGGGACTGGGAGACTATTCAGGATTGAGGGAAAGATGAACAGAGCAAAGTACAGCAAGATCCTTGATGAAAACCTGATTCAGAGCATTCAGGACCTCAGACTGGGGCCAAGGTTCACCTTCCAACTGGACAACAAAGGGGGTGAATACATATGCACGCACCACTTTTACGGTTTTTATTTAAAATTTTACAAATTTGGAAACATTTTTTTCCTTTCACCACCAATTTGGACTATTTTGTGTATGTCCATTACATGAAATCCAAATAAAAATCTATTTAAATTACAAGTTGTAATGCAACAAAATAGGAAAAACGCCAAGGGGATGAATACTTTTGCAAGGCACTGTAGCTACCTCAATTACCTTGTACCCCTGCACATTGACTTGGTACTGGTACTCCCTGTGTATAGCCATGTTATTATACTCGTTATTGTTATTCGCTATTCACTGTGTATTTATTCCTCGTGTCACTATTGCTATTTTTTATCTGACTTGTTGGAAAAGGATCCGTAAGTAAGCAGTTCACTGTTAGTCTACACCTGTTCTTTATGAAGCATGTGACAAATACAATTTGACTGATTGATTTCTAGCTCCACTCCCGCTAAGCCCTGTTCAAGCTCTGCTAGCTCCCCCTCATCCGCTAGTCCCAGTTCAAGCTCTGCTAGCTCCCCTTCATCCGCTAACCCCAGGTCAAGACGAGCTAGCTCCATCTCCGCTAGCCCCAGGTTAAGCTGTGCTGGCTCCACATTAACCTCTGCTAGCCAATGTGGTAGAAGTCTTCATAGCATCAGCCCATGGGATACCAAAGCCCTCATTGCCAACCTTCAGAAGGGGAAGGGAGAGTGATTTTGATCGGTACAATCCTGAACTCTGCTCCCATTAGGATGGGAAATGTACAGGCCTCTGACGACTTCTCTCTATCCATTCACACTTCAGGTGGTATGCTGAAAGAAGTTCCCAATGGTTACGAGCTGAAGTGTAGTTCTTCGCTAGCACAGACTGGAATGTGTTCTGGGATTCATCCGATGGCATTGAGGAGTTTACCACATCAGTCACTGGCTTAATTAATAGGTGCATGGACAACATTGTCCCCAACCAGAAACCATGGATTACAGGAAATATCCGCACTGAGCTAAAGGCTAGAGCTGCCCCTTACAAGGAGCAGGACACCAATCCAAATGCTGATAAGAAATCCTGCTACGCCCTCCAACGAACCATCAAACAGGAAAAGCATCAATACACTAAGATTGAATCCTACTACTAAGATCGAATCCTTATGTGCGGCCACGCTAATTGAATGTGTCAGGGCTTGTAAACTATCACGGATTACAAAGGGAAAACCAGCCGAGCACTGCCCAGTGATGTGAGCCTACCAGGCGAGCTAAATGCCTTCTACACTTGCTTCGAGGCAAGCAACACTGAACCATGTGTGAGAGCACCAGCTGTTCCGGACAACTGTATGATCACGCTCTCCGTAGCCAATGTGAGTAAGACCTTTAAACAGGTTAACATTCACAAGGGCCTGACAGATTACCAGGACGTTTACTCAGAGTATGCGCTGATCAGCTGGCAAGTGTCTTCACTGACATTTTCAACCTCTCCCTGACCGAGTCTGTAATACCTTCATGTTTCAGGTAAACAACCATAGTCCCTGAGCCTAAGAATGCCAAGGTTCTGTCTAAATGACTACCGCCCCGTAGCTCTCACATCTGTAGCCATGAAATGCTTTGAAGGGGTGGTCATGGTTCACATCAACACCATCATCCCAGAAACCTTGGACCCACTCCAATTTGCAAACTGCCCCATCAGCCCAACAGATGATGCAATCTCTATTGCACTCCACATTGGTCTTTTCCACCTGGACAAAAGGAACACCTACGTGAGAATGCTGTTCATTGACTACAGCGTTCAACACCATAATGCATCACTAAGCTAAGGACCCTGGGACTGAATACCTCCCTCTGCAACTGGATCCTGAACTTCCAACAACACATCAATCATGCTGCCCCTCAACACAGGGGCCCCTCAGGTGTGCGTGCTCAGTACCCTCCTGTAGTCCGTGTTCACTCACGACTGCGTGGCCGCATATGACTCCAACACCATCATCAAGTTTTCCGATGACAGGATGATGGTAGGCCTGATCACAAACAACAATAAGACAACCTATAGGGAGGAGGTCAGAGACAACAACCTCTCCCTCAACATGGGTAAGACAAAGGATCTTATCGTGGACTAAAATAAATGGAGGGCCGAACACGCCCCCATTCACATCAACGGGGCTGTAGTAGAGAGTTCCAAGTTCCTCAGTGTCCACATCACTAAGGACCTATCATGGTCCAAACACACCAACACAAACACACCCCTTCAAAATATTTGGCATATGCCCTCAGATCCTCAAAAGTTCTACAGCTGCACCACTGATAGCATCTTGACTGGCTGCATCACCGCTTGGTATGGCAACTGCTTGGCATCTGACCTCAAGGCGGTACATAGTGTAGTGCGTAGGGCCCAATACATCACTGGGTGACCTTCCATCCAGGACCTCTATACCACGTGGTTTCAGAGGAAGGCCCTAAAAATTATCAAAGACTCCAGCCACCCAAATCCTAGACCGTTTTCTCTGCTACAGCATGGCAAGAGGAACCGGAGCGCCAAGTCTGTGACCAAAAGGCACCTGAACAGCTTCTACACTCAAGCCATAAGACTGCTAAACAGTCAATCAAAAGGCTATCCGGACAATTAACATTTACTCCCATTATTATTATTTATTTATTTATCTTAATTTTTTGCACTGACTCCCTTGCACTGGCTCTACGCACACTCGCACGCACGCACGCACACACACACACACACACACACACACACACACACACACACACACACACACACACACACACACACACACACACACACACACACACACACACACACACACACACACACACAGACAAAACACACACACAAAACACACACACACACACCCTTTACATACGCTGCTGGTACTCTGTTTATTGTATATCCTGATTGCCTCATCACTTTTACCCCTACCCAGATGTACATGCTGTACTACCTCAATTACCTCAACTACCTCGTACCCCTGCACATTGACTCGGTACTGGTACTCCTTGTATATAGCCTCGTTATTGTTTTTATTGTGTTACCATTTCCATTTTTGTTTAGCAAATATTTGTCTTACTTTTTAACTCTGCACTGTTGTGAATGGGCTCGTAAGTAAGCATTTCACTGTATTTGATTTTATTTCTTATCCTGCGTCCCCACCATGATATTTTGTTGATCACTGTATAAACAGAGGTGTCTTGACTGGTCAAGCCCATCATACATTCTCCCTTCTAGATCTGTCCAGATGGTTGCAAGTGAAGTCCAGAGCCAAGAGGATACCCGAAGGAGCCATTGAACTGCACATACAAGATAACTCAAGAACAGTGAGGAGAGAACACCAATAAAGCATGAAAACTACCCCAGTCTACCTCATAGCTGAGATCAAGACAACACAGAAAGTAAGACCAATGGTATTAATAGAGAGGAATTCAAGCCCTACATTCTGCAACATTTGAGTCCACTACCTTGGTTCCTGTCTAGATCTCAAAAAGCTTTTAACCAAGGATGTTGTCCGCTGGATACAGGAGAAAGAGCGCTGCTGGAGATGTGGGAGAACACACAAGACTGGTAAGTGCATGCTGAAGAAGCCATGCAACAACTGTCACAACCTCTACCTAACCATTCTCCATGATGCAGCTCAGCAAATCCCCAACGGAGTGCTGATGACATCCTCCTATTCAGAGCTACTCTACATGGACAAACCGAACCAATGCCCAAACGTCATGCTGAAGGTCATCAACATCCTGCTCCACAAAGGAAAGAAAGCACTCCAGACACATGCAATCCTGGATGATGGGTCAAAAGAACAATCCTTCTTCCCCATGCTGCCCAGTCCTGTGGCCTGAAGAGGGAGCCAGAAAACCTAACCTTGCATAATATACAACAGGACATTGTGGAACTGTGTGGTGCAGCTGTGTCCTTTGAAGTTTCTCAAATCAACCATCCATTCACAAAACACAATCTATTGGGCCTTTACAACAGATGACCTAGGACTCAGAACATACTAACCCAGTACAAACCCTTCAGGAACACTATCCACACCTCCGTGGAATTCCACTGCTGCCAATAGAACATGCATGCCCACTAGTTCTCATCAGGTCAGACTAAGCCCATCACATCACACTGATCCAGCCAGTCTGCATGGGACCACCTGGTGGACCAGTAGCTGTCCATACCAAACTGGGATGAGCACTGCAAGGGCCAGCTAGCAACCAACAGAACCAGCCCCAGCAGTGCCTTTTCTCCACTTTCTCATGTCCCAAAACTGAACTGATGTTGAATGTTGAGATGCTTTGGCAGATAGACATTCTCCCCTACATCAGCTAGAAAGCTGCTACCAGATCCAAGCAAGGTCACTAAGCCTTGGACCTGCTGGAGTCAAGGACAGTGAGGGTGGAAGTAGATGGAGTACCGCGTTATGCTACTCCGCTTTTGAGGGTGAAGAACAGTCCTTGTTTACGCGCTCCGAAAGAAGCAGTACTCCCCCACCTACGTGGCACAGAGTAGCGCCTGAGTAACGACCCTAATCTGGCTAAGACGTACAGGAATGAAGTGGACAGACTCGTACAATCTGGTTACATCAAGAGGCTCTCCAACGAAGAAGTAGACCCGCCAGAAGAGACCTGGTACTTCCCACACCACATTGTAGAACACAGAGGGAAACACTGGATTGTGTACTGCTCCTTTGAGTATAATGGTTGTCCTGAACAAGTGCCTCCTTCCTGGTCCAAACCTTGGGGCCTTCTTTTCTGGGGGTGTTGCTTAGTTTCAGACAGCATACCATTGCCATCTGTGGGGACATTAAAGGCATGTTCCACCAGGTCGCCTCCTTCCAGAATACCCAGATCCCTGCTGCACTTCATATAGACAGCCACCAAACTGTAAAAAGACCCCAGTTTGTTTGACTGGAAGATGTTACCATTTGGGACAATCTGTATTTATGCAGTACGCAAACATGACCAAGACCACAGTGACGGAAATTAAGATGTCCTTATTTCTGTCCAACAGTGTTTCTATATTGACAGCTGCCTTCAAACCTTCACTCTACTAAGGTTGCCAAAACACTCATTGACAAGATGCATGAGACGGTGGGAAAGCAATGTCCCAACAATGGAACTGTATGTCTGTTAGGATATAGAAACCGACTTGTCACATACCAAGAGCCCACAATGAGAAACATCTATAAGGTACTTGCCAGTTAGTAAGACCCAGTAGGCTGATCCCCTTCAGTACCCGTGCGAAGGTCCTGATGCAAGACCTGTAGAAACAGGAGAGAGGATGGGATGACCCCAAACAGCCGAAGCACATCCTCAAGTGATGGCAAGCGTGGGAGATGGAACTCCATTCTCTCCCAGACATACATCTGCCTCGTTGCTACTTACCTCCCTGTGCTGATGTTCCAGCTTCAGTCCCAGATATCCACATATTCTGTGACGCCTCTGAGCGGGCATATTTTGCAGTGGCCTACCTTCGCACTCAAAATCAAAGTTCAAATCAAATTGATCACACTCATATAGGTTTCAACATGGTAAGGTCCCCGGCTCCCAAACACCAACTAACGATACCCCGCCTTGAGCTCTGTGCTGCTCTCTCTGGAGCCTAGCTTGCTCAGGTACTCAAGACTGAGCTCACCATACCAATACGGCAAGTAATCCTCTGGTCAGATTCTACCACCATTTTGACATGGTTGAGATCTGATTCTTGTCAGTTCAAGATGTTTGTGGGCACAACAATAGCTGACATCCAGACATTGACTGGAGATATGTTGACACTAACCTAGAAGACGACATAACACGTGGCCAAACACTGATGGAGCTCTTTCAACCAAACTGCTGGCGCCAAGGTCCACCTTTCCTCTACCCGAGCACAGAAAGTTGGCCTGTGAATACATGTGAGCCAGTGGAAGAAGAACTGTTGAAGAACTCAGAAAATCAGTCTTCTGTGGCACGGTCTCTGCTGGGGACATCAACCAGCTTCCCGATCCTTCCCTGTTCCAAACCTGGGAGAAGTTGGTTGCAAGCACCAATATAGTGCTCCACAGAGTGACAGATCAAGCTTCAAATCCAGCACAATGTCATGCTGCAACAGAAAATCATCTCCTACAAAAGGCCCAAGCAGATTGCTTTGCTGAGGAGATCAATCCCCTCAAAGCCGGTAGACCCATTCACCAAAGAAGCCAATTACTCCCCCTTTCTCCTGAATTTGTGACCGACCGGCTACATTCAGTCTAATCTAGCAAAATTGAAAATCGTGTTTTCTACATTGGATAAAAGTAGTAGAGACTTAGAGCTAGAACATGGTATATCATACACTACAGTTGAGGAACATTGGGAAAGTAATTCTGCTTTGAAAGTTGCTAAACTTGTAACCCTACTTTTGAGAAAATGCCCTTAAACTACTGGAGAGCTCTTCTTTGTCTACACCCATTCAGCATTGTTCACACTCTCTTAAGCCTTATCCCCACCCATCTCTTTAAGGATTCACATGTGAGGCCATGTACTAAACAACAAAAGATTTCAAGACTTAAGGCTTGTTTATACTACATCTATTGACAGTCGTCGCAGTGACATCATGAACATTTTATTGTCGGGCCAACATCAAACTTGTCGTTGTCGTTATGAAAAAGTATAAACACAAAAACTACAGGCGGCATGACAGCAGCAGCCAGGGGCCCCAAAATAGCATAAATTGTGTATTTTAACACCAATAAACCCACCTGTTTAAAAATGAATTTAATATATGTCAGTCTAGCAAACCAGGCAACTAAAATGTTTTGGATAGTTTCTAGCTTAGTTTCTAGCTTCATTAAGTTAGCTGGCTAGCCAATTCAATTAATGACCATATCATATTAGCTGACAACGTCTTCACTTTAGCTCATTTGTATTCATTATTACTTGAAAATAAACTTGCAACAATATCATTATTTACAAGTTAATGGCGAGCCAATTACAGAAAATGTGTCCGTGACGAAATAAAAGCAGGGCATTCTCCCGGAGAAATCTAGAACTTGGACACTGTCTCGTTGGCCTAACTTTATATCCTAATTTGACTTTGGTGCAGGTCATGTTGTTCTTCACATTACCGTCTCTGGTAAACACATACTATATCAAATAAAATGTATGTTATTTGTTATATGCACAGGACACAGAAGGTGTAAACGGTACAGTAAAATGGTTTACTTGCATAGTGGAGTCTTTTGTTAGACATCTAGCTAGCTAAACAATTAACCATAATCCCAACTCATAACGTTACTACCCTGCATACATTTTCAGGTAGCTAACCAACCAGGTTCAATGTTAGCTACCTAGCTAACATTAGGCTATAACTAACAATGCAAATGGCTCTGAGGTACAAATAATATTACTGCAATATTACTACACAAATAATACACGTAACGTTAGCGAGCAAGCCAGTACGCAGTAAGCTAACAGTATGCTTTAACTTGCAATTATAACGACTTTCTGACAAAGTTAGAAACATGTAATATCTGAACATGTAGCTAGCTAGACTCTCTTGCCCATAGACATGGATGAACGCTTCTCCCTCTCTGTCACGGATGCCATGGTTGCCCTTAGTTTGAAGATGTAATCTGGAGACAGCTGTTTTATACAACAGCCTTCTGTGTTTTCCCCTTTCGACTCCCTCCACGTATTTGCAATCAATGGCTAAACCAACTAGTCTCGTAATTTAACAATTGTATTCATATTTACCGATGGCATACAAGTTTGTTATTAAGGCACATGAAAGTTCACATGTTCCTGAAGGCATTTCTGCATTTTGATAAAAAAAATGAAATAAAATGAAATGTTACTTTCAAATGCCTCCTGTGAAGTAGGGATGTGCAACACATGCTTAGTTTCCTAAAATTAGTCACATCTGACCAAATGCTTGGTCTAATCAGAGTTGGTGGTCAGCTACGTAGAGCAGAGGCTCTAGACCCCAACACTATTCATCCTAATGTGTTGGATCCCAGTCAACCAATCACAAGACTCCTAATACAGGATTATGATGCCAGGTTGCTTCATCCAGGTCCAGAACGTGTCCTTGGGGGCATCAGCATCATCGGCATCAACGATCATGTTTGGATTGCCAGAAATGGTGTGCAAATCCCACTGTACCAAAAATGGCAGATCTTCCTCCAGCTTGCCTCCAGCTCTTTAAACCCCCCTTATGATCCACGGGCATGGACTGCTTCAGTCCATTTACATTCAAGATTGGCAGAAGTACAGAAAAACGATGGGATATACTGTTTAAATGCATCATCAGAAGGTTCATCCATCTTGAGCTGCTGGACATTATGGACGCTGACACGTTCTTGATGGCCTTCTGAAGATTTGTCTCACGACGAGGCAAGCCCTTTGAGTTCCTGTCCGACCAAGGACCAAATTTCCGTGCTGGAGAGACAATTGCAGACTGCATTTCAGACCATGGACCTATCATTGCAGCAGCAGCTATCCGACAAACAGGTCAACATCCAATTTAACCCTCCATCTGCTCCTCATTTTGGCGAGAGGTCAAATCTCCAAAAACAGCCCTTTGTGTGTTGCTAGGCAATCAGTCAACAACAGAAGCAGTCTTGCACACCGTGTTGGTGGAGGAAAGGGAATCGTGAAACGATGAGGGCACTAAGCTACATACAGTGATGCCTAAGACCAACTTATGATAAATTGAGACAATATCCTTTCCTCCTCCCTCCAATACAATCTATACTATACTTTCCCCAAATAACTGTTCTTTTCTATGAAGTAATGATAAAAGTAGCTGATGCTAATGGGCTACATTTGCACTGAAAAGACAATGCAAAGGGATAAATATAGCATTTAACTATGTAATTGTATTTATTTTTGTGACTTGCAAACCTGATGTAAAATGAATAAGAGTTCTGGACAGATCAGGAGAGGATGTTGAGTCATAATTATTCCTTGTTTGTCATTATAGTTAAGAATAAATTGTGGTTTTTGGTGAGAGTGGAGAGGGGCTCTATCCGAGGGATTGGGACGGGGTGACTGGGAGGGAATCAGGCACTTCACTGAAGTATGTGTGTGGCCTCCACTCATGTCACTTCAGTCCTCTCGGTGGACCCACTCTCCCCAAGTACTCTCCCCCACCAGCCACTATATTTTATAATAGAAACTGACCACGGTACGTAAGTGGCATTCTTTCTCCATTTTATGTACAATAACATAATCCACAGACATTTGGTACATTAGGAGTCATATGACTGTTAATGTTTTTTATTTGGTTCTTCAATGATTGACAGAACTGACAAGGTTAACTTTGCTTCTATGTAATTAAAGACCAACATAATCCATCTTATTACATGGAATTGTCAGCAGATGCGGTTTTCCTGCAAGAGTTGCATTTCAAATGTTCAAAAAATGAGAAATGGAATATTAAAAGAGGAGCTGGGTTGGAGAGGCCTGTGTTGCCACCTACTGTAGTAACAGCAGAGGTGTAGGAATCCTGATAAATAAGAATACACCCTTTCCCCTTATATCCCAGCCCAAGAACACCGTTTTCTAATGGTGAAAATTATATACTGGGTCAAATCTGATGTTTTTAGATAGAATTCATTCTTAGATCAAACCGTTCCCCTTTAAAAAAAAATATAACTGGTTTGGCCTATTTGTTTTGTGAGGGCAACCTTTCTCATGTGGAATGCCAATTTATCTTAACATTTCTACCGATCTGCGTGCCAGTCATGGTTTTCATATGCACATTTTCGTGGAAGAGTTTCATTTATTTTATAATAACGTCTTCGTATCTCTAAATAATTGTCATGTGGTAAATACAAATTATATCCAAATCTAAATGAAAATGATACAAACCTAAAAAGTAACTTCTATTGCCATTGCCAACAAATAAAAATATTGCAGCATTCAGGTAAAACATATCCTGATAAAAATAAATATCCTATGAATCACATTGGCTGGGCATGGCCTGTCTTCAACTAACTTGAAACATTGTATTCAACTTGGGTCCAGCCCAAAGCTTGAGCTAGCAAACTTGTAACATTTCATTAAATATTATGGGCCGCAGAGTTTCCCAAGCCAGTGAGCTCGGGACAGACACAGCTGTAGGCTATTTTGCACAAGGGAGCAGAGCAAAATATTTTTCCCTTTCATGCTGAGTGGTTATCGAAAGGGAGAGAGCTGATAATAAAACATTTTTTTAGAGGAACTATTGTCATTCTTAATGGATGTAAAAACACTCTTCGTTTGCATGCTATTTGAGGGGAAAAACATGTGACTTTGAAAAGCTCCACAGCCCCACAGCTCAGTGGTGTTGCGCTAAGCCAATCAGAAATACTATCAGATCCCCAAATGGACACATTTATATGCCTATTTGCGCACAGGCCAGGTAGCCTATAGGCTTACTTCTATGCGTAATCAGGCACCTGTGCTTTCTCAACATTGACAGTAGCGCTCCAAACAAAAGACAATGACTAAATTGACAAAACCAGAACTTGTTTCTCACAAGTGTAGCATAGGTTGTACGCCCTTCAAACAACGTGTCCACTCTGACAATGAGAATGGACTGGAATAATAATATATTGAATGCATTAAAATAAATGACCGTAACCAAACAAACATTTTAAATGAGTTATTATAGGAATTAACAGTAAATATAGGCTAATACTGCTGATATACACTGCTCAAAAAAATAAAGGGAACACTAAAATAACACATCATAGATCTGAATGAATGAAATAATCTTATTAAATACTTTTTTCTTTACATAGTTGAATGTGCTGACAACAAAATCACACAAAAATTATCAATGGAAATCAAATTTATCAACCCATGGAGGTCTGGATTTGGAGTCACACTCAAAATTAAAGTGGAAAACCACACTACAGGCTGATCCAACTTTGATCTAATGTCCTTAAAACAAGTCAAAATGAGGCTCAGTAGTGTGTGTGGCCTCCACGTGCCTGAATGACCTCCCTACAACGCCTGGGCATGCTCCTGATGAGGTGGCGGATGGTCTCCTGAGGGATCTCCTCCCAGACCATGGACTAAAGCATCCGCCAACTCCTGGACAGTCTGTGGTGCAACGTGGCGTTGGTGGATGGAGCGAGACATGATGTCCCAGATGTGCTCAATTGGATTCAGGTCTGGGGAACAGGCGGGCCAGTCCTTAGCATCAATGCCTTCCTCTTGCAGGAACTGCTGACACACTCCAGCCACATGAGGTCTAGCATTGTCTTGCATTAGGAGGAACCCAGGGCCAACCGCACCAGCATATGGTCTCACAAGGGGTCTGAGGATCTCATCTCGGTACCTAATGGCAGTCAGGCTACCTCTGGCGAGCACATGGAGGGCTGTGCGGCCCCCAAAGAAATGCCACCCCACACCATGACTGACCCACCGCCAAACCGGTCATGCTGGAGGATGTTGCAGGCAGCAGAACGTTCTCTACGGGCGTCTCCAGACTCTGTCACGTCTGTCACGTGCTCAGTGTGAACCTGCTTTCATCTGTGAAGAGCACAGGGCGCCAGTGGCGGAATTTGCCAATCTTGGTGTTCTCTGGCAAATGCCAAACGTCCTGCACAGTGTTGGGCTGTAAGCACAACCCCCACCTGTGGACGTTGGGCCCTCATACCACCCTCATGGAGTCTGTTTCTGACCGTTTGAGCAGACACATGCACATTTGTGGCCTGCTGGAGGTCATTTTGCAGGGCTCTGGCAGTGCTCCTCCTTGCACAAAGGCGGAGGTAGTGGTCCTGCTGCTGGGTTGTTGCCCTCCTACGGCCTCCTCCACGTCTCCTGATGTACTGGCCTGTCTCCTGGTAGCGCCTCCATGCTCTGGACACTACGCTGACAGACACAGCAAACCTTCTTGCCACAGCTCGCATTGATGTGCCATCCTGGATGAGCTGCACTACCTGAGACACTTGTGTGGGTTGTAGACTCCGTCTCATGCTACCACTAGAGTGAAAGCACCGCCAGCATTCAAAAGTGACCAAAACATCAGCCAGGAAGCATAGGAACTGAGAAGTGGTCTGTGGTCACCACCTTCAGAACCACTCCTTTATTGGGGGTGTCTTGCTAATTGCCTATAATTTCCACCTGTTGTCTATTCCATTTGCACAACAGCATGTGAAATGTATTGTCAATCAGTGTTGCTTCCTAAGTGGACAGTTTGATTTCACAGAAGTGTGATTGACTTGGAGTTACATTGTGTTGTTTAAGTGTTCCCTTTATTTTTTTGAGCAGTGTATGTAATGGAGAATTGATAGACACTAACAATAAAGGCAAACAATTCATGCAATGAAGTTATGAAACAATGAATGTAAACAAATTGGCGGAGAGAGCGCATTGTGCATTTTAGAGAGACTTGCATTGTGCATTTTAGCCACATTCCCCTTCTACTTGGACTTTGCCATCCATACGGCCTCCACAATGGATTAGTCTCAGCCTCTGCAATGGATTTGTTCACTGAGATGGGCGCGAATCAGACAGGTGTCTCCTGTCCTGATAGTGGGACTATCATTTACTTTTCAACAGGACAATGACCCAAAACACACTTCCAGGCTGTGTATGGGCTATTTGATCAAGAAGGAGAGTGATGGATGTCTGCATCAGATTACCTGGCCTCCACTATCACCAGACCTTAACACGATTGAGATGGTTTGGGATGAGTTGGACAGCAGAGTGAATAAAAAGAAGCCAACAAGTGCTCAGCATATGTGGGTTGAGAGAATTCCAAGAGTGTGCAATGCTGTCATCAAGGCAAAGGGAAGAAATCTCAAATAAAAATATATTTAGATTTGTTTAACACGTTTTTGGTTACTACATGATTCCATACGTGTTATGTGCCTTGAATTCTAAATAAATCACTGACAATGTCACCAGCAAACCACCATCACACCTCCTCCTCCATGCTTCATGGTGGGAACCACACATGCGAAGATCATCCGTTCACTTACTCTGCGCCTCACAAAGACATAGTGGTTGGATCCAAAAATCTTACGTTTAGACTCATCAAACTAAAGGACAGATTTCCACTGGTCTAATGTCCAGTGCTCGTGTTTCTTGGACCAAGCAAGTCTCTTCTTATTATTGGTGTCCTTTAGTAGTGGTTTCTTTGCAGGAATTCGACCATGAAGATCTGATTCACACAGTCTCCTCTGAACAGTTAATGTTGAGACGTGTCTGTCAGTTGAACTCTATGAAGCATTTATTTGGGCTGCAATTTCTGAGGCTGGTAACGCTAATGAACTTATCCTCAGCAGCAGAGGTAACTCTGGGTCTTCCTTTCCTGTGGCGGTCCTCATGAGAGCCAGTTTCATCATAGCGCTTGATGGTTTTTGCGACTGCACATTTGAAGACACTTTCAAAGTTCTTGAAATTTTCCAGATAGACTGACCTTCATGTCTTAAAGTAATGATGGACAGTCGTTTCTCTTTGCTTTATTGAGCTGTTCTTGCCATAATATGGACTTGGTCTTTTACCAAATAGGGCTAGCTTCTGTATACCCCCCTATCTTGTCACAACACAACTGATTGGCTCAAGCGCATTAAGAAGGAAAGAAATTCCACAAATTAACTTTTAAAAAGGCACACCTGTTAATTGAAATGCATTCCAGGTGACTACCTTGTGAAGCTGGTTGAGAGAATGACAAGAGTGTGCAAATCTGTCATCAAGGCAAAGGGTGGCTACTTTGAAGAATCTCAAAAACATAATATATTTTGGTTACTACATGATTCCATATGTGTTAGTTCATAGTATGTTCATTTTATTTTATTTATTTTACCTTTATATAACCAGGTAGGCTAGTTGAGAACAAAAACAAAAACTCCTGATTCCGTCCATGTAATCTTATTCATTATGATCAAAAAGGAAAAAGTGGTCCTAGATCAGCCCTGAGCACTCCTTCTCTGGAATATGGACCCTGTAAAACCAAACCCTCTGCGATATGGACCCTGTAAAACTCAAACCACTGCAAACAATTTTGTTTCTGTTCCGTCAAGGTCTGAGCTTGTGAATGTGTGTACACAGAACGTGGTTCGATTTGGTGAGTTGTTTTGGCGTTCCACTAAATTCCCTGTTTCCTGCTAATTTGGGAAACATCCTTTACTTGAGAAGGAGCAACTCCCTTAAAGAGGTTAGTGCTGATTCATGATTCCAACGAGAGAAGCAAAGCTGAACAAATTCACTTATATGGCATTCAAAAAAATAACGATGGCAGACATTCCTACATGAAACCTTGCGATTTGACTTTCATGTATAGGTTGTTAGTACACTTTATAGGGCCGGTTTCCAAGGCACATATTAAGCCTTGTCATGGGCTTAAGTTACTTCAATGGAGAATCCTCCATTAAAAATGTTTTTAGTCCAGGAAACTGGCCCTTAGAGTATAGGCATACAGGCCCTGAATCCGACCCGAGTTAAGCGTGCGTAAATGTAATGTTGTTCCCTTTTCATGCACTTTTCTCTCTATGAGCATTCTGACCTTGAACTTAAGCACGATAATAGGGTGGAGATCTAAGAAATTAAGGAAACCATAAATAAGGTTGATCGACCCTGCCGGTTCCAAGTGGAAATGGCATTTATAGAAATAACAGCATTCTCCATGCACTGTAATTTATGAATGGGTAAGTGCTGTCATGACGTGGCCCTTTCTGTCTGGGTGTAGATTGTGGCTTCCCCCCCAATACATAAACGTATGTGATTAAACATGAAACTATTTGTGAAAAGATGTAATGTGATATTAACCTTCTAAATGAGTGTATGGATTTTCATATAAAAAGTAACTAGTCAGTGGCCACACCCCCGTTAGCCCAGACATCACATTAGGTGTCATGGACCGCCCTTTTATACTGTTACGTATAAAACCCACTCCGGATGTAATTCACATCAGACTAAGCAAAGCCCAGCGTGAGCTGAGGTTGCAAATGGTTGAATTTCTGAGACCAAAACATGCCGGGTGACGCTGGTGTGTGAAGTGGTTTAAACTACAACTCTACCAAAGGACAAGACTATTCCACGTGGAGCATTGGCTACACGGCTGGAAATGGTTAAACTCTGAGACTATCGATCCCAACAGAATATGAGCAAATCTTAGACACAAACTATTAGTCTGCAGCGAGAAATTACGTAAATTTAGGACAAGAATACAGATATCCGCTGAAAAATCTATTCTATGAGAACATTTCCAAAGGGTATTCTGAAGTATCCATTCTAACAACCACGAAATACTTTGATCTACTAGGGAAACGCAACCAGAAAATATCTGATGAACTCTCCATTAGACGGACCCGATTCCAATATAATATATTTTGGTTACTACATGATTCCATATGTGTTAGTTCATAGTGTTTTTATTTTATTTTACTTTATTTAACCAGGTAGGCTACAACGACATCCGGGCGTAAATATGAATTGCAATTTCTCTTTCTCAGTCCACACCCCCTTCCCTTTGTCTACCAAGCCGTCATATCGGCTTAGTTTATGCTAGTTCGTTCAGATAACCAAGAATTTTACGACGTTCAGATGAGACTGATAGAAGGTAAAGAATAATTAATGATTGACTGCTATTGATATAAAAGATCTTCAGATCTTTAAGAGTGGATTCGGGAGATAGCCGCTCTATATAAATGAATGCTTCCATGGTGCCCTAGGTAATTAATGGTTTAATTGTTGCATCAATTAAACGTTAGGTAATCGATTTAAAAATAGCATGTCATCACATTAATAAAGTCAGAGACACAACAGAGCTATTGATAATGAGTAATCGGTTTGTAACTGCACATAGCAATTGTTTTAGATAATTTTTCCTTATGATCCTGGAGACGAATGTGAAACCAGCCATATGGAAGCAAATTGAAAATCATATCAACATATCCATTAGTGGATGCCCCTTTTCCACAGTGAAATAGGCTATAAATGGCTGTGCCATTAAGAATTTTAATTGTGTGCCCTCATAATTTGTGAGGATTAAATTTGGACACCCAAACTATAGGCTAATGTAGGGCTGAACTTGTCGAGTTTATGTATGTGCTTTAGAATGTTTTGTTACAGGCTTTGGTTTTTCCATTTATTTTGCCACACATGCTAGGTTGGACATTAGCATGTGTGGCACACCGATTGGTGTCAACTCGTTAGTCAGTATGTGTTACACCTGTGCTGGTTTGTCATCTTGTTAGTGGGAAGATGTTCACCTGTGCTGGCCCAGGTGATATTTAAGAGTGGCTGGCCCAGGGCTCTAGTTGTCTTGAGAGATGTGGAGATGCTTCCTGTCTTTAAGTTTGGTGTGGGTTTTAATTTTGTTTGCCTGTTCTTGGGCATATTTAGTGGGTGCTCATGGTGGGTATCTTTTAAGTCCCAGTTGTTGTTGTTAGTCTACTTTCAGTGGACACCCCCATGAGTGTCTTTCAGAACCTCTCCAAAAACCTCACCTGTTTTGGTTGTCAGTGACCCTTTGTTAGTTCCCCTTTCAGTTTGTGCGTCAATTTTTGGTTTTCTTACTGGGGAACGTAACAGTTTTAATTATAGCCTATGCCCAGGATTTTCTCCATTTTTATTTTACAATTTGTATTATGTCAAATACTACTGAGAGGCACCGTCAGTAATACCTACATACATTTATAACTGTCACTTTAGTGTTTTCTTCAATTTGTAGCTTACATTTGACATCATTCCATTTACCTTTCTTTCCTCTGTCACGTCTGTGTAAGTTGTTCCTGAGGGTCGCTAGCATTAGTGGATCCTATTAGGCTAACGTTGTGCAATAATTTGGGACATGTAGCCTTTGAGTCATTATGGAACTCAGACGACACATACACTACCGTTCAAAAGTTGGGGTCACTTAGAAATGTCCTTGTTTTCCATGAAAACATACATGAAATTAGTTGCAAAATGAATAGGAAATATAGTCAAGGCGTTGATAAGGTTATAAATAATGATTTTTAATTGAAATAATAACTGTCCTTCAAACTTTGCTTTCGTCAAAGAATCCTCCATTGGCATTCTAGTTGTAAATTCCTTGAGGTAATCTGAAGAGATTTCACCCCATGCTTCCTGAAGCACCTCAAACAAGTTGGATTGGCTTGATGGGCACGGTCAAGCTGCTCCACTTTACCACCACCAAAGCACCCCCAGACCATCACATTGCCTCCACCAGGCTTGACAGATGGCATCAAGCACTCCTACAGCATGTTTTATTTTTTTCTGTGTCTCACGAATGTTCTTCTTTGTGATCCGAACACCTCAAACTTAGATTAGTCTGTCCATAACACTTTTTTCCAATCTTCCTCTGTCCAGTGTCTGTGTTCTTTTGCCCATCTTAATCTTTTATTGGCCAGTCTAATATATGGCTTTTTCTTTGCAACTCTGCCTAGAAGGCCAGCATCCCGGAGTCACCTCTTCACTGTTGGCGTTGAGACTGGTGTTTTGTGGGTACTATTTAATGAAGCTGCCAGTTGAGGACTTGTGAGGCGTCTGTTTCTCAAACTAGACACTCTAATGTACTTGTCCTCTTGCTCAGTTGTGCACCGGGGCCTTCCACTCCTCTTTCTATTCTGGTTAGAGACAGTTAGCACTGTTCTGTGAAGGGAGTAGTACACATCGTTGTACGAGCTCTTCAGTTTCTTGGCAATTTCTCACATGGAATAGCCTTAATTTCTCAGAAATAGAATAGACTGACGAGTTCCAGAAGAAAGTTCTTTGTTTCTGGACATTTTGAGCCTGTAATCGAACCCACAAATGCTGATTCTCCAGATACTCAACTAGTCTAAAGAAGGCCAGTTTTATTGCTTATTTAATCAGCATAACCGTTTTCAGTTGTGCTAACATAATTGCAAAAGGGTTTTCTAATGATCAATTAGCCTTTTAAAATGATAAACTTGGATTAGCTAAGACAACATGCCATTGTAACACAGGAGTGATGGTTGCTGATAATGGGCCTCTATACGCCTATGTAGATAAAAAAAATCTGACGTTTCCAGCTACAATAGTCATTTACAACATTAACAATGCCAACACTGTATTTCTGATCAATTTGATGTTATTTGAATGGCCAAAAATGTGCTTTTCTTTAAAAAACAAGGGCATTTCTAAGTGACCCCAAACTTTTGAATGGTAGTGTAGCACGTTAAACCTGGAGCCTGGCGCACTATTGATGACGACTGGACCGTTGTCATGAAGTTATATGATTAGTGAGAATTAGGTAGATTAATAGGATTATTGTTCAACCTCTATGGATTGAACTTGAATATGACAACTTTCAGGATGAATCAAACCACAATTTTTTTATTCATCAATATACACTGAGTGCACAAAACATCAGGAACACCTGCTCTTTCCATGACATAGAACGACCAGGTGAAAGCTATGATCCCTTATTGATGTCACATGCTAAATCGGTGTAGATGAAGGGGAGAAAAGCCTTTTTGAAATCTGACAACGCTGTGATATTGCCAAGAAACAGAGCTTTTGATGAGTATGGAACACTTGTATATTGGTGGATGTTTAATAATTCAACTTTTGGATTTTGAATTTTGCGCCTTACATTTTACCTGGTAGTGTCGGGAGCAGCCCGCTAGCGCCCCAGTGATCCCTGAGAAGTTAAAGAAGGATTGTTAAGCCTTGAGACAATTGAGACATGGATTGTGTATGTGTGCCATTCAGAGGGTGAATGGGCAACACAAAAGATTTAAGTGCTTTTGAACGGGGTATGGTAGTAGGTGCCCGTGTGTTTCAAGAATGGTCCACCACCCAAAGGACATCCAGCCAACTTGACACAACTGTGGGAAGCATTGGAGTCAACATGGGCCAGCATTCGTGTGGAACGCTTTCGACACCTTGTAGAATCCATGAGCAACGAGTTGAGGCTGATCTGAGGGAAAACGGGGGTGCAACTCAATATTAGGATGGTGTTCCTAATGTTTTGTACACTCAGTGTATTTTGTGCGTAAAGGCTCTCCAAACCAGTTTTTTAAATGATTCATATATGCTTTCCTAACCCAAATATTTGCCTCAGAATATTTTTTATTTTATGCCTTTCCTACGCACTTCTTAGTAGTTGGTATCTTTTAATTTGAATTTTCTTGACCGACTCACTAGAATATAGGGAGAGAACGGTTCAGAATATTAGGGATCAATTAAAGAAAACCATGTAAATACATGCATATGTCTACTTTTCAGCACCAATTGGTAGATTAAAAAAATACTCTGATCTTGTATATTATTTATTGTTAGGAAAGTATTGAATAATATTAAAAAAACGGTTTGGAGAGCCTTTACACACTAAATACATTGGTGAATAAAAAATACAGTGGTTTGACTCATCCTGAAAGTTGCCATATTCAATTGTTCAACCCATGAAATATTGGAAGGTGAGAAAAGTGTACAAAAGGGGTTGAACAGTAGTCCTATAATTCTACCCTAATAATCCTCACTAATCATGGAACTGTGATGACAACGTAAAGTCATCTTGAACCGTGTGCAGGCTTCAGGTTTAAACTGCTACGTATGGTCTGCATTCCATAATGATTCAAATAGGCTACATGTCCCAAATTATTGCACAACTTGTAATACGTTAGCCTAATATGATCCACTATTGCTAGCAATCCTCAGGAACAACTACATGAAAGTGACAGATTAAAGAAAGGTGAACTAACAATGTAATGGAATAATGCAAAATCTAAGGAAACTAACACTAAAGTGACAGTTCTATAACTGATGGTGACCACCGAAAGTTGCCAATAGCACCGATAGTTGCTAATATTTAACGATACAAATTGTTAAAACAAATACAGTGAAAGGTCTGGGCAGATAATTAAAACGTTACTCGGTAGTGTCACGACTGTTGTATGAGGATCAAATGGCTCAGATCAGCTTGGCAATGGTTGACATTAACCAGACCCTTTCCCACCCGCAAAGCGGGGGAGGAGGGAACTGCCGGGTTGACAGCTCACACTCGGTTGTAAATTAAGCAGGAGAGGACTCTCTCTTTACCCTCCAGTATTGGATAAAGTAATGTCACCACAAAACTCTAATGTCCAAAAAGTGAATACCGTAACAATAAGTCTAACATAATGTGCGGAATGGTCAGTGGGGAACCACGGAAAACGAGTGTAATATTGGTTTTCATTTTGTGATGTCATTAACTGTATATACGAAATACTGTAACTTGGAAAGTATATCCCCTTTATCTGTCAAGTTTCCATCCAATACGTTGTGCATATAATATAAAATGAAATGCGATTTTAGGAGGTATAAGATAATCTCCTATAAACTGTGCATAAGCAAGTAGCCACGCCCCGAGTGAGGTTGGACAGCATGTCAGACAGATGGAGCCGCCCCCTTTGGCCAGAGTGCATAGAAAGCCTTGGTAACGAAATTAACATTACACCAGAAAAGCGTGGAGCGCTTGAGGTGGAGAAAGGAAAGAACTCACATTTGAAATGGTTGGAACTTTGAACCTCAACACGAGGTGAAGAAAATGAACTCACCTACCAGACCAGGACATCGCCAGTCTGCAGCTGCGCGTGTAAAGTGGCTCAAACTCTGATTATCCATATGAGGTGGAGAAAGGAGAGAACTCCCCTCTCAGACAATCACTGGTACGGCTAAGAAGAAGTTCTGAGGAAACCAATAAAGACCCAATGGAGACCGGACAACTAAGGATATTCAAATCAAATCAAACTTTATTTGTCACATGCGCCGAATACAACAAGTGTAGACTTGACCGTGAAATGCTTACTTACAAGCCCTTAACCAACAGTGCAGTTCAAGAAGAAGAAAATATTTACCAAGTAGACTAAAATAAAAAGTTATAATAAAAGTAACACAATAAGAATAACAATAACGAGGCTATATACAGGGGGCACCGGTACCGAGTCAGTGTGCGAGCGTACAGGC
Source organism: Brachymystax lenok tsinlingensis (assembly GCA_030435695.1). Taxonomy (NCBI): domain Eukaryota; kingdom Metazoa; phylum Chordata; class Actinopteri; order Salmoniformes; family Salmonidae; genus Brachymystax; species Brachymystax lenok. The sequence continues at coordinate 44,132,259 of CM059819.1, forward strand.
TAGTTGAGGTAATCTGTATATGTAAGTGGGGACAGATGTGACTATGCATAGGTAACAAACAAACAGCGAATAGCAGCAGTGTACTGTACAAAAGCGAGGGGAGGGTCAATGTAAATTGTCCCGGTGACGATTTTATGAATTGTTCAGCAGTCTTATGGCTTGGGGGTAGAAGCTGTTGAGGAGCCTTTTGGTCCTAGACTTGGCGCTCTGGTACCGCTTGCCGTGCGGTAGCAGAGACACCACCTATTATGTAGGTTCTGGATAGCAGGATACTTGGCCCCAGTGAGGTACTGGGCCGTTTGCACTACCCTCTGTAGCGCCTTACGGTCAGATGCCGAGCAGAGGCGGTGATGCAACCGGTCAGGATGCTCTTGATGGTGCAGCTGTAGAACTTTGAGGATCTAGGGACCCATGCAAAATCTTTTCAGTCTCCTGAGGGGGAAAAGGTTTTGTCGTGCCCTCTTCACGACTGTCTTGGTATGTTTGGACCATGATAGTTCATTGGTGATGTGGACACCAAGGAACTTGAAAGTCTCGACCCGCTCCACTACAGCCCTGTCGATGTTAATGAGGGCCTGTTTGTGACCTCTTGTGGTCACGAACAGGCCCCCAGTGTGACCTTTGTGGACAATCAGAGCCTTACACGTGAGGAGACCCAACCAAACCCCTTTTCAAGAGATAGACGACCAAGGCATTCACACGTAAATACATTAATGATTTCTTACTCCAAATGGGCGGTGGTTTGTGTGCGATTAAACGATTACTGTGAGAGTAGTTTCCAAATGAATCAGCAAAAAGTCTCTTTCTCACTCTACCCATCTCTCTTTTGGTAAACCAGCAGTCATGTTAGTCTGCTAGGGACCTTTTCTCATGTATTAGGTGTGTATGTTTGTTCTGTGTTATTATTTAGTTAATTAGTAAATAAATAATTAAACCAATTTGTGTAGTACTGAATCATGAGTAAGGCTAGGGTTTTTACAGATCCAAGGTTTCGACTGAATGATAAGGTTATGATTAATATGTTGACTGTTTTATGGATGTTATAGGGAAAGACCTTAGAGTTTATTTTGGGAGATGGTAACTCTTTAAATAACTTATTCCGTGGTGCCCCAAATCCAAATGAGTTTATTGTTACATGATTCATTTAAATCGGGTAACAATTATACATAGTTAGTGGATTAAATAAGTAATCAGATGAAAGTAAAGCCACGACAGTAGGTTTGGCTCTATACTATAATTTCTGCATGGCTACAGAAGCCCATAGCTTGGGTCTCCAAATGTTATCCCTGCAAGTTAAGGTCAGCATTTCATAAACTTCACTGTGAAAATGTTAATATGCTTCACTTTGCTGCCATATGACTGGTTTAACATTTGTCTCCAGCGATCATACGCTAAAATAGATCTAAAACAATTCATTTATATTTAAATTCCCCTTATCCAAACAACTCTCATTTACCTAGCTCTTATCAATCATTAGCTCTTGTCCATTTCTAAATTACAGTGCATGGTGTGGTGGTTTCAGAGCCATGATCTTGGTAAGGCAGGATTTCCCATTCAAACACACCACCAGTCCACGTAAAGGGTTAACACGGTTTATTCGTTGTCAGGTACTGTCTGTGTTCCTGATATACACAACTCAAACAAACAACGTAAATACGTCGTCCCCAGTGGAAGGTCCTCCACTCTTGGTCACACTCAGTGTTGAAATCTTCAGTACTGATATACAGTGAGGGAAAAAAAGTATCTGCTGATTTTGTACGATTGCCCACTGACAAAAAAATGATCAGTCTATAATTTTAACGGTAGGTTTATTTGAACAGTGAGATAATAACAACAAAAAATCCAGAAAAACACATGTGAAAAATGTTATAAATTGATTTGCATTTTAATGAGGGAAATAAGTATTTGACCCCTCTGCAAAACATGACTTAGTACTTGGTGGCAAAACCCTTGTTGGCAATCACAGAGGTCAGACGTTTCTTGTAGTTGGCCACCAGGTTTGCACACATCTCAGGAGGGATTTTGTCCCACTCCTCTTTGCAGATCTTCTCCAAGTCATTAAGGTTTCAAGGCTGACGTTTGGCAACTCGAACCTTCAGCTCCCTCCACAGATTTTCTATGGGATTAAGGTCTGGAGACTGGCTAGGCCACTCCAGGACCTTAATGTGCTTCTTCTTGAGCCACTCCTTTGTTTCCTTGGCCGTGTGTTTTGGGTCATTGTCATTCTGGAATACCCATCCACGACCCATTTTCAATGCCCTGGCTGAGGGAAGGAGGTTCTCTCCCAAGATTTGACGATACATGGCCCGTCCATCGTCCCTTTGATGCAGTGAAGTTGTCATGTCCCCTTAGCAGAAAAACACCCCCAAAGCATAATGTTTCCACCTCCATGTTTGACGGTGGGGATGGTGTTCTTGGGGTCATAGGCAGCATTCCTCCTCCTCCAAACACAGCGAGTTGAGTTGATGCCAAAGAGCTCCATTTTGATCTCTTCTGACCACAACACTTTCACCCAGTTGTCCTCTGAATCATTCAGATGTTCATTGGCAAACTTCAGACGGGCATGTATATGTGCTTTCTTGAGCAGGGGGACCTTGCGGGCGCTGCAGGATTTCAGTCCTTCACGGCGTAGTGTGTTACCAATTGTTTTCTTGGTGACTATGGTCCCAGCTGCCTTGAGATCATTGACAAGATCCTCCCGTGTAGTTCTGGGCTTATTCCTCACGGTGTGTCACAGCATCATCGGACTGAGCTTGTTGTCATTGCATGCAATCTCAACTCTGTGCGTTACAGGGAAGACATCCTCCTCCCTCATGTGTACCCTTCCTGCAGGCTCATCCTGACATGACCCTCCAGCATGACAATGCCACCAGCCATACTGCTCATTCTGTGTGTGATTTCCTGCAAGACAGGAATGTCAGTGTTCTGCCATGGCCAGCGAAGAGCCCAGATCTCAATCCAATTGAGAACGTCTGGGACCTGTTGGATCGGAGGGTGAGTGCTAGGGCCATTCCGCCCAGAAATGTCAGGGAACTTGCAGATGCCTTGTTGGAAGAGTAGTGTAACATCTTACAGCAAGAACTGGCAAATCTGGTGCAGTCCATGAGGAGGAGATGCACTGCAGTACTTAATGCAGATGGTGGCCACACCAGATACTGACTGTTACTTTTGATTTTGACCCCCCCTTTGTTCAGGGACACATTATTCCATTTCTGTTAGTCAACTGTCTGTGGAACTTGTTCAGTTTATGTCTCAGTTGTTGAATCTTGTTATGTTCATACAAATATGTACACATGTTAAGTTTGCTGAAAATAAACGCAGTTGACAGTGAGAGGACGTTTTCTTTTTTTGTGAATTAGTGAATTTGTCCCAATAGTTTTGGTCCCCTAAAATGGGGACTATGTACAAAAACTGCTGTAATTTCTAAACTGTTCACTCGATATGAATGAAAATGCATCCAAATTAAAGCTGACAGTCTTTAATGTAACCCCATAGTAATTGTATCATTTCAAATCCAAAGTGCTGGCCTACAGAGCCAAAATAAAAAATAAAAGTTTTCCATATAATTACGGAGGGCACTGTATTAGTATTATTAAAAATGGTTCTTCCAGTATTATGTGTAGTTCGTTGACAAAAAAATGACAATTAAATACATGTTTATTTAAAAAATGACAATTAAATACATTTTAATCTCCACAATAAAATGTGGAGAAATCCAAGGGGGTTGAATACTTACGATATGCACTGTATGTGGCCAAAAACAACTAGACTCAAGAACATAGAAGAACTATGTGACTATGTGATGATACTGTATGTGTGATGATGACAATGTATTTTTATGTAGAAAATAATCAAAGGGAATGGAGCAGTGCTTCTGTTCTAGCCCAACAGTGAGGGCCCAGTTCTGCTGCCACAGAGCTGCAGGCTGCAGTATGTGGGCGCTGCAATCAGAGGCCCTTTGTGCTGCAGTAGTCCCATTATCTCTCTACGTGTTTACAAAAAGAGAAAATGACATGAGGGGTTCGGGCCTTTCTACTCTGAACTGCCACTGCAACATGGACCACATAAAACAAGTCCCTTGTTATGTCCTCAATAGTTTTTAAATGGCTTCATGAAAAGAACGCCTTAGTGCCTGGGCGGCATTGAGGATTATTAGTCTTGAATGAAGCCGTCTCACTCACTAGCTCAGTTGTTTTTGATTCATAATTCATGCATCACTCCAGGCAGGCACACAGTGAAAAAACAAAGTCAAAGAGATCCTCTCATAGTGGGAATTACATAGAGACCAAATACATCAGCATTTTTAACAATGTCCCCCAACTATGTCACTCTCTCTTTAACTCCTCTGTGTTTGTTTTCCTGAAGGAATTAATGCTTTACAATGATGCTTTGTTTCATGATGCCCCCCACCTTTGCCAGCAGCTCTTTGTTCAAAAACAGTTCTTTCATATACAAGGTCACGTGCACAGTCACAATTATTATTGAGAAAACATACATTAATAATCTAGTAATAGTCTTAATTGCCAGCAGAGAAATTGACCCTTCCATGTGGTATTACTACTAACCCTCTGAGATAAAGGGCTTCTATAGTTACCTCATTGGTGTGAACTGCACATCGTGACCTTCAGACAAGACAGATTTGACAAGAAAGCTCTAAAACCAAGTCACTAAACAAATACTGTCTGTTAACCTGGTGGCAATGTTTAGCTGGTAGGGCAAACAAAGATTAAAGATGTACTGTGTGACAGCCTCTGGCTCATTTGGAGCTGATCCTAGGCAGCAGGCTCTGTGGGCCATGGCTCTGTCCCAAATGGCACCCTATTCCCTATACAGTGCACTACTTTTGACCAGGACCCATGGGGCAAGTCTCCATAATGACGTCTTCTCATATACCCCCCACGCCTGCGGTTCTTCCCTCATAGCCTAAACTTTCTATTACCGCAGTACCCTACCCTATGTAAAGGAATAGAAGGGTGATTACTCTAAGTCTTTGCATGGGATCACAGAGATATACACTGAGTATACAAAACATTAAGAACATTGCTCTTTCCATGACATAGGCTGACCAGGGGAATCCAAGTGAAAGCTATGATCCCTTATCGATATCACTTGTTAAATCCACTTCAATCAGTGTAGATGAAGGGGAGGAGACAGGTTAAAGAAGGATTGTTAAGCCTTGAGACAATTGAGACATGGATTGTGTATGTGTGCCATTCAGAGGGTGAATGGGCAACACAAAAGATTTAAGTGCCTTTGAACGGGGTATGGTAGTAGGTGCCAGGCGCACCGGCTTGTGTCAAGAACTGCAACGCTGCTGCGTTTTTCACGCTCAACAGTTTCCCATGTGTATCAAGAATGGTCCACCGACCAAAGGACATCCAGCCAACTTGACACAACTGCGGGAAGCATTGGCGCCAGCATCCATGTGGAACGCTTTCGACACCTTGTAGAGTCCGTGCCCCGATGAAGTGAGGCTGTTCTGAGGGCAATAGTAGGTTTGCAACCGCATCAAGCACCATGTTAGAAGACCAAACTCAGTCTGTTGAAAGTCCTCCAATCGTCCACATGGCTGGCTGCGTTTTGCTACCACCGGAAAGATTGACCATCATTTCGTTTTTCTAAGGACAAAGAAAACGGAGGCTGTAGGAGAACTTATTCAAGTAAGTAAATATGTTATCAAGTTATCAAACAATGTATTATTATCTAGCTTGCTACAAAAACGTAGTGTGCAGCCTTAATAAAATAAGCTGCTAACGTAATCTTTGCTAGATAGCTAACTTACATACTGTATAGCAGAGATCCCCAACCACCGTGCCGCGGACCGTTTGCTTTATTCGCAACCGGGCCACACAGAGATGATGAATAATTCTTTTTTTAATTTTTTAATCTGTAAATTATAGACTATTTATGCAGTTGAACTTGGTGCAGTCTGTTGGTCCTTTTCTCACCACTTAATATCTCTGTCACGCCCACAACAGTTGAACTCGAGTAATGCGCGCGCCGCAAGTTCATCACGGTCTGCGTGAGCTGTGTTGCCCGCCAACTTTGTACTAGCTAGCTATGTTAGCTGACATGAATAAAAACGCTGGAGAGCTTCTTCGGAAGGGGTAAGGGAGATAAAAGGCCCAATGACAATGTCCATAATGCAGAGACACCAGAGCCCGAGACTGCAAAAAAAAGAAAGCCTCATATTCAATAGAAAATACCTTACCTGTGCGACATATTCAACCTGCTCAACGAACTCAATCTGTCACTTCAGGGGAGAATGACAACTGTCTTCAAGTTGCTGTGGGGAACTGTGGGGACGGCGAGTGGACAGGGGCATATTTGACATGTTCCAAACATTAGCGGTGATTTTGGCAGAGACTGAGACTGGCCGTCTTTCTCCCAGCTGGTGCACTATTTATTTATCCAGGTAGACCAGTTGAAAACAAGTTCTAATTTACAACTGCGACCTGGCCAAGACAAAGCAAAGCAGTGCGACAAAAACAACAGAGTTACACATGCTATAAACAAACATACAGTCAATAACACAATAGAAAAATGTATATACAGTGTGTGCAATGTAGTAAGACTAGGGAGGTAAGGCAATAAATAGGCCACAGTGGCGAAATAATTACAATTGAGTAATTAAACACTGGAGTGATAGATGTGCAGAAGATGAATGTGCAAGTAGAGATACTTAGGTGCAAAAGGAGCAAAAAAAACGATAACAATATGGGGATGAGGTAGTTGGGTGGGCTATTTACAGATGGGCTGTGTACAGGTGCAATGATCGGTTAGCTGCTCTGACAGCTGATGCTTAAAGTTAGTGAGGGAGATATAAGACCAGCTTCAGTGATTTTTGCAATTTGTTCCAGTCATTGGCAGCAGAGAACTGGAAGGAAAGGTGGCCAAAGAGGAGTTGGCTTTGGGGATGACCAGTGAAATATACCTGCTGGAGCGCGTGCTACGGGTGGGTGCTTCTATGGTGACCAGTGAGCTGAGATAAGGCGGGGCTTTACCTAGCAAATATTTATAGATGACCTGGAGCCAGTGGGTTTGGCGATCAATATGAAGCGAGGGCCAGCCAATGAGAGCATACAGGTCGCAGTGGTGGGTAGTATATGGGTTTTTGGTGACAAAACGGAAGGCACTGTGATAGACTGCATCCAATTTGCTGAGTAGAGTGTTGGGTATGTTTGGCAGCGAGGGTATGTTTGGCAGCATGAGTGAAGGATGCTTTGTTGCAAAATCGGAAGCCGATTCTAGATTACATTTTGGATTGGATGTGCTTAATGTGAGTCTGGAAGGATAGTTTACAGTCTAACCAGACACCTAGGTATTTGTAGTTGTCCACATATTCTAATATGAACAGAACCGGGCCAGAGTAGTGATGTTAAACGGGCGGGCAGGTGCGGGCAGCGATCGGTTGAAGAGCATGCATTTAGTTTTACTTGCATTTAAGAGCATTTGGAGGCCACGGAAGGAGTGTTGTATGGCATTGAAGCTCGTCTGAAGGTGGGCCAGATGTATACAGAATGGTGTCGTCTGCGTAGAGGTGCATCAAAGAATCAGCAGCAGCAAGAGTGACATCATTGATATATACAGAGAAAGGATTCGGCCCGAGAATTGAACCCTGTGGCACCCCCATAGAGACTGACAGAGGTCCGGACAACAGGCCCTCCAATTTGACACACTGAACTCTATCTGAGAAGTAGTTGGTGAACCAGGTGAGGCAGTCACTTGACAAACCAAGGTTGTTGAGTCTGGTGATAAGAATGCGGTAATTGACAGAGTCGAAAGCCTTGGCCAGGTCGATGAAGACGGCTGCACAGTATTGTCTCATCGATGGCGGTTATGATATCATTTAGGACCTTGAGCGTGGCTGAGGTGCACCCATGACCAGCTCTGAAACCAGATTGCATAGCGGAGAAGGTACGGTGGGATTCGAAATGGTCGGTGATCTGTTTGTTAACTTGGCTTTCGAAGACCTTAGAAAAGCAGGGTAGGATAGATATAGGTCTGTAGCAGTTTGGGTCTAGAGTGTCTCCCGCTTTGATGAGCGGCGGATAATTTTAGAAAGAGAGGGTCCCGATTGTCTAGCCCAGCTGATTTGTAGGGGTCCAGCTCCTTCAGAACATCAGCCTTCTGGATTTGGGTGAAGGAGAAATGGGGGATGCTGTGAGGGGTGTTGCTGTGAGGGGTGCAGAGCTGTTGACCGGGGTAGGGGTAGCCAGGTGGAAAGCATGGCCAGTCGTAGAAAAATGCTTATTGAAATTCTCGATTATCGTAGATTTATCGGTGGTGACAGTGTTTCCTAGCCTCAGTGCAGTGGGCAGCTGGGAGGAGGTGCTCTTATTCTCAATGGACTTTACAGTGTCCCAGAACTTTTGGGAGTTTGTGCTACAGGATACAAATTTCTGTTTTCCTGACTGCCTGTGTATATTGGTTCCTAACTTTCCTGAAAAGTTGCATATCGTGGGGGCTATTCGATGCTAATGCAGTACGCCACAGGATGTTTTTGTGCTGGTCAAGGGCAGTCAAGTCTGGAGTGAACCAAGGGCTATATCTGTTCTTAGTTCAAAATTTTTTGAATGGGGCATGCTTATTTAAGATGGTGAGGAAAGCACTTTTAAAGAATTACCAGGCATCTCTTTTCCATTTTTATATTAAATATACCTTCTGGTAACCCGCCTCACCCATTGTGTTACCTAACCGCTATTTTTTTGACCGAATTCCATAGGGAGCTAGCGAGCTAACCAGCTATTTCAGTCACTGTTAGCCACCGCTAGCGGCCTTTAACCTACTGCACAGACACCAGCCTTTTTTAGCCCGGATAATACTTGCCAGCCTACCACCATCGGACTGTTTCTCCACCACAACGGCGGATCCCTGCCGTAAACCCTGGACCACTACACCGGATCTCCACAGCTAGCTAGCTGCCACCGAGTGGCTAACGCCCCTGCCCCGGAGCCAGCTCCAGCTAGCCGCTACCCAGGCGCCTCTCCCGGCTAGCAACAATAATACCTCTCGCCATCTGGCTTGGTTCCCTCTCGTCCACGACGCCCGTCGTACCAGCTCGACTGGTCTGCGGTCGATCACTCCATCCGCTCTGCCTGCAACCGGCCTCCGTCGGACGTCGGAGCAGATGGTTCTACCAACCCCGGCTTGCTAACTCTTAACTTTAAACGCTGTGTCTCCTGCGTGCCGGCGTAGTAACGACTACCTCGCGGCTTCCCTGCCCCATCTACTGCTGTTCACTGGACCCTATGATCACTCGGCTACATAGCTGATGCCTGCAGGACTATTCATTAATCACGATACTCCATTCTGTTTATTTTTATTTATTTATTTTATTTATCTGTCAGCCCCAGCCGTGTACTCAGGCCCTGTGTGTTGCTAACCAACCCTCTGCCCATTCATCGCCAGTTTTTACCTGTTGTTGTTGTCTTAGCTGACTAGCCTTTGCGGTCTTACCCGTTGTTGTCCTAGCTAGCTCTCCCAACCAACACCTGTGTTTGCTTTATGCCTTGCTTTATGTCTCTCTCAAGTGTCAAAATGCCCTGTTTACTGTTGTTTAGGGTAGTTATCATTGTGTTAGTTTACAGTGGAGCCCCTAGGCCCACTATACATGCCTCAGATTCCTTCTTTGTCCCACCTCCCACACATGCGGTGACCTCACCCAGTATTACCAGCACCTCCAGAGATGCAACCACTCTTATCATCACTCGGTGCCTGGGCTTACCTCCACTGTACTCTCACCCCGCCATACCCCTGTCTGCACATTATACCCTGAATCTATTCTACCACGCCCAGAAATCTGCTCCTTTTATTCTCTGTTCCCAACGCACTAGACGTCCTGTTCTGATAGCCTTTAGCCGTACCCTCATCCTGCTCCTCCTCTGTTCCTCGGGTGATGTGGAGGTAAACCCAGGCCCTGTAGCCCCCAGCACCACACCTATTCCCAGGCCCCAGGCACTCTCTTTTGTTGACTTCTGTAACCGTAAAAGCCTTGGTTTCATGCATGTTAACATCAGAAGCCTCCTCCCTAAGTTTGTTTTACTCACTGCTTTAGCACACTCCGCCAACCCTGATGTCCTGGCCGTGTCTGAATACTGGCTTAGGAAGGCCACCAACAATTCTGAGATTTCCATACCCAACTACAACATTTTCCGCCAAGATAGAACTGCCAAACGGGGAGGAGTTAGCCTGCATAGTTCTGTCATACTTTCCGGATCTATGCCCAAACAGTTCGAACTTCTAATTCTAAAAATTAATCTCTCCAGAAATAAGTCTCTCACTGTTGCCGCCTGCTATAGACCCCCCTCAGCTCCCAGCTGTGCCCTGGACACCATATGTGAATTGATTGCCCCCCATCTATCTTCAGAGTTCGTTCTGTTAGGTGACCTAAACTGGGATATGCTTAACACCCCGGCAGTCCTACAATCTAAGCTAGATGCCCTCAATCTCACACAAATCATCAAGGAACCCACCAGGTACAATCCTAAATCTGTAAACATGGGCACCCTCATAGACATTATCCTGACCAACTTGCCCTCCAAATACACCTCTGCTGTTTTCAATCAGGATCTCAACGACCACTGCCTCATTGCCTGGATCTGCTATGGGCCCGCGGTCAAACAACCACCCCTTATCACTGTCAAACGCTCCCTAAAACACTTCTGCGAGCAGGCCTTTCTAATCGACCTGGCCCGGGTATCCTGGCAGGATATTGACCTCATTCCGTCAGTCGAGGATGCCTGGTCGTTCTTTAAAAGCAACTTCCTCACCATCTTAAATAAGCATGCCCCTTTCAAAAGATGTAGGACTAAAACGTGACGCGAACTCGTTCATCTTATACCTATAAACTTGTCCAAGAACAATCAAACATAGTTTTAAATGTATCCTTAGGAACACTTTTACGTATATTTACTATTATAAATCAACCGGAATATAAACTGATCGATAACGACGGTAAAAAAGACACTGCGCGACTTCTAGGGCGCGCGCGCTGGGTACTGTTTACATGAAAGATACACTTCCTGGTTTGCTCTTCTTCTCTGGTCTAATTCATCCAAAATGAAAACTTACACTGTCTCAAGACTGTTGACATCTAAAGGAAGCAATGGGTACTGCATTCATATGCCCTTATATGGTCATTTTCATGAGGGAGGGGTGCCCAAATGAGCAATGTGTCAAAATCACTTTTTCCAATATGTGCATATCCTATTTTCTGGGCCTGAATGGGAGGCATTTTACTTTGGGCACGCCAGGCTCTCCAAAACCGACCCCTCAGCTGCCACTCCCTAACAAGTTAACTAACCACCAAACGAGCTTCAATGCCATTCAGCACTCCTTCCGTGGCCTCCAACTGCTCTTAAACGCTAGTAAAACCAAATGCATGCTTTTCAACCGTTCGCTGCCTGCATCCGCCCGCCCGACTAGCATCACTACCCTGGACGGCTCTGACCTAGAATACGTGGACAACTACAAATACCTAGGTGTCTGGCTAGACTGTAAACTCTCCTTCCAGACTCACATTAAACATCTCCAATCCAAAATTAGATCTAGAATCAGCTTTCTATTTCGCAACAAAGCCTCCTTCACTCATGCTGCCAAACTTGCACTAGTAAAACTGACTATCCTGCCGATCCTCGACTTCGGCAATGTCATCTACAAAATAGCCTCCAACACTCTACTCAGCAAACTGGATGCAGTCTATCACAGTGCCATCCGCTTTGTCACCAAAGCCCCATATACTTCCCACCACTGCGACCTGTATGCTCTAGTCGGCTGGCCCTCGCTACACACTCGTCGCCAGACCCACTGGCTCCAGGTCATCTACAAGTCCCTGCTAGGTAAAGCCCCGCCTTATCTCAGCTCGCTGGTAACCATAGCAGCACCCACCCGTAGCACTCGCTCCAGCAGGTATATCTCACTGGCCACCCCCAAAGTCAATTCCTCTTTTGGCCGACTTTCCTTCCAGTTCTCTGCTGCCAATGACTGGAACGAACTACAAAAATCGTTGAAACTGGAGACACTTATCTCCCTCACTAGTTTCAATCACCAGCTGTCAGAGCAGCTCACAGATCACTGCACCTGTACATAGCCCAACCAACTACCTCATCCCCTACCATAGTCATTTATCTTGCTGCTTTGCACCCCAGTATTTTTACTTTGCACATTCATCTACTGCACATTTACCATTCCAGTGTTAAATTGCTATACTGTAGTTACTTTGCCACCATGGCCTATTTATTGCCTTATGTTCCTTATCCTACCTCATTTGCACACATTGTATATAGATTTGTTTTTTTCCTACTGTATTATTGACTGTATGTTTGTTTCACTCCATGTGTAACTCTGTGTTGTTGTATGTGTCGAACTGCTTTGCTTTATCTTGGCCAGGTCGCAGTTGTAAATGAGAACTTGTTCTCAACTTGCCTACCTGGTTAAATAAAGGTGAAATAAAAAAAAGGCTGAATATCCGGAGATAGCCACAAAAGCACTGAAATCGTTGCTTCCATTTCCAACATACTAGCTCTGTGACGCAATGACGGCAACAAAAACAAAATTACGGAGTAGACTGGACATAAGGAACACCCTTCGGGTGTCACTGTCTCCCATCACCCCTAGATGGGACTGTCCTGTTGCCGGGAAACAAGCTCAGGGCTCCCACTGATTCAGCGACATGGTGAGTTGCTAAGTGTTTATTATACGGTCGTTAGAGAAAAATATGCACTGTTTTTATAATATCATCACGTTAGACCTACTTAAACTAAAATGTTATGAAAAGCAGCTATACTAATCTGATAGGCCTAATTGTCTATATGAGACTGGTCCGTGATGCAAAAAAGTTGCTGTATAGCTCACCAGCTTACTAACTTCATATTAGCTAGTTAGCTATCTTGATGTATTTATCGTTGTAACTCCAAATGCATTTGTAGCTAGTTAGCGAATAGCCATGGAAGAGGGTGAAAGGATTAGCTAGCACTTCCAGCTGTCAGATAAGCGAGAGTAGGCTACTCTGGATAGGGCAGGTAACTGTGTGGGACATTATGAAACTATTCTCTAGTTCCAGTCCCTAGCGATGAAAAACTGAGGACAGAGAGATCTAGCAACATAATATTCAGGGCTGTCTAATTTGAGTATAATGCAGCCTGTTTCTTTGTGATGTTTTATGTCGTCATATACAGAGATCTAATTGTCAAACCCTGTCTGTAGATGAAGAGGTCCCAATGAATGTCCCAAGAGAATAAGGGTACACCCTTGTATACCATGGCTTATACGTTAGCAAATGTTGTGAACAAAATTACAGTTTAAAAGTCACAATGTATAAATCTATTACAACTGGAGCAAGCCAGCCCTGCTGGGTGTGCAGGCTTCTGTTCCAGCCCAGCACTAACACACCTGATTCAATGTAGAAAACCTAATTAGTTAATTGTTCTATTGCTTGGCTGGAATGGAAGTCTGCCGCCCTGCCTTTACATATGAGTTAGTTTACTTGTACAGTTTGAAATTATATGAAAGCAACTTAAGTTAACTATTATTCAATATGAACTAGTGTTGATGTTGATTAATCACAGATCCTGCAATAAAGAGGGGGAAGGGAATCTGTTTCTAATTTGTCTGTTTCTGTGTTGTATTCTCAAATGAACATGACCTTTTTGTTCAGTCATTAGCTCTCCAATTAGTTTTATTTGATTGTCACAATCAGAGGCCAAATTGAGCTCCATACTGCATACTGCCTTGCGCCTCTCAAATGTTGTAACAATATGGAGTGCGCAGTATAGCTCCGCAGCGACATGATTGGATGACAGTAGGTGGGGGGCGGGAGGTCCTTTATGAGCACAAACTCAATTCCTTGACAACTTCCTTCACAACAGCTCTGCGCTTCTCCGCAATAAGTAGCTTAAAACATACTAGTGCTACTAATCTAGGTGGTGAAATGTATGGAAGCAGGATATAATGGGATCCTTAGCTTAAAACATACACACAACATACATACTCCTACCAAGTCAAATGCCAGATACTTTCCTTCCAGAAGGTCTTAGTGGCAGAGAGGTGCTACTGTGGAGGTTGGAGTTGCTACTGTGATAATGAAGATGGTTTGCTTAAGACTACCACAACAATTACATTGTCTATGCTAAATGAAATAGTTGGGCTATGACAAAATACTTTTCATTTCATCCATACAACAATATAGCCTATTCAATATAGTCTATTATTAAAGTACAGTATGTTTACAATATCATAAACAATAGTATTTTACATGTTCCAAATTACATTTGATATATTCACATGGTTTAAGGGGGCACTTTTATAATAACGACAAGGTGAAGGTGCTCTACTCAAATGGCACAACAGAATCGATCAGAATGACCAAAGCATAGGATACTGTATAACAACCATCTCGTATAACTGAGGGATGTCTGTTTTCATATCTGGAAAAGGACAAAGTAGTAGAAGTAGAAACTGATGCTGCTGCAGCATTTCTCATCTTCACAGTGGGAATCCTGTCACGTCTACTCCCGCTCCTCCCCACCGGTCCTGGGATCCATTATTACGCACACCTGGCATCAATCATTACGCGCACCTGCACGTCATGAGGCACACCTGGACTCCATTACCTTGCTTATTACCTCCCCTATATCTGGCACTCCCTTAGGTTCCTTCCCCAGTCAGTATTGTTCCTGTGTTTATGCGTAGACGCTGCTGTTATGTTGTCTCGTTCCATGTTTGTTGTTTTATTCAATGTTTCACCTACTTTTCGACTTGGTTACAAATCCAGTCTACATGGGTGTCTTGATAGATGTCAGCTAGTGAACCTACAGTAGTAAATGAACGAATGAAAAGCACACCTGATGTTAGAATATCACTTCTTCAGGTAACCTATACCATCTTGTTTGGTTGTGTTTAATTAATTCAGGTGTTTTAGTGTCATATAAAGATTAAATCTATTGTTGGGCTTGAACAACCAATAGTCAACACAGCAGGTTGTCCTATTCCATTTAAGCCTTTATCCTATGCTGTAATGTCCATACATTTTCCCTCTAATGAATAAAGTTCATTATCATATGAATATATGACAACCACTGGAGTTTGAAGGGACAATAATGTCCTCCAGGCTATATGGACGTCATATTGTACAATTTGTCTACCCTTTTCATGGTCATGGCTAGCCTTTTCCAAATAGCTGTAACGGTTGCCCCAGCGTTCGTTTTTTTTACGCAACAGGACAGTTAACCCGCGCTGCCCTCAAACCAAGACACATGCTACCTGCTAATTATCTATAGGATATATTTACTCTTGTCAATTTCAAATTACTTTCTAGCAAGTTTTATTTTCTTATAACAGTCTGAATTGAGACGTGTTCTGCCTCATCAATTCATATAGTAGAAGCCCATTTCACTGTTGCGGACAATTCATGTTTGAGGCTTTGCTGAACCAGACAAACTTCTCTCTTCCATGAGAGCCCAAGCACCTCACCAGTGTTTCCCCAGATCAAGTATGCAGACATCTGCGCAGTCTAGAACAAACGTTTTCTCCCTGGCACATTTCCTGGCTGGCGCTGGCATTGTCTTAATTGTTGTTTTCTTACAAATAATAACTTTGGACATGTGTGCGTTCCAATCAAAGTAAGTGCCTTTTCTGTATATTGTGTTGTTTCTACTGTAGCATACTGTATGCATATATGGAGCATTATGTATTTACTATTTTATTCAAATGTTTTCAAGTACTGGTGTCAAATCATGCATTCCGATTCTTGCGTAGATTGTAATGGACACATAACTTTTTTGACGGCTGTAGTGATTATGATGAGCTAATGCTAAGCTATTTGCCAGCTATGTGTGGCTCCATGTTTGTTGACATTATACAATGCATTCTGGTTGTCACGTAAACATCTGGCAGACCAAAGATGTTTTAACAAACTACCCATTGTCGGATTACTTTCGATTTTTAGAAAGTGTTTTACTCGACCAATGGTGAGCTTTCCCGTGATGTGATGAATTGTAAATAGTAATTTCTATTAGCTAATACAAATTATGGTTTCTGTCAGCTTAGAGTTAGATAAATAAATATGACCGCAAACGAAGTACACCAACTACAATACCTCTCTTGCCAATTGACCTGGACCCTTTGTCGACACGGAGCCCCGCCGATCCATCATGACTGGTTTGCTGGTCTGCTGACGTAATTCGGCCGATGTGCTCTCAACCGGCCTCTGCGTCGTGGATGTCGGTGAAAACCCATCTGCTATCCCCGGCCCACTAGCTCCCTGAACACCTTGTCTCCCGCTCACCTAGCGTAGTAATGACTACCAAACAGCTCCCTGTTTCATCTAATGCTACTCATTGGACCCTATGATCACTCAGCTACACAGCTGATGCCTGCTGGACTGTTCATTAACACGGTACTAAATTTTGTTTATCTGTTGGCCCCAGCCTCGAACTCAAGCCCTGTGTGTAGCTAACTGACCCTCTCTGCCCATTCATCGCCATTTACCCGTTGTTGTTGTCTTAGCTGTTCACCCGTTGTTGTCTTACCCGTTGTTGTCTTAGCTCTCCCAATCAACACCTGTGATTGCTTTATGCTTCTCTCTAATGTCAATATGCCTTGTATACTGTTGTTTAGGGTAGCTCTCATTGTTTTATGTTAACATCAGAAGCCTCCTCCTTTATTCACTGCTTTAGCACACTCTGCCAACCCTGATGTCCTAGCCGTGTCTGAATCCTGACTGAAATTTACATCCCCAATTACAACATTTTCCGTCAAGATAGAACTGCTAAAGTGGGCGAAGATGCAATCTACTGTAGAGAGAGAGCCTGCAGAGTTCTGTCATACTATTCAGGTCTATGCCCAAACAGTTTGAGCTTCTACTTAAAAAAAAAAAAAAAGGTGAAATAAGTCCTTCACTGTTGCCGCTTGTTATAGACCTCCATCAGCTCCAAGCTGTGCCCTGGACACCATATGTGAATTTATGGCCCCCTCTATCGTCAGAGTTCGTACTGTTAGGTGACCTAAACTGGAATATGCTTATCACCCCCCGGCCGTCCTAAAATCTAAGCTAGATGCTCTCAATCTCACACAAATTATTAAGGAACCTACCAGGTACAACCCCAAATCCGTAAACATGGGCACCCTCATTGATATCCTCCTGACCATCTTGCCCTCTAAATACACATTTGCTGTTTTCAACCAGGATCTCAGAGATCACTGCTTCATTGCCTTAATTCGTTATGGGTCCGCGGTCTTATGACCACCCCTCATCACTGTCAAACTCTCCCTAAAACACGGGTATCCTGGAAGGATATTGACCTCATCCCATCAGTAGAGGATGCCTGGTTATTCTTTAAAAGTGCTTTCCTCACCATCTTAAATAAGCATGCCCCTTTCAAAAAAGGTTGAACTAAGAACAGCCCTTGGATCACTCCAGACTTGACTGCCCTTGACCAGCACAAAAAAACACCCTGTGGCGTACTGCACTAGCATCGAGTAGTCCCCGCGATATGCAACTTTTCAGGGAAGTCAGGAACCAATATACACAGTCAGTTAGGAAAGCAAAGGCTAGCTTTTTCGAACAGAAATTTGCATCCTGCAGCACTAATTCCCAAAAGTTTTGGGGCACTAAGGTTCCATGGAAAATAAGAGCACCTCCTCCCAGCTGCCCACTGCACCGAGACTAGGAAACACTGACACCACTGATAAATACACGATAATCGAGAATGTCAGTAAGCATTTCTCTACGGCTGGCCATGCTTTCCACCTGGCTACCCCAACCCCAGCCAACAGCTCTGCACCCCCTATAGCAACTGGCCCAAGCCCCTCCACCCGCTTCTCCTTCACCCAAATCCAGACAGCTGATGTTCTGATAGAGCTGCAAAATCTGGATCCCTACAAATCAGCCAGGCTAGACAATCTGGACCCTCTCTTCCTAAAATTATTACACTGTGTTAACAAACCTCCAAACAAGCTTCAATGCCATACAGCACTCCTTCCGTGGCCTCCAACTGCTTTTAAATGCTAGTTAAACGAAAGGCACGCTCTTCAACCGATCGCTGCCCGCACCCGCCCGACCGACTAGCATCACTACTCTGGACAGTTCTGACTTAGAATATGTGGACAACTATAAATACCTAGATGTCTGGCTAGACTGTAAACTCTCCTTCCAGACTCACATTAAGCACATCCAATCCAAAATGTAATCTAGAATCGGCTTCCGATTTTGCAACAAAGCATCCTTCACTCATGCTGCCAAACATACCCTCGTAAAACTGACTATCCTACCGATCCTTGACTTTGGCAATGCCATTTACAAAATAGCCTCCAACACTCAGATAATTGGACGCAGTCTATCACAGTGCCATCCGTTTTGTCACCAAAGCCCCATATACTACCCACCACTGCGACCTGTATGCTCTCATTGGCTGGTCCTCGCTACATATTCATCGCCAAACCCACTGGCTCCAGGTCATTTATAAGTCTTTGCTAGGTAAAGCTCTGCCTTATCTCAGCTCACTGGTCACCATAGCAACAACAACCCGTAGCACGCGCTTCAGTAGGTATATTTCACTGGTCATCCCCAAAAATAAACACCTTGTTTGGCCACCTTTCCTTCCAGTTCTCTGCTGCCAATGACTGGAATGAATTGCAAAAAAAATGCCATTAATACAGGTAATGAGTGGAGGACAGAGGAGCCTCTTAAAGAAGAAGTTACAGGTCTGTGAGAGCCAGAAATCTTGCTTGTTTGTATGTGACCAAATACTTATTTTCCACCATAATTTGCAAATAAATTCATAAAAAATCCTACAATGTGATTTTCTGGATTTGTTTTCCTCATTTTGTCTGTCATAGTTGAAGTGTACCTATGATGAAAATTACAGGCCTCTCTCATCTTTTTAAGTGAGAGAACTTGCACAATTGGTGGCTGACTAAATACTTTTTTTCCCCACTGTATATCTCAAGACATCAGTCAGGAAGTTAAAGCTTGGTCGCAAATGGGTCTTCCAAATGGACAATGACCCCAAGCATTCTTCCAAAGTTGTGGCTAAATTGCTTAAGGACAACAAAATCAAGGTATTGGAGTGTCCATCACAAAGCCCTGACCTCACTCCCATAGAAAATGTGTGGGCAGAACTGAAAAAGCGTGTGCAAGCAAGGAGGCCTACAAACCTGACTCAGTTACACCAGCTCTGTCAGGAGGAATTGGCCAAATTACACCCAACTTATTGTGGGAAGCTTGTGGAAGGCTACCCGAAACATTTGACCCAAGTTGAACAATTTAAAGGCAATGCTACCAAATACTAATTGAGTGTATGTACACTTCTGACCCACTGGGAATGTGATGAAAGAAATAAAAGCTGAAATAAATCATTCTCTACTATTATTCTGACATTTCACATTCTTAAAATAAAGTGGTGACCATAACTGACCTAAGACTGGGCATTTTTACTAGGATCAAATGTCAGGAATTGTGAAAACTGAGTTTAAATTTATTTGGCTAAGGTGTATGTAAAATTCTGACTTCAACTGGAGCTAGATAGCTTGTAGTCTAGCAATTAGCATGAGTCATGTGAGTTTAAAGTTTTGAGGAAGCTATTTTTCACCATAAAAATTCCCCTATGTAAGAAAGGATTGCATACCTCTGTCCTCTACGCCTACTACTCCTAATGTTATGAGTAGAATGAATAGTTATAATTTGGCTATTAATAAGCCCTAAGTGACATTGGTTTATAGGCTATTTCAGAGACGTTTCCTTTGCACAGGAAAAATGTGGCATTTGATAAATACTTCTACTACACTTTATATGACTGGAGAACATAGCAGAATCTTTTTTTAATATGATCATAGCCTGGGCCTACTCTACTGACACTGACAACATTAAAAACAATCTTGTCTTGAATGCAACCATGTAATCTAAGTCTATGAAAAAGGAGTCCTGGCTAAAAGGGATCCAGCTTTGGTCAATTTGTCAAAGTATTTCTTTGGGGGGGGGGGGTTTAGCTAACCCTAACTCTTTTCCTAACCTTAACCTAATTCTCCTAACCTGCTGCCTAAATTCTCCTAATCTGCTACGAAAGCTGTGTAAGGGCTATTTTACCAAGAAGGAGAGTGATGGAGTGCTGCATCAGATGACCTGGCCTCCACAATCCCCCAACCTCAACCAAATTGAGATGGTTTGGGATGAGTCGGACCGCAGAGTGAAGGAAAAGCAGCCTACCAGTGTTCAGCATATGTGTAAACTCTTTCAAGACTGTTGGAAAAGCATTCCAGGTGAAGCTGGTTGAGAGAATGCCAAGAGTGTGCAAAGCTGTCATCAAGGCAAAGGTTGGCTACTTTAAAGAATCTCAAAGATAAAATATATTTTGATTTGTATAACACTTTTTTGGTTACTACATGATTCCATATGTGTTGTTTCATCGTTTTGATGTCTTCACTATTATTCTACCATGTAGAAAATAGTAAAAATAAAGAAATACCCTTGAATGAGTAGGTGTTCTAAAACTTTTGACCGGTAGTGTAGGTCTACTTATTCTTAGACTGTTTTAAAGGACAGAGGATTGTAGTGGGAGCACTAGGGTGTCATGTGTGACTGTGTGGCAATGACAAATGGTTTACATGGCTCACGGGTCAGCTAGGAGGGCCCCTTAGCAGAGAGATAGTTTTTTGTGAGAAAACCATCAGTATAGTTGAAAAGGTAATGGAAACCCATTTAACTTATGTTTTATTCAGTACATGGGAATATAACCGCAAAAGGTATTTTTTTGTGCACTACGTCATCACACACAGCCTTATTGTTTTTATGTGGATTTTAAAATATTTGCATGAAAATCTGTCGCCAACTGGATGGTAACCTAGCTAGTGAAACACGATTAAATAAAACACCTTCCTCTTTCCTGCAATTTTCCCTATCTTTGGTTATGTTACCCTGGCCTTTGCGTTTGCTGCTTTTTTCTCCAGCTACACGTTTTGGCACATTCATTCCAGCAACATAACACCCTGCATCCCACTGTTGGTTTGCCTCGGAAGCTATGCAGCGTCGCTCCTGGTCGGTCCCTAGATGGGAGACCAGATGTAGCTGGAAGTGGTGAAAAATAAACATGTGGGGGGAATAATTCACGTGGGAAAAAAAAATATCTTCACAAGTGGGAAAAACACAAGTGAAACTACACACGTGTCTGAAAACCACGTTATTTTCAAATGTGGTGTTTTCTGTAAGGGGAAAGCTGGGCCAGTATTCATAAAGTAACTGAGTAGGAGGGCTGATTTAGAATCAGTTCCCCCTTATCCATGTAATCGTATATATTATGGTCTAAAAGGCAAAACTGTTCCTAGATCAGCACTCCCACTATAAATACGGGCCCTGGAGGATTGTTCACTGAAACCATCCCAGAGGTGTACAAGGCTTGAGGAAAACCTATTTAATTTGCATGGAGATCACTGGCCCTGTTGTTTCTGGTCTTCAAAGTAGGTGACCATTCATTTCAAACCACACAGAGAGACCATTGACAGAATATGCTAAATCAGTGGACTTTGAAGTTCATTATACATAAGTCACGTTTTCAAGTGGGAGCTTTTCAAATATATATTTACAAAACTAATGCTGCTTTATTCGGTAGCATTTTCCACATTCAGCATTTTTTTGGTTACTAAATGATTCCATATGTTATTTCATAGTTTTGACGTCTTCACTACTATTCTACAATGTAGAAAATAGTAAAAATAAAGAAAAAGTAGGTGTTCTAAAACTTTTAACCGGTAGTATGTGTCAAATCAGGTAATGGCAAATTTCTGTCTGAAGGAGGTTTGGTTTGGAGAGATTGAAAAACATCAGAAAGATATTGGAAAGTTCAGAAAAACATCAATCTTATTTATGATCGTTTGTGGAGAATCAGTTCATTTCCCTCAGTTATTCTGCACAGCTTGTGTCGTAGGTGGAAACAGAAGACGTACGTGTTCCTGAGAGTCTGGCTTTCAGGGATGTGGTTATAGTTGGCAATTGCTCCAAAAATTCAAAATCCAGAGCCAAATTTGTGAGAAGGAAATTATTTTGAGATGCGCTAGAATCCGCTTTTCCCGCTTCGTTTGTTCCAGCCGCTAATAAGGCTACTCCGGGGTTACTCACATAACCACGGTTCTATGAACTAAGCGGCACATTCAGCTGACTGAGGAAAACACAACACATTATTTTTGATTATTGGCGCGAGCCTCCAATCAAGTCACCTAGAGACAGGATATTTAATGTGTTGATGTAAAGCTATGAAAAGTCTTCACTGGTGACAGAAGAGTTCCTGCTCTGTTGTGCCTAGTCTCTAAATGAGGGACTCTAATGGTGTTGGTGGAGTGGGTTGTGTGTGTGTGTGTGTACGTACATGCATGGCGTGTGTGTGTATGCGTGCTCTTAGAAGCGGCAAGATGGTGAAAAGTAGATGTGTCTTACTGAGGAATGTTGATCTCTTAAATTAAAGAGGTCTCTATCCTACCATCAACACAACATCCTGTTCCTGGGCTGCTATGGCTTGGCACTGCAGCCTTTGAAGTTGCTGTGTTTGCCACACATATGTACACATGATCAAAACTGAGATCAGCAATATACACAATCTGTGGCTCTGGGGCAATGGCTGACAGACTGTCAGCTTAAGTATGATGGCTTTAAGCTGTACACAGTTGCCTACCTTAAGAACAATTCACTCAAGCTGTGTGAACGTTGTATATCATGGGTAAAGTCTATTTCTGGTCAAGACTGAAGAAAGGCTGAAGTGTTTAATGCCACCCAAATGCAATTTGTGTGTGCGAGAGAGAGAGGGACAGAGAGAAGACAGAATGTGAGTGGGTGAGTGTGTCTGTCTGTCTTGCAGTTTGTCTGTTTTGGGTGGAGAGCCTGGTCTTGTTTTCCTTTTCATCCAGTGGTGACCAGATAATGATAGCAATGGGGTAGAAGGAAAGCGGTGAAGAGAAAAATCTGCTCTGATTAGCATTTGTGGAGCAGTGAAAGAGATGCAGGCCATGTGCCTGGTCAGGATGTAATATTATCCATGATGTAATTTTGCTTCCAAACCGGGTGGGTTTTGGGGCACTGAAAGCTAAAGAAAAAGCCTGTTAATTCAACTTACAACAAGTTGCTTCAGTGCTTCTGAGAACTCAATGAGAATTGAAATGGGACAGACTTTACCCCTAAAATAAACAATCCTACTGGCTTTTGTCTCTGGAGATTTCGTAGTTGTTGGGAAAACAGAGGAGGGTATTTCCGATTGCCTTTCTTCTGCTATTACATACATTCCATAATAGAAACCACTGAGTCACAAAAGCTCACTGAAAAACACGATGGATTCAGGGTCACTCTCATGAGCTCTTTTTTTGGACTTCCATGGAGTCAATAAAACTTACTGCATTAGCCAATGAGTGAAGTGTCACTAAATTTCAATTAGCTAAATTCATGGACTGATTATTAACTGTTGGCCTAATTAAAGCGGGCAGGTGGTGCGAACTGATGTTAAACAGGAAGAAGAGCGGAGCTCTACTATCACATTTTGTAGCATTGCGGCTGCACTGTTGCGCGCAACGAACATGCCACTACGTGGAAAATATTTATATGCATGTATGTAATATCATAGTAATAGCCTATGTATGGATGTACGTGATATATCAATAATAGGTAATATATAGGCTAGTAGCTTGCGTTATATCCCAATCAGTTAACCAACTTGAAGACCTAATAGTTATGCATTTAATAAGAAAGTGATAGCCCCTAAGTCAGGTATGCTAGATGTTGATAAAATGAATACAGCTTGAAGAGAATTTACTAGAACGTTTAAGCCTCATACAATAAAGTATGCCGTGTGGCGTTTCCTGGTAGACTACTTAACAGAAACAAATCGGTGCAATGAATGCCCATGGTTAGGTATTGCTGTCTGTATTTATTGGATAAATGGATAGTCCTCTTGCATCCCACTGATGTTCAGCCTACCTTTTTGTTTGTCCATCGCTGGAAATGCTCAAAGCGTCCCTGGGAAGTTTATTTTTCCCCAACCGATATCATAGCTGTGTCCAATATGAGCCACAATTTTCTCCCACGACAATATCTTAGCTTGAGGTTCTATAGGTTGAGGTGATGAGAGTAGGCTAGTCAACAGTGAAATTCCAGTCAGCACAACTAGTCGCCCAGCAAGAACCATAAGAAAAGTCACTCCCCTTCTCACTATTGCAAAAATCAACATAAAGCGACCACTAGGGGCGGGGGACCACTGGTGGTGTGTGTGTGTATATATATATATATGTGTGTGTGTGTGCTGGGGAGTCATGCACCCCTTAATTCTATGTTAAAAATATATTTATTGTTCTACATTTCTAAGCATTCCTCTTGAGCTGTCTGTATCCTCCTGTCAGGATATGCTTCTCTACATCTCTGCTAAAATCTGGGTAAAAGATTGAAAGGGATGTTATGCTTATTCAGTACATTTAGTAATTGCTTGTTTTTCTAAAGTCTACCAATTTCGTCAGCAGGTTTGCCAGCTAAAATAGTTAGACAAGCTATCTACTCTAACTTTATTGATAGCCTGAAATGGCTTATTGGTACCTAGTTATGAGGTTGGAAGATAGGTTCCCAATCTGGGCTAGCTAAAGGGCAACTTCATAAAATGTATAGGTGGCTAGTAGTATTACAGAGAAACAACAACAACATTTAACAAATTACAAGTATGAGGGGGCAGGTGCCCCCTATGGGGATGACGCGTGTGTGCGTGTAAGTAAAGATAAATGGATAGTTCAGTGAAATTACACAATTACATATTGGTTTCCTTATCCTGTAAGCATTCTATGTACCTTGTACATACCTTGTCCTTGCTTTGGTTTGGTTTTGTTTACCTGTTTTTTTGTGTGCATCCAATAAAAGTCAATGGGAACAACATACAGTGGGGAAAAAAAGTATTTAGTCAGCCACCAATTGTGCAAGTTCTCTCACTTAAAAAGATGAGAGAGGCCTGTAATTTATCATAGGTACACTTCAACTATGACAGACAAAATGAGGAAATAAAATCCAGAAAATCACATTGTAGGATTTTTTATGAATTTATTTGCAAATTATGGTGGAAAATAAGTATTTGGTCAATAACAAAAGTTTATCTCAATACTTTGTTATATACCCTTTGTTGGCAATGACAGAGGTCAAATGTTTTCTGTAAGTCTTCACAAGGTTTTCACACACTGTCGCTGGTATTTTGGCCCATTCCTCCATGCAGATCTCCTCTAGAGCAGTGATGTTTTGGGGCTGTCGCTGGGCAACACGGACTTTCAACTCCCTCCAAAGATTTTCTATGGGGTTGAGATCTGGAGACTGGCTAGGCCACTCCAGGACCTTGAAATGCTTCTTACGAAGCCACTCCGTTGCCCGGGCGGTGTGTTTGGGATCATTGTCATGCTGAAAGACCCAGCCACATTTCATCTTCAATGCCCTTGCTGATGGAAGGAGGTTTTCACTCAAAATCTCACGATACATGGCCCCATTCATTCTTTCCTTTACACGGATCAGTCGTCCTGGTCCCTTTGCAGAAAAACAGCCCCAAAGCATGATGTTTCCACCCCATGCTTCACAGTAGGTATGGTGCTCTTTGGATGCAACTCAGCATTCTTTGTCCTCCAAACACGACGAGTTGAGTTTTTACCAAAAGTTCTATTTTGGTTTCATCTGACATTCTCCCAATCCTCATCTGGATCATCCAAATGCTCTCTAGCAAACTTTAGACGGGCCTGAACATGTACTGGCTTAAGCAGGGGGACACGTCTGGCACTGCAGGATTTGAGTCCCTGGCAGGGTAGTGTGTTACTGATGGTAGGCTTTGTTACTTTGGTCCCAGCTCTCTGCAGGTCATTCACTAGGTCCCCCCGTGTGGTTCTGGGATTTTTGCTCACCATTCTTGTGATCATTTTGACCCCACGGGGTGAGATCTTGCGTGGAGCCCCAGATCGAGGAAGATTATCAGTGGTCTTGTATGTCTTCCATTTCCTAATAATTGCTCCCACAGTTGATTTCTTCAAACCAAGCTGCTTACCTATTGCAGATTCAGTCTTCCCAACCTGGTGCAGGTCTACAATTTTGTTTCTGGTGTCCTTTGACAGCTCTTTGGTCTTGGCCATAGTGGAGTTTGGAGTGTGACTGTTTGAGGTTGTGGACAGGTGTCTTTTATACTGATAACAAGTTCAAACAGGTGCCATTAATACAGGTAATGAGTGGAGGACAGAGGAGCCTCTTAAAGAAGAAGTTACAGGTCTGTGAGAGCCAGAAATCTTGCTTGTTTGTATATGACCAAATACTTATTTTCCACCATAATTTGCAAATAAATTCATAAAAAATCCTACAATTTGATTTTCTGGATTTTTTCCCTAATTTTGTCTGTCATAGTTGAAGTGTACCTATGATGAAAATTACAGGCCTCTCTCATCTTTTTAAGTGAGAGAACTTGCACAATTGGTGGCTGACTAAATACTTTTTTTCCCCACTGTACATACTTTAGGATGATTTGGACATGAAGTTTGAAAATGTGAATATTTTTCCCATTTTGACTTCCATTGGATATGTGCCACGAATGCCACAAAGTTTGCATTTGAAACAGTGGTCAGGTAAACAAAACCAAAGCATGGGTTGCTGTCATACCTTACTGGAGATGCCAACGACCAACAATATATAGGCTACACAAAGAGGGAAAATACATTTTCCTCAAACCAAAAAATTCATTTTATTTCCACTCACCATTGATCATTTCAGTCCTCTTTCACCTTAGTTTAAATGTGAAAATATGCTTGTGTGCATTCATTGCTGTGTATGTTTTGCACCCTAGTTGCATCAGAATACACACACAAAATAATGTACAATATCTGAGATCCATCTTGCAATGGTACTAATTCATCATATCAATTTTTGTCATTATATTAGTTATCAAATCAGGTTAATCTAAAACTACATAAAAAAAAAAACTCTGCATTTTAATGACTTACAGATTCAAAAAACCTAGGAAGTGAGGTACAAACCAATCACTAACTCAATATTTTCTTAAATGTTTTTCCCTAGCCCACTTTCACATACAAAGCATGAAGATAAGCTTAGATGATGCTGCAACAGTGACAGTGTCTTAACTACCATGAGAGTGCTTGATACAGTGAGAGCATTTGAAAGTGTTATGAATAGGGTGTATCCTCAGTCAGGTCTCCCATTGGTGAAGATAATGTCATTGATATTATATACTGGAGCATGGAAGCTAGGAGATTACCCTCACCATCGAGTGAACAGTTTCCAGATCAAGGGCTTGTTTATAATGCAATCCTTCCGGCCCCTTGTCTTTCAAAAAACACAGGCAGAACTAAAACCTAAAGCAAAGCAGTAACAAAGTGGATATGTGCAATGACCACTCAAAAATGTTATTAGATAGAATACACTGATGCTCCATGGTTGACTTTCATACATCCCTACTTGGGGCTCTAGAGGTAACTCAAAACATTGTGTTTTGAGCTGTGTGCCAGATGTGTGCCAACTAAAAAAAAAATGTTGTTACACTGTCTTTGCTACCACCACACCTGATGATAAGAAAAATGACTGGAGTGAGGCCTGGCCAGGACCTTAACAGGCTCCACACTGGCTACACACTGTAACTATGTCCCAAATGGCACAATACTCCCTAAAGAGTGCACTACTTTCGACCAGAGGCCTATTGTCCCTGGTCAAAATACCAAATAGGGTGCCATTTGGGACGTAGCCCCTAAGGCACAGGGAAAGTGGACAGAAAGGCTGGCCCGGAGTCCTTTAGCCTGCATCCATCCAAGAGTTGGTTTTGTTTTTTGTTCCATGACATTGTCAGTTAGGGGGTATAAGAGGCCACACCTCCACCAGGCCACTGCTTCAGTCCAATATGGAGGTTGATGTGGTCATAGCGGAACACAGGAAGCAGCCCCTTGTCTCTTGCTCTCAACTCCTTCTGTTCGCCCAGTGGTGACCCTCCTAGTCCATTGTCCTCCTGTCCTTGTTCCAATGTAGTGCATTTATAAGGGAGGTGGTTATCTTCCTTCTTCTTCTTTTTATTGATGAATGTGTTTATTTACCCTACATTCTTGTATTGATACATGAAAGGATTTTTTTTCTAATAAAAAATAGCTGTACATTATTTGGTCACAAAAGCAACATGTCTAAAACCCCTTTGGAGTGGTGTTCAAACTTGATATATATAAACAGGGCAGTGGCCAGTGCTGTAAAGGTAAGCGTCCCACAAGATTCCGAAGCTAACTTAGCCTATGAATACTCCTTAATGTTCTCACCTTTAAAACAGGAAAACTGCACTTCATCAAACATACCAGTAGTAAAATAATAAGAGCACACTTTTTTCAAGTGGGCAATATGTACTATTTAGGCAATCATTCAGTAAGAAACCTATATTGGCCATAGTCATGGATGATTTTGATCATTTGTGTGGTTGCATGTCTGGATAGGGTTAAGATGCAGACATCTTGGAGATAAGGTTTTATGTTCTGTAAATCTACACCTGATGTGTAGAGTGACTGAGTCTGACAGATTGTATTGTTCATCACAAATGGCGCCCTATTCACTACGTAGTTCACTACTTTTGACCAGAGCCTGATGAGAGCCCTGTGGGAGCCTTATGGTCTCTGGTCAAGAGTTTTGCACTACATAAGAATAAAAGTACCATTTGGGACACAATCTTAATTGTCTCTAAACCAGCACACCTAACTAACTATTGATTCACAAATTATTGATTTACACTTTAAATTGTTATTTATTTGAAAAAGTATGATAAGTAGACTATTCAGCTTAGTGCAATGTTTGTGTTTTGAAATAGGAAATTGTTCGAGGTGTATTGAAATTGAGGCATCCATCTAGTGCTCCAATTCTATAAACTAAAACATTTTATTGGTATTTTAGTGATTTAATTAATAAATTGATATGGCTTCACATGTGGCAGTGCTCTAGTAACTGAGAATTAGCCATCCATAACTTTGATTAGCAGTAAAACTGCCTGCTGTAGGTATATCAGTGGTCAGTCCAATCTAACTCTATTGGTGAGCCTGTCAGTACAGACCAAATGCAAAGACTTCATGAAATCTCTACTTGGCCCAAGCCTCTGTCCTCTTATTAGGTTTCTTCTCTGCTACTGCAACTACAATTCAAGAGTATATGAAGGCTCTGACCCTTTATAGAGTTGTTATAGAGTTGATATAAGGAATGGGGATTCAAAGCATCCGATTTGGCAAAGATATGCCAGACATTAATTTAATCTCCCTTCCTGGGTTGTTGCATTGGACTTTACAGTTTATGTTCATCTAATTTCCCAAGAAAGTGTGGTGGCTTTTGATGTGTAGGCAGGTCTCCTCACACTAAAAAAGGGAAACCCTCTTCTTCAAGTCATTCCGCTTCCAGAGGGAGAGGCGATCAAATTCCTCAATGGGCATCCCAAATAGATTCTGGAATTCCTCCACGGACAGATGCCTCTACAAAGGAGATGGCCAGATCATATATCAGAAAGACTTCACAATCTACAGGTAACTGCCAAAATAATGGAAACGCAAGTAAATTATGATGCAAAGTATATTGAAAGCAGGTTCTTCCACACAGGTGTGGTTCCTGAGTTAATTAAGTAATTAACATCACATCATACTTAGGGTAATGTATAAAAATGCTGGGCAGGACATAATTTTGTCTACATGGCTATGCCCCCATAGGATGACAATGGCTCCATCCACAGGGCATGAGTGGTCACTGAATGGTTTGATGAGCATGAAAATAATGTAAACCATATGCCATGGCCTTCTAAGTCACCAGACTTCAATCCAATTGAACACTTATGGGAGATTCTGGAGCGGCCCTTGAGACAGTGTTTTCCACCACCATCAACAAAACACCAAATAATGGAATTTTTCCTGGAAGAAAGGTGTTGCATCCCTCCAATAGCGTTCCAGACACTTGTAGAATCTATGCCAAGATACATTGAAGCTGTTCTGGCTCGTGGAGGCCCACTTATTAAGACACTATGTTGATGTTTTCTTTATTTTGGCAGTTACCTGTACATGCTCCACATCACAAAACCTGCTCCGGGGTTAAGCTTCCCCTAGGTACAGATCTAGCATCATCTTCCCCTCCCCAATCCAAACCTTATCCATTTGTGAATAAAAGGCAAAACTGACCCAAGATCAGCAACTAGAGGCAACCCTATACCCAAAACCCTAACTGTAACTAATGTGATAAACGACATGGCCAGCGGTTTGCACAATTAAGTTATTCTAGAGATTTAAAGCAAGGGAGTACTGATCCTACCTCCAGTCTCATCCTGTCTACTCCTGGTGGGAGTTTATTCCTTCCCCTGTGGGTCACTAGGAGCATTTCATATGGATATATCTATGGAAAAACATAGTCAGCCATCTCAGAAGGAAGGTCAAAGCCATAACTCTGCATCTATAGAGGCTTATACTGTCAGCACAAAGCTGCCATTGTATGCGTCCCAAATGGCACCCTATTCCTTATATAGTCCACTACTTTTGACCAGGGCCCATAGGGCTCTGGTCAAAAGAAGCGCACTATATAGTGAATAGAGTGCCATTTGGGATGTAGACATTATGTACAGTACAGATGTCCTCCTGAATTGTAAAGATTTGGATAGGTTTGTAGCTGACATTGTACTTAAGCAACTATAATAATAGTGGAAAAACAGAGATCAACATTAGGGAAAACACATTTCTAGCATTTCAAGTCTTATCAGAAATGGATGTCAAACAGCAGACGTCCTGACCTTCTCAGCCAGCACACTTGGCAGTGAGTTTCCCCTGTCCATTCTTCCTCTCTGAGAATCTCCATTCTAAATTACAACAGCCAACACAGCACCACTGTTAACATGTTACACACAACGAACTAACCATACACAGTATTCACATCAGTGTAAATCAAGATGGCAAAATGTTTTGATCCAAATGTAGACAAATGGAGCTTGACACAAGATGAATATAATGTTTTCAGATGACATTTGTACAAACATTCTTACCTGGAGGCCTGTGGAGAAACAGAAATGCTGCGTTAGAATGTGCTTGACATACAGTCCACTGTTTCATGTTTTAAATGCTTACATACAGATGTCGGATAATAACATGATGCCTCTTTTCTTGTGGAGAATTGTCCTGTTGCATCAGGACATTTAAATGAGCCTCATGATTGCATAAAAATTATCAGTTCTCTTTATCTCCATGTGGAGGTAGTCGAGTCATTGGGATCAGGCCTGCTATCAAATAATATTCTCTCTCACTCACTCAAACGCTAGGCCTAGGTCCCATTACTGCAACATTCAAATGTACAGTGCAATCTGAAAGTATTCACTTTTTCCACATTTTGTTATGTTAAAACCTTATTCTAAAATGTATAAAATATATGTTTTTCCTCATCAATCTACACACAAAAGGTTTTTAGAAATGTTAGTAAATTTATAAAAAAATAAAAACCTGACTTTTACACAAGTATTCAGACCCTTTACTCAAATCAAATTTTATTGGTTACATACACATGGTTAGCAGATGTTATTGCGAGTGTAGCACCTTTAGCAGCGATTACATCCTTGAGTCTTCTTGGGTATGACACTACAAGCTTGGCACACATATATTTGGGGAGCATCTCTCATTCTTCCCTGCAGATCCTCTCAAGCTCTGTCAGGTTGGATGGGGAGCGTCGCTGCACAGCTATTTTCAGGTCTCTCCAGAGATGTCCGATGGGGTTCAAGTCTGGGCTCTGGCTGGGCCACTCAAGGACATTTAGAGACTTGTCCCAAAGCCACTCCTGCGTTGTCTTGGCTGTGTGCTTAGGGTCATTGTTCTGTTGGAAAGTGAACCTTCGCCCCCTGTCTGAGGTCCTGAGCGCTCTGCAGCAGGTTTTCATCAAGGATCTCTCTGTACTTTGCGCAGTTCATCTTTCCCTCAATCCTGACTAGTCTCCCAGTCCCTGCCGCTGAAAAACATCCCCACAGCATGATGCTGCCACCACCACGCTTCACAGTAGGGATGGTACCATGTTTCCTCCAGACGTGACGCTTGGCATTCAGGCCAAAGAGTTCAATCTTGGTTTCATCAGATCAGAGAATCTTGTTTCTCATGGTCTGAGAGTCTTTAGGTGCCTTTTGTCAAACTCCAAGCGGGCTGTCATATGTCTTTTACTGAGGAGTGGCTTCCGTTTGGCCACTCTACCGTAAAGGCCTAATTGGTTCTCCCATCTCCACAAAGGAACTCTGGAACCCTGTCAGAGTGACCATCGGGTTCTTGGTCACCTCCCTGACCAAGGCCATTCTCCCCCAATTGCTTAGTTTGGTGGGGAGGCAGCTCTAGGAAGAGTCTTAGTGGTTCCAAACTTCTTCAATTTAAAAATGGAGGCCACTTCAGTGCCACAGATCTTTGCTTTGACACAATCCTGTCTCGGAGCTCTACAGACCATTCCTTCAACCTCATGGCTTGGTTTTTGCTCTGACACGCACTGTCTATTAAGGGACCTTATATAGACAGGTGTCTGCTTTTCCAAATCATGTCCAATCAACTGAATTTACCACAGGTGGACTCCAAGTTGTAGGAACATCTGAAAGATGATCAGGATAAACCTGATCTCAATTACGGGTCTCATAGCAAAAGGTCTGAAAACTGAAAACAGTTTTTTTATTTTTAATACATTTGCAAAAATGTCTAAAAACCTGTTTTTTTGTTTTGTCATTATGGGGTATTGTGTGTAGATTGATGAGGAAAAACATGAATTTAATCAATTTTAGAATAAGGCAGTAACGTAACAAAATGTGGAAAAAGGGAAGGGATCTGAATACTTTCGAATGCACTGTACAAACATTTATTTGAAATGCAGCCATACACATCATTATATAGCTTAATAACACAAAATAGATATTGGTCTCCAGTAGGCTATGACATACAAGTGTGAATTGTATCCTAAGGTTACGAATGACCTGTCAAAAGTTTGTTCAACCATGGCCTGTGGTGGTCTAGTGGTTGGTGGCGATGCCTTCAGTGCGCACATAGGTCTACCGTGCCAGCATGGGTTTGATTCTGGGCCACGTCCTTCTTGCACAAATAACTCAAACCCCGATACACTTTTTTTTTAGTTACACATTTCAAATATGGATAGTCAGGGATATTTTACCCCCGATCTTGATAAGAAATGACCAAACACACATCAGACACTTTTGGATAACATAAATAGGAAACAAATAAAATAATCACCGTAGCTTACTAGGCTACACCAATATTTCCATTCATAGAAAGTGTCGGGTAAGTAGCCACAGTAGAGGAAATCCTTTCTTTCTATTGTATGTAATACTTGTCAAATAGATAAATCGCCCTTAGTCTGTTAAAAAAGGACTGTTGTTCTGATGACCATACCAATCAGAGGGTGAACATATCTTGAAAGACTAAGGCAGAGAGGAAGAGGCGGAGCGAGGGCTCACTCTCGCACAAAATCTGTCCAGAATAAGCCCAATGCGTTTCTATGGGCTTAACATGCAGACCTAGACTTATCGCCTGCCTTCCTTTCGGACAACAACTCCCATTGTTAGTGCGGAGACATGAGCAACTCGTCATTATAAAGATCTCTGACTAAGGTAAACACTGACATCTTTTAGGGAGCGGTAATGAGGTGACCAATAATGGTTGCAATTGAGATAATCTGTGCGGGTGAATTTAGCACATATTGATGGTTTAACGGGACATCAACTGGCGATAATCTAGTTCCATCGATGGTTGCAATAGGCCCTTGTTATTTGATTATATTCCAATAGGCTACATTTTGCAGGCTATCCTTTAGCCTATTCATTGTCACATAATAAAAGGTGTAAAAAAACAATAATAGGCTACTGTTTGTTTCCCTGGCTAAGTTGATGAGCTGATTTGGGCAATCAGTTGATTGACAGATGTACGCCTACTGTAGAACGATAAACTTTCCTCCAGTGTGGATGCTTGCCCACATTTTATAGTTAGGCTATGTATAATTTGCAGTGGTGGATAGAGTACTGAAAATATGTTCTTAAGTAAAAGTAGTGTTACTTAGATTACTACTTTTACTTGAGGAAATTACAGTCTTAAGAAACTACTCAAGAGTAAAAAAGTATCCGGTCAGAAAACGACTTAAGTACTAGTTACAAATTTAGTTAGCATTTTTTACACCTTATGGTAAACTGTGACAGAAAACAAAAAGGACAACAACTTTGTGCAATTGATTTGACATTCATTTATTATTTAATCCTGCCAGCACCATCTTGCAAACGTCCTCCCGCACAGGTGAAGACTGTGAAGACTGACATCAAAGTCTGTAGACTGTACAGTTTCCATTACAGTCTTATTCAAAGTTGACGTAAAATGTATCAATGTGCTCAATTTCATAAAAAGGTCAATGATACGAGACGTTGGAATAATTTTACAATTTCAATAGAAATACTGAAAATGTATTTCACAATATAATAAAAAATACATGTGATGGTGATTGACTACTAAAAAGATTTACACCAAGTGTGATGTAAAATGTTTCACTCTGAATTAAATAAAGGAGGATCAGGTATGTGTTGCAACAGTCAAACAAGAATCAATATCGAAATACTTGAGTAAAAGTAAAGATACCTTAATAGAAAATGACTCAGGTAAAAGTGAAAGTCACCCAGTAAAATACTACTTGGGTAAAAGTCTAAAAGTATTTGGTTTAAAATACACTTAAGTATAAAAAGTAAAAGTATAAATAATTTCACATTCCTTATATTAAGAAAATCAGACAGCACAGTTTTCTTGTTTTAAATTTACGAATAGCCAGGGGCACACTCCAACACGGACATAATTTACAAACAAAGCATTAGTATTTAGTGAGTCTGCCAGATCAGAGGAAGGAGGGTTGACCAGGGATGTTCTCTTGATAAGTGCGTGAATTGGAAAAATGTCTCTCTTGCTAAGCATTCGAAATGTAACAAGTACTTTTGGGTCTCAGGGAAAACGTATGGAGTAAAAAGTAAATTATTTTCTTTAGGAATGTAGTGGAGTAAAAGTAAAAGCAATCAAAAATATAAATAGTAAAGTACAGATACCCCAAAAAACTGCTTAAGTAGCCCTTGAAAGTATTTTTACTTAAGTACTTTACACCACTGTCAATGTCACTATCAATCATGTTACTAGTATGCAAATCAGACACATTTTAGCATGGAATTAAACATCAAGGTAGGTATTCAGGTAAGTAATACTGTAAATAATCAATTGCCATAGTCAACTCAATCATCTTATTCCTGCCAAGGTAGGATTTACCCTTCATCCTCCTTCTCATGGCTGGCCCATTTACTTCCCCCTCGGTTGTGCGGCTACATACTGTATTTAAAAAGACACAAATGTATTTCTAGTATATGGCACAAAAAGCTTACTGAGATGATACACTGACAGATGTGCGTATAGGCCCTGTTATGAAAACAGAATGGCATTTAGACACACACACACACGACAGAGGGAGCAAAGGAGTGGGATGATGCTGTGCTGGACTGACCGGTGGATCTAGCTAATGTTAGCTAGCTGCATGGTTGACACTGCAGCTAGCTTAGCCAGTTTATCTAGTGGCAACCGAATGTGATAGCTAGTTAGCTATTGCCACACAAATCTGATTATTATGTTCACTCTTTATGCCAATGTCAAGGTGGCTAGTTAGCCAATAAGCAGAGATCATATGGGGAGCTAAAAACAGGAGATTAAATTTAGTCAGATTCTGGGTTAGCCAAAGTTTACAGTACCTAGCCATTTGATTTGCACTCGCCCTCAAAACACAATTTCAACAGCAGAATTATATCTGAGAAACATATAATATTACAAAGGCAGAAGGTAATTAAAGTGCAACTTACCTCTGAACCTACGATCAAAAATATCCTTAAGAGTGAAGACCTGCGCTTCACTTCAAGAGCTGTGGTGGAGATACGGATTTTGACGGACAACTTTGAGAGCCAATGAATTTGAGAATTTTTATGAAAACATTTCATTTGTCAAGGGGTCGTGAAACATACAGACGTAAAGGGGAACCAATAACACCAATTCATGTAAAAATATGAAAATCACAAAATTTGGAGTTACAAGGTTACCATCCGACAGCGACAATATAATAATATAAATATATGTAACTGAAGTGATTTGGTAAAATGTAATTGAGTTAAAAGTAAGTAACTTCATTCATAAATGACTTGAGTACAAGTAAAGCCTGCAGTGAGTAACTAGAAAAGTACTAGTTCCTCCAAAATTGTAAAGGGCAGTGGGCCAGATTCAAACCCATGCCGACTCTGGTATATGTGTGCCAGGGTCGCGGCTGTAACTGCACACAGGCAATTTATTCTGACTATTGATTGTCTTAATATATAATAAAACAATTGATCCCCCAAAAAAATCAGATTTCCCTTTATTAAAAATACATCTACCCCCTACAAATATGTCAATTTATTATAATCCACATAAGAATTCATGAGACGCACTGTAGCCTGCACCTAGCCTACATAGGCTACTATGGTGGAAATTACGATAATGTTATAATACTTTAATTGCATCAAATGGTTGTTTTATGCAACAGAATAGAGGGTTCTTATAACTATTTTGTATCTGTGTGAACTGAAAGTGGGCCTGGGAGATAACACTGACAGGAGATTTACGATGTCTTCGGGGATACCGCATTCCAGAACATGAGTTAATGATTCTGTTCTATATGGTACCAGGGAGAGATGGCTCCAGTATGGAGTTGGGGGGGGGCAGACACTGGTCTCGTTGAGTTCTCAGTGATCACCTCCAGAGGTGATTACCGACCAGCTCCATTACTGCAGTAATTAAATAATAAAGTTAGGTTGTTTTGAAGAAATTAAAAGTCTTTCCTTTTTGTTTACAATAATTCCACCACACTACTTGAATGGACTCCCAGTGGACCTGCAGTCTAAGTTAATGTTTAGCCTACAAACACCGCTTCCAGCTGTTCCCTGGCGGCGATTTCTGCAGGATTATTTTCCTCCTGTGATTAGGTGGGTCATATTAAAATCCGACATCTGTACGACTGGTTGAGTTCTGATATTGTTACAGTATAGGAAGTCAATCAATCATATTGAACCACCAGGTCTTACCTGATCCTCCTTTGTCACTGTCAGATTGGGTGAACTCGGCAGACTGGAGCTACAAGCAGAATGGAACAAACCATTAGAAGTGCTGTGAGAATCACTGTTTTGGTGTCAATTTAGAATAACGCTATGAACTTCAGTCAGCAGTGATATAACGCCCAGGGCCCGGTTTCCAGATAGCGATGGAACATAGGTTTACAAGTGTTTAAACAATGCATTTTTCCAACAAGGCCGAAGATGTAGCATGCGTTTCCCATAAGACCACGCAGAGATAATATTTGTGCGTCGTTGAGGCCTGTGTCGATACTGATAGGATCGAAAGAAAGGAAGCAGTGCTCTTGGATCAGCATTCTCCCTTTCCAATCTTACCTTAACATTAGAAGTATTCCACAACACTGCCGACAGATCAGCTCCTAGAGAGATATTATCCCCTATGGCTACGAATATTGAGGTGGCTTATTCTAATGCTTACCCTATAATAATACACTAAATCATGATTTGGCACATAATTTCATCATGAAATATATTGAGGCAAAAATTACAAACAGCAGCATACAAATAGCTAAATTAAACTACATTGAAATTGATTTCAATATCATTTGAAAATATAGGTATTTTGGATGTATCTTTTAATAAAGTAATCTCGGTTTTCACTTGAACCGTCTTTATATCTTTCGCTTGTTATGCAAAGAAATGGGCCACTTTGTATGTGTAGTTACTGTCATATTTATTCTGAAGTTATTGGAGGTCACAGAAAGACAAAGATTTTGTGTTCAGCGGAGATCTTCTGTGTATAAAGTGACACGGAAGGGCAAAAAAGCATCTAACGACATACTAAGCTGTTCCAAAAGTGGTCTGAGGCAACCAATAAATAACAAGTGTTTTCAAAAGCAACTTTAGTAACGATGGTTTTGAGAAACAGTTTGGAGATCTAACAATGCTCCTACGGAGGTTCTAACGATGAACGTAGCCTTAACATGCTTTGGTGAAACCGGGCCCTGGCCAGTGTTCACAAAACGTCTCACAATAGTGCTGATCTAGGATCAGTTTTGTATTTTCAATCATAATGAAAACATTTATGGAGAGTGGAGACCTGACCCTAGATCAGTAATTCCTACTCTGAGACGCTTTGTGAAAACTGGCCCAGATGCTTTGCACCCTCTACTCACCCTGGTCTGACCACTCCTACTGGTTGTTCGGAAATGTATGTTTTTGGAGGCATTGGAGGATGACCCTAGGAATGTA
Source organism: Brachymystax lenok tsinlingensis (assembly GCA_030435695.1). NCBI lineage: Eukaryota > Metazoa > Chordata > Actinopteri > Salmoniformes > Salmonidae > Brachymystax > Brachymystax lenok. The sequence continues at coordinate 44,170,622 of CM059819.1, forward strand.
GATCACATGTATGTCTATCAATATCATAGGCACGGCATTGTATAATCAAGGAGCGATGATATTGAATACTGTATTTCATACAACCCAAATCTTGCACTTGGCCACTTGAGAGGCCCTGGGGTAAAGTTTCCCCTATGTACAGATCTAGAATCAGCTTCCCTCCACCATCCTAACCTTAACCTTGAGAGGGCTAAACGCAAAACTGATCCAAGATCAGCATCTAGGGGCAACTTCACCCTACTCCGAGCACTGAGGTATATATTTGTATTTATTGATTGAACCTTTATTTAACTAGGCAAGTCAGTTAAGAACAAATTCTTAGTTACAATGATGGCAAAAGGCAAAAGACCTCCTGCAGGGACGGGGGCTGGGATAATTTTTTTATACATAATACATCATTAATACATAAAACACACACCACGACAAGAGAGACAACACAACACTACACAAAGAGAGACCTAAGACAACAACATAGCAAGGCAGCAACACATGACAACACAGCATGGTAGCAACACAACATGACAACAACCGGGTAGCAACACAATCTGGTAGCAGCACAAAACATGTTACAAACATTATTGGACACAGACAACAGCACAAAGGGCAAGAAGGTAGAGACAACAATACATCACACAAAGCAGCCACAACTGTCAGTAAGAGTGTCCATTATTGAGTCTTTGAATGAAGAGATTGAGATAAAACTGTCCAGTTTGAGTGTTTGTTGCAGCTCATTCCAGTCGCTAGCTGCAGCAAACTGAACAGACGAGCGACACAGGGATGTGTGTGCTTTGGGGACCTTTAACAGAATGTGACTGGCAGAACGGGTGTTGTATGTGGAGGATGAGGGCTGCAGTAGATATCTCAGATAGGGGGAGTGAGGCCTAAGAGGGTTTTATAAATAATCATCAACCAGTGGGTCTTGCGACGGGTATACAGAGATGACCAGTTTACAGAGGAGTATAGAGTGCAGTGATGTGTCCTATAAGGAGCATTGGTGGCAAATCTGATGGCCGAATGGTAAAGAACGGTGCTTGGAGGTTCGGAGAGTCTGGCGTACCCAAAGTAAAATGCCTGTTACTCAGGCCCAGAAACTAGGATATGCACATAATTAGTATTGGATAGAAAACACTGAAGTTTCTAAAACTGTTAAAATAATGTCTGTGAGTATAACATAACTGATTTGTCAGGTGAAAACCAGAGGAAAATCTGAATCTGTCATGTCACACTGTTTTCAATTGGGCATCTATTCAAAGCAGGGTATTTTAGCTCCCAGATTGCAGTTGCTATGGCTTCCACTAGATGTCAACAGTCTTTAGAAAAGGTTTCAGGTTTTTATCTTGAATAACCAAGGAGTAAGAGATGTTCTTCCTGAGGTCTAGTGAAGTGTACTGTTATGGATTACGCGCGTAACAGCGAGAGCGCTCTTAGCTCTTTTCCTTTTCTATTCAAAAGGCTATATTCCGTCTGAAATATTATCATTCATATTCATATTAGGGTATCTAAGTATTGATTAGAAACGCTGTTTGACTTGTTTTAACGAACTTTACCGGTACTTTTGGGATATTGTTTGTCTGCATGAATGAACGCCTTTGAGCAGGTGGATTACTGAACAAAATGTGCCAACCAAACTGAGCTTTATGGATATAAAGAGGGACTTTATCGAACAAAATGACCTTTTATTGTGTATCCGGGTATAAGACTGTATCCTCTGCATATAAATGGATGAGAGAGCTTCCTACAGCCTGAGCTATGTTGTTGATGTAAATTGAGAAGAGCGTGGGGCCTAGGATTGAGCCTTGGGGTACTCCCTTGGTGACAGGCAGTGGCTGAGACAGGAGATGTTCTGACGTTATACACTGCACTCTTTGAGAGAGGTACAGTTGAAGTCGGAAGTTTACATACACCTCAGCCAAATCCATTTAAATTCCTGACATTTAATCCTAGTAAAAATCCCTGTCTTAGGTCAGTTAGGATCACCACTTTATTTAAAGAATGTGAAATGTCAGAATAATAGTTGAGATAATTATTTATTTCAGCTTAAAATTCTTTCAGCACATTCCCAGTGGGTCAGACGTTTACATACACTCAATTAGTATTTGGTAACATTGACTTTAAATTGTTTAACTTGGGTCAAATGTTTTAGGTAGCCTTCCACAAGCTTCCCACAATAAGTTGGGTGAATTGTGGCCCATTCCTCCTGACAGAGCTGGTGTCAGGTTTGTAGGCCTCTTTGCTTGCACACGCTTTATCAGTTCTGCCCACACATTTTCTATAGGATTGAGGTCAGGGCTTTGTGATGGCCACTCCAATACCTTGACTTTTTTTCCACAACTTTGGAAGTATGCTTGGGGTCATTGTCCATTTGGAAGACCCATTTGCGACCAAGCTTTAACTTCCTGACTGATGTCTTGAGATGTTGCTTCAATATATCCACATAATTGTCCTCCCTCATGATGCCATCTATTTTGTGCAGCAAAGCACCCCCACAACATGATGCTGCCACCCCCGTGCTTCGCGGCTGGGATGGTGTTCTTCGGCTTGCAAGCCTCCCCCTTTTTCCTCAAAACATAACGATGGTCATTATGGCCAAACAGTTATGTTTTTGTTTCATCAGACCAGAGGACATTTCTCCAAAAAGTACGATCTTTGTCCCCATGTGCAGTTGCAAACCGTAGTCTGGCTTTTTTATGGCGGTTTTGGAGCAGTGGCTTCTTCCTTGCTGAGCGGCCTTTCAGGTTATGTCGATATAGGACTCGTTTTAATGTGGATATAGATACTTTTGTACCTGTTTCCTCCAGCATCTTCACAAGGTCCTTTGCTGTTGTTCTGGGATTGATTTGCACTTTCCGCACCAAAGTATGTTCATTTCTAGGAGACAGAACGCGTCTCCTTCCTGAGCGGTATGGCGGCTGTGTGGTCCCATGGTGTTTATAACTGCATACTACGTGGTACGTTCAGGCATTTTAAAATTGCTCCCAAGGATGAACCAGACTTGTGGAGGTCTACAATTTATGGGGGATTTCTTTGATTTCTTTTAATTTTCCCATGATGTCAAGCAAATCGGCACTGTTTGAAGGTAGGCCTTGAAATACATCCACAGCTACACCTCCAATTGACTCAAATTATGTCAATTAGCCTATCAGAAGCTTCTAAAGCAATGACATCATTTTCTGGAATTTCCCAAGCTGTTTAAAGGCACAGTCAACTTAGTGTATGTAAACTTCTGCCCCACTGAAATTGTCAGTGAATTATAAGTGAAATAATCTGTCTGCAAACAATTTTTGGAAAAATTAATTGTGTCATGCACAAGGTAGATATCCTAACCAACTTGCCAAAACTATAGCTTGCTAACAAGAAATGTGTGGAGTGGTTGAAAAACGAATTTTAATGACTCCCAACCTAACTGTATGTAAACAAGGATGGAATGGTCTACCGTATCAAAAGCTTTGGCCAAGATATACCCAGCTAACAATTTATTCTTCCCTCTAATGTTTAAGTGTCCAGTTTTCCGTTAGTTAGGGGAACATTGTATCTATATTAGCAAAAACCTTCTGAGAACCATTTTAGCATGTTTTGGTGTTAAAGTTAGGAGAACATTCCCTTAATGTCAAGCAGAACTTATCTAGAACATGGTTACAATGTTCTCAGAATATACTGAATATACAACATTAATGTTCTAGATGCGCTTTATGGGACGTGGCAAGAACATTCATGTCTCCAGTTTTCTGAGGGTTACGAGAATATTCTATCAACGTCCCACCAAACATTCACAGGACATGGTTGCCATGTTGTCACAATATTAGATATACATTTTATAGACATGTTTCATGAGAACGTTGCAAGAAGAACAGTTTTCTAAGGGTTAGGAGAATATCCCACCAAACATACACAGAATATGGTTGTTAATGTTATTAATGTTAAAAACACGTTTCATGGGAACGTTGCAAAAACATTTGAGTATCAGTTGTCAGGACATCGCCTGAAGGTCCCAAAGAAGCATTCTCCCCAAAAACATTTTTTCATTGAACATCACGCCTTGTTACCGTCACATCAAACATACACTGAACATGGTTGCCATGCTCTCATAATGTAAGATATTATTGTTGTAGACACGTTTCATGGGAACGTTGCAAGAACATTTCTGTGTATCAGTTGTCAGGACGTAGCATTAAGGTCCCAAAGAATCCCCCCCCCACACAATATTTTTCCCATTGAACATCACACCTTGTTACTGTTGCCAAGCCCCTAATTGGTGAACCACCGATCCATTCACCACTGTTTTTGTCTGTTGGCAAGTTCAGAGATACTCATACACACATATCAGTTTGCAAACAATGTATCATTGAGTTAAAAAAGCTGCATACAAACAGCTCCAAAATGCAGCCTAGGTCAGTGCTTTCTGTGGTGGTGGGGCAAACCAGCAGAAAATTCAGAGTGTTGCGCCGTGATTGGCTCAGTGTTCTGTCACTCATGGCGACATTATGTCACCGCCAAGTCTAAGGGTAGAAGTACAAAATTCTAGCCCCTTGGGTGCTACCATAGAGTTACATTAGAAGTGCTCATCCAAAGCTCAAGGTCATTGGCCGCAGATAAAATGATGAAATCACGTTATATGTACAATAGCTTTGATTGGACTGATCATGTCAACATCATACTTTCAAAATCTTAGCTAGCAGTCATCATCATGAATCAAGTCGACAATCTACTGGCAAGTCCTTTTTAATCTTTGTCATATGATGAGAAATAATTAATATGATAGATAAAACGTATCGGTGCTCATCTGCCATTGGACATAAACATTACACAACAAGTTGGAAATCGCAAATTCAACAATGAGTGGTTTGGAAGGAATCAGTGGCAGTGGCTAACTGCAAGCATTGCAAAGCAATCACTTGCCTGCTATTCAGTGGCGCGGCTGTGTGGTCCCAAATCTGGTATTAAGGGGCTCTTTTCCAAGTTTAAAATGATAAACATTGGTCATACTGTCAATGAAGCATGATTTGTGCCACGCTCAAAACACCCGTTAACTCAGAACTAGGAAAACTTGACTTCAGTGAGTTCAAGACAACTGGGAAGTCGGGAATAAACGAGCCCCGACTGGGAAAATACGTTTTGAACAGTCATCCAACTCGGAATTGTAAATCCGTCCTCTTTCTAGAGCTATGACCTGAAGATCAATGACGTCGTCATGATTCAACCTATGTTTTTTTCCCAAGTTCCAAGTTGTTTTGAAAGCACCATAAATGCAGAGAATGCCAGACTTTGATGATAAAATCTGCTCACAAAGGACCGCCGCGCAACCTTCCTGTTCAAGTGAGCACAGCAAAACAAAGGTTAGTCCAAAAATGCATTGTATGCTGCTGCATAAATGATGTAATATGCCAGGGAGACATGTATACTGTAGCTACGAAAGTAATACTAAGTGTATGTTGTGTAGTAAGATGTTAGTTGCCCATGTGCTTCACCCTAATCATTTGGTCTATTTATCCCTCTTAATTTCACCTACTGTTCTGACTTGGTGGTGCACATGTAGCCTATAACCTGTTTTAGAGAAATGTCATTATCGAATATTCTAAGAGCTTTCATTGTCTGCTTACATGTCCCCTTTATTTATGATATGGTTCTGACTTGGTGTAGAGGGAGAACACTGTAAGAGCGGCCCATGTTCTGAATTAATGTCGCTGTACATTTCAAACGTTATGGTGGTAATAGTTATATTGATTACGTCTGTCCTAGCTCGCTCATTAATGTCTTAAACAAAATTACGGATTGCCTCTTATACGCTTGTCGTCCCCTTAGGCCATAGTTTGTACATCTCAATTGTCATTAGAAACCTCATTTGTTTAAGCAAGTCAGCCATATCAGCTATGTTTTTTTAAATTAAAAGGCAGTAAACGAGGCTGAATGAACTGTTTCGCTGCCAGACAAGACTCGGCTGATAGCCAGATGTAGCAGTGGAAAGATGTTGGGACTGCTGTTGGGACAGCTTTATGTAGGCCCTAACAGTTTATGGGCACTGTTTGACACCGTTATAGTGCAATTAATTTATTGTTTAGTGTTGTGATGTGTAGTGCATGCATCTCCCTTTTAAAAATGTTGCCCCGCCAAGATTTACATGCTAAAATCGCCACTGCTCCTGAATCACTATGATCAATAAAAGTTTTTATTGAGTGCTTTTAACAGAGCTGAGATTTACTTGAAAGTGCACTCACCCTAATACTTACACCTATCAAGTTGTTTCAGATCTACACAAGTGCCTAGGGAGGAGAGGTTAGGGTTTCTTCAGTACAGGGCCTAACTATACTGGCCCAATAAGCATATTCCCTAGATATATCCCTTATCGGGGCAGGGGTTAGTCATTTGTGCTGGTGGCCTGGGTTCAAGACTTTATGTTAATGTCATTATTTGGCAACAGTTACAACACACTTAATTTATCTATAGTGAACAAAAATATAAATGCAACATGCAACAATTTCATTGTACTGAGTTACAGTTCATATTAGGAAATCAGTCAATTGAAATAAATAAATTAGGCAGTAATCTACGGATTTCACATGACTGGAAATACAGATATGCATCGGTTAGTCACAGAAACCTTAAAAAAAAGGTAGCAGAGGGATCGAACCCCAGGCCGTAGTGACACCGGAACACTGCGATGCAGTGCCTTAGACCGCTGCTCCACTCGGGAGGCCAACTTTTAATGTGGAAAAATAGACAAATTGCAACATTATTATGAGTAACAGAGTTTTTAAACAAGTAACTGTCTTCAAAAATTTTAATATTATTAGTTACTTTTTCAAGTAACCCGTATAGTACTTACAGAAGCATATCTCTACCGGCGTGTTATATACATATTTTAAAGCCTTGTCTCATGCTAACGGAATTCATGCTGTAGGCCAGGTAATTCCCAAACTGGGGTACGCCCAATGCCGTCGGGGGTACGCCAAATAAAATGTTTAGGAACATCACATTTTCAAACAGTCCATTTATATTTTCCAACGGGGCTATACATTTGGGTGAGGTTTTTTACTCGCCTGAGTAGCCTTGTTTCACTGCCAAAAATAAAATTAAACCATCAAGTGAAATAACTACACAATGTCAAATACAGGTAGCCTAGTCAAATAATTAACATCCAATCACATTTACCGTTACTCTCTCGCCGGAATTCCAATAACGGTCCGTATGTAGCCAAACGTAGCTGCTGCTCATTACGTTTACTCGAAAATGTATGAATGACCGCTTGCATGATGACGAGTTTCTCACACAGATCATTCTTGCCTGAATGATCTGAATCTAGGATTACAGGGACTCTCCGCAACTATATTCAATGTGTGGGACAAAATTGAAGCTATGATTAAGAAGTTGGAGCTATTCTCTGTCTGCATTAACAAGGACAACACACAGGTCTTTCCATCATTGTATGATTTTTTTGTGCAAATGAACTCAAGCTTACGGACAATGTCAAATGTGATATAGAGAAGCACCTGAGTGAGCTGGGTGCGCAATTGCGCAGGTACTTTCCCGAAAAGGACGACACAAACAACTGGATTATCCCTTTCATGCCCTGCCTCTAGTCCACTTGTCGATATCTGAACAAGAGAGCATCATTGAAATTGCAACAAGCAGTTCTGTGATAATTGAATTTAAATCAGAAGCCACTGCCTTATTTCTGGATTGGGCTGCGCTCAGAGTATCCTGCCTTGGCAAATCGCGCTGTTAAGACACTGATGCCTTTTGCAACCACGTACCTATGCGAGAGTGGATTCTCGGCCCTCACTAGCATGACAACTAAATACAGGCACAGACTGTGTGTGGAAAATTATTTAAGACTGAGACTCTCTCCAATACAACCAAACATTGCAGAGTTATGTGCATCCTTTCAGGCACACACTTCTCATTAACCTGTGGCGAGTTAGTCACAATTTTCAATGAACAAATTGTCCATTTGTACGATGGCTAAATAAAGAGCAAAATAATGTATTATTATTATATTATTATTTGTGCCCTGGTCCTATAAGAGCTCTTTGTCACTTCCCATGAGACGGGTTGTGACAAAAACTAATTCTTATGTTTAATAAATGTATCATATAGTGTGTGTGGCAGGCTTACAATGATGACAAAAAACACAATTTGAGAGTGCGCTGAACCTGGTGCTAGAGGGGGTACACGGCTGGAGGTTGAATGTCTGAAGGGGTACAGGACTATAAAATGTTTGGGAACCACTGCTGTAGGCTATCCTGTTTCCAATAGTGTGTTGTTACACCGCTTAACCTTTTCTCTGTGCAAATGCTCCCATAATTTGAGTTAATGGAAGACATTTTTGTCAAATGCAAATTCTGCAAAGGCAGTATTGATCTCTTTGTCCAGAAACACCATATCAAACCTGAAAAAGCATCTGGATGTTGTGCACAAAGACAAATCTGGTAGCCAAAGTTCCAGAAATGCATGAAAGAGGAGAAATCTATAACCATTATGGTAGCACTTTAGTTTAGTGTTGAAAGAAGAAGGTAACAACCTGGAAAGTATCTGGAAACAACATTGAATCAACACGGAAACAACCAAGTAAGAATGCGATAATAACTGGTTAATAGTTAGTATGAAGCTGCTTAATACTGATATAAAAGGGTGATGAATTTTCCTGTTTCTTATGTATAAATTATTATTTGTTATTATTATTATTATAACAAACATGCATAAATAATTTTTCAAGTGTTCTAACAAAATGTCCACATAAACAATTGACATTTAGGATAAATGCAATTCAGAATGGCAATAATGAGATGAACATACACTGCTCAAAAAAATAAAGGGAACACTTAAACAACACAATGTAACTCCAAGTCAATCACACTTCTGTGAAATCAAACTGTCCACTTAGGAAGCAACACTGATTGACAATAAATTTCACATGCTGTTGTGCAAATGGAATAGACAACAGGTGTAAATTATAGGCAATTAGCAAGACACCCCCAATAAAGGAGTGGTTCTGCAGGTGGTGACCACAGACCACTTCTCAGTTCCTACGCTTCCTGGCTGATGTTTTGGTCACTTTTGAATGCTGGCGGTGCTTTCACTCTAGTGGTAGCATGAGACGGAGTCTACAACCCACACAAGTGGCTCAGGTAGTGCAGCTCATCCAGGATGGCACATCAATGCGAGCTGTGGCAAGAAGGTTTGCTGTGTCTGTCAGCGTAGTGTCCAGAGCATGGAGGCGCTACCAGGAGACAGGCCAGTACATCAGGAGACGTGGAGGAGGCCGTAGGAGGGCAACAACCCAGCAGCAGGACCGCTACCTCCGCCTTTGTGCAAGGAGGAGCAGGAGGAGCACTGCCAGAGCCCTGCAAAATGACCTCCAGCAGGCCACAAATGTGCATGTGTCTGCTCAAACGGTCAGAAACAGACTCCATGAGGGTGGTATGAGGGCCCGACGTCCACAGGTGGGGGTTGTGCTTACAGCCCAGATGAGATCCTCAGACCCCTTGTGAGACCATATGCTGGTGCGGTTGGCCCTGGGTTCCTCCTAATGCAAGACAATGCTAGACCTCATGTGGCTGGAGTGTGTCAGCAGTTCCTGCAAGAGGAAGGCATTGATGCTATGGACTGGCCCGCCCGTTCCCCAGACCTGAATCCAATTGAGCACATCTGGGACATCATGTCTCGCTCCATCCACCAACGCCACGTTGCACCACAGACTGTCCAGGAGTTGGAGGATGCTTTAGTCCAGGTCTGGGAGGAGATCCCTCAGGAGACCATCCGCCACCTCATCAGGAGCATGCCCAGGCGTTGTAGGGAGGTCATACAGGCACGTGGAGGCCACACACACTACTGAGCCTCATTTTGACTTGTTTTAAGGACATTACATCAAAGTTGGATCAGCCTGTAGTGTGGTTTTCCACTTTCATTTTGAGTGTGACTCCAAATCCAGACCTCCATGGGTTGATACATTTGATTTCCATTGATAATTTTTGTGTAATTTTGTTGTCAGCACATTCAACTATGTAAAGAAAAAAGTATTGAATAAGATTATTTCATTCATTCAGATCTAGGATGTGTTATTTTAGTGTTCCCTTTATTTTTTTGAGCAGTGTATATTGCTAAGGATGTGAGAGTAGGGTATAACCTGGGTCTCAAACTCAAACTACCAGCACCAATGACAAATGTTCTAACCACTTTCCCAATAAAGGATATCGCTAGGGTATGTACTTATTGAGCCAGTATAGTTAGGCCCTGTCCAGAAGAAACCATTAACCCTCTTCCCTAGGCACTTGTTTAGATCTGAAACAACTTGATAGGCATAAGAAAATATTTCCTTGATAATAGTGATTTAGAAGTATCATTAAAACAGGTTAATATTCTCCACCAACATTAGACAACTATACAGAAGGCCCTTCAAGTGCTGAAATAAGTAAATAAAATCAATGATGAAAATAGTCAGACTAATCAATGCCTGACCTGGACAAGGTGGCGTAGCAGGAAGATCGGCGTACTGAAAATTAAGAGGTTGTGAGTTCAAATCCCAAGTGAGGACTGTATAATTACTGTATAAATGAACATGCACGATGTAATCGAGTACTGTATGTCAAATATGTAAGTTGAAAACACTGCATGTTAGAAGCGTATTCTTCTGAGTATTCTTAACCTTGCCAACAGACGAGGAGCTATGAATGGATCAGGGGTTCACAAATCGTTGGCTTGGAAAAAGTAATAAGATGGGATGTATATTGAACTTTTCTTTGGACACCAATGTTCTTGCAACGTTCCCATGAAACGTGTCTAGAACATGAACATATTACAGTGCCTTCAGAAAGTATTCATACTCCTTAATTTATTCCAAATGTTATTGCGCTACAGCTTGAATTCAAAATTGATTAAAAATATATTCTCACTCATCTACACACAATACCCCATAATGACAAAGTGAAAACTTGTTTTTAGACTTTTTTGCAAATGTAGATATCCAACAGATATCTAATTTACACAAGTGTTCACAACCCTGAGTCAATACATATTAGAATCACAGTTGGCAGCGATTACAGCTGTGAGTCTTTTTGGGTAAGTCTGGATTGTACAATATTTGCACATTATTCTTTTTTAAATTCTTAAAGCTATGTAAAGTTCCTTGTTGATCATTTTCAAGTCTTGCCATAGATTTTCAAGCCAATTTAAGTCAAAACTGTAACTAGGCCACTCAGGAACATTGTGTGTCATCTTGGTAAGCAACTCCAATGTATATTTGGCCTTGTGTTTTAGGTTACTGTCCTGCTGAAAGGGGAAATTGTCTCCCAGTGTCTGTTGGAAAGCAGACTGAACCAGGTTTCTTCCTCTAGGATTTTGTCTGTGCTTAGCTCTATTCTATATCCTTTGATCCCCCACAAAAATTCCTTAGTCCTTGCCGATGACAAGCATACCCATAACATGAAGTAGCCACCACCATGTTTGAAAATATGAAGAGTGGTACTCATTGATGTGTTGTGTTGGATTTGACCCAAACATAATGCTTTGTATTCAGGACATAAAGTTAATTTCTTTGGAACATTTTTTTGCAGTTTTACTTTAGTGCCTTATTGCAAACAGGATGTTTATGAAAAAAATTTATTCAGACTTCCTTCTTTTCTCCGTCATTTAGGTTAGTATTGTGGAGTAACTACAATGTTTATGAGCCATCCTCAGTTTTCTCCTATCACAGCCATTAAACTAAAACTGTTTCAAAGTCACCGTTGGCCTCAGGATGAAATCCCTGAGCAGTTTCCTTCCTCTCCGGCAACTGAGTTAGGAAGGACACCTGCATCCATGTAACGACTGGGTGTATTGATACACCATCCAAAGTGTAATTAATAAGTTCACCATGCTCATATTCAGATTTTTTTGTAATTACCCATCTACCAATGGCACCCTTTTCTGCAAGGCATTGGTAAATCTCCCTGGTCTTTGTGGTTAAATCTGTGTTTGAAATTCACTGCTCAACTGAGGGACCTTACAGATAATTGTATGTGTGGGGTAGAGATGAGGTAGTCATTCAAAAATCATGTAAACACTATTATGGTACACAGTGAGGCTATGCAACGTATTATGTGACTTGTTTTTTACTCCTGAACTTATTTAGGCTTGCCATAACAAAGGGGTTGAAGACATATTGACTCGAGACATGTCAGCTATTCATTTCTTCATTAATTGGTAAAATTTTCTACAAACATAATTCCACTTTGACATTATGGGATATTGTGTGTAGGCCAGTGACACAAAACCTAAATGTAATCCATTTTAAATTCAGGCTGTAACAACAAAATGTGGAAAATGTTTTTGCCAACTTCCCATGAAACGTGTCTAGAACATTAATATCTTATGTTCTGAGAACATGTCTACCTGTGTATGTTTGGCTGTCCTTTGATGGAATACTCTCCTGACCCACAGAAAACTGGACACATGATTGTTCTTGCAACGTTCTCATTTAACGTGTCAGAAACTAGCTGTGAAGGCAGGAGAGCGATATGCTTTTACAGGCTTGTCTGTCTGGCATGTCAATGTTTTCTTACAGAATAATGTAAAAGGCTGTCGGAGAAGAGAAGATGCAGGGCAAAGTCTGGAGGTGGATGATATGCATCCCAAATGCCACACTATTCCCCATATAGTGCACTACCTTTGACCAGGGCCCATGGTCAAAAGTAGTGCAATATGTAGGGAATATGGTGCCATTTGGGACACATACGATGCTGTAGGTGGAGGAAGTGTGGAATCGTTACCATTTCTACAAAGGATTTTAAATGGAGCATATGTGTGATTTTGTGTGTTTCTTTCTCGTTTCCACCACACTCACAAGTTCACAATCTAACAGTGTTAGTCAACCCCTGGACTGGGGTTTAGCACCGGTGACCTGGGATGTTGCTTGTTGTTAATATAAATAGTCCTTCAAGGAAGAAGGACCTAAGTTTCCTGGTCTCTTGAACATAAAAGGTTGAGACTCATACTCTTAACAGACACAAAGTGAATCTGCCTCTCTCTCACCCATGTGCATTGCTGTCCGGTCAGGCAGTGAGCGAGTTTTCCTGCAGATGGGCACAGCTTTATCCAGCTCCTCTTTCAAGATTATCTTTCCCAAGTTCGACTGAATCTGAAGGATAGACATATAGAATGCCAAAAGGTTTTACAAGCAACCACTATCATTGAGTTACACTTAAGAAAACACTTAGGTGAGTTCAGTAGCCAAACTTGGGAGAATCTGTTACAAATAAAACCTGTTCCGTACTTTGTTGAGCTCCTGCTTCTGCAGTTGCCGTAGTCCCCACATACCATCAGACAGGTCTCCATCGTCATACTCATCTTCCTCCTCATCCCTCTCTCCCTCCTCCCTCCTCCGGGACTCAGCCTTCTTTCTCCACTCTGTCTCTGTGGTAGAGGGGGAGGCAAATGTTAGAGGAAACAATCTATCACTCTCCACTACCAACCCTCACTATCCCTCCTCATTGGAAGCTTAGTAGCTCATCAGCAGCCCGGCGTCGGAAAAGTTAGCAGCCCACTGCCAATTTTAGCCATCGGCTTTACAGCGGTAGCCGACACTTCAGGCTAAGACCAGCATTAACTGTCGAAACTCTTATGGATGGTCGGTGTGCTGTTGTGCTGCTAGAGGCATGCCACCATGACGGCTAGCGACACTGGTCCGATATCAGTTTACCAGCTTACAATGGTGTGCTCCCTCATAGCCACCAGTGTTTTATAAGTGCTTGCTTGCTGGGATTGTTCACTACTAGGGTTGCAAAAGGAGGGTATATTACTGGAAACTTTCAAAGTTTACCAGTAAAATACCAAACTGTTGGTAATTTTCAAGATTTGGGGGAATTTTATTAGATGACATATAGTGTCCTTTTTTGGTTTATCACAGGCGTCTGATTATCACAGGCATCTGTAATTATCTTTGGCCTTATCACATGTAAAATATATAACATTTTAAAATACAATTATTTTAAAATAAAAAAAACGAATGACAAAGCTGTAAAACATTATTCTAAATATAAACGATCAACTTATTGAATACGATTGGTGTTTAATATGAGTGTCACGACTTCCGCCGAAGTCGGTCCCTCAACGTTGTGTTGCTCATCTCTGCTGTCCTGCGCCTGACTCTTTTGTACCAACTACACCGAGCCTTGTGACAGAATAATGCAACTGAAGAATGGAGTCAGCAGGAGCAGACAACCCAGTGTTGGCGGTCAAGTAGAGCGTCCAGCAGAATGGGACCTTGTTGCAACGTCTCGGCAACGCCATGGATATAGTCCTGCAGACGATGGACCGTTGGGAGAGAGGAGGAGTCCCTCCAGCGCCTCCACCAGCACCACCACAGGCACCACTGCTCAACCCTCCTTCCCCCGGTCCCAGTGGGATTCGGCTCGCGCTCCCGAGGGAGTATGATGGGACGGCTGCCAGATGTCAGGGGTTACTACTCCAGCTGGAGCTCTACCTGGTGACCGTCCACCCGGCTCCTTCGGGTCGTGAGAGTGTGTCAGCCCTCGTCTCCTGCCTCTCAGGGAAAGCGCTGGAGTGGGCCAACGCCGTATGGGGGGCAGGAGAAGCGGTGTTGGACCACTACGAAGATTTCACCCGCCGGCTTTGGGGCTGTTTTCGACCACCTGCCTGAGGGTAGAGCGGGTGAACGTCTGTTTCACCTGAGGCAGGGGACGAGGAGAGCACAGGAGTTCACTTTGGACTTCCTGGCTGCCGGCAAGAGATGGAATGACAGGGCCCTGATCGATTACTACTGGTGTAGTTTACGAGAGGACGTCTGTCGGGAGTTGGCCTGCAGGGACACCACTCTCACTTTTGACCAGCTGGTGGACCTGTCCATCCGGCTGGATAACCTGCTGGCTACCCGCAGACGTCCAGATCGGGGCCTGTCCCCCAGCACCTCCGATCCGACGCCCATGGAGCTGGGAGGTGCTGCACTTAGGGCGACCGGAGGAGGGACCGGTCCATTTACCATCTGTGGCCGCAGAGGGCACACTGCCGGGGAGGTCCCTCTGGGAGTTGAGGCAGCAGGTAGGGCACTCTTGTGTCACCCCAGAGCCCCCTGTTGCACACATGTTTTTGTATATAAACTTTCCTGAGTTTTCCCCGCATTCCCAGCATAAGGCGCTCGTAGATTCAGACGCAGATGGGAATTTTATTGATAGATCATTTGCCCATAGTTTAGGGATTCCTTTTGTTCCAGTGGACATGCCCTTCCCAGTTCACGCCCTAGACAGTCGAATATTAGGGTCAGGGCTAATTAGGGAGGTCACCGCTCCAATGGGCATTGTGATGCAGGAGGGTCACAAGGAGAGAATTTGTCTCTTTCTTATTGATTCTCCTGCGTTTCCCGTGGTGCTGGGCCTACCCTGGTTAGCCTGTCATGACCCCACTATTTCGTGGCAACAGAGGGCTCTCACAGGGTGGTCACGAGAGTGCTCGGGGAGGTGTTTAGGGGTTTCCGTCGGTGCTACTATGGTGGAAAGTCCAGACCAGGACTCCACTGGTCTCCGCATCCCCTCTGAATATGCCGATTTGGCTCTCGCTTTCTATAAAAAGAAGGGTATTGTGCGATAAATCTCCTGGACGCAGCACTTCCCAGGAGTCACGTGTATCCCGTTGCAAGAGGAGACGGCGGCTATGGAAACATACGTCTCCCTGGGGCAGGGGTACATTCAGCCCTCCACTTCACCTGCCTCCTAGAGCTTCTTTTTTGTGAAGAAGAAGAATGGAGGTCTGCCCCCGTGTATTGACTATCGAGGCATCAACCAGATCACTGTGAGGTTCAGTTACCGGCTACCTCTCATAGCCAGTGCGATCGAGTCAATGCACGGGGCGCACTTCTCCACAAATTTGGATCTCAGGAGCGCTTACAACCTGGTGCGTATCCGGGAGGGAGACGAGTGGAAGACGGCATTTAGTACAACCTCAGGGCAATATGAGTACCTCGTCATGCCGTACGGGCTGATGAATGCTCCATCAGTCTTCCAGGCCTTTGTAGACGAGATTTTCAGGGACCTGCACGGGCAGAGTGTAGCGGTGTATATTGATGACATTCTGATATACTCCACTACACGCGCCGAGCATGTGTCTCTGGTGCGCAGTGTGCTTGGTCGACTGTTGGAGCATGACCTGTACGTCAAGGCTGAGAAATGTCTGTTCTTTCAACAGTCCATCTCCTTCCTAGGGTACCACATTTCCACTTCAGGGGTGGAGACGGAGAGTCACCGCATTTCAGCCGTGCGTAATTGGCTGACTCCCACCACAGTTAAGGATGTGCAGTGGTTTCTAGGGTTTGCCAACTATTACCGGAGGTTTATCTATTTGGTCAGGTAGCGGCTCCCATTACCTCACTGCTTAAGGGGGGACCGGTGCATTTGCAGTGGTCGGCTGAGGCGGACAGGGCTTTTGGTCACCTGAAGGCTCTGTTTACCTCGGCTCCTGTGCTGGCTCATCCGGATCCCTCTTTGGCGTTTATAGTGGAGGTGGACGCGTCCGAGGGTGGGATAGGAGCCGTGCTCTCTCAGCGTTCGGGTACGCCACCAAAGCTCCGCCCCTGTGCCTTCTTTTCGAGGAAGCTCAGCCCGGCGGAGCGAAACTATGACGTGGGGGACCGGGAGCTGTTGGCTGTTGTCAAGGCCTTGAAGGCGTGAAGACATTGGCTTGAGGGGGCTAAACACCCTTTTCTCATCTGGACTGACGATCACAATCTGGAGTACATCCGGGCGGCGAGGAGACTGAACCCTCGCCAGGCAAGGTGGGCCATATTCTTTACCCGTTTTGTTTTCAGCCTGTCCTACGGACCAGGTTCCTAGAATACGAAGGCAGACGCACTGTCCCGGATGTATGACACAGAGGAGCGGTCAATGGATCCCACTCCCATACTCCCGGCCTCTTGCCTGGTGGCACCGGTAGTGTGGGAGCTGGACGCGGACATCGAGCGGGCGTTACGTACAGAGCCCACTCCCACACAGTGTCCAGCTGGGCGCCTGTACGTTCCGTCTGCTGTCCGCGACCGTTTGATCTATTGGGCCCAACATGTCACCCTCCTCTGGTTATCCTGGCATCGGTCGGACAGTGCGCTAGTGGGAAGTACTGGTGGTCCACTTTGGCTAAGGACGTGAGGGTTCATGTTTCCTGCTCGGTGTGAGCTCAGTGCAAGGCCCCTAGGCACCTGCCCAGAGGGAAGTTACAGCCCTTACCCGTTCCACAACGGCCGTGGTCGCACCTGTCGGTGGACTTCCTCACGGATCTTCCTCCCTCACAGGGTAACACAACGATCCTGGTCGTTGTGGATCGGTTCTCTAAGTCCTGCCGTCTCCTCCCTTTGCCCGGTCTCCCTACGGCTCTGCAAACTGCGGAGGCTCTGTTTACACACATCTTCCGGCACTACGGGGTGCCTGAGGACATAGTATCTGATCGAGGTCCCCAGTTCACGTCAAGAGTCTGGAGGTTGTTCATGGAACGTCTGGGGGTCTCGGTCAGCCTTAACTCGGGTTTTCACCCCGAGAGTAGCGGGCAGATGGAGAAAGTAAACCAAGATGTGGGTAGGTTTCTGCGGTCTTATTGCCAGGACCGGCCGGGGGAGTGAGCGGCGTTCATTCCATGGGCAGAGATGGCCCAAAACTTGCTCCGCCACTCCTCCAATAACCTCTCCCCTTTCCAGTGCGTACTGGGGTACCAGCCGGTTCTGGAACCTTGGCATCAGAGCCAGATCGACTGGTTTAGGCGCTTGGAGGAGACATGGGACGCCGCTCATGTGCACCTTCAGCGGGCCGTGAGGCGTCAGAGTGCAAGCACAGAGGGCCAACGCAGTGAGGCCCCCGTGTTCGCCCCGGGAGACCGGGTCTGGCTCTCGACCCGAAACCTGCCCCTCCACCTGCCCTGCCGGAAGCTGGGTCCGCGGTTTGTGGGGCCATTCAAAGTCCTGAGGAGACTGAACGAGGTTTGCTACAGGTTACAGCTTCCCCCAGATTACCGTATTAACCCCTCGTTCCATGTGTCTCTCCTCAGGCCGGTGGTGGCTGGTCCACTCCAGGAGTCTGAGGTGCGGGAGGTTCCTCCGCCCCCTCTGGACATCGAGGGGGCCCTGGTGTATGCAGTTCGAGCTATACTGAACTCAAAGCGTCGGGCGAGGGACCTTCAGTACCTTGTGGAGTGGGAGGGGTACGGTCCGGAGGAGAGATGCTGGGTGCCGGTGGAGGACGTTTTGGATCCTTTGATGCTGCGGGAGTTCCACCGTCTCCATCCGGATCGCCCTGCGCCTCGTCCTCCGGGTCATCCCCGAGGTCGGCATCGGCACGCTGCTGGAGCCGCGTGTCAAGGGGGGGGGGTACTGTCACGACTTCCGCCGATTTTGGTCTCTCTCCTTGTTCGGGCGGCGTTCGGCGGTCGACGTCGCCTGTTTTTTATCCATCGCCGATCCACTTATCATTTTCCATTTGTTTTGTCTTTGTTTTATACACACCTGGTTTCAATTCCCCAATTACATGTTCATTATTTAACCCTCTGTTTTCCCCATGTTTGTTGTGCGTTATTGTTCTACTATTATGTCAGTCCATTTGGTGGGCTTGGTATTTGTTACTAATTTGTATATTTTGAGTAAACTACTTTGTGTTGCTCAACTCTGCTGTCCTGCGCCTGACTCTTTTGTACCAACTACACCAAGCCTTGTGACAAGGGGGTTTTAACATGAAGTGTCTTTTATATATTTGTTTACGTTTATTTTACTATGTCAATGTGTTTTGTTGTAAATGTTTTGGCACCAGTTGTAAAAAAAGTAAATACTTGGAAGAGTTGCAGAGTTAAAAATCCTGCCATTATTGATTAGATGCTTTTTTCATTAATTAGGCTATTTTCTCTTGAACCATATGGTCTATCCACTAGAAACTCATGGACAATATGGACACAGATATAAAAAAAATTATACTATATATGAATACATGTTTTTAAAAGTTATTTAAGTAAAAATTACCAACATTACAGAAGATTGCAGTTACTTTGTTAAAATACCGATAGCTTTGCAACCCTATTCATTACTAGTCACAGTTGTGTAATTAATAGTGTGAGACATACCAACTGCAGCCAGGGAGGGGGGGCAGGGCCAGTAATCTGTCTCAATCTTGGAGGGTTTGTTGGGATCAGGTGGCTGGGCGGCAGGGAATTTAGATGACTCAATGATGAGATCCTCTATGTGATTCCCCTTGGGGATGGATGCTAATACATCTACAGAGAGACACACACACACACACACACACACACACAAACACAAGGAGATATACAGTAAATGTGCACAGAAAAACATCCAATATTACCTTTTAATGTCAAATATTATGCCAGTATACAGTAAATTACTAAACTGTCAACACACACACACATCAATTAAGTTGCATGAAATACCTTGTTTGTAAATTGGTGGCTTCTTGTATATATTCATTCCATTATCTGCAATGAAAAGATAAAATCAAAATGGACATCAGTCCCAGATGAAAAGCAGAGCAGGGCAGATAAGAGAAGGGAGCAGAGAAGAGAAGAGAAGATAATAGAAGAGAAGAGGATAAGTGTGCTGATGGATTACAATACCTGGCCTGTGAAAGTGCTGCGTGGGGAGCTTGGTGGCAGTGGCTAAGGCAGAGCTGGTTTTGAGCTGGAGGTTTGAACCTGCTGATGACCCTCCAGGTGACTCCCTGCTCTCCAGCCACTCCCTGGGATCCTTGAATAGAATGGTCTAGGGACACATGAGATTAACATTACTGTCCGGATCCTAATTGAGATTCAAACCGTAACCCAAACACACATTGGGAAAGTGCATGAAAATGAGGGTTCTGTGTACATCAGATTTCGTCCCTGAGTGAAGAAGCCAGTGAGGTCACAGCAAACAATAAGAGTAACAGATGCTCATTGTTCCCATGGTAACTGCTTTTTGCAAAAGTGCTTGTGTAGAGTCGTGGGCTTTTAGACAGTGGATGGGTCTAATCCTGGATGTTGATGGGTTAAAACTGCATTCCTGCCGGTGTCTATTCCACAAATAATAAATCTATGTTGAAATGCCTATTTACTCTATTCCATCTGATTGCGCAATCCACTGTCTCATCAGCTCAGCCATGCAATTTATATACTAGATCTACACCGTAAAAAGCATCTAGACATTATTTCCAAATTCTTTTAGACTAGCATTTGGTTTTCAACAGTGGAGACTTCTAATAACCTTGCCGTCTTGTCTCTCTGCCATTTGCAACATTTCAATATTGAAATTCGATCTCCAGCTGTCCTATGGTAATGAGATGAGACAGACAGTGTCACACCCTGATCTGTTTCACCTGTCCTGTCCTGTGATCGTCTCCACCACCTCCATGTGTCACTTATTATCCCTGGTGTATATATCCCTGTGTTTCCTGTCTCTCTGTGCCAGTTCGTCTTGTTTGCCAAGTCAACCAGCGGTTTTCCTTGCTCCTATTTTTTCCCCCAGTCTCTTTTGGTTCTAGTACTCCTGGTTTCGACCTTGCCTGTCCTGACTCCGAACCCGCCTGCCTGACCACTCTTCCTGTTCTTGTTCTGTCTTCAAGCCTGACTATCCCCTTGTACTATTTGGACTCTGGTCTGGTTACTGAACCCCTGCCTGGCCTGACCTCGAGACTGCCCTTTGTCTGGTACTGTTTTGGACTCTGACCTGGTTTATGAACTCTCGCCTGTTCCCGACCTTCCTTTTGCCTACCCTTTGGATTAATAAACATCGGAGCTCAACAAATTGCTTCCTGTGTCTGCATTTGGATCTTGCCTTGTGTCATTATAGATAGACAGGCTGGCAGCTTTTCTCAGTCAGTCAAAATCATGAATCGGCATAATTTTTATGGATATACCGTATAAAAAAAAATTCAATAGAAAAACACAAAATCCAGCTTCAGTTTGAAATAATTGTCTTTGCTGTGTAGTTGGCTATCTCTTCTGAGCAGTGGCCTGGTGAAATCGCACATCCTTAGCTCATAGTTATGTATGTATAAAAAAAAAAGCTTAAACAGATGCAAACGCAGCTACTTTGCTGTTATTCTGGCTACACTGTTTGACGTGACTGTGTTAGCCAAAGCTGGCTAGCTAGCAAGAACTTTGCCAGCCATCATGGCAAAGGAACATTTAGAATGAAATACTTAGAACAAACATTTAGAGCAAATATACTTAACGACTGGCGGCCGAACTGATAGAACGAACGACCAGCCAGCTTGGGTAGCAACCCTAGATTTGTGTTGGGACTATATCTCGTGGAAGGATGAAATAGTATGAATAAATTCATCAAAATACCGTATTTAATGAAAATATGTCAATCATTATTGGAATATGTTGGTAACACGTTGTATAAAAGCAATAATGCCCTCGAAGCCGGTGTTTGGAGGATATATTGGCACGGTTCGAGACATGAAAATTTATCCTCCAAATACCTGCTTCGATGGCATTATAACTTAAGTGTGTGTGTGAGTGTGAGTGTGTTTTTAACCATACCAGTGGAGCACAAAACCTTTCAATAACGATTCCATAATTACAAACAGTAGGTGTGTGTGACCGTATGAGAAGGAGATAGGAGAGGAGATAGAGCTCTTTATGGGGTACTGGGCAGTGGACTGACGATTAACAGCTCAAATTATTCTTCATCCGAGAGCACAGACCCCATCTATCGATCTTACCTCAGGAGAAGCCGGGTGGGAGAATGAACACGGAGACATGGACCTCTGAAGGAGACAAAAGAAAGAGAGGGCTGTTTGATCAGTTGTAATTTCTCCCTAGGCTGCAATCTCCTTTGTGGGCTTAGTGAGACATAGACATTATTTGACAGATAGTGTTACAGGCCTAATCGGGTAGAGTCAGTTTCATTATGCCAGACAGAGAGAAATGACAAAATCTGATCACATCACAATGCTGAGCGACAGAGCTTTCTAGAAAGTCCTTATTGAGTTCCATTGATCTCTGTAATAAGTCTGTGTCCCACATGGCACCCTTTTCCCTATATAGTATAGGGCTCTGGTAAAAAGTAGTGCACTATATAATAAGGTGCCATTATATATAATAAGGTGCAATTATATATATATATATATATATATATATATATATATATATATAGTTTGACAGATATGCATATGCGAGTATATATTAATGCATATATTGTATATAGCCTCTATATAGAGGAGTTGTATCTTATCACACACAGAGACGTAATAGGACAAATATTAGAGTCACCTAACTAGTCAAACAGGTTAGCTAAAAAAGTGTAGTCAATGACAATTATATTATGTTAGTCTTGATAGAACACCACTTGTGTCGTAGTAGGACAGACAAAAACTCCTATGATCCTTAACTGTTAATCATATAAATACTTCCTGAATACAATAGGGTCATTCCAAACAAAGGATATCCGCTCCTTAAACCTTAATGGTAAACC
Organism: Brachymystax lenok tsinlingensis; assembly: GCA_030435695.1. Lineage (NCBI taxonomy): Eukaryota > Metazoa > Chordata > Actinopteri > Salmoniformes > Salmonidae > Brachymystax > Brachymystax lenok. The sequence goes on from CM059819.1 coordinate 44,193,045, forward strand.
ATTAGGATAGAGAGGAAACCCTTAGCGCTGTAATATGATGGAGGGTGGTGTGCTGTGCCCTATGACCTCTCTGCTTCGGGGCACCTCCGATAGTTCCAGAGGTGTGTAATTGAAATGGGGTTCGTAGATCATTAAGTCCGGCCTCTCGATGTCCAGTATCGCCTTGTCTTTGGGGATGGCTGCCAAGTCCTTATAGCCAATGACCTGATTGTCCATTTTGGCCTGGAAAGAGGAATATAAGAAGAGGGAGAACATGGCATGGGATTGCAATGTCATGTGAGGTGTGTGTGTGTGTGTGTGGGGTGGTGGTCTTGTTCTTCTATCCTTGTGGGGACCTGAAATCCCCAAAAGTCCCCACCAGGATAGTAAAACACGAGGACAGCTATTTTAAACTTAGGGGTTAGGTTAAGGGTTGCTACCCAAAATGGCTTGGGTAAGGGTTAGATTTAGGGGTTAAGGAAAATAGAATTTTGAATGGAAATACATTTTAGATTCCCACGTGTGTGGAGGAGTGGCTCCTTATGGTGCAGACTCACTGTGATGGCCATGGCTAGGGATCCTGGGACGCTGATACCACGGAGGGAACACACACTCCCAGGTGAGGTGCGGGTCAGCTGCTGCTCCCAAACACAAAGAAACACGAGCAATGGACATTAGACCAGTGGAAATCTGGAAATCAACCGTGGCCATTTCCTGTACCTATTCTTCCCGCTTCCTCCAATCTCTCTGAGGCTTTATATATAGACTGTTGACATCTAGTGGAAGCCATAGGTACTGAAATCTCAGAGCTGCTTGCCATAGAACTAAATAGGGAGACTGTCAAACAGAGCCAATGTGACAAAAAAACAGTAATTCCGGATAGATTTTTCTCAGGTTTTCGCCTGCTATTTCTGTTCTGTTACACTCACAGACATTATGTTAACACTTTTAGAAACTTCAGAGTGTTTCCTATCCAATAGTACTAACTATGTGCATATCCTATTTTCTGGGCCTGAGTGGGAGGCATTTTACTTTGGGCACGCCAGACTCTCCAAAACCGTCACCTCGGGAGCCGCTCCCTAAGAAGTTAAAGTGACTATGCATATATGATAAACAGAGAGTAGCAGTAGCGTAAAAGAGGGTTGGCGGGTTGTGGGTGGCGGGACACAATTCAAATAGTCCAGGTAGCCATTTGATTACCTGTACAGGAGTCTTATGGCTTGGGGGTAAAAAACTGTTGAGAAGCCTTTTTGTCCTAGACTTGGCACTCCGGTACCGCTTGCCATGCGGTAGTAGAGAGAACAGTCTATGACTGGGGTGGCTGGGGTCTTTGACAATTTTAGGGCCTTCCTCTGACACCACCTGGTGTAGAGGTCCTGGATGGCAGGCATCTTAGCCCCAGTGATGTACTGGGCCGTACGCACTACCCTCTGTAGTGCCTTGCGGTCGGAGGCCGAGCAATTACCGTAAGAGGCAGTGATGCAACCAGTCAGGATGCTCTTGATGTTGAAGCTGTAAAACTTTTTGAGGATCAGAGGACCCATGCCAAATCATTTTAGTTTCCTGAGGGGGGGAATAAGCTTTGTCGTGCCGTCTTCATGACTGTCTTGGTGTGGTTGGACCATTCTAGTTTGTTGGTGATGGGGACACCAAGGAACTTGAAGCTCTCAACCTGCTCCACTACAGCCCTGTCGATGAGAATAGGGGCGTGCTCGGTCCTCCTTTTCCTGTAGTCCACAATCATCTCCTTAGTCTTGGTTACGTTGAGGGATAGGTTGTTATTCTGGCACCACCCGGCCAGGTCTCTGACCTCCTCCCTATAGGCTGTGTTGTCGGTGATCAGGCCTACCACTGTTGTGTCGTCTGCAAACTTAATGATGGTGTTGGAGTCGTGCCTGGCCATGTAGTCGTGTGTGAACAGGGAGTACAGGAGTGGACTGAGCACGCATCCCTGAGGGGCTCCAGTGTTGAGTGTCAGCGTGGCAGATGTGTTGCTACCTACCCTCACCACCTGGGGGCGGCCCGTCAGGAAGTCCAGGATCCAGTTGCAGAGGGAGATGTTTAGTCCCAGGATCCTTAGCTTAGTGATGAGCTTTGAGGGTACTATGGTGTTGAACGCTGAGCTGTAATCAATGAATAGCATTCTCACGTAGCTGTTCCTTTTATCAGGTGGGAAAGGGCAGTGTGGAGTGCAATAGAGATTGCATCATCTGTGGATCTGTTTGGGGCGGTATGTAAATTGGAGTGGGTCTAGGGTTTCTGGGATAATGGTGTTGATGTGAGCCATTACCAGCCTTTCAAAGCACTTCATGACTACGAACATGAGTGCTACGGGTCTGTTGTCATTTAGGCAGGTTGCCTTCGTGTTCTTGGGCACAGGGACTATGGTGGTCTGCGTGAAACATGTTGGTATTACAGACTCAATCAGGGACATGTTGAAAATGTCAGTGAAGACACCTGCCAGTTGGTCAGCACATGCCCGGAGCACACGTCCTGGTAATCCGTCTGGCCCCGCAGCCTTGTGAATGTTGACCTGTTTAAAGGTCTTACTCACGTCGGCTACGGAGAGCGTGATCACACAGTCGTCCGGAACAGCTGATGCTCTCATGCATGCCTCAGTGTTGCTTGCCTCGAAGCGAGCATAGAAGTGATTTAGCTCGTCTGGTAGGCTCGTGTCACTGGGCAGCTCGCGGCTGTGCTTCCCTTTGTAGTCTGTAATAGTTTGCAAGCCCTGCCACATAAGACTAGCATTGGAGCCGGTGTAGTACGATTCAATCTTAGCCCTGTATTGACGCTTTGCCTGTTTGATGGTTTGTCGGAGGGCATAGCAGGATTTCTTATAAGCTTCAGGGTTAGAGTCCCGCACCTTGAAAGCGGCAGCTCTACCCTACATGTTACCTATAATCCATGGCTTCTGGTTGGGGTATGTACGTACAGTCACTGTGGGGACGACGTCCTCGATGCACTTATTGATAAAGCCAGTGACTGATGTGGTGTACTCCTCAATGCCATCGGAAGAATTCTAGGAAACATGTTCCAGTCTGTGATAGCAAAACAGTCCTGTAGTTTAGCATCTGCTTCACCTGACCACTTTTTTATAGACCGAGTCACTGGTGCTTCCTGCTTAAAGTTTTGCTTGTAAGAAGGAATCAGGAGGATATAATCTTTGTCTAATCCGAGGTGAGTGATCGCTGTCCTGATACCCAGAAGCTATTTTTTGCCGTAAGATACAGTTGCAGAAACATTATGTACAAAATAAGTTACAATTAACACGAGAAAAAAAACACATAATGGCGCAATTGGTTGGGAGCCCGTAAAACTGTTGCCATTTCTTCCGGCGCCATTTTGCAGGTACACTTAACCAGCATGGCTACCACAGCATTCTGCAGCGATATGCCATCCCATCTGGTTTGCGCTTAGTGGGACTATAATTTGTTTTCAACAGGACAATGACCCAACACACCTCCAGGCTGTGTAAGGACTATTTGACCAAGAAGGAGAGTGATGGAGTGCTGCATCAGATGACCTGGCCTCCACAAATCACCCGACCTCAACCCAATTGAGATGGTTTGGGATGAGTTGGACCGCAGAGTGAAGGAAAAGCAGCCAACAAGTGCTCAGCATATGTGGAACTCTACAAGACTATTGGAAAAGCATTCCAAGTGAAGCTGGTTGAGAGAATGCCAAGAGTGTGCAAAGCTGTCATCAAGGCAAATGGTGGCTATTTGAAGAATCTCAAGTATAAAATATATTTTGATGTGTTTATTTCATAGTTTTGATGTCTTCACTATTATTCTACAATGTAGAAAATAGTCAAAATAAAGAAAAACCCTTGAATGAGTATGTGTGTTCAAATCTTTTACTGGTATTGCACCATACTGTATTACTTCATATAAAGAAATATATAATGACGTGTCACGTTTGTCCATTTTTAGTATTTGTTTATTATATGGTTCTTCATCTGTAGGATTCTGAGTAACATAGATGGACACACTTAACTTATACTGTTTCCAGATAAATAAATCGGTGAAAACTTTACTAGTTGGGAAATTGAACTACCTCCTTAAAAACGTGTATGTCAATCAATAAATCAAATGTATTTATAAAGCCCTTCTTACATCAGCTGATGTCACAAAGTGCTGTACAGAAACCCAGCCTAAAACCCCAAACAGCAAGCAATGCAAGTGTAGAAGTATGTGCACTCTAATTTGTCTTGCTACCCATCTATATTACTTTGGCAAAATGCCACATCCACTAACATTTCTTCTCCACGATGAATGTATATAGCGATATATAGAGAAGCATAATTAAATTCTGTATGAGTCATCAGGCAACGCTCTAATACCAACCATGATCAATAAAAACCTTACCTTTGGCATCATTTTATAGGATGACAAAAATCTGTTCTCTTGATGAGGCTTCACTGAAAGAAAGAGAGTCAGTGTTAAACAACGAGAGAGATGATTATAAAATAGAGGTACATAAAAGTTGCAATTCAATAATGCCCACTCAGTGGGAGGACAATTGAAACATAAATTCACAAAAGTGTCACTCAAACGAGTACTGAGCAAATTATCCTTGAAATGTGTTAGAGTGAAGTGCCATTGGACATTGAACAAGGCATTCAGTGAGATCATTGGTTGCTAATAGTAGAAGTAGTAGTTCTTTATTAGTCCCAAATTGCACAGTGCAGTGCCCATCACATTGCTGTATAATGTGTCTATATACACTACCGTTCAAAAGTTTGGGGTCACTTAGAAATGTCCTTGTTTTTAATAGAAAAGCACATTTATTGTCCATTAAAATAACATCAAATGAATCAGAAATACAGTTTAGACATTGTTAATGTTGTAAATGACTATTGTAGCTGTAAACGGCAGATTTTTTATGGAATATCTACATAGGCGTACAGAGGCCCATTATCAGCAACCATCACTCCTGTGTTCCAATGGCACATTGTGTTAGCTGATCCACGTTTAATAATTTTAGAAGGCTAATTGATCATTAGAAAACACTTTTGCAATTATCTTAGCACAGCTGAAAACTGTTATCCTGATTAAAGAAGCAATAAAACTGGCCTTCTTTAGACTAGTTGAGAATCTGGAGAATCAGCATTTGTGGGTTCGATTACAGGCTCAAAATGGCCAGAAACAAAGATTTTTCTTCTGAAACTCGTGAGTCTATTCTTGTTTTGAGAAATGAAGACTATTCCAGCGAGAAATTGCCAAGAAACTGAAGATCTCGTACAATGCTACTCCCTTTACAGAACAGCACAAACTGGCTCTAACCAGAATAGAAAGAGGAGTGGGAGGCCTCGGTGCACAACTGAGCAAGAGGACAAGTACATTAGTGTCTAATTTGAGAAACAGACGTCTCTCAAGTCCTCAACTGGCAGCTTCATTAAATAGCACCCGCAAAACACCAGTCTCAACGTCAACAGTGAAGAGGCGACTCTGGGATGCTGGCCTTTTACACTTTTTTGGATACTACATGATTCCATATGTGTTATTTAATAGTTTTGTTGTCTTCACTATTATTCTACAATGTAGAAAATAGGTAAAAATAAAGAAAACCCCGGAATGAGTAGGTGTGTCCAAACCTTTACTGGTACTGTATATATACACTGAGTGTACTGAAAATTAGTAACAACTTCCTAATATTGAGTTGCACCCCCTTTTGCCCTCAGAACAGCATCAATTCATCGGGACATGGACTCTACAAGGTGGCGAACGCGTTCCACAGGGATGCTGGCCCATGTAGACTCCAATGCTTCCGACAGTTGTGATAAGTTGACCATTCTTGATACACACGGGAAACTGTTGAGCGTGAAAAACCCAGCAGCATTGGAGTTCTTGACACACTCAAACTGGTGCACCTGGCACCTACTATCATACCCTGTTCAAAGGCACTTCAATCTTTTGTCTTGCCCATTCACCCTCTGAATGGCACACATACACAATCCATGTTTCAATTGTCTCAAGGTTTAAAAATAATTATTTAACCTGTCTCCTCATCTTCATCTACACTGATTGAAGTGGATTTAACAAGTGACATCACTAACGGATCATAACTTTCACTTGGATTCACCTGGTCAGTCTGTCATGGAAAGAGCAGGTGTTCCTAATGTTTTGTATACTAAGTGTGTGTATATATACGGTTGAAGTCGGAAGTTCACATACACTTAGGTTGGAGTCATTAAAACTAGTGTTTCAACCACATAACACAATTCTTGTTAACAAACTATAGTTTTGGCAAGTCGGCTAGGACATCTACTTTGTGCATGACAAGTAATTTTTCCAACAATTGTTTACAGACAGATTATTTCACATATAATTCACTGTATCACAATTCCAGTGGGTCATACGTTTACATACACTAAGTTGACTGTGCCTTTAAACAGCTTGGAAAATTACAGAAAATTATGTCATGCCTTTAGAAGCTTCTGATAGGCTAATTGACATCATTTGAGTCAATTGGAGGTGTACCTGTGGATGTATTTCAAGGCCTACATTCAAAGTCAGTGCCTTTTTGCTTGACATCATGGGAAAATCAAAGGACCTTGTGAAGATGCTGGAGGAAACAGGTACAAAAATATCTATATCCACAGTAAAACGAGTCCTATATCGACATAACCTGAAAGGCCACTCAAGGAAAAAGCCACTGCTCCAAAACCGCCATAAAAAAAGCCAGACTACGTTTTGCAACTGCACATGGGGAGAAAGATCATACTTTTTGGAGAAATGTCCTCTGGTCTGATGAAAAAGAAATAGAACTGTTTGGCCATAATGACCATCGTATGTTTGGAGGAAAAAGGGGGAGGCTTGCAAGCCGAAGAACATCATCCCAACCGCGAAGCACGGGGGTGGCAGCATCATGTTGTGGGGGGTGCTTTGCTGCAAGAGGGCCTGGTGCACTTCACAAAATAGATGGCACCATGAAGAAGGGAAATTATGTGGATATATTGAAGCAACATCTCAAGACATCAGTCAGAAAGTTAAAGCTTGGTCGCAAATGGGTCTTTCAAATGGACAATGACCCCAAGCATACTTCCAGTTATGGCAAAATGGCTTAAGGACAAGAAAGTCAAGGTATTGGAGTGGCCATCACAAAGCCCTGACCTCAATCCCATAGAACATATGTGGGCAGAACTGAAAAAGCGTTCCACTGGGAATGTGATGAAAGAAATAAAAGCTGAAATAAATAATTCTCTCTACTATTATTCTAACATTTTACATTCTGGTGTTCCTAACTGACCTAAGACAGGGAATTTTTACTAGGATCAAATGTCAGGAATTGTGAAAAACTGAGTTTAAATGTATTTGGCTAAGGTGTATGTAAACCTCCGACTTCAACTGTATATATATATATATATATATATTAATGGTTTTCATGTTTTATTGAACAGATAATGAGAGAAGGACTGTGGGGAAAGATAGAGAGATTTTGTCAAAGGCGAGTAGGCCAGACTTTGGCTGTCCCCATAGGATAACTCTTTTTGTCTCCGGTAGAACCCTTTTGGGTTCCATGTAGAACCCTCTGTGGAAAGGGAACCAAACGGGTTCTACCTGTAACTGTTTTCCTATGGGGACAGCCGAAGAACCCTTTTAGGTTCTAGATAGCAACTTTTTTTCTAAGAGTGTATGGTACAACCACACTGGACACATTCAACTGTTGTCTGGAATCTTCTAGATACAAACCATCATAATTCTGATTATTCTACCCATATTTCACAATAATAACAAATACTAACTCTCGCATTTCCATGCATTAGTGGACTGAAAAGTTGTGAGTGGATAGTTTTTAGAGAGTATGTGAAGACAGGATGGGATAATAGGGGGGAATCAGAGAGGGTACAGTACAGAGCTAGCACCTCTACATTGTCTGTTCTGGTGAACTGAAACACAAAGGGCTAAAAGAGCTGTGTCTGCTATTGAAAACATTGGCCACATTTCAGGCCTGTATAGCTATGTCACTCTATCCTGCACTGCTTCATAACAGAAGGTGACTCCTTGTATTTCCAATATGGGATAACAAATTATTAAGGTCATAAGTTAAAGTGGTTACCCCACCACTGTAAATAGGTGAGGAATAGGGCTGGAGAAATGTAACCACTCTCAAATGCATAGACATAGCTTTGGATGCAAGGACTGACCATCCATGAGATCAAAATTATAGTTTGAACCATGTTTTCAGGATATACAGTGTTTGTTTACAATTACAGTGTTTACCAACATTGATGTAGAAAAAAGCTTCTATCTATCGGGTTTTGATGGGGTAAGACAATTGAACTAAGGTCATGAGGTATAAATTACACTCTTCAAGAACCAATGGGTATATATAATTAATTTAACAGTCCAAAAATAGTGGAGGAGGAAGTGACTCTGTTAGTTCCCCCTTCTGTTTCAGCAACATTATTTGGTTTTCTTGCTGGGGAACGTAACAAAATGGGGGCTCGTCCGAAATCTTGTTTCCCATGATCATGATTCCCATGATAGTCACTCTAATCACCTACTCTGAAGCTCCATTGTGCCCAGATATTTGAGTGGTCGAAAGACACTTTTGTTGTAGAGTTTCTGTCACTGGCATCCACCCTGAGGGGTTATAAGATTGGTGGAATCATTTGGAAAGTTGCATTAACACACAGACTTATAAAATAAAAACCATGGACTTCAAGTTAGAAGCGTTTATGGAAAACCCTACATGGGACATGCTATATAAATGCACGAAGGCGAATCTGCTCGCCATTGCAAAGCATTATGACATCAAAGTTGCACATGCTAATTAAGTAAGTCTACAGTCGTGGCCAAAAGTTGAGAATGACACAAATATTAATTTCCACAAAGTTTGCTGCTTCAGTGTCTTTAGATATTTTTGTCAGATGTTACTATGGAATATTTCATAGGGGTCAAAGGCTTTTATTGACAATTACATGATGCAAAGAGTCAATATTTGCAGTGTTGACCCTTCTTTTTCAAGACCTCTGCAATCCGCCCTGGCATGCTGTCAATTAACTTCTGGGCCACATCCTGACTGATGGCAGCCCATTCTTGCATAATCAATGCTTGGAGTTTGTCAGAATTTGTGGGGTTTTGTTTGTCCACCCGCCTTTTGAGGTTTGACCACAAGTTCTCAACGGGATTAAGGTCAAGGGAGTTTCCTGGCCATGGACCCACAATATCGATGTTTTGTTCCCTGAGCCACTTAATTATCACTTTTGCCTTATGGCAAGGTGCTCCATCATGCTGGGAAAGGCATTGTTCGTCACCAAACTGTTCCTGGATGGTTGGGAGAAGTTGCTCTCGGAGGATGTGTTGGTACCATTCTTTATTCATGGCTGTGTTCTTAGGCAAAATTGTAAGTGAGCCCACTCCCTTGGCTGAGAAGCAACCCCACACATGAATGGTCTCAGGATGCTTTACTGTTGGCATGACACAGGATTGATGGTAGCGCTCACCTTGTCTTCTCCGGACAAGCTTTTTTCCGGATGCCCCAAATAATAGGAAAGGGGATTCATCAGAGAAAATGACTTTACCCCAGTCTCCAGCAGTCCAGTCCCTGTACCTTTTGCAGAAAATCAGTCTGTCCCTGATGTTTTTCCTGGAGAGAAGTGGCTTCTTTGCTGCCCTTCTTGACACCAGGCCGTCCTCCAAAAGTCTTCGCCTCACTGTGCGTGCAGATGCACTCACACCTGCCTGCTGCCATTCCTGAGCAAGCTCTGTACTGGTGGTGCCCCGATCCCGCAGCTGAATCAACTTTAGGGGACGGTCCTGGCGCTTGCTGGACTTTCTTGGGCGCCCTGAAGCCTTCTTCACAACAATTGAACCGCTCTCCTTGAAGTTCTTGATGATCCGATAAATGGTGGATTTAGGTGCAATCTTACTGGCAGCAATATCCTTGCATGTGAAGCCCTTTTTGTGCAAAGCAATGATGACGGCATGTGTTTCCTTGCAGGTAACCATGGTCGCAAGAGGAAGAACAATGATTCCAAGCACCACCCTCCTTTTGAAGCTTCCAGTCTGTTATTCGAACTCAATCAGCATGACAGAGTGATCTCCAGCCTTGTCCTCGTCAACACTCACACCTGTGTTAACAAGAGAATCACTGACATGATGTCAGCTGGTCCTTTTGTGGCAGGGCTGAAATGCATTGGAAATGTTTTGGGGGGATTCAGTTCATTTGCATGGCAATTCATCTGATCACTCTTCATGACATTCTGGAGTATATGCAAATTGCCATCATACAAACTGAGGCAGCAGACTTTGTGAAGATTCATATTTGTGTCATTCTCAAAACATTTGGCCACTACTGTACTGCTTTGGTGGAGGAGGAAATCATTCCAGAGAGGGAGGATGATGAAAAGGTTCCTACGGGTGGAAGAGTACAGTTCATAGACGTGCAACTGTGAGAGGTAGAACTAAAGGCAAAATGGGAACAACAGAAATTAGAGCTTGAGCACAAGGAAAAGGAAAGAGATCATGAGGAGAGATTGGAGCAACAGAAATTAGAGCTTAAGCACAGGGAAAGACAAGATGAGCGTTCAGCCAGACAACGAGAACAGGAATATGAGCATGCCATTCGACTAAGAGAGATAGATCTGGAAACACTCAAAATCCAGTAAGGCCATCTTGCACCCTTAACAGAGTTTGATCTTGGTCGGAACAGATGGTTTGTACTGCCTTCAATGAAAAAGAGGTGGATGTATATTTTACTCTGTTTAAGCGGATTGCCACATCCCTAAAATGGCCTTGAGATATTTGGTCACTGCTCCTCCAAAGTGTTCTTGTGGGAAAAGCTCAAAGTGTATGCTGCTTTATCTCTTAATAAGAGTTCAGATTATAACACTGTTAAAGCTGCTATCCTTCAGGCTTACAAGTTGTTTTTTCATATCCGCCTGTTTGTCATTACTGCCGTGAGAAAATACACATTGTCTCTTAGTGTCCTAAATTGAAACATAAAACGAGAGAGAGAAAAAGCAGTTGATTATTCTGGGAGCACTCTAGTCCATTAAGTCTCTGGTTGGGACTGGTGTATCTCATAAACAAGATTTTGGATCAGATGTGTATGAATCCTTTGTTTCAGATGGGTTTGTGTCTCTGCAGAGCGGTGATGCTGTTAACTTCTTAGGGTTGGGGGCAGTATTTTGAAGTTCGGATGAAAAACGTGCCCAAAGTAAACTGCCTGTTACTCAGGCCCAGAAGCTAGGATATGCATATAATTAGTAGCTTTGGATAGAAAACAGCAGGCAAAAACCCAAGCAAAATCCATCCATTTAATAGGCCAGCTATTCAAAGCCTATAGACCAGCTATTTAACCCCCAGATTGCAGTTCCTATGGCTTCCACTAGATGTCAACAGTATTTAGAAAAAGGTTTGAAGCTTCAATCATGAAAATCAAGGGAGTAAGACCACTTGTTCCTGAGTTCACGTCAAGTGTCCTGTTTTGGATTTTGCGCGTAACAGGGAATGCGCGCTCAGTTATTTTTCTCTTCTATTCAGCAGGTTATATTCCGTCTGAAATATGAAAGTTTATATTCATATTAGGGTATCTGAGTATTGATTACAAATGCTGTTTGACTTTTTTAGACAAACTTTACGGGTACTTTTGGGATATCGTTTGTCTGCATGGATGAACGCCTTTGGGCAGGTGGATTACTGAACAAAACGCGCCAACCAAACGGAGCTATATGGATATAAAGAGGAACTTTATCGAACAAAAATACCTTTGATTGTGTAACCTGGACACTTGGGTATGCCATCAGAGGAAGATCATCAAAGGTAAGCAATTTATTTTATGCTATTTTTGAGTTTTGTGACACCTCTGCTGGCTGTTATTATGCTAATTGAGTTTGAGTGGGGCGCTGTCCTCAGACAATCAAATGTTCTGCTTTTGCCGTAAAGCCTTTTTGAAATCTGACAATGCTGTTAGATTAACAAGAGTCTAAGCTTTTGAAGGGTGTGCAGCATTTGTATTTCATGAATGTTTGAAATGAGTATTTCTGTAATTTGAATTTGGCGCTCTGCATTTCACCGGATGTTGTCAAAATCGATCCCGTTCACGGGATTGGATCCGTAACAGGTTAAGCAGTCGGTGAAAATACTGCAAGACACTGGGGCAGCCCAGTCCTTCATTTTGGTGGGTGTTTTGCTTTTGTCTGACTAGTACAAGGTGTGGAGATGGGTTGCATGGAAGTTCCTTTGTATAATGTGGAACTCGAGTCTGATCTTACTTCTGGTTTCGTTGTCGTTGGAGTGAGGCCTAGCTTACGGGGTCTCATTCATTTTAGAAAACAATTTGATTGAAGGGAAGGTCGTGCCAAATCCTGTCGTTAGTAAGGAACCCAGAGTAGAGGAACCTGATGGGTTATCAGAGAAGTACCCTAGAGTGTTCCCAGCATGTGGCGTTACATGTGCTATGTCTAAGAAAGGCACCAGGACAGTCAAGTCTATTGTTGAGGAGGATGTCAGCGATCCCACCATGGATCCCACCAAAAACTCTTGTTGTGTTCTGTGGGACAGGTCATGTTGAAGACTGGTAACGTATATCTGCCTGAGACATTTATGGGTGATTCGGATTTTGGTAAACCTCCTGAATTGACCTCTCCTTTGAAAAACGCCAAAGGTGAGTGAGTGTGTAGGACCGCTGAAGGAAGAGAGGGTTCCTACAGTTGACACTTTGATGTCATGGAAGCAGCTGATTGCTAAACAGACGTACTTCCAGAGGACAAGTTTGATTAAGTTTGTGTGGGTTACTTTGACAGAGATGGTGTTCTAATGAGGAAATGGCATTCTTGCGCCACTTCTCAGAAAGAAGATTGGCCCAAAGTATCTCAAATTGTCGTTTCAGTTACGCTTCGACAAGAGATACTGAGGTTGGCTCACGATGGTGGCATAGCAGGCCATCTTGGGGTCAACAAGACGTACGACCGTATCTTCAAATCAAATCAGATTTTATTGGTCACATACACATGGTTAGCAGATGTTATTGCGAGTGTAGCGAAATGCTTGTGCTTCTAGTTACGACAGTGGAGAAATATCTAACAAGTAATCTAACAATTCCACAACAACTACCCAATACACACAAATATAAATAAAGGAATGAAATAAGAATATATACTGTACATATAAATATATGGATGAGAAATGTCAGAGCGGCATAGACAAGATGCAATAGATTGTATAAAATACAGTATATACATATGAGATGGGTAATGCACGATATGTAAACATTATTAAAGTGGCATTATTAAAGTGACTAGTGATCCATTTATTAAAGTGGCCAATGATTTCAAGTCTGTCTGTATGTAGGCAGCAGCCTCACTGGGTTAGTGATGGCTGTTTAACAGTCTGATGGCCTTGAGATAGAAGCTATTTTTCAGTCTCTCAGTCCCAGCTTTGATGCACCTGTAGGGACTTCGCCTTCTGGATGGTAGCGGGGTGAACAGGCAGTGGCTCGGGTGGTTGTTGTCCTTGATGATCTTTTTGGCCTTCCTGTGACATCGGGTACTGTAGGTGTCCTGGAGGGCAGGTAGTTTGCCCCGTTGATGCGTTGTGCAGACCGCACCACCCTCTGGAGAGCCCTGCGATTATGGGTGTTGCAAGTGCCGAACCAGGCAGTGATGCAGCCAGACAGGATGCTCTCAATTGTGCTGTAAACGTTATGAGGGTTTTAGGTGACAACCCACATTTCTTCAGCCTCCTAAGGTTGAAGACGTGCTGTTGCGCCTTCTTCACCACACTGTCTGTGTGGGTGGACCATTTCAGTTTGTCCGTGACGTGTACGCAGAGGAACCTAAAACCTTCCACCTTTTCCACTGCTTTCCCGTCGATGTGGATAGGGGGGTGGAGCACCCCCCTATCCACATCTGCTGATTCCTGAAGTCCACGATCATCTCCTTTGTTTTGTTGACGTTGAGTGAGAGGTTTTCCTGACACCACACTCCGAGTGCCCTTACCTCCTCCCTATAGGCTGTCTCGTCAAGCCTACTACTGTTGTGTCGTCTACAAACTTGATGATTGAGTTGGAGGCGTAGCGCACAAAGAAAAGCAACGAGTGGTAACCAGTTTCTTTTGACCATCATGTGTGCTGCCACTCGTCTCCCTGAGGCGACATTCCAGGAGTTTCCAGGAGTTTCCCCTTGAAATCAGACATGTCCGTGGTAATGACAGCTTGGTTGCTGATTGTCTTTCAAGGCTGAGCAGTCGGTACGTTTTGTGTTTAGCCAGTGTGTAGCCCTGGCTCAGAACTTATTTTGACTGCACGTTTTGGAGACAAGTTTTGTTTTGGTTGCGCTCATTCCAAGTGGATGAGAGTTATAAAGAAATGTATGTGATTTTACCCGTTTCTTAAAACGAGTTTAAGGCAAATATATAATAGAATATATAATAATAATAATAATAATAATAATAATAATAATGAAAAAAGGATACACTGTATAGATTTACAACAAAAAAAAAGTGGCTGTTCTGTCTGGCATTTAATTGTTGACAGTCAGTAGACACCATGTTAATATTGGAAAAGGCAACGCATTTAAGTAACGTTAAGTAACAATGCATTTAAGTTGTTGTGAGATGGAAGTTATTTTCTGTTGGTTGTGAGCAAACTTGCCCAACAAAAATGTAGGATTTATTTGTTGTCTTAAGGGGTAAGGCGGTACACGCTAAATGTGTCTCTACCTGACAATGAATGGGCGATATAAACCAAATAGACTTCAAAACTGAATGTCAATGACCTGAATGAAGAGGATGAATTTTAGAACAATAGTGTACAAATTGCTATTTGTCTGTCCTGCACGCACATCTGGAAAAAAATACACTAGTTTTTTTGTTTCTACTTGGTCAGAAGAAGCTGCAACTGGACTGTAGCATATTACTTACTAAAACTGTTGTTACACTAAGGTTTTCATTCTAAGAGAAATGAACATGTTCAATTATATTCCATAATATTCTTAAGATATATGTGTGGACTGAATATAAGCAGCAAGTGATGTTTGCTAAATAATCAAGTTGATGGCGCCTACATAAAGCTGAGTGACTCAATCATTTATGGCTTTGGATCAAAATAAATAAGAACCAACATTCTTTCTGATAGTCTAGAAGTGAAAAATTGAACATAGAAGTGATTATAAAAAGTCACGACTCCACAATTGATCGCTAGTTTTGGTCTCAAATAAGCACGGTCTGTGAAGAGCGTTTAACTAAAATAAGAGGAGAGTCAAGGCGGAGAGGGACCTGTTTAAATTATATGAGCAAAAAGTATTCCATTTTATTTGGAATGGCAAGCCAGACAAAATTAAAAGGGCCTACTGTTTCACCCCATGTTCAAGAATGGCCTTTTTCCCTTCATTCAGATTACAACCACTCACTTTAGGTATCCCGAGGCAAATGTTCATCAACATCTTTAACCTTTCGTTAATAAAATAATGAAAAAATACTCTCGCCAGGTTTGATCCATGCCTGGGTCTGCAGGACGCAACGTTCTTTGTTTGTCAGACAAATCATTGGGTCGAAACTACAAAACAAGAGAACACACAAAGTTAATTTTGTCCCCCACAACATGATGCTGCCACCCCCGTGCTTCACGGTTGGGATGATGTTCTTCGGCTTGCAAGCCTCCCCCTTTTTCCTCCAAACATAACGATGGTCATTATGGCCAAACAGTTATATTTTTGTTTCATCAGACCAGAGGACATTTCTCCAAAAAAGTACAATCTTTGTCCCCATGTGCAGTTGCAAACCGTAGTCTGGCTTTTTTATGACGGTTTTGGAGCAGTGGCTTCTTCCTTGCTGAGCGGCCTTTCAGGTTATGTCGATATAGGACTTGTTTTACTGTGGATATAGATACTTTTGTACCCGGTTTCCTCCAGCATCTTCACAAGGTCCTTTGCTGTTGTTCTGGGATTGATTTGCACTTTTCGCACCAAAGTATGTTCATCTCTAGGAGACAGAACACGTCTCCTTCCTGGGCGGTATGACGGCTGCGTGGTCCCATGGTGTTTGTACTTGCGTACTATTGTTTGTACAGATAAACGTGCTACCTTGAGGTGTTTGGAAATTGCTCCCAAGGATGAACCAGACTTGTGGAGGTCTATAATTTTTTCTTTAGGTCTTGGCTGATTTCTTTTGATTTTTCCATGATGTCATGCAAAAAGGCACTGAGTTTGAAAGTAGGCCTTGAAATACATCCACAGGTACACCTCCAATTGACTCAAATGATGTCACTTTGCCTATCCGAAGCTTCTAAAGCCATGACATCATTTTCTGGAATTTTCGAAGCTGTTTAAAGGCACAGTCAACTTAGAGTATATAAACTGCTGACCCACTGGAATTGTGATACAGTGAATTATAAGTGAAATAAACTGTCTGTAAACAATTGTTGGAAAAATTACTTGTGTCACGCACAAAGTAGATGTCCTAACCGAGTAAACAAGAAATTTGTGGAGTGGTTGAAAAACGAGTTTTAATGACTCCAACCTAAGTGTATAAACTTCCGACTTCAACTGTAATACATTCTTACAAAAAAGGTTTTAAATTCTCTAGTACCGCCAATATTAAATACTGTCAAATGCTTCTCAAAGATGCCCACTGGTGGTCAAACTAGCACTAACTAGCATTAAATCCAACAATGGCTGACACTTAAATAACCTGCCATAGAATTGTGTGCTGCAGTGTGATTCAACTTTTACAGAAAGAACCACTGTAGAGGGTGAACACCTTTAGTTGGTTCTCACTATTTGATTTCTAGAAAAACAATAGCTTTTCTCTATAATTTTGGTTTGTGTCCTGTCTTTAAGTTTTGTGTGAGTTTTTATTTTGTTTGCCTCTTCTTGGGCAAATTTAGTGGGCTCTCATGGTGGGTTACAGTTGTTGTTGCTGGTCAACTTTCAGTGGACACCCCCATGAGTGTCTTTTAGAACCCATCCTAAAACCCACCTGTTTCGTTTTGGTTGTGGTCAGGTGACTCTTTGTTAGTTCCCCTTTCTGTTTGAGTAACATTATTTGGTTTTCTTGCTGGGGAGTGTAAAAATGAAACAACTGCAGATTTCCCCTTTAAATGGATACTTCTGGATTTTGGCAAGGAGGCCCTTTATCTATCAGATGAACTTGTGGATATCATTTGTATGTCTCTGTGTCCAGTATGAAGGAAGTTAGGGTTAGTAGATACCCATAGACTAGTAGATACCCATAGACTTCCAGTCATTGCGCTAATGCTAGTTACAAAGAGTTAATAACTTAAATGTTCTGTTTCGTAGGACCATATCTATAAATAACAGAAGTCTTACCTCAGACAAGAAAAGGAATCATTTCTGTCACTTTGGGGTTATTCAACCCAAGCTCTGACCTAGAAGACAAAATAGAAATGTGATTATATAACAAATTGCTAAAAATTCTCACATTTGGGGTATTCCTATTATTTTGTGATATGATAGCTTTTGAGAGTAAACCAGCAAAGTATATTAAGAGATTTAAATATCTACAGCATTTTATAGTCCAATTTTGTTGTATGGTTTAGAAAAGCAACTAGAAAAGCAACAAGTCAGACACCCTCGTCATAGACACGATGGAACTAGGTACACATCTAGGATCAGCTTCCACTCCCCCAATTCTAACTTTAAACATTAGTGGTGAAAATGCAAAACTGACCCAATTTCAGAGTCTATGGGGAACTTCACCCTACTCGACTAGTTCTGACAGTGGGGTCTTTCCCCATTGGTCCATGATGGTTCAATAACACCAGAAGACCCTAAATACACAACATAGCCTGTTCTCTCAATGGGAATTCACCATTGATCATCTGATCAAATACTGATCCCATTGAAAGAACTCAGAGTTAGAGATAACAGAGACTAAGCAAAAGACATCAGGTCGTATATATGCACTGAGCAAAATATGCAATTATTTTGAAATACAGAACTGTAGAAACCTCTACTAATCACTACGTATAGCATACAGTATGCACAGTTATGATATGATTGCAAATTACAAATCCTTTCAAGTAATTTCACATGCCATGGAACATGTTAGAATTGTAACCGAGTTACTTCTCATTTGCAAGAAAATATGTGTTGATGAGAATATCAGTTGGTACAATGAAACCAATCCTAACCTTAACCATTAGTGGGGAAAATACAAAACGGACCCAACATCTGCGTCTAGTAGCAAATGAAAAGCATGCAGTAGAGATGGTGGTTCCAGATAACCAATAGGATTCCACAGGAGACATGGATGTGGTGTTCTGTAACATTTGTCCTTGGGATTCTCTTTCAAACTAATGCTTAGGGTCAATCAATATGGGGATCAAGTGTCTGGTGCTCCAATATTAGAACATTCAAGAGACAGGAGGAATTATGGCCGTAATCCACAAAAAAATATAATAAAATAAAATAAAAACGTATTTGTCACATATGCTGAATACAACAGGTGTAGACCTTACCGTGAAATGCTTACGTACGAGCCCTTAACCAACAATGCAGTTCAAGAAGTTGAGTTAAGAAAATATTTACTCAATAAACTAAAGTAAAAAATAAAATAAAAACACAATAACTGCCTTCCTAAAGACAAACAATGTATACAAAACGCTTCAGTCTGGTTTTAGACCTCATCATAGCACTGAGACTGCACTTGTGAAGGTGGTAAATTACCTTTTAATGGTGTCAGACCAAGGCTCTGCATCTGTCCTCGTGCTCCTAGACCTTAGTGCTGCTTTTGATACCATCGATCACCACATTCTTTTGGAGAGATTGGAAACCCAAATTGGTCTACACACGGACAAGTTCTGACCTGGTTTAGATCTTATCTGTTGGAAAGATATCAGTTTGTCTCTGTAGATGGTTTGTCCTCTGACAAATAAACTGGACATTTCGGTGTTCCTCAAGGCTTCGTTTTAGGACCACTATTGTTTTCACTATATATTTTACCTCTTGGTGATGTCATTCGGAAACATAATGTCAACTTTCACTAATATGCGGATGACAAACAGCTGTAGATTTCGATGAAACATGGTGAAACCCCAAAAATGCCCTCCCTGGAAGCCTGTGTTTCAGACATAAGGAAGTGGATGGCGGGACATTTTCTACTTTTAAACTCGGACAAAACAGAGATGCTAGTTCTAGGTCCCAAAAAACAAAGAGATCTTCTGTTGAATCTGACAATTAATCTTGATGGTTGTACAGTCGTCTCAAATAAAACTGTGAAGGACCTCGGCGTTACTCTGGACCCTGATCTCTCTTTTGATGAACATATCAAGACTGTTTCAAGGACAGCTTTTTTCTATCTATGTAACATTGCAAAAATCTGAAACTTTCTGTCCAAAAATGATACAGAAAAATGTATCAACTTAATCCTTTTGTCACTTCTAGGTTAGACCACTGCAATGCTCTACTTTACGGCTACCCGGATAAAGCACAAAATAAACTTCATATTACTCCAGTGCTAGCCTCTCTACACTGGCTTCCTGTTAAGGCTAGGGCTGATTTCCAGATTTTACTGCTAACCTACAAAGCATTACATGGGCTTGCTTCTACCTATCTTTCTGATTTGATTGCTGTCCGGGGTATCGTTCGGACAGCGCCACAGTGTCTCCCGACGCCTCCTGTCTCAGCCTCCAGTACTTATGCTGCAATAGTTTGTGTTGGGGGGCTAGGGTCAGTCTGTTATATCTGGAGTATTTCTCCTGTCTTATCCGATGTCCTATGTGAATTTAAGTATGCTCTCTCTAAATCTCTCTTTTCTCTCTCTCTCCCTTTTTCTCTCTCTCTCTCTCCCTTTTTCTCTCTCTCTCTCGGAAGACCTAAGCCCTAGGACCATGCCTCAGGACTACCTGGCCTGATGAATTCTTGCTGTCCCCAGTCCACCTGGTCATGCTGCTGCTCCAGTTTCAACTGTTCTGCCTGCGGCTATGGAACCCTGACCTGTTCACCAGAGATACTATGAATGATCAGCTATGAAAAGCCAACTGACATTTACTCCTGAGGTGCTGACCTGTTGCACCCTCTACAACCACTGTGATTATTATTATCTGACCCTGCTGGTCATCAATGAACATTTCAACATCTTGGCCATGTTCTGTTATAATCTCCACCCGGCACAGCCAGAAGAGGACTGGCCACCCCTCATATCCTGGTTCCTCTAAGTTTCTTCCTAGGTTCTGGGCCTTTCTATGGAGTTTTACATAGCCGTATTGCTTGCTGTTTGGGGTTTTAGGCTGGGTTTCTGTACAGCACTGTGACATCAGCTGATGTAAGAAGGGCTTTATATATTTTTTTAATTGAATAACATAACAATAACGAGGCTATATACAGGGGGTACCGGTACTGAGTCAGTGTGCAGGGGTAAAGGTTAGTCAAGGTAATTTTTACCTGTAGGTAGGGGTAAAGTGACTAAAGATAATAAACAGTGAGTAGCAGCAGTGTAAAAAACAAAAGGGAGGGATGTCAATGTAAATAGTCCGAGTGGCCATTTGATTAATTGTTAAGCAATCTTATGGCTTGGGGGTAGAAGCTGTTAAGGAGCCTTTTGGAGGAGCCTTCCACTGACACAGCCTACTATATAGGTCCTGTATGGCAGGAAGCTTGGCCCCAGTGATGTACTGGGTGTACGCACTACCCTCTGTCGCGCATTACAGTCAGATGCCGAGCAGATGCCATACCAGGCGGTGATGCAACCGGTCAGGATGCTCTCGATGATGTAGCTGTAGAATTTTTTGATGATCTGGGGACCCATGCCAAATATTTACAATCTCCTGAGGGGGAAAAGGTGTTGTCATGCCCTCTTCATGACATTCTTGGTGTGTTTGGACCATGATAATTTGTTGGTGATGTGGACACCAAGGAACTTGAAACTCTCGACCCGCTCTACTACTTGATCAGCCCTCCTTTTCCTGAAGTCTACGAGCAGCTTCTTTGTCTTGCTCACATTGAGGGAAAGGTTGTTTTCCTGGCACCACACTGCCAGGTCTCTGACCTCCTCCTTATAGGCTGTCTCATCGTTGTCGGAGTTCAGGCCTACCACTGTTTTGTCTTCAGCAAATTGAATGATGGTGTTGGAGTCGTGCTTGGCCACACAGTTGTCGATGAACAGGGAGTATAGGAAGGGAATAAGCACGCACCCCTGAGGGGCCCCGTGTTGAGGCTCAGTATGGCAGATGTGTTGTTGCCTACCCTTACCACCTGGGGGTGGCCCGTCAGGAAGTCCAGGATCCAGTTGCAGAGGGAGGTGTTTAGTCCCAGGGTCCTTAACTAAGTGATGAGCTTTGTGTGAACTATGGTGTTGAACGCTGAGCTGTAGTCAATGAATAGCATTCTCACATAGGTGCTCCTTTTGTCTGGTGGGAAAGGGCTGTGTGGAGTGTGTCATCTGTTGGGGCAGTATGTGAATTGGAGTGGGTCTAGGGTTTCCAGGCTGATGTTGTTGATGTGAGTCATGACCAGAGCATTGCATGGCTACTGACGTTAGTGCCAAGGGGCAGTATTCATTTAGGCAGGTTACCTTTGCTCTCTTGGGCACAGGGACATTGGGGGTCTGCTTGAAACATGAAGGTATACAGACTCGGTCAGCGAGAGGTTGAAAATGTCAGTGGAGACACTTGCCAGTTGGTCCGCGCATGCTCTGAGTACACGCCCTGGTAATCCGTCTGTCCCCGCAGCCTTGTGAATGTTGACCTGTTTAAAGGTCTTGCTCACATCGGCTACAGAGAGTGTGATCACACAGTTGTCCGGAACAGCTAGTGCGCTCATGCATGCTTCAGTGTTGCTTGCCTCGAAGCGAGCATGGAATGCATTTAGCTCGTCTGGTAGGCTCGCGTCCCTGGGCAGCTCACGGCTGGGTTTCCCTTTTGTAGTCTGTAATAGTTTGCAAGCCCTGCGACATCCGATGAGCGTCAGAGCCTGTGTAGTATGATTCAATCTTAGTCCTGTAATGACACTTTGCATGTTTGATGGTTCATCTGAGGGCATAGCGGGATTTCTTATGTGTCCGGATTAGTGTCCCGCTCCTTGAAAACGGCAGCTCTAGCCTTTAGCTCGGTGCGGATGTTGGCTGTAATCCATGGCTTCCGCCAAATGGAGGGCAAGGGAGAGATTTGTATGCGTCTCTTTGTGTGGAGTAAAGCTGGTCTAGAGTTTTTTTCCCTCTGGTTGCACATGTGATATGCTGGTAGAAATGAGGTAAAATAGATTTAAGTAGTGGAGTAATCCTCAAATATATTATTCCTTATAAACCAATGCTTTATTCACGCCAATCTCAAACAGACAAAAATGCGACAATCTTGAGCTATGTTTAAGACCAAATCCTGAAAAGTGATATACTGTTGATAAATACTAGCAATCATTTCTGAATAGCTCCTGTGGACAATTCTCACACACAATGACGTCTCATGATGGCAGACCAAGATACAATGCATCCTTTATGCAAACGTGATAAGAGAAAAAGGCAATACTGTTGCCAAACAGCTTGGAATGGAGGCTCTGTTGCCTGGGGCATAGTTACTGTATCAATAGGAGAGGGATTGTGGAGGAGTGGGCCCTGAAGTGTGTGGGCACAGGCAGGCTTGTACGAGGTTATGTTTCCCTGCGTGTGCTGCTCAATGCATGTGTAGGTGACTGTTGTTCGTCCCAAATGGCGATAAATGGCACCCTATTCCCTACATAGTGCACTACTTTGACCAGAGCCCAAAGGACCCTGGTCAAAATAAGTGCACTATATAGGGACTAGGGTGCCATTTGGGACACGTGCCTCATCTGCGCTGCTTGCATTGTTTTGGCATTGACTTGGATCGCAAAGTGTTCTGCAGAGGCTTTACCAGCTCAAACTGGGGAGGCCTTTACACAGCAAACAACAACAGTACCCAGCTCACAGAGAGGGTGAGTCATGCTGTAGCCTTCTTAACAAACAAGGATCTCATACAGATGTAGGATCTTAATCCTGCAGCAACAGGAAATGTGAATTATTATATGCATTATAATTAATGCATTTGTTTTGTAGGGGTTGATACATTTTTCGTTAGGGCAAATCAAGTTTAACATTTTAAAGTGGAAATTACAAACTTTAGAAGCCTTTTAAAAACCTTGAATTCACTACAAGTTTGCATTTCTTGCTGTGCAGGAAAATCCTCAGCAACAAAAGAGTGATCAAATTAAGATCTTACATTTCATAAGGGGGCATGAAAAAGCAACCATGCAAAATAGTGCATCCACTTAACTTAACTAACCCTCCCTTCTCCCCCTGCATACAAAAAAGCATTTTTCTGCATGGTTGTACTCGTTTTAGTTGTTGTTTTTCATAGTGCATTTTACAGTCTTAACAATGAAACATGTATTGAGATGAGATGTTGTGTTCCGCGGAAGGCAAATGCTCGGTGAACAGGGGAACTTTTATCTTTTCATATACTCTACTGTAACCGTCACCAATAGCTCCAATAGCTCTATACAAGGACAATGAATATTACATTCTAGGGGTGAAACAGTACGTGTATTCGTATTGAACTGGGTACAGGGTCCATGGTGCAAGTTTCGGTACGCACTGCGAACCGAACAATACATTAATCATATATATAGCTAGGAAAAAAATATATATATATATATATATATATATATATTTCATTTAAAAAATATATTATTGCATAAACCAGTGGTGTATAAATGAATGTGGGAAAAATATCCACATAGTAATAAAGTTGTCTTTAAAAAAATGTATTTAGTCTCGTAGCTGCAAGCAGCTCCACTAATTAGTTATTTCACTCCAGCGAGAACAGAGCTGAGACCGTCGTAGCAGCAATTAGCTTATGAAGGTATTTGCAGTTAGCTAAATGCAAAGGACCAACATGGCAAGAACTAGAAGACGCCCCAGTATCATTCAGGTTTGCCATCTGGGAACATTTCGGTGTCCCTGTAAACTATAACGGGCATTGCCAACGAGTGGTGGATAAAACTTCTACAACATGTAGGCTCTATTCATTGCCGATAGCCTATTCGAGTGGAAATACGAGTAACATGACTACTCATTTGCGCTGACATCACCCCAAAAATGCCAATCAGTGCTACTAGGCGAAAACATTTAACGGCAACCACTTCTCCCCACAGCATTCAGGCAGCAATATGCGGCTGACTCCGTTAGGACTAAAGAAATCAACGCAGCGATAGCAAAATTCATAGCGGCAGATATGAGACCCTTCTCTGCAGTAGAGAATGCGGTGTTCAGAAACATGTTTCAAAAGTGGTCGAGCCGCGCTTCACTATTCCTTCCCATACACATTTTTCCCAGACATACACAAAAACAAAACAACAACTTGAGAGGGAGTTGCCAGAAACGTGCTATGTTGCTCTAACAACAGGCAGTTGGACATCTAGAGCTACATAAAGCTACCTTATTGTAAATGCAGTTGCACCAGCTGGATTGGGGCCACAGATAGGATGTTTTGCTCACGTTATTAATCTAGCACCTCAAAAAGCAATGTGAGTGAATCCAATCTCTCGCCTCCTAGCAAAGATCAGGAAGGTGGTATCCTTCTTTCATAAAAGCACAACTGCTGCACATGTTCTCAAGTCAAAACAACAGATGCTAGAGCTGCCAAACCACAAACTAATCCAAGATGTCCCTACTGGATGGAATTCAAGCCATGACATGGTTGAGAGATACCTTGAGCAGAAAGTTGCGGTGTATTCTACACTGACTGATCAAGCTGTGAGGAAGATTGTCAAAGATATTGTGACTTTGCCTGAAATGACATAAGACTAGCAGAGGAAGTTATCAAAGTGTGCAAACCTCTCAAAACAGTCACAACACTGATATGCACTGAGAGTTTCCATGGTCCTGCCTATGAAAACAATGATCCTGAAATCAATGGTGGCATCTGATGAAGATGAACCCGCAGTAAGGAATGTCAAGACTGCTATCAGAGTTAACCTGGAGCCTAGATATGCTGACCCTGGTGTCCAAGACTTCTTACACAAGAGCACCGCTTTGGACCCCCGGTTCAAGACCCTTCTGCACCTGGATGCTGCTGCTCATCTGAGAGTCTACAATGAACTCACAGCATAGATTGTGACCAATATACAACATGTATTGTATTTATTTTGTTAATGTGACATTTATTATTTTATTAATAAGTGATAACAATTAATTATAAAGTAATAATTATAATTGTTATAATAGTGTCTGATATATATTTCTAACAACAAATCATATTTTTAAAGCCACTTCAGAGATTCTGCAAGTTCAAGCCACAGATACCAAAGTAACCAACCCCTCTCCAGAGACGGCAGACGATAGGGGTTCTCCTGTCGAAAAGAAGTCTGTCATGACTGAGCTTTTTGGGGAGTTGTTCACGACCGAGGAGCAGGGAACCAAGTCAAAGGTCAAGGTCATAGTGGAGGAGGTGTGGAGGAGGTGACCTCATACAGGGAAGTAGACTGTATTCCCCTGGATGCTGATCCACTTACATGGTGGAAGACCAAAGAGTTAATATACCCTCATGTTGCCATGATAGCAAGGCGCTACCTGGCTGTGCCTAGGACCTCTGTCCCTAGCGAGAGGGTATTCTCCACAGTGGCTTACATTGTCACAGCATGCCGATCTGTGCTCACTGCTGATAATGCGGATAGACTAATCTTCTTAAAGAAAAACTTGAAAATCTGATTTTCAAGTAACCAGTCTCAAGTGGTCCTATTTTGTTAAGGCACTGCTATGTGACTTAATTTTGATATATGCTGCTGGACTATGCACTCTTGTTGAAGTTCTGTTTTAAATTACTATTTTATTTCATGTTATAAGGCAGGCACTGCTGTTTTTTGTTGTCCCTTCGTTTCCAAATGCTCTTGGGAATACCCATGTTTACTATTATAATAAATGGAAAATCAAAATACAAATTACATATTTCTCAGGCATTTATTTTGTTGATGTATCGAAACCATAAAGTACCGTATCGTGCCGAACTGTGAGTTTTGTGAACCGTTTCACCCCTATTAAATTCCCTTCAACTAAAAAAAGCTAATCCAAGAGGTGTAAACTACTTCCTCAAAGCAGCATTTTATCCATTTCACATCCCCTCTTGCTAAAGCAAGACCGGGCGGGACCCCCACCAGAGAGAGGACCACCTCTCTTTGTGGGACTCAGAGGCTGGATGAATGCAGCGGGGCTGGCCCTCTTGAGTCGTATGTCTTTCCCCCTTTTTGAGGCAAATGTCAGGGCCTGACAAGGCCTGGCCAGGGCCTGGTGGTTTGTGACGCCCTCCAACCCGGGTCTCTCTTTTCAACACCAGCCTCCAAACACAGTGCTCAGGGATTAAATCGGGCCTGCACTGAGCTGCCCATTGTGTTTTCTCCAGAGCTGCACATTACATAGATTTATTGACAGCCAGGTGGGGGGTATGAGCCTGGTGTTTTCCCTCCAAGTCAATTGTCAATAGCTTGTGTTCAGTTTTTTTCTGCTGACTGCTCTTTTCAGCACAAACACTAAACAGGGCCAGTTTCAAGTGCAAAGGGCCAATGGTTGACTTTTATGGGGGCATCTCTTTTCTGTGATTGTTTTAGAGGGTGGTGCCTGTCATTGAGAGTAATTACTATCACTCAGTGCACACAACTCCCCGACAAAGGGGTGATGACTGAGAAAAGTAGGGGATAATTCAAGTGAAGATCACAGGAATTCTTTCCAAAATATCACACATCATCATCCAAACCTGACATGGTTTTCTAAGTCCTGATTTCAGATACATCTCCAACTTGAGGCTGAATGACGAGCATGCCTGCCAGTAGAATAACCGGCCTCGTTTCTTTGTCACATGAAGCATGTTTGATGTTGACTAGATGTGAGGCAGTTAATTTGGGTCGTAAGGACAATAATGGTGGCTTTCTCCAGTCTGGTCATAAAAGCTTGGTGCACTTGACTGAGCAGCAGAAGCAGCAGAGAAAAGAACACTGCTGCAATATCTGCACTGGAAGAGGGAAATCATCTTATCAAAAATGGAAAAGAGAAGATTATGACCTTGCCAGTGTAATCCACCGAGTTGATATAGGCCTAGAGCTTGATAAGAAAATAATTGCATGCTGGTGTAGAGGCTAGTAGGCTCTGACTATGAGAAAAGTCTCATCACTCACGACACATCAGAGGCTAGTCTCTGTTTGTGGTGTAGGCTTGTTCTGTATTCTTCCATATCTAGGTCAGTTGCATCGGTAAGATATTTCCTAATGATTTTTACTTAATCTCATACAATGCATCAGCATTTATAATCCAAGTGAATTACCTACATTTATGTCCCACTTGATTGTTATAATTGTGTTATAATTGAAATTCGCAAAAGGCTAGGGAATCAGTTGTATGTTAAGATTACGTTTAGTGTTTGTTTAAAATGTCTGTTAAGAGTCCTTCTAGCTAGGACCACTGGGCCAAAAAGTCCCACTCCCCTCAGTCTGGCCCCATGTCAGGGTAGGTCCACGGCCCTAGACTTTTGGGCTTTTTTTGGGGCCTCGGAGATGGAAACATAAACCACTGATGACACGGGTGCAAAGCCTGACAGTGTAAAAACAGAGCTCCCACAGCCCATCTACACTTACACTGGCAACTGATCTGGTCTGACGCATTACTGCAAGGGTAACGGGGTTATCAAAATCATGTCATAAACAACCCAACATGATACAGTATCCAAACTTTTTTGTTGCAAGCATATCTGAGGTAATATTATCATTCAGACAAACCATTAAGTTATCTTATTGCACTGGTAGATAAAACTCATGGAAGAAAATGGAGGGAACCCATTTTATGCTCTATCCAGGCAGGGGTTACAAATGAGAGAATTGGAATCCATGATTCTGGCTTGTCTCTGAAAATATCTGTACCAAGGAAATCCTGAGTTGCGACACCCAATGGTATTGACAAGGTACAGGGGGCTCTGTATCTGTGTGTGTTGGTGTCGTTGTGAACAACCTCCGAGTCCTCCTTGAGAGAAACACACTTATCTCAGCAAAGCAAGATCAGCCTACACCCAGTTGGCCTGTTCTTGTCGCCGTGGCAACGCTCTCCGGATTGGCTCCGTCAGCCAGCAAAAGTGTTCACATCACCTTGGCCTGGCCTCCTTTCATTCTGATGGCACGCATGTGCTCCATATGCAAACCAGCTGCACTCATAGATAAGGCATTAGTCTGGCTTCCATGAAGCCACAAAGACGTGGGGCTCTTGAGTAACAGCAGAATGATAGACAAACTCAATAAGAACAGAGAACGGACAACATACTTAAATGTGACAATCGCGCGCACGCATGTACACACATCAACACACACACACCTACAGTCTTCAGAAAGTATTCATACCCATATGACTTATTCCACATTTTATTGTGTTACAGCCTGAATTCAAAATGGAGGAAATACATTTTTGGGGTCAACCATTGTGAAAACTTGCTTTTAGAATTTTTGCCAAATGTATTGAAAATAATATACAGAAATATCTCATTTACATAAGTATTTACACCCCTGAGTCAATGCATGTTAGAATCCCCTTTGGCAGCAATTACAGTTGTGAGTCGTTCTGGGTAAGTCTCCAAAAGCTTTGCACACCTGGATTGCACATTATTATAAAACAAATCTTCAAGCTCTGTAAAGATATTTGTTGATCATTTTAAAGTCTTGCCATAGATTTTCAAGCCAATTTAAGTCAAAACTGTAACTAGGCCAGGGCCTCCCGAGTGGCGCAGTTGTCTAAGGCACCGCATCGCGGTGCTAGCTGTGCCACTAGAGATCCTAGTTTGAGTCCAGGCTCTGTCGCAGCCGGCCGCGACCAGGAGACCCATGGGGTGGAGCACAATTGGCCCAGCATCGTAAGGGTTAGGGGAGGGTTTGGCTGGCCGGGATGTCCTTGTCCCATCGTGGGGTATTGTGTGTAGGTCAGTGACCCAACATGTAGATATGTAGATACAGTGGGGCAAAAAAGTATTTAGTCAGCCACCAATTGTGCAAGTTCTCCAACTTAAAAAGATGAGAGAGGCCTGTAATTTTCATCATAGGTACACTTCAACTATGACAGACGAAATGAGAAAAAGAAATCCAGAAAATCACATTGTAGGATTTTTAATTTATTTATTTGCAAATTATGGTAGAAAATAAGTATTTGGTCAATAACAAAAGTTTATCTCAATACTTTGTTATATACCCTTTGTTGGCAATGACAGAGGTGAAACGTTTTCTGTAAGTCTTCACAAGGTTTTCACACACTGTTGCTGGTATTTTGGCCCATTCCTCCATCCAGATCTCCTCTAGAGCAGTGATGTTTTGGGGCTGTCGCTGGGCAACACGGACTTTCAACTCCCTCCAAAGATTTTCTATGGGGTTGAGATCTGGAGACTGGCTAGGCCACTCCAGGACCTTGAAATGCTTCTTACAGCCACTCCTTAGTTGCCAGGCGGTGTGTTTGGGATCATTGTCATGCTGAAAGACCCAGCCACGTTTCATCTTCAATGCCCTTGCTGATGGAAGGAGGTTTTCACTCAAAATCTCACGATACATGGCCCCATTCATTCTTTCCTTTACACGGATCAGTCGTCCTGGTCCCTTTGCAGAAAAACAGCCCCAAAGCATGATGTTTCCACCCCATACTTCACAGTAGGTATGGTGTTCTTTGGATGCAACTCAGCATTCTTTGTCCTCCAAACACAACGAGTTGAGTTTTTACCAAAAAGTTCTATTTTGGTTTCATCTGACCATATGACATTCTCCCAATCCTCATCTGGATCATCCAAATGCTCTCTAGCAAACTTCAGACGGGCCTGAACATGTACTGGCTTAAGCAGGGGGACACGTCTGGCACTGCAGGATTTGAGTCCCTGGCGGCATAGTGTGTTACTGATGGTAGGCTTTGTTACTTTGGTCCCAGCTCTCTGCAGGTCATTCACTAGGTCCCCGTGTGGTTCTGGGATTTTTGCTCACCGTTCTTGTGATCATTTTGACCCCACGGGGTGAGATCTTGCGTGGAGCCCCAGATCGAGGAAGATTATCAGTGGTCTTGTATGTCTTCCATTTCCTAATAATTGCTCCCACAGTTGATTTCTTCAAACCAAGCTGCTTACCTATTGCAGATTCAGTCTTCCCAACCTGGTGCAGGTCTACAATTTTGTTTCTGGTGTCCTTTGACAGCTCTTTGGTCTTGGCCATAGTGGAGTTTGGAGTGTGACTGTTTGAGGTTGTGGACAGGTGTCTTTATACTGATAACAAGTTCAAACAGGTGCCATTAATACAGGTAATGAGTGGAGGACAGAGGAGCCTCTTAAAGAAGAAGTTACAGGTCTGTGAGAGCCAGAAATCTTGCTTGTTTGTATGTGACCAAATACTTATTTTCCACCATAATTTGCAAATAAATTCATTAAAAATCCTACAATGTGATTTTCTGGATTTTCTTTCCTCATTTTGTCTGTCATAGTTGAAGTGTACCTATGATGAAAATTACAGGCCTCTCTCATCTTTTTAAGTGAGAGAACTTGCACAATTGGTGGCTGACTAAATACTTTTTTTGCCCCACTGTATGTGGTAGTGGTGGACCGAGTCTGTATAGCAAATTGGATGCAGTCTATCACAGTGCCATCTGTTTTGTCACCAAAGTCCCATATACTACCCACCACTGTGACCTGTATGCTCTCGTTGGCTGGTCCTTGCTACATAGT
The DNA here is from genome assembly GCA_030435695.1 of Brachymystax lenok tsinlingensis. NCBI lineage: Eukaryota > Metazoa > Chordata > Actinopteri > Salmoniformes > Salmonidae > Brachymystax > Brachymystax lenok. Next base: position 44,223,660 of record CM059819.1, read on the forward strand.
TGTCGCCAAACCCACTGGCTCCAAGTCATCTATAAGTCCTTTCTAGGTAAAGCTCCGCCTTATCTCAGCTCACTGGTCACAGTAGCAACACCCACCCGTAGCACCGCGCTCCAGAAGGTATATTTCACTGGGCATCCCCAAAGCCAACACCTTCCCTTTGCCATCTTTCCTTCCAGTTCTCTGCTGCCAATGAGAAGAACGAATTGCAAAAATCACTGAAGTTGGAGACTTATATCTTCCTCACTAACTTTAAACATCAGCTGTCAGAGCAGCTTACCGATCGCTGCAGCTGTACACAGCCCATCTGTAAACAGCACATCCAACCAACTACCTACCTCATCCCCATATTTGTTTTTGTTTTTCTACTCTTTTTGCACACCAGTATTTCTACTTGCACATCATCATCTGCACATAATCACTCCAGTGTAAATTGCTAAATTGTAATTACTTCGCCACTATTGGCCTATTTGTTGCCTTACATTCTTACTTCATTTGCACACACTGTATACAGACTTTTCTATTGTGTTATTGACTGTATATTTGTTTATCCCATGTGTAACTCTGTGTTGTTGTTTTTGTCGCACTGCTTTGCTTTATCTCGGCCAGGTCGCAGTTGTAAATGAGAACTTATTCTCAACTGGCCTACCTGGTTAAATATAGGTGAAATAAAATTATTTTACTTGGCTCTACAGAGAATCTCCTCCTTGTCTTTAAACCTGAGCAGTTTCACCACTATAGATCTGGGCCGTCCATCTGGGAAGAAAGTACCATTCCTATGCGCTCCCTTTCCATCTCGATGAGTTTAGGGTCCAGTTTCAGTTGATCTGCCAGGAGTTTCTTGGCCTTGACCTCTGTGTCATGTGAAGTTTCAGTCTTTACGTCCTCAATTTTATTAATCACCTTTATCGGTTTTCGAGGTAGTCTCCTTTTGGAAGGAATGCTTGTCAAGCTTTGTTTGGAAAATTGGAAAATCTTCAGACATGTTTTTGAATGCAGTCTGACATTCGCGCCCTTTAGCTCCTCCACCTCCACCTGCGTAAATTCCAAACTGTGTTTAAATTCCATTACATCCTTAGCCTCTTACAGTTAGGGGGCAGAATTCCTAGTTTCCGCCTGTCTGACGTGCCCAAAGTAAACAGGCTGTCACTCAGGCCCAGAAGCTAGGATATGCATATCATATAACAGAACTGATTTGGCAGGCGAAAACCCGAAGGAAAAACCCAATGACCACTGACAGAACTACAGAGTTCTTTGGCTGAGATGGAAGAACCTGCCAGAAGGACAACTGTCTCTACAGCACTTCACCAATCTGGGCTTTATGGGAAAGTGGCCAGACAGAAGCCACTCCTGAGAAAAAGGCACGACAGCACACCTGGAGTTTGCAAAAAGGCATGTGGAAGACCGAGAATAAGGCAAAAACATTTTAACTGTACTATTTGGCCTCAATGCAAAGCACTAAACCAGGCACATCTCATCACCAGTCTTACGCCCATCCCTACCGTGAAGCATGGTGGTGGTGGCAGCATCATGCTATGGGGATGCTTTTCAGCGGCAGGGACTGGGAGACTGGTAAGGATAGAGGGAACAGTGAATGGAGCCAAATAAATGCAAATCGTTGAACCTGCTTAAGAGTGCAAACTAACTGAGGCGGGAGGGAAGGGGGATGTAATAATGATTGTTAAAATCCCCAAATATGACTTGGCACCTAGCCATGCAATATCGTAAGGTACCGCCTTCATTACCTTGTTTTGGAAGCTCATTGGATCCAAGGGTGGGGTCAAATTTACATTTGTTCCACTTATTCAAATGCAATACCCATCCCCCACACCGCCTGCTGACCAACAAGATCGAAAAGAGCCATGGCCTAGCACCAGCAGCATGAGGGTAACATCACAACAAACACCTGCACCTCCGTTACCCCACCCACCAGCACCTGATGACATCTGTGATGAGCCAGCACTGGTTTTTCTCGACACTTACCTGTGCCTCATTTTCAGTGGGAGAAAGCGCCTGGTTCAAGAACAGAGTGGCTTAAATATTCCCGCAAGGCAGATGCAGCGTTCTGTTATCCTCGGCTCCAATGCTAATTCGGACAGAGCTTCACTCAAACTGGCTACTCATTGTTAACATGCCAATGACAATACTAAAGGGCGGGGAAGCATACCTCTTTAAAAAGCATTTGAAATGCATGATTTTGAAAAACACGAAGCGCAATGGAAAAAATAACTCCACTCCTGTGAATACTGAGCAGCTAATAAAGCCTATGTCAGGGATTGTGGACGTTGGGAGTTTATTGCAGTAAATGAGTCCTTTGGGAAGGAGTTTGGATGCGGGAGAAGGAGGCAGTAACTTTTTCTGTCTTTTGGAATACACGCTGAGAAAAGGCAAGGAACTTGCAAAAGCATTTAGCACAATTCCATGTAATACAATACACATCCCATGACCTTCAGAATGAAATCATAGCTCGCAAGATTGTCAGCGGAAATAAAAGGAAATTGGTGAATTCTTGGTATACACTGAAAGTAGATGGAACCAAAGATCCAACTGGATGTGATTTAACATTTCTATTGTTATTTGGTCTTAAGACGCAAAAGTGTGTGAGAGCGGTTGCTGCCGATGGCAACAAGCAAACAATGTGATGCTTTATCACTTACTAACCTTGTTATCTCAGAGCTAACAAATGTTGGCCTCAACACTGAAAATATTCTAAGTCAATTCTACGACGGGGGCTAGTGTGATGGGGGTGTGCAGAAAATATTGCAAGATCAACTGAATCGCGAAATGCCACATGATAAAAAAATAATAATAATCTGCTCCCATGCTCTTATTTTGAAAAGCTTTTGAAAAGCATTGAATCCATCCACCATTTTCCTATTCCTATGGCTTCCCCTATATGGCTTTGGGCTTGTATTTTGAAAAATGAATACGTTTTTTCACATGAAGGAAAGAGTGAACCGGAAGCAAAACAGTGTTTGGGCGCGTTCTGGGGAGAGCACTCGCGAGGGAATTTGCCTTGTCTATTGAACATAGTTGTTTTATAGTTTTTTTACATTTTAGACAACCTAAGGATTATATAGAGTCTTTGTTTGACAAAAATAGACGAAGTTTACCGGGAGCAATTTTGACTTTTCTGTCGTCGTTTTGACGGAGGTGTTTCCTGTGGATTTCTGAATTCAATGGCGCCGTCTAAACGGCGTTTTTTCGGATATAAATATGTACTTTATCGAACAAAACGAACAGCGGTTTTGTAGCTGGGACCCTCCTGGTTGGAAACATCAGAAGATCTTAAGTAAGTGAGTTTTTATATCTTTAATTTGTGATTTTGTGTCGCCAGTGCTGGTTGAAAAAGCTATTTTTGTGAGGTGCTGACCATAGATAATCAAATGTTTTGCTTTCGCCGTAAAGCCTTTTTGAAATCTGACAACAGATTTAGATTACCAAGACGCTAAGCTTTGTAACCATGTGCAACACTTGTATTTACATGAATGTTAAATATTACGAATTCTTATTTTGAATTTGGCGTGCTTTGTTTTTATCGAAAATGATCCCGCTCATGGGATCCGTGCGGCAAGAAGTTAAACAGATCATCAACTGTTTTGTTGGTAGAATCCATAGAGAGTTGCAGGAAGGACTTCAAGTTATTTTCCTGCATATCTATTGTTGATCCAATAGTTCATGGAGTGTAGTGCTTGACACGTATTTCTCTTCCACGTTGAGCTTTACAGCGTTTATCTGTCTAGTATTAGCCATTAGTTCGCAAACACAACCCACACCCCGCCTCCCGAAAACAAGCTCCGCCAGTGAAATGGCAAACACAAGCAAAACACACTTGATCACACATGCACCAATACGAGAAACAGCGAGAAACAGGAGAACTTGCTCACTGTATGGATTCTGGCTGCGCTTTACTAAACGAGTGGGAGATTATCAACTCGCAAATTACTGCTGTGGATAAAAGCAGTATGCGGGGCAGTAAGCCAAAACACTGGTCAAAGACGCTTGGGAGAAACAGTTGTGGGAGCATTCGCTTACCCACTGTAGGTGCTGACATGTATAGTGTTGAATCATCTGCGTACATAGACACACAGGCTTTGTTTAATGCTAACGGTAGATCATTAGTAAATACAGAAAACAATAAATGGCCCATCCAGCTCCATTGTGGAATACCACACTTTACATGTTTTCCGTTTTTGTATTTTTTTTATTAAACCTTTATTTAACCAGGTAGGTCAGTTGAGAACAAGTTCTCATTTACAACTGCGACCTGGCCAAGATAAAGCACAGCAGTGTGACAAAAACAACAACACAGAATTACACAAACAAACGTACAGTCAATAACACAAAAGAAAAGAAAAAATGTATGTACAGTGTGTGAAAATATAGAACAGTAGGGAGGTAGGCAATAAATAGGCCCTAGAGGTGAAAATAATGACAATTTAAATTGGTAAAACAATAAAACAATTTATTGGTCGGCAGTTAGACGGCCAAGGTAGCTTTACCATTTTTGGGTAGTGCAATGACATTAGCTTCCCTCCAGGTAGGTGGACAAACACTTTTCTCTAGGCTCAGATTAAAGATGTCGCAAATAGGAGTGTTAATATAGCCTGCTACCATCCCTAGTAGCTTTCCATCTAGGTTGTCAATACCAGGAGGTTTCTCATTATTGATGGACAGCAATAATTTTCCACCTCTCCCACACTAACTTTACAAAAATCTAAATCACTATGCTTTTATTCCATTATTAGGAGTTATTGCATGAATATGAAGGCTCTTTTTGCATCAGGGAGTTTATTTTTTATTTTTTGGGGTTACGTTGGTAAACGTAATGATGGTGTTGGAGTCTTGCCTGGCCGTGCAGTCATGAGTGAACAGGGAGTACAGGAGGGGACTGAGCACGCACCCCTGATGGGCCCATGTTTAGGATGTGTTGTTACCTACCCTTTCCACCTAGGGGCGGACCGTCAGGAAGTCCAGGATCCAGTTGCAGAGGGAGGTGTTTAGTCCCAGGGTCCTTAGCTTAGTAATGAGTAGCAATGAATAGCATTCTCACATAGGTGTTCCTTTTGTCCAGGTGGAAAAGGGCAGTGTGGAGTGCAATAGAGATTGCATTATCTGTGTATCTGTTGGGGTGGTATGCAAATTGGAGTGGGTCTAGGGTTTCTGGGATAATGGTGTTGATGTGAGCCATGACCAACCTTTCAAAGCACTTCATGGCTACAAACACGAGTGCTTCGGGTCGGTAGTCATTTAGGCAGGTTACCTTAGTGTTCTTGGGCACAAGCACTATGGTGGTCTGCCTAAAACATGTTGATATTACAGACTCGGACAGGGAGAGGTTGAAAATGTCAGTGAAGACACTTGTCAGTTGGACAGCGCACGCTCGCAGTACACGTCCTGGTGATCTGTCTGATCTGTCCTTGTGAATGTTGACCTGTTTTAAGGTTTTACTCACATCGGCTGCAGAGAGCGTGATCACACAGTCTTCCAGAACAGCTGGTGCTCTCATGCATGTTTCAGTGTTATTTGCCTCGAAGCGAGCATAGAAGTAGTTTAGCTCGTCTGGTAGGCTCGTGTCAATGGGCAGCTCTCGGCTGTGCTTCCCTTTGTAGTCTGTAATGGTTTGCAAGCCCTGCCACATCCGACGAGTATCAAGAGCCGGTGTAGTACGATTCAATCTTAGTCCTGTATTTGACGCTTTGCCTGTTTAATGGTTCGTCAAGGGCTAAGCGGGATTTCTTATAAGCTTCCGGGTTAGAGTCCCGCTCCTTGAAAGTGGCAGATCTAGCCTTGAGCTCAGTGCGGATGTTGCCAGTAATCCATGGCTTCTGGTTGGGGTATGTACGTACGGTCACTGTGGGGGCAACGTCATCGATGCTTTTATGGATGAAGCCAATGACTGATGTGGTGTACTCCTCAATGCCATCTGAGGAATCCCGGAACATATTCCAGTCTGTGCTAGCAAAACAGCTTAGCATCTGCTTCATCTGACCAATTTTTTATTGATCTAGTCACTGGTGCTTCCTTCTTTAATTTTAGCTTTTAAGCAGGAATCAGGAGGATAGAATTATGGTCAGATTTGCCAAATGGAGGGCGAGCTTTGTATGCGTCTCTGTGTGTGGAGTAAAGGTGGTCCAGAGTTTTTTTCCTCTGGTTACACATTTAACATGCTGATAGAAATTTGGTAAAACGAATTTAAGTTTCCCTGCATTAATGTCCCCGGCTACTACGAGCCCCGCCTCTGGGTGAGTGTTTTCTTGTTTGCTTATGGCGGAATACAGCTCATTCAATGCGGTCTTAGTGCCAGCCTCAGTCTGTGGTGGTGTGTGAACAGCTACAAAAAATACAGATGAAAACTCTCTAGGTAGATATCATGAGATACTCTACCTCAGACAAGCAATAGCTCGAGACACCAGCTGTTATTTACAAAAATACATAGTCAACCACCCCTTGTCTTACCAGACGCCCCTGATCTATCCTGCTGGTACAGCTTATAACCAGTGTCAGCGTTCAGCCACGACTCCGTGAAGCATAAGATATTACAGTTTTGAATGTCCCGTTGGTAGTTTAATCTTGCGCGTAGGTCATCGATTTAATTCTCCAAAGATTTCACGTTTGCTAGCAGAATGGAAGGAAGTGGGGGTTTATTTGATCGCCTATGAATTCTCAGAAGGCAGCCCACCCTCTGGCCCTTTTTTCTCTGCCTCCTTTAAACGCAAATCCTGAGGATCTGGGCCTGTTCCCGAGAAAGCAGTATATTGTTTGCGTCGGGCTCGTCAGACTCGTTAACTTCTTAGGGATCGGTGGGGCGCTAAATTGCAGAGTGCCAAATTCAAAATAAAAAATCGTAATATTAAACATTCATGGAAATACAAGTGTCATACATGATTCAAAAGCTTAGAATCTTAGTGATATAACAGCGTGGTCAGATTTCAAAAAGGCTTCACGGCGAAAGCATAGCATTTGATTGCCTGAGGACAGCGCCCCGCATACTTCCTCAATTAACATAATTTCATAACCAGCACAGGTGTCACAAAATTTCTAAATAAACGATAACATTTCAGACGGAATGTACTATGTTCAATACCGAAGATAAATATCGAAGAGCGCGCTCTCAGTCACACGCGTCAGAGGAAAACAGACTCCAGGAAGTACCCCATGAAAAACTACTACTTCTTGGTCATTTTTTTTTAAACAAGCCTGAAACCTTGTCTAAAGACTGTTGACATCTAGTGGAAGCCATAGGTACTGAAATCTGAGAGCTATTCCTTTCAATGTGCTATAGCAAAGCATAGGAAAAGCCAGGGAGCTGAAAAAAGCTATTTCCTGGATGGATTCTCTTCAGGTTTTCGCCTGCTATATCAGTTCTGTTATACTCACAGACATTATTTTAACAGTTTTAGAAACTTCAGAGTTCTTTCTATCCAAATCTACCAATTATATTATATGCATATCCTAGCTTCTGGGCCTGAGTAACAGGCAGTTTACTTTGGGCACGCCAGACTCTCCGAACACTGCCCCCTAGCCCTAACAGGTTAAAGGGAAAAAAGGATTCTGCCAGTCCGTGGTGAGTAATCGCAGTCCTGATGTCCAGAAGTTATTTTCGGTCATAAGAGACGGTAGCGGCAACATTATGTACAAAATAAGTAAAAAAAACACAAATAAACAAACAAACAAAAAAACACAATTGGTTGGGGACACGTAAAATGTCTGCCATCTTCTCTGGCGCCAATTCTGCTTTGAAAGTTGATCAACATTAAACTCACTTTTGAGAAAACCGTTGTTCAATGTTTTGGTACTACTATTTGAGAGCACTTCTTTGTCTACACCCATTCAGCATTGTCCACATCTTCTTAAGCCTTAGCCCCACCCATCTCTTTTAGTACAGAACGGTTGGATCAACCCTATCTTGCCAGCTACTTTTAGACATCTAAGAGAAAGAGAACAGCTCACTGAACATTACTCGCCCTATCTGTGGTTTCGCATTCAGAGCTGGTTAGGCTTTTTTCATGTTATCCAGAGCTTTGGTGACAGTAACTGTGCTGCTGGCAACAATTTAATAAGAACGTTTACTGACACGGGACATATTCAACAGGTGTTGAGCTTTCAAAACTGCATCAGTTATTATTTTATGCGTTTTGTGAGACCAGTGTTGGGTTATGGATTTATGCTAATGCATAAATATTAGAGGTGCTACCCTCAAACAATCAAATGTTGTGCTTTCGCCGTAAAGCGTTTTTGAAATCTGACAACGCTGTGATATTGCCAAGAATCAGAGCATTTGATGACTATGCAACAATTGTATATTTATGAATGTTTAATAATTCAACTTTTGGATTTTGAATTTGGTGCCTCACATTTCACCGGGTAGTGTCGGGAGTGCTGCTCCCTAAGTAGTTAAGACATGTAGCTAGCTAGCTAAACAATGGACCATAATCACAACTCATGACGTTACTATCCTGCATGAATGCAGGTATAACTAGTCAAGCAAATGGGTCTGAGATACTAAGAATAAGATCATACACATAACGTTAGCTAGCAACCCAGCCAGCTAACATTAGCTAGCTAACAGTAAACGTTAACTTGACATTAGGTTTATGCAGTTTTACAACACGATACATATATACTTTTTTTTATCCGCGTTTGACACGATTACCTAAACATACTGACCAGCTCCAATAGACAGACGCGTGCTATATGGTAGACCAACCCAAACTCATCTCTCGGCATGTCCAGCCCACTCATTATCTCAGACAATCATGGCTAGCGGGAAGGTTGCTAACTTTTTCTATGGCTAAACCAATTAGGTTCTTAATGTAACAATTTTATTTGTATTTACAGATGGTTTGATATTAAGGCACATGAAAGTTCACATGTTTGAGAAGGCATTTCTGCCAAAAAACGCATTTTAATCAATAAATATGTTTTACGTTCAAACAGCTCTCCTGTGAAGTCGTGGCTTGCGACATACGCATAGTTTCCTGAATTGAGTCACATATTTCATGTCGGAGCTTGAGGAATCGACTATGTGACTGTCCCAATGGATTTAGGCTACAGTATACAATACATAACCAGACAAATCTCTATGATAGAAGGGGCTGCTAGCAAGCAGGACTTTTCTGTGAAACTTGAGCTATCCAGCTACTATATGGGAAGAGTGGGTTAATGATAATTTAAAGTGGAACTGAAACACTCAAATCAACCTATACATTGTTTTACATGTCGATGCTAGGTAACCTTGTTCAACATGACATTATGAAATGTTAGACGTTTTCGAATGCCTAGTACCAGCTTAGATGTGGCCACAGCCATATTGAAACAACGTAATGGGAATGCGTCGCACGCCTACTTTCTCATGGCTTTATGATAAAGACTCTAATCAAGAAGTGAATAAACTAAAAGCTAATACTACCAATCATGTTAACAAGCCTATATAGTCCGGTCAAAAATACACTTGCATGCTTTTTTAAGCTAAATTCAGCTGTATGCTACATTACAGTGATTTTCACATGGGCAGGGGCATCGGCTCTACTGTTAAATGCATTATATCCACAATAACAAAACAGTTAGCTAGAATGAAATAAATCTGTATAGTCTAGTCAAAAACCCACTTGCACATGTTTTTGTGTTCATTCAGTGAGCAAGTTCTAGCTGTGTTAAACATTACAGTAGTTTTGACATGGGCATCGGATCGTACTGTGTTAGTCAAAGTTATCCAAAAAGCTAGCTAACAGCAAACAAGGTTATTAAGCTAACTGCATGGTAATGCCAACAATAATAAGACACTTTTGCAGGAAGACTGTGTAAACTATGCATAAAACGGTATTCGTTATCGTTTTCAGTGAGGGACTTAAGATGTGCCAGAAACAGATGGCTAGAAACAGCTGTCTAGAAAAATGTGTTTTCAGTCAATGCAAGCTAGCTAGCCAACTAGCTAGGTATATATTCTGAAATAGTTAGCTACAGACATGTAGGTTTGTTAATAGTGTCCACTCCTTTTAAATCAATTGCAGCTAGTTGTGAGACTTACCAAATTATGCTGCCAATGTCCATAGTGAAATCAATAATTTATAGTAAAATCCTGCACAGTAGCAAGCTGTTCTGCTAACATCACTAGCTATCAAAATATCCACCAATGATAGTTGAGCTTGCAGTGGTTTTGGACTAGCTGTCTAGCTAGTGCTATGATAGCCCACCTTGCACAATATATTGTTTTGGGGAAATGTATTGTTCATGCCATGTTACCTTGCTAGTCTCTAACCAGGTAGCCTTCTAAAAAAAAAAGCATTTATTTTCATATTCTAAACATTCTAAATGAGGCTACTAATATGCATTGTAATATGGGCGAACCATTCAAGTGATGTCATTGACGACGCAATCGCAATCACACTGCACACTGCCCTAACCCATCTGGACAAGAGGAATACCTATGTAAGAATGCTGTTCATCAACTACAGCTCAGCATTTAACACCATAATACCCTCCAAACTCGTTATTAAGCTTCCAACTTGTGGCAACAGTTTGGGAAAGGCCCTTTTCTATTTCAACATGACAATGGCCCTGTGCACCAAGCGAGGTTCATACAGGAATGGTTTGTCGAGACCGGAGTGGAAGAACTTGGGCTCCCGAGTGGCGCAGCGGTCTAAGGCACTACATCTAGAGGTGTCAATACAGTCCCTGGTTTGATTCCAGGCTGGATCACAACTGGCTGTGATTGGGAGTCCCATAGGGCGGTGCAGAATTGGCCCAGTGTCGTCTGGGTTAGGAGTAGGCCGTCATTGTAAATAAGAATTTGTTCTTAACTGACTTGCCTAGTTAAATAATGTTTTTTTTTTTTTAACTACTTGACTAGCCTGCACAGAGCCCTGACCTCAACCCCATCGAACACCTTTGGGATGATTTGGAATGCTGAATGTGAGCCAGGCCAAATCGCCCAACATCAGTGCCTGACCTCTTGTGGCTGAACGGAAGCAAGTCCCTGAATAAATGTTACAACATCTAGTGGAAAGCCTTCCCAGAAGAGTAGAGGCTGTTATAGCAGCAAAGGGGGAACCAACTCCATATTAATGCCCATGATTTTGGACTGAGATGTTTGATGAGCAGGTGTCAACATACTTTTGGTAATGTAGTGTATAAGATAATGCATACATCTCAAATCAGCTATATGCTTTTATAAAAAAGCTATTGAATGATTCAGAGCAAGAAGGCTTGGCCCGGGATAAAAGCTCGGTTAAAAGCTGAAGCTTTCTAGTTGCTTCATAGCATTACTTCAAGAGCCTGGCTAACCACTGAATGGGACCTGTACCGATCTCTCCATCGCTGATGTTATATAAAAGCATAGCAAATGTCTCGCATAATCCATCCATCCCCATGAACAATACATCGACGATTCACGACTTTACATCGACTTTATTAGGTAAAAAATAGTAACATGAGTGATGTAAAATTAATAAATGATACCTATAAATTGGTGATATTGGGTATTGCATATCCTATAGTAGGCTCCAGTAACATGTCTGCATGATGCGCGTCTCGGCGACCTGTTTGACAAGCAGCAGTATCCCATTAATCCGAAACCGGGTACCACAATCCTCACCCAATGTCAGAATGAGAATTCTGAGATAAATGTAATGTCAGTTTCCTGCAAAGTAATATGACAGACTATACTGGCTATGCATGATAGACATATTTGATATGGACACAAAACATAAAAAGCGCTCTCGCACCTGAAAATTGTCCTCTTCCAGATGATCAGTTTCCTTCCACAGTGTATTAAAGCAGACAAGTGTATTCCCTTTTCATGAAACTGTAATACCAAAAAACTACAAAAAAATCGAAAGTTCTCGACGCAGTAGTTTGATCTAACAATATTTGTGTCCAGCAGCTATGCCTGGCAGCGGGGACAAGCTGAGGCTGTTGTGACTGATAGCAGCTAGTTTTTCGTTGCTCCCCCCTCGCGCCGCTGGTCCAATCCACTTTCAGTAACGGGGGGATTTGCTGTAACTGTAGTCTGAACATGACATCGCACTATTCTATTGGCATATGGCGCGTGCTTGAAATATCGACCGATCGTCACAAATAAATGTCGACCGATCGTCGAAATGGCAACTGTTGGGCAATGTATCCTTTCATACATTCTATAATTTCTTGCAAAATAATTTCAACATAACAGATTATCCTCAACACTGCATCTTGCCACATTACACTGTGGGCCACAGGGCCAACACCATTAACAAAAAGGTAAACAACGGAGCAAAATAATCTCATTATATTAACACTTGATTTCTAACAAATAGGAAGTTCTTATATGTGTCCTGTTTCACTGAATGGACAAATGTGAGATGGAAATATATTTTTTTATGTCACAACAACCCCTGAGAGACCGGGGTCAAGGCTAGGTATTAGCCATTACTGACAACAATTCTGGAGTAATTAGGGTTAAGTGCCTTGATCAAGGGCAGATCAACTCATTTTTCACCTTGTCAGCTCAGGGATTCAAACTAGCAACCTTTCAGTTACTGGCCCAGTGCTTTAACCACTAAGCTACCTGCCACCTAATGAGATTTATGTAATGCTCAGCTATGTCCACGAGGGCAACATTACTTTGTTAGTTCGCAACAATTGCTTTGGCAAAAGCTCCTTATAGATAAAAAAATATATATAATAATAATGTACTTTTGTCATCATTACAGAATTTAAAGTCATTTTCTTTCAAATCAAAGGGTAGGTGTCACGATCTTCGTACGAAGCGGACCAAGATGCAGCGAGGGTTCCAGTATACATACTTTATAATCACGTATAGCAACTGGCAAAACAATAAACATCGTAACACTGGTGTTGCTCAAAACGCAGTGAAGAAAAGCACAAACATATATATGGTTCCCAATTAGAGGTAACGACAATCAGCTGCCTCTAATTGGGAACCATCAACCCAACATAGAAATATATCACCTAGAACATAAAACCCCTCCTAACAAAACACAAAATGACACGCCAGCCTGCTATCCCAGGCCAGGACGTGACAGTAGGCTATATTTTATTAAATTAAGTCAGATGTGTGGAAACACCTGTTTCTATGTGCTTCATCTTAAACTGTAGAAATGTAGCTGTAGGCTACTATTTCATTTACACACATTTTTTGAATATCATTTTGAAAGACATTAGGAGCTCTATTTTAACAAACCTAACGTAATGGTAACGCTATAGGTCTGGAGGTGTATCAGAAATATTTTTGCTATTTGCACAGACTGAATTATGAGTGCAATAGCTGGCAGTGATGAAAGATGAGCTAGGTTTTGATGAATAAACAAGTTGTAGGTGTGAGGAGGGCTTGGCCCCTCACTGGTCAATCAATGCATTCCATGGCTTAATACTGCATGCGTTTCTTTCAAGAACTAAAGTAATAGTGCAAAAAATGTGGCAAAGCAATTCAGTTTTTCTCCTGAATACAAAGTGCTATGATTGGGTCAAATCCAACACAACACATTTCTGAGTACCTCTCCATATTTTCAAGCATAGTGATGGCTGCATCATGTTTTGGGTATGCTTGTAATCATTAATAACTTGTTCAGGGCTAGGGGGCAGTATCCTGAATTTCCGCCTGTCTGACGTGCCCAAAGTAAACTGCCTGTTACTCAGACCCAGAAGCTAGGATATGCATATAATTGGTAGTATTGGATAGAAAACACTCAGTTTCTAAAACTGTTAAAATAATGTCTGTGGGTATAACAGAACTGATATAGCAGGTGACAACCCTAGGAAAAAACATCCAGAAATATATATTTTTTGAGGTCCCTAGTCTTTCCAATGGCTTGGTATTGACTGTATAGGGGAATAGCTCCCAGATTGCAATTCCTATGGCTTCCACTAGATGTCAATAGTCTTTATTAAAAGTTTCAGGCTTGTTTTTCGAAAAGCGAACAAGAACTTGTTGTTCCAAAAGTAGCACTTTGGCAATAGTACTGTTTTGGCGCACATGATTGAGTGCGCGCTCTTCGTTCTTTTCCTTTCTTATTGAACATAGTTCTCTCCGTATTAAATATTATAGTTTATTTATATATTAGAGTACCTAAAGATTAATTAGAAACGTTGTTTGACTTGTTTGGACGAACTTCACTGGTGACTTTTTGGACTCTTTTGTCTGCATAAAGAACGAGTGGATTATTGAATTCAACGGCACCAACTAAACAGCGTTTTTGGGATAGAAAGAAGGACTTTATCGAACAAAACAACCATTCATGTTGTAGCTGGGACCCCTGTGATTGAAAACAAAGGAAGATCTTCAAAAGTAAGTGATTTATTTTATCGCTATTATTAATTTTGTAACGCCTGTGCTGGTTTGAATAATGTGTTGTTGTGGGCGCTGTCCTCAGATAATCGAATACTATGCTTTCGCCGTAAAGCCTTTTTGAAATCTAACAACGCAGGATTCTAATATTTTGAATGCTGTAACACTTTTATTTCCATGAATGTTTAATATTACGATTTTTTATTTTGAATTTGGCGCTCTGCAATTTCACCGGATGTTGTCGTAGGTGGGACGCTAGCGGAATTTTTAAGGATAAAAAATAAATGGAATGGCGCTAAACAAAAGCAAAAACCTAGAGGAAAACCTGGTCCAGTCTACTTACCACCAGACACTGGGAGATTAATTGACCTTTCAGCAGGACAATAACTAAAACATAAAGTTAAATCTACACTGGAGTTGCTTACCAAGAAGACAGTGAATGTCCCTGAGTGGCTGAGTTACAGTTTGACTTAAATCTGCTTGAAAATCTATGGCAAGACCTGAAAATGGCAAGACCTGAAAATGGTTGTCAACCAATTTGACAGAGCTTGAAGAATAAAAAATAATAATGGACAAATGTTGCACATTCCAGGTGTGGAAAGCTCTTAGAGATTTAACCAGAAAAGACTCTGGCAGCTGTAATCGCTGCCAACAATGATTCTAACATGTATTGACTCAGATGGTTGAATACTTATGTAATAATATTTGTGTATTTTGCACATTTATTTTTTCTTCCACTTTGATAGTATTTTGTGTAGATGGTTGATAAATTACAATTAAATCAATTTTAATCCCACTTAGTAACACAACAATATGTGGAAAGGCGTGTGAATACTTTCTGAAGACTCTTTATCTAGCTAGCTAATATTATCTGTTGTTGTTGTTTTTTTTTTTACTACACCATATTCAAAAGCTTAGCCAGCTGGCTCTATGTCTGTTTCTGGAGCTGTATTTCTCATAAGCATTGATATGGGGAAAACTTTTATCAATGGCAATTTGAATGCACAGAGATACCGTGATGAGATCTTGAGGCCCATTGTCGTGCCATTCATCCATGCCACCACCTCATATTTCAGCATAATAATGCACAGACCCATGTCGCAAGGATCTGTACACAATTCCTCTAAGCTGAAAATGTTCTTCCATGGCCTGCATACTCACCAGACATATCACCCATTGAGCATGTTTGGGATGCTCTGGATCAACGTGTACAACAGCGTGTTCCAGCTCCCGTCAATATCCAGCAACTTTGCACAGCCATTGAAGAGGAGTGGTACAACATTCAACAGGCCACAATCAACACCCTGATCAACTCTATGCAAAGGAGATGGTCACACCAGATGGTCACACCAGATGCTGACTGGTTTTCTGATACCTATTTTTAAGGTATCATGACCAAAATATGCATATCTGTATTCCCATTCATGTGAAATCCATAGATTAGGGCATAGGGCATTTATTTCAATTGACTGACTTGCTTATATGAACTGTAACTCGGTAAATTATTTGAAATTGTTACAGGTTGCATTTATATTTTTGTTCAGTGTAGATAACTATTGAAAGACAGCTGATGTATTTTTCTACATTGTAATGGACACGGTGCAACCGTTGTTAGGTAGGCTTCTGGCAGGCTTTGGCTGTGGTACAGCAAAGCCAAGTCAGCTTGTGTTCATGGTTCTCACAAGGGAAGTGAAATGATAGTCTATAATGACTTTGCTCATGACCATGCACACCGCAAATAACATGTAACTATTAGTTCCTTGAATTTTCTTTTGTGGGTGCCTTTTCATTATCTGGATAGACACTTGTGGTTTCTATCTTCTGTCACACCCTGATCGGATTCACCTGTCATTGTGCTTGTCTCCACTCCCCTCCAGGTGTCGCCCATCTTCCCCATTATCTCCTGAGAATTTATATCTGTGTTCTCTGTTTGTCTATTGCCAGTTCGTCTTGTCAGGTCTTACCAGCGTGCTTTCCCATTTTCCTGTTTCTCAAGTGTTAGTTTCATAGTTTTCCCGGTTCTGACCATTCTGCCTGCCCTGACCCCGAGCCTGCCTGCTGTCCTGTACCTGCCTGACTCTGACCTGATTACGAACCTCTACCTGCCCTGACCCCGAGCCTGCCTGCCGTCCTATACCTGCCTGACTCTGACCTGATAACGAACCTCTGCCTGTCCTCGACCTGCTCTTTGCCCCAGGTTATAATAAATGATTTAGAACTGTACTATCCGCCTCCTGTGTCTGCATATGGGTCATATCCTGAGTCGTGAAAGTACGAACTGGCCATGACTGATCCAAGCAGACTCAGACCAGCTCCACAACGCTGTCTCCTAGCAAAGAGCCACCATTGGAAGACATAAGGAGTTACTGCAATGCCTTATGGAGGGACTCCATACCCTGGCAGAATGCCATGACCATACGTTTGATACATTGCTGGAGCAATTCCCTACAAGGCAGCAAGCCACACCAGTAATTCCCCAGACTCTCAGCAACCCCACCTCCAGCGGCGCTTCTTCCCAGCCTACCCCAGTGTCCCGAGAACCCCTCTTACCTCCTCCGGAGAGCTACGCTGGAGATTCTGGAACCTGCCGAGCCTTTCTCTCCCAGTGTGACAAACTACACAGTGGATTTTCGCACATTGGCGGCTGAGAGTGCCTGGAACCCGGAAGCATTGTTCGACATGTTCCTTCACGGATTATCAGAGGTGATCAAAGATGGGCTCACAGCCCAGGAGCTGCCCATGGACCACGGGAACCGCCGAGGGTGGTCGACTCGCCTCCTTTAGATCCCAAGCTACTGGGAAGGGCTCGATAGTCTCTGGATGAACGTTTACGCAGGCTGAACACCAGGAGCTGTCTGTATTGCGGGACTACAGCACAATATATTTCCACCTGTCCATTAAAAAGACCTGGCTCATCAGCAGGTACGATGAGCAGTACGGAGATTTTACAATCTCCCATTACTCGCACCCCTCTCCATGCCACCCTGTTGTGGGGTGACCAGGCCAAATCAATCGGGGTGCTCATTGACTATGGGGCCGATGAGAGCTTTATCAATGCTACCTTGGTGTCGGAGCTTGTCATCTCCACTCAACCCCTCTCCATTCCCATGGACGTCAGAGCACTGGATGGGCGCTCTATTGGCAGAGTCACGATTCCGATCAACCTACGAGTATCAGGAAATCACAGTGAGTGTATGCAGTTCCTACTCATAGAATCTCCCCATGTACCCATGTTTTTGGGATATTCATGGCTCCTGAAGCACAATCCCCTGATCGACTGGACTACTGGTTCTATCGTGGGTTGGAGCCCGTTCTGCCATGTTCATTGTCTTAAGTCGGCCCAACCTGCCCCGGGACGTCTTCCTGCAAGCTTGAGAGATGCCTCAGCTCTCCCCCGCCATTCCAGCGGAGGACTTGGACCTCTGGGAAGTCTTCAATAAGGCCCTCGCTACATCTTTCCCTCCACATCGACCCTACGACTGCGCCATTGACCTTCTCCCGGGCACTTCTCCCAGAGACCAAGGCTATGGAGGAGTACATTGAGAACTCTCTCGCTGCAGGGTGTATTTGTCCATCGGCCTCTCCCGCCGGCGCAGGGCTCTTCTTTGTGGAGAAGACAGACAAAACTCTGCACCCATGTATCGACTACAGGGGCCTTAATGACATCACGGTTAAAAAAACGTTACCCTCTACCACTCATCTCCTCGGCATTCAAACCTCTTCAGGGAGTGACCATCTCATCTAAGTTGGACCTTCGGAACGCCGGTTCGGATACTGGAGGAAGATGAGTGGAAAACTGCCTTTAACACGGCTAGCGGGCACTATGAGTACTTAGTTATGTAATTTGGACTGACCAGCTTTCCCGCTGTGTTCCAGGCCCTGGTCAACGATGTGCTCTGGGACATGCTGAACCAGTTCGTGTTTGTCTACCTCGACAACATCCTTGTCTTTTCCCATTCAGCTCAAGAAAATGTGTCCGACAAGTTCTTGAGCATCTCCTGGAGAACCAGCTTTTCGTTAAAGCCAGAAGTGTGAATTCCATAACTCCACCATCTCCTTCCTAGGATACATCATTGCTGCAGGACATATACAGATGGATCAGACAAGATGAGAGCAGTGGTGGATTGGCCTCAACCCACATCCAGAGTGCAGCTGCAACGTTTCCTGGGGTTTGCTATTTCCACCGCTGCTTCATCCGGGGTTACAGCATCCTGGCTTTCCCCCTCTCAGTACTCACTTCTCCCAAGGTTCCCTTCACGTGGTCTCCAGCAGCTGAGCAGGCGTTCTCAGACCTCAAACGTCGATTCACTACAGCCTCCATCTTAATCCATCCAGACCCGTCCCATGAGTTTGTGGTGGAGATCGACGTCTCGTATGTCAGAGTGGGGGCCGTCCTGTCCCAGCGTTCTGCCTAGGACCAAAAGCTGCACCCCTGGGCTTTCCTCTCCCATCGTCTTACCCCTGCTGAGAGGAACTATGATGTGGGAAACTGAGAACTCCTCGACGCCAAGATGGCGTTGGAGGAGTGGAGGGACTGGTTGGAGGGGGCAGAACACTCATTCTTAGTGTGGACTGACCATAAGAATCTAAAATATCTCCGCACCGCCAAGCACCTCAACTCTAGGCAGGCTCCAGGCAGGCTCTAGGCAGGCTCGTTGGGCCCTGCTTTTCACCCATTTCAATTTCACTCTCTCCTACCGCCCGGGGTCCAAGAATGCGAAGCCTCATGCACTCTCACGGTTGTATTGCCCCGCTGCTACTCAGTCTGACCCTGAGACCATCCTCCGTACCTCCTGTCTAGCGGCTGCAGTCATCTGGGGTATAGAGAGCCTGGTCCGTAAGACCCGAGGGGGGTCCGGCTAACCGGATGTTTGTCCCGGACTCTGCCCATTCCCCAGTCCTGGAATGGGCACATTCCTCAAGACTGACCTGCCATTTGGCTCCCGTCGGACTGGCTTTCGTCCGACTACGCTTTTGGTGGCCTTCCATGGTGCCGGATGTCTCCGCATTCGGCGCCGCCTGTACTGTGTGTGCACAAAATAAGACTCAGAGGGGAGCTCCTGCTGGCCTTCTTCAACCACTTCCTGTTCCTCATCGCCCCTGGTCCCATATATCCCTGGACTTTGTTACTGGGCTTCCCCCGTCAGACGGCAACACTACTATCATGACGGTGGTGGATAGGTTTTCTAAAGCTGCCCATTTTATTCCCCTTCCCAAGTTAACCTCAGCCAAGGAGACGGCTCAGCTCATGGTGCAGCACGTCTTCCGGATCCATGGACTTCCGGTCGACATGGTCCCCAGCTCTCGTCCCGGTTCTGGAAGGAGTTCTTCCTCATTGGGTCGTCACCCAGCCTGTCCTATGGTTTCCACCCCCAATCTAACGGCCCTTCATTGCCTCATCTCCACCAACCCCACCACCTGGAGCCAGCAACTCATGTGGGTGGAATAAGCCCGTAACACCCTTCCCTGCTCAACAACTTATCTCTCGCCCTTCGAGTGTTCCTTAGGATATCAGCCAACGCTCTTCCCTGAGCAAGAAGAAGAAGTCAGCATACCCTCTGCCCAGATCGCCATCCTCCGCCATCGCCGTACCTGGAAGAGAGCCTGGGCCGCTATTTTGAAGACCACATACAGGTATCGCGACAAGCGAATCACCACCGGGCCCCTGCTCCTCTCTATCGGCTCGGGCAGAGGGTATGGCTGTCCACTCAGGACCTGCCCCTCCGGGTGGAGTCTGTGGTGGAAATTCAAACCAATTGAGAGATACTTTGTCATTTCTTCAAACAATCATCCTTATTCAATAATTATTGCAATAATTATTGCAATAATGAAGCTGGTCGATCCCCCACCGTTGAGTGTTAGACCAAGTAACCTAACCTTTACACAAATACAGAGTACTATATATAGCTGACACTAACAATGCTCAGCCATGGTTGGTTCAACCCCCCTCATGCAGACCAAGGAGCATCATAAGCCACTCTGGGTTCATCCTGTCATCCGCACGTGGGTTGTTGTCTTAACCCCACCCTGGCCTAGTTTCCCAGATCCAAGGATGATTTAGAGACAATGAGGAATTGTTCGAAACTCCTTCTGGCTATCTCTATCTCGGTTACACCCAACACATCTTCTCTATGTAATGCAGTCTTTAACTCATTGGTCAGCTCAAGCCATCTTTAGTGGCCATACGCCCAGATTAGTTGCAGGGAACTAGAGTAGAGACCATAAAAACACAAAAACTAACTGGACAGGAATGTCTTTCTATTCGTTAAGTTTTAATTGCAAACTATTAATATCAAACACATCAGGTAAATACGTCATTCTTCTCTCACAAGTCCCGTAATCTTTCCTCCCGTTTCATCGGCCCTTTCCCCATCTCTAAAATCCTTAGCCCCTCTGCTGTTCGTCTTCTGTTGCCCCGCACCCTCCGTATCCATCCTACGTTTCATGTGTCCAAGATAAAACCTGTGTCACACTGTCCTTTGTCTTCTGTTTCCGTCCTGTACCTGCCTGACTCTGACATGATAACAAACATCTGCCTGTCCTCGACCTGCCCTTTGCCCCGTGTTTTAATAACTTATTGAGAACTGTACTATCTGCCTCGTGTGTCTGTATCTAGGTCACATCCTGAGTTATGATAGCTTCTTTAAAAAAAAATGTATGTTACATACACCGGATAAGTGCAGTGAAATGGTTGCTTTACAGGATCAGCCATAGTAGTATGGGGCTCCTGGAGCTAATTAGGGTTAAGCGCCTTGCTCATTTTTCACCTTGTCGGCTCAGGTATTGAAACCAGTGACCTTTCAGTTGCACAATAGCAACCTGACGTTACACTAATCAAAGCAGTGGAGCGTGTAAGGAAGCAAAACTTGAGTGGTCAAAACCATTCTTATTGGAGCAATGGGGGGAGTGGTATTCAAAACGCTATCATATCACGCAATTATACCGTTTATAAATGGTCATATACAGTACCCGTCAAAAGTTGACGCACCTACTCATTCAAAGGTTTTACTTTATTTTTTACTTTTTTTCTACATCATGTAGTAACCAAAAAGGTGTTAAACAAATCAAAATATAGATTCAGATTCTTCAAAGTAGCCACCCTTTGCCTTGATTTGCACACTCTTGGTATTTCTCAACCAGCTTAACCTGGAATGCTTTTCCAACAGTCTTGAAGGAGTTCCCACATATGCTGGGCACTTGTTGGCTGCTTTTCCTTCACTCTGCGGTCCAACTCATCCCAAACCATCTCAATTGGGTTGAGGTTGGGTGATTGTGGAGGCCAGGTCATCTGATGCAGACCTCCATCACTCTCCTTCTTGGTCAAATAGCCCTTACACATCCTGGAGGTGTGTTGGGTCATTGTCCTGTTGGAAAACAAATGATAGTCCCACTAAGCGCAAACCAGATGGGATGGCGTATCGCTGGAGAATGCTGTGGTTGTCATGCTGGTTAAGTGTGCCTTGATTTCTAAATATTTTCTCCTACCATATCAATTGTGTTATAGTCTCATGCATTATTGTAACATTTCTACAATCTTCAAGGTGTTTCCTATCCAATGTTACCAATTATATGCATATTCTGGGCCTGAGTAACAGGCAGTTTACTTTGGGCACGTCAGTCAGACAGGAAGTGGAGAAAATAGGGGCTAGCCCTAAGAAATTTGAATGAAAGAAATTCCACAAATAAGCTTTTAATGCACACATGTTAATTGAAATTCCAGGTGACTACCTCATGAAGCTAGTTGAGACAATGCCAAGAATGTGCAAAGATGTCATCAAGGCAAAGGGTGGCTACTTAGAATCTCAAATACAAAATATATTTTCATATGTTTTTGGTTACTACATGATTCCATATGTGTTATTTCATAGGTTTGATGTCTTCTCTATTCTACAATGTAGAAAATAGTAAAATAAAGAAAAACCCTTGAATGAGTAGGTGTATACTAACTTTTGACTGGTACAGTATACATTCTTTTTTAATACAGACTAGCTGGTGTAACAGGAAAAAGTCTGTGTGCCACTACGCCCAACCCAGAGTGTCTCGCTTGTGGGCATGCTGGCAGCATATTACAGCATTCAGAAGCAGTTCGGTTGTGCATCAAGAATTCAGCATAGCAAGTTTGTATGAAGGTCTGTTTATTAAACGGGTAAATAGTTTAATTAATTCTCCATTTCATGAATTTATTTACAGGTAAATAAGTCATATTAAAAACCGCTCTGGTGACAAACAAACTTTGCTGCCCTGTTTCCAATCGGCCATATTGCTGGGAGAACCTATTCAAGTAAGTAAATACATTTAATAAAAAAATATGGCCACGACAGTATTATTAGCTAACTAGCTACAATGCAGGCTAACTCAAATGAGCTGCTAATGTAGATAGCTAGCTATCTAGCCAACGTTCCATACTGTATAACTAGCTAGCTAAGTGAATTAAATATCACCAGCTACCTAACTTCATATTGCGAGCTATCTTGATGTATTTATCATTGTAAAAAACAAACTCCAAATGCATTTGTAGGTAGCTAACAGCCAAGGAAGAGGGTGAAAGGATTGTAGTTCCAACTGTCAAAGAAGGGAGAGAGTAGGGTATTCTGGATAGGGCAGGTACTTTTGTGTAGTTCCAGTCCATAGAAAGAAGTGAGGACAGAGATAATAGTAACATAATAATAATGCTGTCTAATTTGAGTATAATGAAGTCTGTTTGTGATGTTGTGTTGTTTTCTGTCCTCAAATACAGAGAGCTGTGAAAGCCTGTATGCAGATGGAGAGGTCCAGATAAAGAGCAGTGGTTCTCAGTCCTGGTCCTGGGGACTCAAAGGGGTGCACATCTTTGTTTTTGCCTTAGCACTACATAGCTGATTCAAATGATCAACTCATCATCAAGCTTCAAGTGGTATTTATGTATACATTTGTGATGCTATCCTTGATATGATCCTTCGGTTGTCACATGCTACACTTGCACGTGTGTGCACATGCATCTATCTATCCAATGTTATCATGATTTGTTATAAGAGATATTATACTTTAGTAATCCACAATGACCTGGTGATGTAAAAGTCTAATAATGATATTATCTTCCATATTCCTACAGATACAGTACCTTGTATCTGGAGATTCCTTCAAAGTGATTGCTTACAGTTATCGTGTAGAGCACTGTACGGTTGGGTGACCAGGGCCATCTGGGACTGCCTCATGGGGGAATTCACGTGAAAAAGCTACCTGTGTCCTGCATAACTTCATGAGGACCAGGAGGGGACCTGCAGCTCGCAATCGTGTGCCAGAGGAGAGGTCTGGATGTTGGAAGGATGGGGGCCAACAACACAGCACAGGAGACAATCCGCGTGCGGGAGATTGTCTCCAATTACTTCTTCAAAGAGGATGCTGTTCCCCTGGCAACACCATAGACTACAATATGCACAACCAAAGGCTCTTTTAAGAGCCACCCACATTGCAATAAGAGTATTCTTCCATTTACTTAGCTATGTCAACTGCAGTTATTCAATTCCCAGTTTCTCACCCTTTTTTTTTTCTCACCGATTTCTACTTCTCAGGTGAGGGTGCCAACATCCTGTGCTGTGTTGTTGGCCCCGATCCTTCCAACATCCTGATATTAAGATGGCGCCAGAGAAGAAGGCTGACGTTTTACGTGTCCCCAACCAATTGTGTTTTTTGTTTTGTTTCTTTGCGTTGTTTGTAACTTATTTTTTAACTGTACATAATGTTGCCGCTTCTGTCTCTTATGACCGAAAATAACTGGACATCAGGACTATGATTACTCACCACGGACCACCAGAATACTCTTTTCCTTTACCGAGTCTGATGAGCCCGACGTGAATGATATACTACTCTCACGGGAACAGGCCCAGATCCCCGTGATTTCCGTAAAAAGAAGGCAGCAAAGGTTGGACTGCCTTCTTAGAATTCGTAGGCGATCGAATAAACCCCCACTTCCTTCCATTCTGCTAGCAAACGAACAGCGCCATCTGGTAAGAGGGGCGAAGGACTATGAATTTTTGTAAATAACAGCTGGTGCATGATATCTAAGGAAGTCTCGAGCTACTGCTCACCTGAGGCATAGTATCTCACGATAAGCTTGGGGCGGCAGGGTAGCCTAGTGGTTAGAGCATTGGACTAGTAGCCGAAGGTTGCAAGTTCAATTCCCCAAGCTGACAAGGTACCAATCTGTCGTTCTGCTCCTGAACAGGCAGTTAACCCACTGTTCCTAGGCCATCATTGAAAATAAGAATTTGTTCTTAACTGACTTGCCTAGTAAAATAAAGGTAAAAAAAAAAAAAGCTGTAGACCACACTATCTACCTAGAAAGTTTTCATCTGTATTTTTCGAAGCTGTTCACATACCACCACAGACTTAGGCTGGCACTAAGACCGCATTGAATGAGCTGTATCCTGTCATAAGCAAACAAGAAAACTCTCACCCAGAGGCGGCGCTCCTAGTAGCTGGGGACTTTAATGCAGGGAAACTTAAATCTGTTTTACCAAATTTATATCAGCAAACAAATGTGCAACCAGAGGGAAAAAAACTCTGGACCACCTTTACTCCACACACAGAGACGCATACAAAGCTCTCCTCCGCCCTCCATTTGGCAAATCTGACCATAATTCTATCCTCCTGATTCCTGCTTACAAGCAAAAATTAAAGCAAGAAGCACCAGTGACTCGATCAATAAAAAATTGGTCATATGAAGCAGATGCTAAGCTACAGGACTGTTTTGCTAGCACAGACTGGAATATGTTCCGGGATTCCTCAGATGGCATTGAGGAGTACACCACATCAGTCATTGGCTTCATCAATAAGTGCATCGATGACGTCGTCCCCACAGTGACCGTACGTACATACCCCAACCAGAAGCAATGGATTACAGGCAACATCTGCACTGAGTTAACGGCTAGAGCTGCCGCTTTCAAGGAGCGGGACTCCAACCCGGAAGCTTATAAGAAATCCCGATATTCCCTTCAACACAGGACTAAGATCGAGGGTAGTGTGAACAGCCCAGTACATCACTGGGGCCAAGCTTCCTGTCATCCAAGACCTCTATACCAGGCGGTATCAGAGGAAGGCCCTAAAAATTGTCAAAGACTCCAGCCACCCTAATCATATACTAGGGTGGCTCTCTGCCTCCGCACGGCAAGCTATACCGGAGCGCTAAGTCTAGGTCCAAGAGGCTTCTGAACAGCTTCTACCCCCAAGCCATAAGACTCCTGAAAACCTAATCAAATGGTTACTCAGACTATTTGCATTGCCCCCCCTCTCCTTCACTTCATCCCTCTCCCCTTCTCCCTAAATCCCTAGGTTATATCAGCTGTGTAGGTGAACCCCTTCTGCATCTGAACTGGCTAACACATAGAGGGCACAGCATGATCAGAGGTGAGAGGTCACTTGGGCAGGTCAACAGGAAGTATCATGAAAGAGATGCTTTACATTGAAATACAGATAGAGATGTAGTAGTCCGAGTTAACGTTCCAAGGTCAGTTTTGCATTTCAACTCCTGATGAATATGATGACTGACTAGGCTTAATCATGCTATTTCTCTCTCCATCTGTCTCTCGTCTGCAGGTATGTTTTGATGTGAGAGAGGATGGCAACCCCAAATCCCATCTTCGACACCTCACCAGCTCTAAGATAACCTTCGGGCCAACTGGGGGCCCAAGGATGGTTAGGAGATACCACTAGAGACACTATTATGTAATTGTGAAGATCTGAGAGAATATGAAGTTTAGTAGCACTGTAATTCATGAATAATTTGCTGTCTTCCCTGCTCCTCTGTTCTTAGCTCTTTATCTTTCTGTCTTTTACACTCTCTCACACCTCTCTCCCCACCTCCTCCTTCTTCCTCTATTTTAATAATGCACACCAGATGTGTATTGAAGTACAGATTGGAAATTATTTGGAAAGGTACACACCTGTCTATATAAGGTCCCACAGCTGACAGTGCATGTCAGAGCAAAAACCAAGGAGGTCGAAAGAATTGTCCCTAGAGCTCCGAGACAGGATTTTGTCAAAGCACAGATTTGGGGAAGGGTACCAAAAAATGTCTGCCACATAAAAGTTCCCAAAGAACACATTGGCCTCCATCCTTCTTAAATGGAAGAAGTTTGGAACCCCCAAGAATCTTCCTAGGGCTGGCCGTCCGGCCAAACTGAGCAATGGCGGTAGAAGGGCCTTGGTCAGGGAGGTGATCAAGAACCCGATGGTCACTCTGACAGAGCTCCAGAGTTCCTCTGTGGAGATGGGAGAACCTTCCAGAAGGACAACCATCTCTGCAGCACTTCAATAATCAGGCCTTTATGGTAGATTGGCCAGACGGAAGCCACTCCTCAGTAAAAGGCGCACGACAGCCCGCTGGAGTTTGCCAAAAGGCACCTAAAGACTCTCAAAGCATGAGAAACAAGATTCTCTGGTCTGATGTACCCAAGATTGAACTCTTTGGCCTGAATGCCAAGTGTCACGTCTGGAGGAAACCTGGCACCATCCCTACGGTGAAGCATGGTGGTAGCAGCATCATGCTGTTGGGATGTTTTTCAGCTGCAGGGACTGGAAGACTAGGCAGGATCGAGGCAAAGATGAACGGAGTAAAGTACAGAGAGATCCTTGATGAAAACCTGCTCCAGAGTACTCAGGACCTCAGACTAGGGCGACGGTCACCTTCCAACAGGACAATGACCCTAAGCACACAGCCAAGACAACGCAGGAGTGGCTTCGGGACAAGTCTCTTGTCACTTGAACCCGATCAAACATCTCTGCAGAGACCCTGAAAATAGCTGTGCAGCGACGCTCCCCATCCAATCTGACAGAGCTTTAGAGGATCTGCAGAGAAGAATATGAGAAACTCCCCAAATACAGGTGTGCCAAACTTGTAGCGTCATACCCAAGAAGACTTGAGGCTGAGTAAAGGGTCTGAATACTTATCACATTTACATATCAGTTTTTTATTTAATACATTTGCACAAAAAAATTAAAACCTGTTTTTGCTTTGTGGGGTATTGTGTGTAGATTGATAAGGAAAAAATGATTTAATGAATTTTAGAATAAGTCTAACGTAACAAAATGTGGAGAAGGTCAAGGGGTCTGAATACTTATTGAATGCACTGTATGTTACTATTATCTCCATCCTCACTTCCAGGGACTGGACCTACACAAAAGGAGCTGCCCTATCCAGAACACCCTACTCTCTCCCTTATTTGATAGTTTGAGCTGCTATTCACCCTCTTCCCTGGCTGTTAGCTACCTACAAATGCATTTGGAGTTTGTTTTTTACAATGATAAATTCATCAAGATAGCTAGCTAATATGAATTTAGTTAGCTGGGGATATTTAATTCACTTAGCTAGCTAGCTATACAGTATGTCAAGTTGGCTAGATAGCTAGCTAGCTACGTTAGCAGCTCATTTGAGTTAGCCTGCACTGTAGCTAGCTAGCTAATAATACTGTCGTGGCCAAAGGTTTTGAGAATGACACAAACATTTATTTTCACAAAGTCTGCTGCCTCAGTTTGGATGATGGCAATTTGCATATACTCCAGAATGTCATGAAGAGATGATGAATTGCAATTAATTGCAAAGTCCCTCTTTGCCATGCAAATGACCTGAATCCCCAAAAAACATTTGCACTGCATTTCAGCCCTGCCACAAAAGGACCAGCTGACATCATGTCAGTGATTCTCTCGTTAACACAGGTGTGAGTGTTGACGAGGACAAGGCTGGAGGTCACTCTGTCATGTTGATTGAGTTCGAAGAACAAACTGGAAGCTTCAAAAGGAGGGTGGTGCTTGGAATCATTGTTCTTCTTCTGTCAACCATGGTTACCTGCAAGGAAACACGTGCCGTCATCATTGCTTTGCACAAAAAGGGCTTCACAGGCAAGGATATTGCTGGATTGGCAAGGATTGCACCTAAATCAACCATTTATTGGATCATCAAGAACTTCAAGGAGAGTGGTTCAATTGTTGTGAAGAAGGCTTCAGGGCACCCAAGAAAGTCCAGCAAGCGCCAGGACCGTCTCCTAAAGTTGATTCAGCTGCGGGATCGGGGCACCACCAGTACAGAGCTTGCTCAGTAATGGCAGCAGGCAGGTGTGAGTGCATTCTGCACGCACAGTGAGGCGAAGACTTTTGGAGGATGGCCTGGTGTCAAGAAGGGCAGAGAAGCCACTTCTCTCCAGGAAAAACATCAGGGACAGACTGATATTCTGCAAAAGGTACAGAGATTGGACTGCTGAGGACTGGGGTAAAGTCATTTTCTCTGATGAATCCCCTTTCCTATTATTTGGGACATCCGGAAGAAAGCTTGTCCGGAGAAGACAAGGTGAGCGCTACCATCAGTCCTGTGTCATGCCAACAGTAAAGCATCTTGAGACCATTCATGTGTGGGGTTGCTTCTCAGCCAAGGGAGTGCGCTCACTCACAATTTTGCTTAATAACACAGCCATGAATAAAGAACGGTACCAACACATCCTCCGAGAGCAACTTCTCCCAACCATCCAGAAACAGTTTGGTGACGAACAATGCCTTTTCCAGCATGATGGAGCGCGTTGCCAAAAGGCAAAAGTGATAATTAAGTAGCTCGGGGAACAAAACATCGATATTGTGGGTCCATGGCCAGGAAACTCCCCTGACCTTAATCCCATTGAGGACTTGTGGTCAATCCTCAAGAGGCGGGTGGACAAACAAAAACCCATAAATTCTGACAAACTCCAAGCATTGATTATGCAAGAATGGGCTGCCATCAGTCAGGATGTGGCCCAGAAGCTAATTGACAGCATGCCAGGGCGGATTGCAGAGGTCTTGAAAAAGAAGGGTCAACACTGCAAATATTGACTCTTTGCATCAACTTCATGTAATTGTCAATAAAAGCCTTTGACACTTATGAAATGCTTGTAATTATACTTCAGTATTCCATAGTAACATCTGACAAAAATATCTAAAGACACTGAAGCGGCAAACTTTGTGGAAATTAATATTTGTATTATTCTTAAAACCTTTGGCCACGACTGTGCATCTATCAAGGCACAAGGCGAGGCAGATGGTTGGAGTCTTACAATGTTTATTAAACCAAAGGGGTAGACTAGAGAATGGTCGTGGACAGAATGGTCGTGGACAGGCAAAAAGGTCAAAATCAGATCAGAGTCCAGGAGTTACAGAGTGGCAGACAGGCTCGTGGTCAAGGCAGGCAGAATGGTCAGGCAGGCAGGTACAATGGGAGTTGTTTCAACTCTCCTAGGCAATCAGAAATTAGTACAGGGAGGTGTGCTCTCCACCTCTGCTAGGCAATTAGCAATTATTGTTAGTTCTTCAGTCGCCCCTGGTTTCTCAGCGGCAGTTCTGCAGAGTTGTTCGAGGAAGGAGAGTCCATCACCTGTCCGTCAACTGTCAAATCTCTTCATTTGAATTCCATGCTGTCACTGTCACTTGTTCACTCAAGCTTAACATTATTGTGACCTATCGCCCACCAGTTGCCCTTAGAGAGTTCCTCAAGGAGCTTTACACCTTGATTAGCTAATTTCCTGGCTCACCGCTCTTCGTACTTGCCGATTTCAACCTCCTTGCCTCTATTGACCTCACCTTTCCCAATCCCCTCCAACTCATAAGGCAGGTAATACGCTTGACCTCATCTTTACCAAAGGCTGCTCACCTACTAATCTCACTGCAACACCCTCTCCAGGTCTCTGGTCAGTACTTTGTTTCCTTTTGCTGTCTCCCTTTTCTCCAACCCTAACCACTCAGCCCCTACCCAGATGGTCATGTGCAGTCGCAATCTTCGCTCTCTCCTCTTTTATCCTATCATCTCTCCCTTCTCTAAGTCATTCTCCCTTCTGTCTCCTGATTCTGCCTCTTTGACCCTACTCTCCTCCCTTTCCACATCCTATGACTCGCACTGTCCCCTTTCTTCCCGGCCGGCTCCGCCCTCCCCGCCTGCTCCGTGGCTGTGTGACTCATTGGGAGATTACAGAACAGGGCTGCGGGCAGCTGAGCGAAAATGGAGGAAAACTAAACTTCCAGAGGACCTATCCTTTCACTCCCTTCTCTCTACCTTCTCTTCCTCTGTATCTGCTACTAAAGCATTTCAGCTCTGCTGGTTTTTTATTTGAAAGGAAAAGTGGCCATTGTGGTACTGGCCAGTTAGTTGATTTTTCGTCTTGCTTTTCAACCGTTACTCTGAAAAATGGTAACCCTGTTTTTAGTTTCCAGAAAATAACTGAAGCAGAGGTTTTAGCTGCCCTGTGTGCCATTGATACTAAGAAATCTTTAGGCGCGGACAATTTAGACCCGTACTTACTTAAGTGTGCTGCACCTATCATTGCTGGTTCAGTGACACACATTTTTTATCTAATATTAAGCACAGGAAATATCCCTAAGGTGTGGAAAGCATCTTTTGTTCTGCCATTACATAAGGGAGGTGACGGTAGTGGTTTGGATAACTATCGACCCATCTCTAGGCTCCCTTGTCTGGCAAAGATCCTAGAATCTTTAGTTAACAAACAGTTACAATCTTTTCTTTCTGCTAACAGTATTCTTAGCACCAATCAATCTGGTTTTAGATCTAAACACAGTACCACATCGGCCACTACGCTTGTTGTAAATGATATTGCAAATGCCTTAGATGATAGAAAGCATTGTGCTGCGTTGTTTGTGGATTTGTCAAAAGCTTTTGACACTGTAGACCATGCTATCCTTTTGAGTAAGCTGTCATCTATAGGACTGGGCACTGATGCCTGCCGATGGTTTTATGACTATCTTAAAGATAGAACTCAGGCCGTCATGGTCGACGGGGTCAAGTCTGACCCCTTACAGTTACTTAAAGGGGTCCCTCAGGGTTCAATAATTGGCACACTATTGTTCTCACTTTATATAAACAACATTGGTGATGATGTCAGATATTGTAATTTCCATTTATATGCAGATGACACAGTGATGTACTCTATTGCTCCAACAGCGGACCAAGCTTTAATGCAGTTGGAGTCTGATTTTAGGATATTACAGGAGTCTCTTTTACAGCTTAAACTTGTTTTAAACGCTAAGAAAACAAATGTCATGTTTTAGAAACACTTTTGTAATCACTAGCTTGGATGGTACTCAAATCAAACAGGTCTCTGCATATAAATATTTAGGGGTATGGTTAGATGATAGGCTCTCTTTTAAAAAACATGTTACTGAATTGGGAAAAAAGCTCAAATTCAAGATAGGGTTCCTTTACAGAAACAGGGCTTGTCTGTCCTCCGTAAATAGAAAACAAATTGTGCAGGCTACTTTTATGTCCGTTTTAGATTATGGTGATATTATTTATATGCATGCATCGGTAAACACATTAAAACCACTGGATGCTATTTACCATTGTGCACTCAGGTTTATCACAGGTGATGAACTCATCAATTTTATGACCAGATCACAGATATGGATTACATTAGAGACTCCTGTGGTCTCCACAGAGTTGGGAAGGACTGCCTTCAGTTCCTTTGCACCTTATTTATGGAACAAACTGCAGATCCAACTTAAGTTAGACACTCTGGTGTCCCTTGCCCATTTCAAAATGTTATGGAGGATCAATATGATGTTGTCTGTGATTGTTTCTGTTGAACTGTGTCTTTGTTTTGTATGTTTTGAAATGTTCTTGTCTGTATGCCTAGAACTGTACATGTCAACATGTTTACACAGGGCACAGCCGTAAAAGAGATCCAGGTCTCAGTCTGTTTTCCCTGTTAAAATAAAGATAAAAAAAAAGCCACTTTCTACCACTCTAAATTTCAATCTGCTGCCTCTAACGCTTAGCAACTCTTTTCAACCTTCTCCTTCCTCCTTAATCCTCCAGCCTGCCCCCTCCCTCTCTGCGAACGACTTTGTCAACCACTCGACATTCGCTACTCATTCATTCAGCCTATTGAGTCCACTGATCTCACTCACACAGAACTACCCTACGCCTTGACCACTCTCTCGCCTCTCTCACTAGTAGTGAGGTCTGGCTGCCCGACAACCTGCCCGCTCAACCCCATCCCCTCCTCCCTTCTGGAGACCTTCTCCCATTCCTCACTTCCCTCATCAGCTCATCCCTGACCACTGGCTGCTGCCCCCTCTGACTTCAAAATGGCCTAAGGTGCTCCCCCTCTTCAAGAAACCAACACTCAACGTCAAAAACGTCAAACTATAGACCTGTTTCCCTTCTTTCTTTTCTTTCCAAAACACTTCAGCGTGCTATCTCTGATTTCTCATTATCTCACTCAGAACGATCTTCTTAACCCTAACCAGTCAGGCTTCAAGACAGGTCACTCAACTGAGACTGCTCTTCTCTGTGTCACGGAGGCTCTCCGCACTTCCAAAGCTGACACTCTCTCCTCTGTTCTCTCAAAGCTGACACTCTCTCCTAGATCTATCCACAGCCTTTGGCACCGTGAACCATCAGAACCCCTTCTGACACCCAGGTGGTGACACGTACAGTGGGGCAAAAAAGTATTTAGTCAGCCACCAATTGTGCAAGTTCTCTCACTTAAAAAGATGAGAGAAGCCTGTAATTTTCATCATAGGTACACTTCAACTATGACAGACAAAATGAGGAAAAAAAATCCAGAAAATCACAGAATCATAGGATTTTTTATGAATTTATTTGCAAATTATGGTGGAAAATAAGTATTTGGTCACATACAAACAAGCAAGATTTCTGGCTCTCACAGACCTGTAACTTCTTCTTTAAGAGGCTCCTCTGTCCTCCACTCGTTACCTGTATTAATGGCACCTGTTTGAACTTGTTATCAGTATAAAAGACACCTGTCCACAACCTCAAACAGTCACACTCCAAACTCCACTATGGCCAAGACCAAAGAGCTGTCAAAGGACACCAGAAACAAAATTGTAGACCTGCACCAGGTTGGGAAGACTGAATCTGCAATAGGTAAGCAGCTTGGTTTGAAGAAATCAACTGTGGGAGCAATTATTAGGAAATGGAAGACATACAAGACCACTGATAATCTTCCTCGATCTGGGGCTCCACGCAAGATTTCAACCCGTGGGGTCAAAATGATCACAAGAACGGTGAGCAAAAATCCCAGAACCACACGGGGGGACCTAGTGAATGACCTGCAGAGAGCTGGGACCAAAGTAACAAAGCCTACCATCAGTAACACACTACGCCGCCAGGGACTCAAATCCTGCAGTGCCAGACATGTCCCCCTGCTTAAGCCAGTACATGTTCAGGCCCGTCTGAAGTTTGCTAGAGAGCATTTGGATGATCCAGATGAGGATTGGGAGAATGTCATATGGTCAGATGAAACCAAAATAGAACTTTTTGGTAAAAACTCAACTCATCGTGTTTGGAGGACAAAGAATGCTGAGTTGCATCCAAAGAACACCATACCTACTGTGAAGCATGGGGGTGGAAACATCATGCTTTGGGGCTGTTTTTCTGCAAAGGGACCAGGACGACTGATCCGTGTAAAGGAAAGAATGAATGGGGCCATGTATCGTTAGATTTTGAGTGAAAACCTCCTTCCATCAGCAAGGGCATTGAAGATGAAACGTGGCTGGGTCTTTCAGCATGACAATGATCCCAAACACACCGCCCGCAACGAAGGAGTGGCTTCAGTAGAAGCATTTCAAGGTCCTGGAGTGGCCTAGCCAGTCTCCAGATCTCAACCCCATAGAAAATTTTTGGAGGGAGTTGAAAGTCCGTGTTGCCCAGCGACAGCCCCAAAACATCACTGCTCTAGAGGAGATCTGCATGGAGGAATGGGCCAAAATACCAGCAACAGTGTGTGAAAACCTTGTGAAGACTTACAGAAAGCGTTTGACCTCTGTCATTGCCAACAAAGGGTATATAACAAAGTATTGAGATAAACTTTTGTTATTGACCAAATACTTATTTTCTACCATAATTTGCAAATAAATAAATTAAAAATCCTACAATGTGATTTTCTGGATTTCTTTTTCTCATTTTGTCTGTCATAGTTGAAGTGTACCTATGATGAAAATTACAGGCCTCTCATCTTTTTAAGTTGGAGAACTTGCACAATTGGTGGCTGACTAAATACTTTTTTGCCCCACTGTATCTCAACTTGGATGTCGATGTCAGCCCACCACCTCAAGCTCGACAAGACGGAACTGCTCTCTCTCCTGGGGAAGGCCTGCCCGCTCAAAGACCTCTCCATCACAGTTGACAACTACAGTGTCACCCTCCCAGAGTGCAAATAACCTTGGCGTGACCTTGGCAGCTCCCACTCAGCCCAGTCCAAGCTCTTTTCTGTCCTGGCACCCCAATGGTGGAGCCAGCTTTCCCCTGAAGCTAGAACAGCAGAGTCCCTGCCCATCTTCCGAAAAACATCTGAAACCCTACCTCTCCAAACAGTATCTTAAATAATCCTCCTACTCACCTCAACCCCCCCTCCCCCAAAAAGAACACTTAACCAGTACTTGCACTTGATCCCCCCCCTTCTAGCTTTGACTCTACTGACAGCTACGTTATTGAGGAAAAATGTTCTTTCAATGCCTGTGATATTTGGTTGTCCCACCTAGCTTTCTTAAGTCGCTCTGGATAAGAGCGTCTACTAAATGAGTAAAATGCAAATGTTGACCATTGGTCTGAAAACCGACCATTTTTGTTCCTGGGACAGAATAACAATGCATCACACCCAAAAGTGAGAAAATAACTATTGTTTAACTGTGTAACAATTGAAAATAAGGCTGCATGAGGATAGATAAGGGTTTGATATTATACACATTTGTAAGTGCATTTATAAATGGTTAACGGCTGGAGGTAAATAGTGGCTCACTTTTTGGCAAGCATTGACTGGCTATCGCACTATTTTGACCAATTTGTTATAACCATGTATTAATGGTTTATAATGCATTTACAAATGATTAAATAACTGTTAACATATTTACTAACTCTTTATAAATCCTTTACAAATGGAACCTTATTTTAAAGTGTTACCGACCTGTGATAATTGTGATACTTCCATTGTTGTTGTAAGTCTCCCTCGACTCCTATGAAAAGGACACACCATCATGAGGCCTCTGATAGTGACCTGAGCTACTGCCCTACTGAGACAGACGGCTTCATCAACAACGACAGGTAATGTGTGTTATGTGAAGTTGTATACAAAAATACCCGACCTGATAAACTAGCAGGCTAATTCCCCAGCCAAGCAGATACAACTAGTAGAGTAATTATGGGTGTGAAGTGCATTATGAAAAAGATTTGTCCTTTCATTAGAACAAAATGCAATCGCTGTGAGCATTCCTATGAATGGAACAGTCAGCCACATGTTGGCAAGTATCCGGCCAGCAACTTTGACCTGTCAGCATCAACAGCTTTCATAGGCTCATAATTTGTACAAATACAGAAGATAACCCACTTTTTTACTTTGATAAGCCAATTGTGAAACATAATTTATGTAAACTGACATTATTTGTTGCTTATTTTCTACTTCTGAGATGCATGTAATGTCCAGGGCATAACCTCGCCTCGCCTGGTGGAACCAGCCTGATCGCTGTATTCACCATTTAAATGTCATTTTCTGATATCTGAAGTAAAATAAAAGGTGAACGCAGCGATCAAGTTAATTCCACCAGACTAATCATAACCAGCATTGATAACGTAATTAGTGCTGTGTGTGTGTGTGTATTTATGTGTGACCGACCAGTATCTTTGAGGGGCAAAAAGCTGATCTACGCTGCTATGACCATCTGGCAAAGACCACACCTCCAGCCTCACCTCTTGCCTGCTTACCAATGGTCGCAGATCAGAGAACAGAATTAAATAGTCTGACCTGTTCAAACTTCAACATGGTATAGGTTTGTGTCAGATATCACCTATCCCTAACTGCAATTGGTAATAGAACAGTGACTGTGTGTTTGTGTTCACAGTTGCACGAGATGCAGTGAGACCTGGCCCTCAACACATTCACAATGAGATGATTACTAATAATATACAGCACAAATGTCCAGTAATAGCAACAGCCTTTTCATTCCACGTGTCATTGATGAACTCTGCCTCAACTCTGCCTATTTCTGCAGGTGGACTAAAGATGCTTTTGCCAGCTGGCAGCCTCAGTTGTTTGACGTGGAGGCCATAATTGGGAATGTTTTATCTGACCTGTTCAAACTTCAACATAGCACCTGTTTGTGTGTCAGATATTACCTATCCTAACTGCCATTGGTAATTGAACAGTGACTATGTGTTCACAGAAACATGTATGGAGCCAATACATGGAGACTTGCAGGATGATGTGATGAAGTCCAGACTGACAGACGGGCTTGATACTGATGTCTCTGAATGGAGAGAGACCTGAAACTCGGTATACATTTTTTAATAGACAACTTTTACTTGTATTGAATTTTTTATTATTACTGAATGGTATCAGTCAATATGGGGAGGGAAAAACCCTGTGTATTCTGCGCCCGGATCAGGGAAATCCTGTTGTATACGGGACACCACACAGGAAGGTACTGTATGACCACTCTGACATGTTTGCCATGGTAGCCACATTACCACTACACAAAATGCCGATAGGCACAGTATCTGTATCAGCTGGGAATGACAATGAAATTGTTACATTATCAGAATACTGCTTCTACAGTATTATGTAAAGGGTTGTTTATTCAACATGGACCTGTTCTACATAAATTCAGCTAATGCATTATTCTCGTATTACTCTGTAGGCTACTGACATATTCAAAGCTTCCGACGGCATCTCACCATACAATCTGCCTGTAGTTTAACTCCACCTGCAGGAGGTTTGTTTGTTGTGATGGAGTGGTGGGAAAGAGCTGCGGTCAAGGTTCTGACAGATGGGTGTGTCTTGGTGGTGGCAAGGACACACCCAAGAAACACCCACATTAAACCACACCCCCAAGCCAACTCACGTTTAGGAAGAGTGAGAAAACATGTTTGGGTCGGTGGAACAGGATCCATAATTCTATATTGTGGTTGGCGGTTTAGCAACAGCTCTGCTGGACTGTGGTCGACATGAATGATAGTTCTGATGGTGTGGGTGGAAATGATGAAAGTCAAGGACCTGGATGGTCTGTGGTGAAAAGGAAAAAGAATGGCCCTGCTATAAGCGCTGCTGACAGCAGTGGAATTTCTAGTGTTGAGAGGGTGAAGGTAGTGAAAAACAAAAGTAATGATGTGTCGGAATGGAAAGTTGTAATCGTGTTTGATCCAACCATCCAATCGTGTTTGATCTACACCCAATTAGATGAACGAATGCTGTTAAAGAGATAGGTGAAGTCACATTAGCCCGGTTTATTGGTAATCGTAGACTAATTAATGTTAATATTCTGTGCTGATCATGTTCAGCAAGGGAAGATTCTGAAAATGAAAAGTCTCAATGGGAATAAAATCACAAGTCATGTCCCTGGAGCTTTGGCTAGGCTGAGGGGGGGTCATTTCTGGGGTTCCACCCAGCTCCTTCAGGACGTGAGAGCGTGTCCGCCCTCGTCTCCTGCCTCTCAGGCAAAGCCCTGGAATGGGCCAACGCCATATGGAGTTGGAGAGACGCAGGGTTGGATCATTACACAGAGTTCACCCGCTGCTTTCGGGCAGTTTTCAACCACCCGGGTGAACGTCTGTTCCATCTGAGGCAGCAGCACGGGCAGGGTGTATTGGTGTATACTGATGACATTCTGATATACTCCGCTACACGCGCCGAGCATGTGTCCCTGGTGCGCATGGTGCTTGGTCGACTGTTGGAACATGACCTGTACGTCAAGGCTGAGAAATGTCTGTTCTTCCAACAGTCCGTCTCCTTCCTAGGGTACCTGCATTTCCACGTCAGGGGTGGAGATGGAGAGTGACCGCATTTCAGCCGTGCATAATTGGCCGACTCCCACCACGGCAAAGGAAGTGCAGCGGTTCTTACGGTTTGCCAACTACTACGGGAGGTTTATCCGGGCTTTGGTCAGAAGCGGCTCCAATTACCTCACTGTTGAAGGGGATCGGTGCGACTGCAGTGGTTGGCTGGGGCGGACAGGGCTTTTGGTCACCTGAAGGCTCTGTTTACCTCGGCTCCGTGCTGGCTCATCCGGATCCCTCTTTGGCGTTCATAGTGGAGGTGGATGCGTCTGAGGCTGGGATAGGAGCCGTGCTCTCTCAGCGCTGGTGCGCCACAAGCTCGCCCCTGTGCCTTCTTTTCGAAGAAGCTCAGCCCGGCGGAGCGAAACTATGATGTGGGGGACCGGGAGCTGTTGGCTGTCGTCAAGGCTCTGAAAGCGTGGAGACATTGGCTTGAGGGGGTGAAACACCCTTTTCTCATCTGGACTGACCACCACAATCTGGAGTACATCCGGGCGGCAAGGAGACTAAACCCTTGCCAGGCAAGGAGGGCCATGTTCTTTACTCGTTTTGTTTTCACCCTCTCCTACCGACCAGGTTCCCAGAACGCTAAGGCAGACGCGCTGTCCCAGATGTATGATAAAGAGGAGCGGTCAATGGATCACACTCCCATAGTGTGGGAGCTGGACGCGGACATCGAGCGGGCGTTACGTACAGAGCCCACTCCCTCTCAGTGTCCAGCTGGGCGTCTGTACGTTCCGTCTCCTGTCCGCGACCGGTTGATCTATTGGGCCCACACGTCACCCTCCTCTGGTCATCCTGGCATCGGTCGGATAGTGCGCTGTCTTAGTGGGAAGGGGACGAGGAAGGCGCAGGATTTTGCTTTGGACTTTCGGACCCTGGCTGCCAGCGCGGGATGGAACGACAGGGCCCTGATCGATCACTACCGGTGCGGTCTGCGCGAGGACGTCCGTCGAGAGTTGGCCTGCCGAGACACCACCCTCACATTGGACCAGCTGGTGGACCTGTCCATCCGGCTGGACAACCTGCTGGCCACCCGCGGACGTCCGGATCGGGGCCTGTCAGTTCCATCCCCCAACACCTCCGCTCCGACGCCCATGGAGCTGGGAGGTGCCGCACTTAGGGCGACCGGAGGAGGGGCCCATTCCCTGCACCATCTGTAGCCGCAGAGGGCACACTGCTGGTCGGTGCTGCGGGGGTTCCTCAGGGAGTCGAGGCAGCAGGCAGGGCACTGTCGTGTCACCCCAGGTGAGTAGGCACCAGGCTCACCCAGAGCCCCCTGTTGCTCACATGTATGTGTTTATTGAATTTCCAGATTTTTCCCCGCATTCCCAGCATAAGGCGCTCGTAGATTCAGGCGCAGCTGGGTATTTTATTGACCGTTCTTTTGCCCATAGTTTAGGGATTCCCATTGTACCTGTTGATATGCCCTTCCCTGTGCACGCCCTAGATAGTTGACCATTAGGTTCAGGGCTGATTAGGGAGCACACCGCTCCACTGGGCATGGTGACGCAGGAGGGTCACAAGGAGAGAATTAGGCTCTTTCTTATTGATTCTCCTGCATTTCCCGTGGTGCTGGGCCTACCCTGGTTAGCCTGTCATGACCCCACTATTTCGTGGTAACAGAGGGCTCTCAAGGGGTGGTCACGAGAGTGCTCAGGGAGGTGTTTGGGGGTTTCTGTCAGTGCTACTACGGTGGAAAGTCCAGACCAGGTCTCCACCGTGCGCATCCCCTCTGAATATGCTGATTTGGCTCTCGCCTTCTGTAAAAAGAAGGCGACTCAATTACCACCCCATCGACGCGGGGATTGTGCGATAAATCTCCTGGTAGACGCAGTACTTCCCAGGAGTCACGTGTATCCCCTGTCGCAAGAGGAGACGGCGGCTATGGAGACATATGTCTCCGAATCCCTGGGGCAGAGATACATTCGGCCCTCCACTTCACCTGCCTCCTCGAGCTTCTTTTTTTGTGAAAAAGTAGGATGGAGGTCTGTGTATTGACTATCGAGGCATCAACCAGATCCCTGTGAGGTACAGTTACTCGCTACCTCTCATAGCCAGTG
This sequence comes from Brachymystax lenok tsinlingensis, assembly GCA_030435695.1. Taxonomy (NCBI): domain Eukaryota; kingdom Metazoa; phylum Chordata; class Actinopteri; order Salmoniformes; family Salmonidae; genus Brachymystax; species Brachymystax lenok. The sequence goes on from CM059819.1 coordinate 44,263,801, forward strand.
TGATTGAGTCAATGCACGGCTCGCGCTTCTTCACAAAATTGGATCTCAGGAGCGCTTACAGCCTGGTGCGTATCCGGGAGGGAGACGAGTGGAAGACGGCATTCAGTACCACCTCAGGGCACTATGAGTACCTCGTCATGCCGTACGGGTTGATGGATGCTCCATCAGTATTCCAGGCCTTTGTAGACGACATTTTCAGGGACCTGCACGGGCAGGGTGTATTGGTGTATACTGATGACATTCTGATATACTCCGCTACACGCGGCCGAGCATGTGTCCCTGGTGCGCATGGTGCTTGGTCGACTGTTGGAACATGACCTGTACGTCAAGGCTGAGAAATGTCTGTTCTTCCAACAGTCCGTCTCCTTCCTAGGGTACCTGCATTTCCACGTCAGGGGTGGAGATGGAGAGTGACCGCATTTCAGCCGTGCATAATTGGCCGACTCCCACCACGGCAAAGGAAGTGCAGCGGTTCTTACGGTTTGCCAACTACTACGGGAGGTTTATCCGGGGCTTTGGTCAGGAAGCGGCTCCAATTACCTCACTGTTGAAGGGGGGATCGGTGCGACTGCAGTGGTTGGCTGGGGCGGACAGGGCTTTTGGTCACCTGAAGGCTCTGTTTACCTCGGCTCCCGTGCTGGCTCATCCGGATCCCTCTTTGGCGTTCATAGTGGAGGTGGATGCGTCTGAGGCTGGGATAGGAGCCGTGCTCTCTCAGCGCTCGGGTACGCCACCGAAGCTCCGCCCCTGTGCCTTCTTTTCGAAGAAGCTCAGCCCGGCGGAGCGAAACTATGATGTGGGGGACCGGGAGCTGTTGGCTGTCGTCAAGGCTCTGAAAGCGTGGAGACATTGGCTTGAGGGGGTGAAACACCCTTTTCTCATCTGGACTGACCACCACAATCTGGAGTACATCCGGGCGGCAAGGAGACTAAACCCTTGCCAGGCAAGGAGGGCCATGTTCTTTACTCGTTTTGTTTTCACCCTCTCCTACCGACCAGGTTCCCAGAACGCTAAGGCAGACGCGCTGTCCCAGATGTATGATAAAGAGGAGCGGTCAATGGATCACACTCCCATAGTGTGGGAGCTGGACGCGGACATCGAGCGGGCGTTACGTACAGAGCCCACTCCCTCTCAGTGTCCAGCTGGGCGTCTGTACGTTCCGTCTCCTGTCCGCGACCGGTTGATCTATTGGGCCCACACGTCACCCTCCTCTGGTCATCCTGGCATCGGTCGGATAGTGCGCTGTCTTAGTGGGAAGTACTGGTGGCCCACTTTAGCTAAGGACGTTATGGTTTATGTTTCCTCCTGCTCGGTGTGCGCCCAGTGCAAGGCTCCTAGGCACCTGCCCAGAGGGAAGTTACAACCCCTACCCGTTGGTCGCACCTGTCAGTGGACTTCCTGACTGATCTTCCTCCCTCACAGGGCAACACCACGATCCTGGTTGTTGTGGATCGGTTTTCTAAGTCCTGCCGTCTCCTCCCTTTGCCCGGTCTCCCTACGGCCCTACAGACTGCGGAGGCCCTGTTCTCACACGTCTTCCGGCACAATGGGGTGCCTGAGGATGTAGTCTCTGATCGGGGTCCCCAGTTCTCCAGGGTCTGGAGGGAATTTATGGAGCATCTGGGGGTCTCGGTCAGCCTCACCTCAGGTTTTCACCCCGAGAGTAACGGGCAGGTGGAGAGAGTAAACCAGGATGTGGGTAGGTTTCTGCGGTCATATTGCCAGGACTGGCCGGGGGAGTGGGCGGCGTTCATCCCATGGGCAGAGATGGCCCAAAACTCACTCCGCAACTCCTCTACTAACCTCTCTCCCTTCCAGTGTGTACTGGGGTATCAGCCGGTTCTGGCACCTTGGCATCAGAGCCAGATCAAGGCTCCTGCGGTGGACGAATGGTTTAAGTGCTTGGAGGAGACCTGGGACGCCGCCCATGTGCACCTACAACGGGCCGTGAGGCGACAGAAGGTGAGCGCTGACCACCACCGCAGTGACCCGGGTCTGGCTCTCGACCTGAAACCTGCCCCTCCGCCTGCCCTGCCGGAAGCTGGGCCCGCGGTTTGTGGGGCCATTCACTGGCTTTCTAGCCATCGCCGATCCATTTTTCATGTTCCATTTGTTTTGTCTTTGTTTTACATACCTGGTTTCTATTCCCCAATTACATGTTCATTAATTAACCCTCTGTTTCCCCCATGGCTTTTGTGCATGTTTGTTTGTTGATCATTGTCGGTATATTACGGCTGGTTATGTTGCCCGTGTGTTTTAAGGGCACGTTGGATTTGTTATCCTGTTTTTTCCAGTATTGTATTAAATACGTTGTTCATTCATCTCTGCTTTCCTGCGCCTGACTTTTACACCAGCTACACACACCGCCTTTGACAGGGGGAAAGATGAATAGATCAAACTACAGGGAGATCCTTGACGAAAATCTGCTTCAGAGTGCTCAGGACCTCACACTGGGGCGAAGGTTGCACTTCCAACAAGACAGGGACCCTAAGCACACAGCCAAGACAACGCAGGACTGGCTTCGGGACAAGACTCTGAAGGTCCTTGAGTGGCCCAGCCAGAGCCCATACTTGAACCTAATGTAACGTCCAGGCCTGGTTTAGCAGGCTGATGTTTAGTTTGAGTTTTGGTTAGAAGGGTTTTGTGTTCTAGGTGTTAGATTTCTATGTTGGTTTGATTGTTCCCAATTAGAGGCAGCTGATTGTCGTTACCTCTAATTGGGAACCATATATATGTTTGTTCTTTTCGTTACTGGGGTCATTGTTTAATTTAACATTGGATTTTCATGTTATATTGTGTGTGTGCTTTAGTTGAGCCACGCCGTAGTTACGATCTTTGTATTGTTTATTGTTTTGCCAGTTGCATTACGTGAAATAAAAGTATGTACACTGGAAACCTCGCTGCATCTTGGTCTGTCCCGCTAGAAGATCGTGACAGAATGACCCACCATAAAAGGACCAAGCAGCGAGATAATCGGGGTCAGCAGGAGAACTGGACATGGGAAGAAATCCTGGATGGAAAGGGTCCCTGGAACCAGCCTGGGGAGTATTGCCATCCCAGGGAGGAGTTGGAAGCAGCGAAGGCTGAGCGGCGATATTATGAAGGAAAATATGGAGCATGGAAACCCAAGCGGCAGAAGTACGTGGGAACACTGCTGGCGAGGAAGCCTGAGAGGCAGCCCCAATTTTTTTGTGGGGGGCACACGGGGAGGTTGTGTGAGCCAGGTTGGAGACCTGAGCCAACTCCCCGTGCCTACCGGAGGGAGCGTCGCACTGGTAAGGCACCGTGTTATGCGGTGAAGCGCACGGTGTCTCCAGTGCGCGTTCACAGCCCGGTGCACGACATGCCAGCTCCCCGCATCTGTCGAGCTAGGGGGAGTTTGCAGCCAGGTAGGAGGGTGTTGGCTCAGCGCTCCTGGTTTCCGGTGCACCTCTTCGGACCAGGATATCCTGCGTTGGTTCTACGCACTGTGTCTCCAGTGCGCGCCCACAGCCCGGTGCACGACATTCCAGCTCCCCGCGTCTGTCAGGCTAGGGTGAGCGAGGGTGCCGGCTCAGCGCTCTTGGTCTCCAGTGCGCCTTCTTGGACCAGGATATCCTCCGCCGGCTCTGCGTGCGGTGTCTCCGGTGCGCGCCCACAGCCTGGTGCGCGACATTCCAGCTCCTCGCATCTGTGAGGCTAGGGTGAGTGAACAGCCTGGAAGAAGTGTGCCGGCTCCCCGCACCAGGCCCCCTGTGCGCATCGCGAGCCAAGCATGGCCTGTTCCTGCTCCCCGCACCAGGTCCCCTGTGCGCATCGCGAGCCCAGCACGGCCTGTTCCTGCTCCTCGCACCAGGTCCCCTGTGCGCATCGCGAGCTAAGCATGGCCTGTTCCTGCTCCCCGCACCAGGTCCCCTGTGCGCATCGCGAGCCCAGCACGGCCTGTTCCTGCTCCTCGCACCAGGTCCCCTGTGCATCGCGAGCCCAGCACGGCCTGTTCCTGCTCCCCGCACCAGGTCTCCTGTGCGCATCGCGAGCCCAGCATGGCCTGTTCCTGCTCCACGCACTAGAACCCCTGTACGCATCGTGAGCCCAGCACAGCCTGTTCCTGCTTCCCGCACTAGAACCCCTGTGCGCATCGTAAGCCCAGCACAGCCTGTTCCTGCTCCCCGCACCAGGTCCCCTGTGCGCATTGCGAGCCCAGCACGGCCTGTTCCTGCTCCCCGCACCAGGTCCCCTGTGCGCATCGTGAGCCCAGCACAGCCTGTTCCTGCTTCCCGCACCAGGTCCCCTGTGCGCATCGCGAGCCCAGCACAGCCTGTTCCTGCTTCCCGCACCAGGGCCCCTGTGCGCATCAAGAGAGCGGCACGGACTGTTCCTGTTCCACGCACCAGGCCTCTAGGGTGTCGTCCCAGCCTGGTACGTAATGTTCCTGTTCCACGTACCAGGCCTCTAGGGTGTCGTCCCAGCCTGGCACGTAATGTTCCTGTTCCACGCACCAGGCATCTAGGGTGTCGTCCCAGCCTGGTACGTACTGTTCCTGCTCAGCGCATCAGGTCCAGCAGGTGTATCCAGAATCTGATGACCTCTGTTCCGGCTCCAAGCCCCGGGCCTCCGGTGCGTCTTCTCGGGTCACCATGGCCACCATGGACACAAAGACCCACCGAGGACCCCCCATGGACTTTTTGGCGCGGTCCGCACCTTTGGGGGGTAATGTAACGTCCAGGCCTGGTTTAGCAGGCTGGTGTTTAGTTTGAGTTTTGGTTAGAAGGGTTTTGTGTTATAGGTGTTATATTTCTATGTTGGTTTGATGGTTCCCAATTAGAGGCAGCTGATTGTCGTTACCTCTAATTGGGAGGTGTTGGGTTTGCTCCAGACATATTGTTTTCCTTGATGGCCAAAAAGCTCAATTTTAGTCTCATCTGACCAGAGAACCTTCTTCCATATGTTTGGGGAGTCTCCCACATGCCTTTTGGCGAACACCAAACGTTTGCTTATTTTTTCTTTAAGCAATGGCTTTTTTCTGACCACTCTTCCGTAAAGCCCAACTCTGTGGAGTGTATGGCTTAAAGTGGTCCTATGGACAGATACTCCAATCTCCACTGTGGAGCTTTGCAGCTCTTTCAGGGTTATCTTTGGTCTCTTTGTTGCCTCTGATTAATGCCCTCCTTGCCTGGTCTGTGAGTTTTGGTGGGCAGCCCTCTCATGGCAGGTTTGTTGTGGTGCCATATTCTTTCCATTTTTTAATAATGGATTTAAATGGTGCTCCGTGGGATGTTCAAAGTTTCTGATATTTTTTTATAACCCAACCCTGATCTGTACTTCTCCACAACTTTGTCCCTTACCTGTTTGGAGAGCTCCTTGGTCTTCATGGTGCCGCTTGCTTGGTGGTGCCCCTTGCTTAGTGGTGTTGTAGACTCTGGGGCCTTTCAGAACAGGTGTGTGTATATATACTGAGATCATGCGACAGATCATGTGACACTTAGATTGCACACAGGTGGACTTTATTTAATTAATTATGTGACTTCTGAAGGTAATTGGTTGCACCAGATCTTATTTAGGGGCTTCATAGCAAAGTGGGTGAAAACATATCCATGCACCACTTTTTATTTCTTTTTTATATAATTTTTTATATAATATAATAATTATTTGAAACAAGTATTTTTTTTTCATTTCACTTCACCAATTTGGACTATTTTGTGTATGTCCATTACATGAAATCCAAATAAAAATCCATTTAATTTACAGGTTGTAATGCAACAAAATAGGAAAAACTCCAAGGGGGATGAATACTTTTGCAAGGCACTGTAGGTGTCACTTGTTAAATCCACTTCAATTAATGTAGATGAAAAGGAGGAGACGGGTTGAAGAAGGATTTTTAAGCCTTGAGAGAATTGAGACATGGATTGTGTATGTGTGCCATTCAGAGGGTGAATGGGCAAGGCAAAAATATTTAAGAGCCTTTGAACGGTGTATGGTAGTAGGTGCCAGGCTCACCGGTTTGTGTCAAGAACTGCAACGCTGCTGGATTTTTCACGCTCTACAGTTTCCCGTGTGTATCAAGAATGGTCCACCACCCAAAGGACATCCAGCCAACTTGACACAATTGTGGGAAGCATTGGAGTCAACATGGGCCAGAATCCCTGTGGAACGCTTTCGACAACTTGTAGAGTCCAGGGTGAACTGCGAGCCAGAACTTGTGGGGCCAAATAAAATCAGCCGCGGGCCACCAGTTGGGGAACCTCTATACAGAGGAGCTGAAAACTTGCCACTGTGATCAGTTTTAATCACATTAAAAGGATAGATGACAGACAGATGATGAATAAGAGGTGGGTCTACTAGTCTGGTAAATGTACACAAGCATTTACATTAAGGAAGTGTGAGTGTCTAGTAGAAGAAAGACTGTGTGTGTGTGTGTGTGGTGTGTCTGTGAGAGCACGTGCGTGCCTGTGTGTGAGGGAGAGAGAATAGGGGGAGGAGCGAGGGAGAATCAGATAATGAGAGGTATTTGTCTCTCCTTCCCTTGCTCTCTCTTTCTCTTAGGGGGTCCAGGAGATCACGCGGATGGCGGTGGCTGCTGCCCGGCAGATGATGGAAGCTGGGTGATTGAGCCTTGTCTTTAATAGTGGCAGGTGTTCCAGCAGCTGTTCCCGAGCGCAGGGGGCTTCAGCCAGGGCGGTGAGGGCACGCAGCGCGTTAGCACACACAGCTCTGTCCTCACTGCTCACCAGCTCCAGCAAGGGGGGGATGGCACCTGCCTTTAAGGCCTGGTACTTCCCTGTGGACGACAGAGGGGAGAAGTGAGCATGAGTGAGTTAATGATGAGGTTGACACTATCCATTGAGACATTGACGCTTCTGCATTAGGGGAAATAGCACCAGTGTCTGCCCCACTGTTGTTGTTATCGTTTTGTTTTGTTTACTAAGAATAGATGGGGAGCATCTATTCTTAGTTTCTTGTATTATTCTGCTGTTCTATCACGTGCAATGATGTCAGAGGGAAAAAAAACTGTGCTAGCTGTTTGCAGTAACTTCCTTGTTGTAATATCGCAAACGGACGTGGCAGTTTTACAATCTAAGTAACATAATAAATAAATTCCCCATCAAAATCCGGTACCCCCTGTATATAGCCTTGCTATTGTTATTTTACTGCTGCTGTTTAATTATTTGTTATTTTTATTTTTGGGGTATTTTTCATAAAACTGCATTGTTGGTTAAGGACTTGTAAGTAAGCATTTCACTGTAAGGTGTCACTGTAAGGTGAAACCTGTTGTATTCGGCACATGTGACAAATACAATTTGATTTGATTTGATTACGAGGGGGTGGTATACGTATAAGTGGCGCACGTTAGAGGGTTGGTGTCAGATTAAAAGAGTTTCTCCTTTTCAGAGCTCTTTGGTGGACATTTTGATGTTCAAGCATTAGCTTTTTGAGCAGGGCTTTTCTTTTTATACATTGAAAGGGTATGGCAAGGGTATCTCAGAGTGTCGTATAGGGATTGATAGCTCTACCCAAGGTCTCATCCTTGGTACTGCGGTTCCTGAAAGTGTTACATCTGCGCCTGCCGCGCCCTCTACTGCTCATCCTATTTCTCCCTAACCTGCCACCACTCCCCCAGTGCTCTCTCCCTCTTTCTCTCTCTGTGTGTGTGATTGTGTGGGTTTAGACAGGTGTGCTGGAGCCAGAGCTGATCCCCACCAGCTGCAACCTGTTCCATAATCAAGACCTCTACAAATACTCAGCCCTGCCACTTCTACGCTGCCAGATCGTAACCTCTGCTCAGTCAGTCAGCATTTTTTGCCTGATGCGTTTTTTCTCTCCGCTACAGTTCTGTCCGCTCTGACTCTGGTCCCTGTCTCCAGTCCCACGTCTCGTCAGTCCTGCTACCCTGTCCTGGACCCCCCACTCTACTGCTTCCTTGGATTCCTCTCTGGACCTGCTTACCCAGCCCGAACTCCCCCCGCTCCAGCCTCAGCACCTGGCTCCCTGCAATCCGCGCCCGAGCTTTCCCTGGCCTTCACCCCATCTTCCCTCTGTTCGTGAATAAATACCTTGGTTTCCTTATCCCAGTGTCCTCATCCGGGGCCACATCGGTGTGGGAGAGACAGTCCCCCATCTGCGCCTCCTACTCCAGCTTCACACAGGAGATGAGGAGAGTCTTCGACCACCCTGTCTGCGGTAAGGATGCTGCTAAGAGACTCCTGTCCCTCTGTCAAGGCTCCCATAGTGTCGCTGAGATGGCAATCGAGTTTCGCACCCACGCCACTGAGCGTGGCTGGAATGAGAAGGCCCTTCAGGGAGCATTCCAGCAAGCTCTGTTGAGCCAAATCGTCGGCCTATCTTCCCCCAGACTCTTGCTAGACAGCACCCTCATGTGGCAGAGCCAGGCTTTTCCTCTGCCTGCCCTCATCGACTCGGGCCCCAACGAGAGTTTCCTGGACCGAGGTTTCGTTATCCAGTTGGGCCTGGACACTGTTCCACTCAATTCACCCCTCGACGCCAACGCTTGCAACAGACAGCTCCTCGCCCGTGTCTGTGAGAGAACTGTCCCCGTCATCCTGCATCTCTCTGGGAATCACCTGGAAAGGATCAGTCTCCACATAATAAATTGCCCTCACTCTCCCCTGGTTCTTGGCCATCCTTGGTTAAAGCTGCACAATCCACAGATCGACTGGACCACCGGAAAGGTAACCACTTGGAGTTAATTTTGTCACCCAAATTGTCTTCATTCTGCACTTGCCCCTGCCTTGTTTGTGCCCCAGTCCATTCCAGAATCTCTGGACCTGTCATCGGTTCCTCTCGAGCATCACTACCTCGCTCCTGTGTTCAGCAAGCACCACACCCTGTCGCTGCCGCCTCATCGGCCGTACGACTGCACCGTTGACTTCCAGCCTGGAGCTCCTCTCCCCTGTAACCAGTTGTATAACCTCTCTCGCCCCGAGCAGGAGGCTATGGAGGGGTACATCCAGGATTTCCTGTCTGCTGGCCTTCTTCCTCTCCGGAAGAAGCAACACGTTCGGCAAGTTCTCCAACGGCTGTTTATTCCTCTCCGGACATGCACATTTTTACAGACATTTCATCCGCAACTACAGCCTTCTGGCAGCACCTCTCACCACTCTCACCTCCACTCCGTTCCACTAGACAAATGAGGCAGAGGCAGCTTTCCTGGAATTCAAGCCCCGCTTCACTTCCGCTCCGATCCTCACCCAGCCAGACCCAAAACTCCAGTTCATTGTGGAGGTGGATGCCTCTGACACCCCGGGGTAAGTGCTGTTCTGTCTCAACGTTCCCCCTCTGATCAGAAGCTCCACTCGTGCATAATTTTCCCGTAAGCTCTCACCCGCAGAGAACGTTTGACATGGGTAACCGGGAACTCCTGGCAGTGAAGCTAGCTCTTGAGGAATGCGGTCAATGGCTGGAGGGTTATATTCTCCCCTTCATCGTGTGGATGGACCACAAAAACTGTCTTACATCCAGATCGCCAAGCGTCTGAATTCCCGGCAAGCCAGGTTGGCATTGTTCTTCGGGAGATTCAACTTCACACTCACTTATTGCCCCGGTTCTCGGAATACCAAGCCTGATGCTCTCTCACAAGACTGGTTCCGAGCCAGATACCATTGTGCCATTCACCTGCATCGTTGCCGCCGTCTCCTAGGGGATCGAGTCCCGTATTCGCCAGGCTCAGCAGAACCAGCCTGACCCAGGTAACGGTCCTAGAAATGCTCTGTTTGTTCCAGATTCTGTTCGCTCTGATGTTCTTCAGTGGGCCCATTCTACTCACCTCACCGGTCACTCTGGTATGAACCAGACCCTCACCTTGCTGCGTCAGCGCTTTTGATGGTCCACCATGGCGAGAGATGTCCGGGAGTTTGTCTCAGCCTGCTCGGTCTGTGCCCGGAATAAGACCTCCACTAAACCCATTTCCAGCCTGCTTCGCCCTCTTCCCATACCCAGTCGCCCCTGGTCACACATAGCTCTGGACTTCGTCACTGGCCTTCCCCCATCTGACGGTAACTCAGTCATCCTCACCATAATTTACAGATTTTACAAAGCGGCTCACTTAATTCCCCTCTCCAAGCTTCCGTCCTCCAGGGAGACTGCGGACCTGCTGGTATCCCATGTGTTTAATCTGCATGGCATTCCTATGACATCGTTTCCGACAGGGGACCCCAGTTTACATCCCAGATATGGAGATACATATCAATGTCAGTCTTTCATCTGGATATCACCCACAGACCAACGGCCAGACCGAAAAGGCCAACCAGGAGATGGAGACTGCCCTACGCTGTGCGACTTTGGCTAACCCTTCCTTCTGGAGTGCTCAGCTACCCTGTGTGGAACACCCTCACCAACGCTTCATCAGGTATGTTACCCTTCAAGTGTGCTCTTGCTCCGCCCAAGAGGTTGAGGTGGCAGTTCCCTCATAGCTCATAGTGTTCTTAGGACTGGGTTTACCATAGTTTCGGTGTGGGATTGAGCCTTGAGCTAACATGATTCGTCAATGAGGTGGTGCACGAATGCACATTATCAAGTCACAGCAGGTGCCCTGTTGTTTTGGACTTGCGGTTCCTTGTGTGAGTTGTGGAATTTCCTTGGGTCTCTGTGGGAGCCTTTTTGGAACCGGTAGGGTCTATGGACTTGGTTGATGTTAGCCAGTGTTTTGTTCGGGTTAACACATTTTCCCTGTGGGTTAGAGCCTTAGGCTGCCGTGGCGGTGCGTAAATACACAGTTTCCAGGTTACTGCACATTTTCTGTGGGTTTGAGCCTCTGGTTCATCGACTCTGGTTGACGCTATGTACCGCATGTGTGCGCTTTACCAAGTCACGACAGGTGTTCTGTTGTTTTGGACTTGCGGTTCCTTGTACGAATTCTTACATTTCAGGCTCGCAAGGTAAGTATTGTTCTTGGAACCATGGGGTATATGGACTTGGGCTTACTAACAGGCCCTTCCAAGCAATGCAGAGTGAAAAAAATAATAGTAAAGTAAAACACGTAATAATAAAAGTAATAATAGATACACAATGAGTAACAATAACTTGGCTATATACAAGGGGTACCACTCGATGTGATGTGCAGGGCGATGTGCAGGGGTAAGAGGTAATTGAGGTAGATACAGTGCATTCGGAAAGTATTCAGACCCCTTGACTTTTTCCACATTTTGTTACGTTACAGCCTTATTCTAAAATTGATCGTTTTTTCCCCCTCAATCTACATACAATACCCCATAATGACGAAGCAAAAACAGGTTTTTTGAAATGTATGCAAATTTTGTCTGAGTCAGATTTGTAGGCCTCCTTGCTCGTACAAACTTTTTCAGTTCTGCCCACAAATTTTCTATAGGATTCAGGTCAGGGCTTTTTGGCCACTCCAATACCTTGACTTTGTTGTCCTTAAGTCATTTTGCCACAACTTTGGAAGTATGCTTGGGGTCATTGTCCATTTGGAAGACACATTTGCGACCAAGCTTTAACTTCCTGCAAAGCACCCCCACAACATGATGCTGCCACCCCCGTGCTTCACGGTTGGGATGGTGTTCTTCGGCTTGCAAGCCTCCCCCTTTTTCCTACAAACATAAAATGGTCATTATGGCCAAACAGTTCTGTTTTTGTTTCATCAGACCAGAGGACATTTCTCCAAAAAGTATGATCTTTGTCCCCATGTGCAGGTACAAACCGTAGTCTGGCTTTTTTATGGCAGTTTTGGAGCAGTGGCTTCTTCCTTGCTGAGCGGCCTTTCAGGTTATGTCGATATAGGACTTGTTTTACTGTGGATATAGATACTTTTGTACCGGTACCGTCAGGCATTTGGAAATTGCTCCCAAGGCTGAACTAGACTTGTGGAGGTCTACACATTTTTTTCTGAGGTCTTAGCTGATTTCTTTTGATTTTCCCATGATGTCAAGCAAAGAGGCACTGAGTTTGAAGGTAGGCCTTGAAATACATCCACGGGTACACCTCCAATTGACTCAAATTCTGTAAATTAGCCTATCAGAAGCTTCTAAAGCCATGACATCATTTTCTGGAATTTTCCCAAGCTGTTTAAAGGCACAGTCAACTTAGTGTATGTAAACTTCTGACCCACTGGAATTGTGATACAGTGAATTATAAGTGAAATAATCTGTCTGTAAACAATTGTTGGAAAATGTATCTGTGTCATGCACAAAGTAGATGTCCTAACTGACTTTCCAAAACTATAGTTTGTTAACAAGAAATGTGTGGAGTGGTTGAAAAACGAGTTTTAATGACTCCAACCTAAGTGTATGTAAACTTCCAACTTCAACTCTATGTCTATGTTTGCGGATGACTCAACACTATACACGTCAGCTACTACAGCAACTGAAATGACTGCAAAGAGCTGCAGTTAGTTTCAGAATGGAAGGCAAGGAATAAGCACGGTTGGCCCTTGGATGTACACAGAGAGCAAACATTAATAATATGCATGTCAATCTCTCCTGGCTCAAAGTGTAGGAGAAATTGACTTCATCACTACTTGTATTTGTGAAAGGTATTGACATGTTTAACGCACCAAGCTTTCTATTTAAACGACTAGCACACAGCTAAGACACCCATGCATACCCCACAAGACATGCCACCAAAGTTCTCTTCACAGTCCCCAAGTCCAGAACAGACTATGGGAGGCGCACAGAACTACAGAGCCATGACAACATGGAACTCTATTCCACATAAAGTAACTGATGCGAGCAGTAGAATCAGATTTAAACTTGTCATATGTGAGTTGCAAATATCTCTAAACGGTCACCCCAGCATGAGTTGCTTTATGCGCGTGATGTCAGAATTAACTCTCTGTTCCAAAATGAGATTGTTACGCAACAGGGCAGTTAACATGCGCTGCCTGCTAATTATCTATAGGCTATGTCTCAACTTGTCAATTTCTAATTATTTTCTAATAAGTTGTATTTTCTAACAACAGTTTGAATTGAATCCTCATTAATTCACATAGAAGTAGCCCATTTCAGTGTAGCGGACAATTTATGTTTGAGGCTTTACTGAGCAGGACAAATTTCCCTCTTCGAGGAGAGCCCTTCGCCATTCCTTTCACACATCAAGTATGAAGACATTTGCGCACTCTTGCACGAACTGGCACATTTTCTGGCTGGCGCTCGCATTGCCTCCATTGTTGTTTTCCTTACAAATAATAACTTTGGACATGTGTGCGTTCCTATCAAAGTAAGTGCCTTATTTTCTGTATATCATGTTGTCGTTTCTACTGTAGCATGAAGTAATTAATGTATGTATGTATGTATGTATGTATGTATGTATGGAGCATAATGTATTTACAGTTTTATTCACGTTTTCAAGTACTGATGACAAATAATGCATTCCAATTATTGCATAGATTGTAATAGACACCTATAATGTGTGTAAAATACTTTTTTGAAGGTTGTACTGATTATAATGACTTAGTTATTTGCCAGCTATGTGTGGCGCCATGTTTGTTGACATTATACAATGCATTCTGGGTGTCACCTAAATGTCTGTCAGACCAAAGAATTTATAATGAGGTGAAGGAACGGTTCACTCATCTTTCGGGTAAACTTCCAGAAGTGAATGATCGTAGATAACACACCCCCTTCAACATGCATACTGCAAACAGACCAAACTCATCTTGTCTCCTCTCATTATCTTTGGTTGACCCATCGTCAGATTACTTTCGATTTCTAGAAAGTGTTTTACTCAATTATTTCGATCAATGTTGAGTTTTCAGACCGATTTTGACTTTCTCCACATTTTGTTACGTTACAGCCTTATTCTAAAATGGATTAAATAAAAACATTTCCTCAGCAATCTACACACAATAACCCATAATGACAAAGAGAAAACAGGTTTTTACATTTTTTTGCAGCTCAGGTGGATCCTGTTTCCATTGATCATCCTTGAGATGTTTCTACAACTTGTTTGGAGTCCACCCGTGATACATTTCAATTGATTGGACATGATTTGGAAAGGCACACACCGATCTATATAAGGTCCCACAGTTGACAGTGCATGTCAAAGCAAAAACCAAGCCATGAGGCCCGAAGGAATTGTCCGTAGAGCTCCGAGACAGGATTGTGTCGAGAAACAGATCTGGGGAAGGGTACAAAAAAAAATCTAAAGCATTGAAGGCCCCAAGAACACAGTGGCCTCCATCATTCTTAAATGGAAGAAGTTTGGAACCACCAAGACTCTTCCTAGAGCTGGCCGCCCAGCCAAACTGAGCAATGGGGGGGAGAAGGGCCTTGGTCATGGAGGTGACAAAGAACCTGATGGTCACTCTGACAGAGCTCTATAGTTCCTCTGTGGACATGGGAGAACCTTCCAGAAGGACAACCATCTCTGCAGCACTCCACCGAATCAGACCTTTATGGTAGAGTGGCCAGATGGAAGCCACTCCTCAGTAAAAGGCACATGACAGCCTGCTTGGAGTTTGCCAAAAGGCACTTAAAGCCTCTCAGACCATGAGAAGCAAGATTATCTGGTCTAATGAAACCAAGATTGAACTCTTTGGCCTGAATGCCAAGTGTCACGTCTGGAGGAAACCTGCCACAATCCCTACGGTGAAGCATTGTGGTGGCAGCATCATGCTGTGGGGATGTTTTTCAGTGGTAGGGACTGGGAGACTAGTCAGGATTGAGGCAAAGATGAACAGAGCAAAGTACAGAGAGATCCTTGATGAAAACCTGCTCCAGAGACTTCAGGACCTCAGACAGGGGCAAAGGTTCACCTTCCAACAGGACAACAACCCTAGGCACACAGCCAAGACAACGCAGGAGTGGCTTCGGGACAAGTCTCTAAATGTCCTTGAGTGTCCCAGCCAGAGCCCGGACTTGAACACAATCTAATATTTCTGGATAGACCTGAAAATAGCTGTGCAGCAACGCTCCCTATCCAACTTGACAGAGCTTGAGAGAATCTACAGAGAAGAATGGGAGAAAATCATACCCAAGAAGACTTGGGGCTGTAATCGCTGCCAAAGGTGCTTCAGCAAAGTACTGAGTAAAGGGTCTGTATACTTACGTAAATGTAATATTTCAGTTATTTTATTTTTTTAAAGAATTTGCATAAATAAAAACAACTGTTTTTGCTATGTCATTATGGAGTATTCTGTGTAGATTGAGGGGAAAAAACAATTTAATCAATTTTTGAATAACGCTGTAAAGTATTATTATATTTTTTAAAGTCAAGGGGTCTGAATACTTTTCCAGAATGCACTGTATGTGGTAGTGGAGTAGGGGCCTGAGGGCACACACCTAGCGTGTAATGAAATCTGTTATCAATGTATTGTAATGTTTTTAAAATTGTATAACTGCCTTAATTTTGCCAGAACCCAAGATGAGTAGTTGCTGCCTTGCCAGGTTCAGGAGAGAGAAAGACAACGTCTCTCCGTGCCTGTTGATGTACACCACGACGTCCTGTTGTCGGACCTTACCAACACATACTGGCCCTCCGATATCGAAAAAAAAACACCTGGAAAAACAGCCAGTAGCTACAGGTAATTGATATGCAGTGCCTTTAGCGCTGTCGACCAAACGCCACCTTCCTAGTAGCCCACACAGCACGCCCCATCCCAGTGAGGCTGCGTCTGTCGTGATCGCCCTGCTGGACACTACCAGGCCCATGGGAACCCCCTGCGACAACAGTCACGGGCTTCTCCAAGGAGTTAACGCCCTCAGGCACGACAGGGATACCTTGAGCAACAGAAGGCAATGGCGAGATGTGTCCAGACGCGTAGCTACGTGAACCAATCGCTGGGACTCACCGACTGTATTAGCCGCCAAAACATGAGCATATTGAACTTGTCCAAACCATGCAAGTACAGGATGGGACGCAGCATTTCATTGCTGTTAAGAACTAGGAAATACCGTCTGTACCAACCGCTTCCGAGATGGGAACCACCCGAATAGCCCGCTTCCAAAGAAGAGAGAAATCTCCTTTCAAAACAGGCGCTAGGACACACCCACTGTCAGACCTCCCATACATTGTCATCTGCAGGGGCGGAACACCCCGAGTACTGGGATAATGTGGTTATTTTGTCATGTCCTCTCACACCAGCCACTCCCGACAACCTTGTGTTCAACTGTGGGGAAGAGACCGATTTATGCTCACATATGGGTGATACCATACTTCGATACCCTTGGACACCATAGGCCCTTGGGTAGAAGCACTTACCATCAATACAACTACCAATACAAATTTAGTCGGGTGGCCACTCCTGGCTAACGTCTTTGTCCCGAAGCAAGAACCAATTAGCCTGGAACCAGCCTGCTAGGCCCATCTGCTAGGCCCATCTCCCGGCTAGCCGTAGAGGTCCATCAGCCACTCCTTGGGCTTCAATACCTATTTGCCAACTGGCCCGGACACCTGCCGACCCATCACGACTGGACCACTGACATGATTCGCCCGAGGGGTTCTATCTCAACTGGTTCCGCCGTCGCAACGTCCCCCCATATGCCCAGCTGCTAGCATGCTAGCCGCGGCCCGCTAGCTGTCTAGAGCACATTGAACTGTTAGTTAAAGAGGCCCATCGGACAAATTCTTTGGCCAGTATACCTATTTTGCCAATTGGCCTGGTTTACCACACGGAGCCTTGCTCTCCGTATGTCGACGGAACAACATGAGGGGGCCAAAACAGACTTTCTCCCGTCAAGACGTCCCTCCAAGGCCCTTCTGCTAGCTATTAGCCCCGGCCTGCTAGCTGCCTGAAGCCACACACTGGACTCCTATGACCATTTGGCTACGCATGCCTCTCGATAACATCAATATGCCTTGTCCATTGCAGTTTTGGTTAGTAATTATTGCCTTATTTCACTGTAGAGCCTCTAGCCCTGCTCAAAACGCCTTAGTTAACACTTTAGTCCCACCTCCCACACATGCGGAGACATCACCTGGTTTAAACGATATTTCTAGAGACAATATCTCTTTCATCGTCACTCTATGCACAGGTTTACCCTCACTGTATTCACGTCCTACCATACCTTTGTCTGTACATTTCACCTTGAATCTATTTTACTGTACCCAGAAATCTGCTCCTTTCACTATCTGGTCCGAAAATACTAGACAACCAGTCCTTTTAGCCTTTAGCCATAACCTTATCCTACTCCTCCTCTGTTCCTCTGGTGATGTGGAGGTTAATCCAGGCCCTGCAGTTCCTAGCCCCACTCCCACTCCCCAGGCGCTACCATTTGTTGACCTCTGTAACCGTAAAAGCCTTGGTTTCATGCTTGTTAACATTATAAGCCTCCTCCCTAAATTTGTTTTATTCACTGCCCTAGCACACTCTGCCAATCTGGATGTCCTAGCCGTGTCTGAATCCTGGCTTAGGAAGTCCACCAAAAACCCTGAAAATTCCATCCCTAACTATAACATTTTCCGACAAGATAGAACTGCCAAAAAGGGCGGTGTTGCAATCTACTGCAGAGTTCTGTCTTACTATCCAGGTCTGTACCCAAACAATTCGAGCATCTACTCTTAAAAATCCACCTTTCCAGAAAAAAGTCTCTCACCGTTGCCGCTTGCTATAGACCACCCTCTGCCCCCAGCTGTGAACTGATCGCCCCCCATCTATCTTCAGAGCTCGTGCTGCTAGGTGACCTAAACTGGGACATGGTTAACTCCCCGGCCACCCTACAATCTAAGCTTTAGGCCCTCAATCTCACACAAATGATCAATGAACCCACCAGGTACAACCCCAAATCAGTAAACACAGGCACCCTCATAGATATCATCCTAACCAACTTGCCATCTAAATACACCTCTGCTGTTTTCAACCAAGATCTCAGCGATCACTGCCTCATTGCCTGCATCCGTAATGGGTCTGCGGAAATGACCACCCCTGATCACTGTCAAACGCTCCCTAAAACACTTCAGCGAGCAGGCCTTTCTAATCGACTTGGCCCGGGTATCCTGGAAGGATATTTACCTCATCCCGTCAGTACAGGATGCCTGGTCATTCTTCAAGAGTGCCTTCCTCACCATCTTAAATAAGCATGCCCCTTTCAAAAAATTTAGAACCAGGAACAGATATAGCCCTTGGTTCACTCCAGACATGACTGCCCTTGACCAGCACAAAAACAACCTGTGGTGTTCTGCATTAGCATCGAATAGCCCACGCGATATGCAACTTTTCAGGGAAGTCAGGAACCAATAACCAGGCAGTTAGGAAAGCTAAGGCTAGGTTTTTCAAGTAGAAATTTGCATCCTGTAGCACAAACTCAAAAAGGTTTTGGAACACTGTAAAGTCCATGGAGAATAAGAGCACCTTCTCCCAGCTGCCCACTGCATTGAGGCTAGGAAATACTGTCACCACCGACAAATGCACTATAATTGAGAACTTCAATAAGCATTTTTCTATGGCTGACCATGCTTTCCACTTGGCTACCCCTACCCCGGTCAACAGCCCAGCACTCCCCACAGCATCTCGCCCAAGCCTCCCCCATTTATCCTTCACCCAAATCCAGATAGCTGATGTTCTGAAAGAGCTGCAAAATCTGGACCCCTACAAATCAGCCGGGCTAGACAATCTGGACCCTCTCTTTCTAAAATTATCTGCCGAAATTGTTGCAACCCCTATTACTAGCCTGTTCAACCTCTCTTTCGTATCGTCTGAGATTCCCAAAGATTGAAAGCTACTGCGGTCATCCCCCTCTTCAAAGGGGTGACACTCTAGACCCAAACTGCTACAGACCTATATCTATCCTACCCTGCCTTTCAAAGGTCTTCGAAAGCCAAGTTAACAAACAGATTACCGACCATTTCGAATCCCACCGTACCTTCTCCGCTATGCAATCTGGTTTCAGAGCTGGTCATGGGTGCACCTCAGCCACACTCAAGGTCCTAAACGATATCATAACCGCTATCGATAAGAGACATTACTGTGCAGCCGTCTTCATTGACCTGGCCAAGGCTTTTGACTCTGTCAATCACAACATTCTTATTGGCAGACTCAACAGCCTTGGTTTCTCAAATGATTGCCTCGCCTGGTTCACCAACTACTTCTCTGATAGAGTTCAGTGTGTCAAATTGGAGGGCCTGTTGTCCGGACCTCTGGCAGTCTCTATGGGGGTGGGTTCAATTCTCGGGCCGACTCTCTTCTCTGTATACATCAATGATGTCGCTCTTGCTGCCGGTGATTCTCTGATCCACCGCTACGCAGACGACACCATTCTGTATACTTCTGGCCCTTCTTTGGACACTGTATTAACTAACCTCCAGATGAGCTTCGTTGCCATGCAACTCTCCTTCCATGGCCTCCAACTGCTCTTAAATGCAAGTAAAACTAAATGCATGCATTTCAACCGATCACTGCCCGCACCTGCCCGCCCGTCCAGCATCACTACTCTGGACGGTTCTGACTTAGAATATGTGGACAACTACAAATTACCTCGCCACCATGGCCTATTTGTTGCCCTACCTCCCTTATCTTACCTCATTTGGACTCACTGTATATAGACTTATTTTTTCATTTCATTTTTCTACTGTATTATTGGCTGTATGTCTGTGTTTTCCATGTGTAACTCTTTGTTGTTGTACGTATCAAACTGCTGTGCTTTATCTTGGCCAGGTCGCAGTTGTAAATGAGAACTTGTTCTCAACTAGCCTACCTGGTTAAATAAAGGTAAAATATAATAAATAAAAAATGGGACCATTGACAGACCAAAAACTTGGCCCTGTTTGTCATTCTCAGTGGTGCATGTCATCAAAGCCCCACATATGACAAAGATTGGGGATATCATACCCGAGACTCCTAGTAATAAACCTGAGTTGGATGTGCGTTAACATGCATTTTCCCTGCAGGAAGGTCGTATTGCCAACATTACTTGAATGCAGCAAGAAAGCACTGCTACTTCCTGCTTTCGCGTCCCCTCGGAACGGGACTGCATGAACTCCATAGCTGAGCCAAACACTCCTTCTGCAAAATTGTCTCACCTAAATATCATTCACCACTCAGGTAGGCTATTTGTGACAAAGTCAACCAGAGGGGACACTGGTCCACCGGAACCAGCCATGCTTTATTTGGGAGTGAAGGACTAAGATTAGCCTCTCTGTCAGCCTCCAAGACCAGGTGGCTAACTAGCTTCCCATACCGGCATGCAAGCTAGCTTCCCATACCGGCATGCGCCCCTTCTAAAACAGTTCCACATTCATGCAACTTGGTTGAATGTGAGTTATTCCAGATAAAAAAATGGAAAAAGAGTCAAGCGACGCTTTACCGCAGTCATCACAGGTGGTAAAACCTTCCCCAACCTGGGCTAACTCCATTGCGAAGGAGAGGAGAGCCATACCGTCGTGCCGCTGCTCTGCAGCCCAGCACAATATCCGTGGCAGAGACATGAGGTTGCTGGAGCTAGCTCATCCATCTCTTTCTCCGAAAACCCCCCCAAAACCAGTCAAGAGACACCACATCCTTTCCAGAATGCGGTTTCCGAACACCTTCGGGGAAGCAGAGAACTGGAATGCCCATAAGGGAATTGAACCCCAGTCCCCCCGCATGACAGGCGCGGAACAACTCCGTAACAGTTTTTTTCAAAGAAAGGGTGTCTCCAACACAGGAGGTTGGTGGCACCTTAATTGGGGAGGACGGGCTCATAGTAATGGCTGGAACGCAATTAATGGAATGGTTTTGAACTCAAACACTGGTTTCAATGTGCTTGATACCATTCCATTCACTCCATTCCAGCCATTTTTTATGAGCTGTCCTCCCCTCAGCAGCCTCCTGTGTTCCTCCAGTAACCCCAATTTCCCTAAGAAGTCAGTATACAAGAGAGTCTGAACTCAGCCGGTGACACCGGTCACAGGAACTGTTCCGAGCCAAAACAGCCTGAGCGTTTATCCAACCCAGGCAAACAGGATAGCACTTGTGAGTATATTTTCATTGTGAAACCACATGCACTAGGGCTGTCAAGATCACTTTGAGTCAAAATGCAAGCTGAGTCTAATTTGTTGAATTACTTGTGAGCCACAGCTGAGCATAATAATTAGATTGTCTTTTACTGGACTGATGGCCTGCATCTGATGGTCAGTCTGAGGGGAGGGAGCAGCGGTGAGCCTGCCTCTCACCCGGCTCATCATCCCTCCTCTCTCCCTCCTTCCACTGAGAAAAGGGGACATAGTCTTCCAGCTGATGGCAAAAGTCGCACTGCATTATTTCTGCCTCATGCACCAATTGAGGTTGTTACTCCTATGAACAGAGAAAGTGGAATATTCCTTGATGTAAAAAAAAAACTCAAGCTGCTAATAACAACACAAGAACGGCTCATAATGATGGCTGGAACGGAGCAAATGGAATGGCATCAAACACCTGGAAACCATGTGTTTGATGTATTTGATATCATTCCACTGATTCAGCTCCAGTCATTACCACGAGCCCGTTCTCTCTAATTAAGGTGCCACCAACCTCCTGTGATAGGGAGAACGTGCATTTTATGGATTATCAAAGTGTTGACAGTGCTGAATAACATCTTAAACATAAAAACAACAGCTCTTTGCTGTATTCGTTGACTCTCTCTCTAGTCATGGTTTTAAAAGTTTTAAAATCTCACACTATTAATTTTCATGTGTGATCAAGGCTTCTTTTTACAGTCTATGGCGCGAGGAAACTGTGCAGACACAGTGATCTGAGCTATCTGATTGGCCAGCAGTAGGCCTATAAGTGCACTTGATTTGTTCTCTGGGCTTGCCGGGTAGGTGGACACATGAAATGGTTCAAAATAGGAACAATTTGCCTTCCTGGTGCTAGAGCTGCTGAATCAAGTGCACCTACCGCCAATAGCGGTGAAACAAATACAACAAATATATATTTTTTTTTTACAGAAATGTTTGGTGATTGAATAGGAATGCCTTGGAGATCAAAGAGTCAATCGCGATCGACCCAGTTGTGACCACTGCCCTAGGGCATGGTCGGCGGTTAAAATCCGGCCTGTTAGCCTTTTTAACTTAATCTTACCACAGGCCATCTTACACAAGCAAGGAAGCACTGGCTACACAAGCAGAGCAGAAGTGGTAGGCTTTTAACAAACACAAAACCCGATACCAAGACCCAAAATCTAGGGGGACGAGTACTCTCTCCCCACTAACAGACACCTAAATTGGAGCAAAATCCAGTAGTCTGTGTGTGCTTGTAAATTGTGTAACAAGTTCTCCATTAGGCGAGCTGTAGAGCGAAGAATTTGGTGTTATAGCCAGATAGGTGGGCGGGCTCTGCATTCATTTGCCCATTGGGCGTGTTTTTAGTTTTCTTCAGGTGAATGTGATTAGTCATTGACTACCCACAGTATGTTATACTGAGTGACCGACTGAAAGGGAACCCACAGACACTACCCACTGGGTAAAAACGGGTTGAATCAACATTGTTTCCATGTAATTTAAAACACAAAAATCTATGTGATGATGTAGAATCAACGTAGAAAACAAATTAGATTCGTAAAAACTCATCAACGTAAGGGCAATTCGTTTTTTTTCTCCACCCAACTTTTAACCTAAATCCATTGACATGGTGATTTATTTAGTTGATTTCACGTTGATTTCAAGTTAACAACTCAACCAAATGTAAATCAAAACTAAACGTTGAACTGAAGTCTGTGCCCAGTGGGTCGGCCCTGTTTGACACCCTTGCATTAAGGGTATTCTTGTCCATATTACAGTATGTTAAAGAGACGCTCCATTCGTTTTGTAGAATTTCAGCCAGTAGCGCTCACAAGTTAAAACGGGTCCCTGAAAATTGTGCACAACATCATAACGTCATTGCTCTCTAGCCTCTGTAGCATGTGCACAAAGAGAATGAAAAAACTCTATGGTGTGCATGTTGGGCTCACCCCGCACCCCGCAACCTGGCCAGGTCGCAGTTGTAAATGAGAATTTGTCTGGGTAAATAAAGGTGAAAAAAACCCAAAAGAAAACTCATTGGACAATACTGTGCCAACCTGATCCAAACCTTCCATTTTAATCTTGCAAACTCATTGGACATCATTCCACCTGCCAATTAACATTGTCCATCATGTTTGGTTGTTATCCCGTTGTAGCGCATGCTCTCAGCAGACTAGTATGTCAAACCAGCAAGTGAATGTGATAATGTTGGCAAATTTTCTACAATGGAAAATGTATACTTACAGTATATGTTTGCATCAAATGTCCAACTCTTTGAAAGTCACGTATTGATTATATCATGTGCCTACGTGATGAATGACGATCGCTGGCAATCAACAGCTGCAGTGTTGCCCACATTGGATTATCCCATATTTTGGAATACATGTGTAAAAGTTTATAAAGACAAAAGGTGAACACATGGAATTATTTCATTTGGATGGATAGTTGACACAAAATAAAGATAGGTGTCACGTCCAGGCCTGAGAAGACAGGCTGGAGTGTTTAGTTTTGGTTTTGGTGTAGGGTTTTTCTGTTCTAGGTTATCTGTTTCTATGTTGGGGTAATGGTTCCCAATTAGAGGCAGCTGTGTGTCGTTGTCTCTAATTGGGAACCATATATGTTTGTAGTTTTCACTTGGGGTTTGTGGGTTATTGTTTGAGCATAGCTTGTTTTAGGTTTAGTTGTGGTCAGCTTC
Organism: Brachymystax lenok tsinlingensis; assembly: GCA_030435695.1. Classification (NCBI taxonomy): domain Eukaryota; kingdom Metazoa; phylum Chordata; class Actinopteri; order Salmoniformes; family Salmonidae; genus Brachymystax; species Brachymystax lenok. Next base: position 44,287,337 of record CM059819.1, read on the forward strand.
ACGATTTTCGTTTATATTTTTGTTGTTTTGTCCCAGTTACGTGGAGAAATAAAAATGTATACTGGAAGCATCGCTGCGTCTTGGTCTGTCATTTCCGAAGATCGTGACAATAGGCCAATATTTCCTAATCTTAAAAGTGGGTTTGCAGTATACATTTCTCAAGTGCATCAAAGTTGAGTGTTGTGTCACGATTCACGTTAAAATAAAGGTTAAATAAAATAAAATAAAAAAATCACGGATGGGATAAATGGATGGATGCGAACAAAATACACTAGAAAGGTTTGATCATTGTGACTCACCACATGTATTCGGTCTTATGTAGCAAAATTTGAAATTGTGTTTTTTACATTAGATAAAAGTAGAGACTCAGAGCTACAAAATGGTATATCATACACTGCATTTGAGGAACAATGGGAAAGAAATTCTGCTTTGAAAGTTGAACAACTTGTAAACTCACTTTTGATAAAATCGCCTTTGAATGTTTTGCTATCTAGTGAAGAGCACTTCTTTGTCAACACCCATTCAGCATCATTTACACCCTCACCCTAAGCTTTAGCCCCACCCATCTCATTTCGCTCTCAAAGTGCACACTTGATGCTCTGGCTGATGATTTGTTTACCTCTGGATAGCATGAAAACAGCCTAACCAGCTCTGCTGGCAACACCGGCCATATTCAACAGGTGTTGTACACACGTTACGTGACATTAGCTAACGAGTCAGTCAGTCAATGTTAGCAAGTTAAACAATGAACAGTGCCAACAGTGTTGAACCATGTTCAATGTTAGCTAGCTAACATTAGGCTCTAACTAGAACAGCACACGGCTCTGGGAAACAAATAAAATATAATCTCTTTAGCTTTCATACTCTAATTCTACTGATTTCAAAACATGATCCTCTAGAAAGTGGAGAGCCACACTTATGCAGCTCCACTACACAACACTTTTTTTTTTAAGCCATGTTCGACAGAATTATCAACACAGACTGACGAGCTTCTATGGCAGACCAATCTGACCTCCTCTCTCGGCATGTCTTGCCCACTCATTATCTCAGCCAATCATGGCTAGTGGGAAGGTTGCTCACTTTTCTGTGGCCTAACCAACATGTATTCGTATTTACAGATGGCATACAAGTTTGTTATTAACTTGGCACAATTATCTTCTAATGTATTTGTGTGGCTACAATGCCATCTTTAGCACACAACATTTTCTGGTTTGCAGAGAAATGCATTGAAAGAGATACAGTACCAGACAAAGGTTTGGACACACCTACTCATTCCAGGGTTTTAATTTTATTTTTACTATTTTCTACATTGTAGAATAATAGTGAAGACATCAAAACTATGAAATAACACATATGGAATCATGTGGTAACCAAAAAAGTGTTAAACAAATCAAAACATATTTCATATTTGAGATTCTTCAAAGTAGCCACCCTTTGCCTTGACGACAGCTTTGCACACTCTTGGCATTCTCTCAACCAGTTTCATGAGGTAGTCACCTGGAATGCATTTCAATTAATAGGTGTGCCTTGTTAAAAGTTAATTTGTGGAATTGTTTTCGTTCTATTTTTTTAAATGCATGGTTGGTTAAGGGCTCGTAAGTAAGCATTTCACTGTAAGGTGAATGTGACAAATAAATGTTGATTTGATTTGATTGGAAAAGTTGCATTGTGGTCTGATTGTGTTCAGACCATAAGAGGTGGTCAGGGACACATTGTGTGTGGATTTTCTCTCAGTCTGGACACAATCAGGCTCCGAAAGCGCCCCACTGCTCCCTAAGTAGTTTTAATACGTTTGAGCCAATAAGTTGTGTTGTGACAAGGTAGGGGTGGTATACAGAAGCTAGCCCTATTTGGTAAAAGACCACGTCCATATTATGGCAAGAACAGCTCAAATAAGCAAAGAGAAATGACAGTCCATCATTACTTTAAGACATGAAGGTCAGTCAATGCGGAAAATGTCAAGAACTTTGAGTTTCTTCAAATGCAGTCACAAAAACCATCAAGCGCTATGATGAAACTGGCTCTCATGAGGACCGCCACAGGAAAGGAAGACCAAGAGTTACCTCTGCTGCAAAGGATACATTCAGTAGAGTTAACTGCACCTCAGATTGCAACCCAAATAAATGCTTCAGAGTTCAAGTAACGGACACATCTCAACATCAACTGTTCAGAGGAAACTGCGTGAATCAGGCCCTCATGGTCGAATTACTGCAAAGAAACCACTACTAAAGGACACCAATAAGAAAAATACACTTGCTTGGGCCAAGAAACACAAGCATTAGACCAGTGGAAATCTGTCCTTTGGTCTGATGAGTCCAAATTTGAGGTTTTTGGCTCCAGAGTAGGTGAACGGATGATCTCTGCATGTTTGGTTCCCACTGTGAAGCATGGAGGAGGTGTGGGGGTGCTTTGCTGGTGACACTGTCAGTGATTTATTTTTAATTCAAGGCACAGTTTAACCAGCATGGCTACCGCAGCATTCTGCAGCGATACGCCATCTCATCTGGTTTAGTGGGACTATAATTTGCTTTTCAACAAGACAACGACCCAAACACCCCCATGCTGCGTAAGGGCTATTTGACCAAGAAGGAGAGTGATGGAGTGCTGCATCAGATGACCTGGCCTCCACAATCACCCGACCTCAACCCAAGTGAGATGGTGTGGGATGGGTTGGACCGCAGAGTGAAGGAAAAGCAGCCAACAAGTGCTCAGCATACATTACTGTTGAAAAGTTTGGGGTCACTTAAAAATGTCCTTTTTAAAGAAAAGCTGAAAACGGTACTGAATAAAGAAGCAATAAAACTGGCCTTCTTTAGACTAGTTGAGTATCTGGAGCATCAGCATTTGTGGGTTCGATTACAGGCTCAAAATGGCCAGAAACAAAGAACTTTCTTCTGAAACTCGTCAGTCTATTTTTGTTCTGAGAAATGAAGGCTATTCCAGCGAGAAATTGCCAAGAAACTGAAGATCTCGTACAACGCTGTGTAATACCCCCTTCACAGAACAGCGCAAAATTGCTCTAATCAGAATAGAAAGAGGAGTGGGAGGCCCTGGTGCACAACTGAGCAAGAGGACAAGTACATTACAGTGTCTAGTTTGAGAAACAGACGCCTCACAAGTCCTCAACTGGCAGCTTCATTAAATAGTACAAGCAAAACACCCGTCTCAACGTCAACAGTGAAGAGGCGACTCCAGAATGGTGGCCTCCTTCCCATGTGTTTTATTTCATAGTTTTTATTTCTTCACTATTATTCTACAATGTAGAAAATAGTAAAAATAAAGAAAAACCCTGAAATGAGTAGGTGTCCAAACTTTTGACTGGTACTGTAAATTTAACTACTACCGAGGTCTTATAGATCTAATTTCAGATATTTTCTAACTTACGCATGGATTTGATAGACGTATTCAATGTATTTTCACTGTTATCAAAATAACTAATGGTAAGCGCATGCAGCAATTCATAAGCGCATGCAGCCATTCATCCCATCTTGCTTCCCATCATCCCATCAATACATTACAGGGAACAAGCACGTAGATCTCATGCATTAAATGATGGTAGGTTAGAATGTAAGGATTCTGTGGGTTTTTCCACTGGGAGAGCACTGTAGATCGTTTATTATGCATGTATGAGCTAAACATTGACACAGTCCAAAACGGGAGGTTTAAAAAATCACGAGGTAATTTTGAACACTCCAGAATGTCTCTTTAATGTACGTTCCCTGCAACATAGAGATAAGCCTATGTTGTTAACATTGTTCACATGCGAACTTGCACCCTAACTCTAAACTATTACTTAAGACAATAGTCACAATAGATATCTAAAATATACTTTTTTTCACATTCAACCATTCCCCTCCTTACCTTTAGTGATAATAGCTGTGTTCATAATAGTTCCTGCAGCACTGGCAGTCACTCCTGGGTCGCAGTCTGATAGCAGCTTCACCAGGACTGGGAGAACTCCCTCCTCACACACCTTGTGTTTCCCTTCTGATGGAACACTAACAGGGCAAACAGGGGTCTTCAAATGGAATCACAACTTAGTTCAAAGCAATCTTTTTCCACTTACATTTAATTGATTTTAATTTTGCCTGCACATATTACTAGAGTGCATGTTTTCTACATGACACCCATCATTCATGAATATCGAAAGCCTCAAAATTCAAAATATTTAGATTTAAAAAAAATCTTCTTTCCTGTCAGTAAGTAGAGCATGGCTGCGTACCAAATGGCACCTAATTCCCTAATAAGGCATTACTTTGACCTGGGCCAATAGAGCTCTGGTCAAAAGTAGTGCAGTATGTAGGGAATAGCGTGCCATTTGGAACATACCCATGTTTGTGTTTCTGCTCACCTGATGCCCACCATGGCGGAGGCTGCGGCCCGGCGGATGTCAGGGGAGGGGTGAGAGAGCTGGTTTCGCAGCATGGGAACTCCGTCACTGGCCAGGGCCGGCATGGCATCCACCCTCACACAGTAGCTGAGAGTGGCCAGGATCAGGGCCCGGATCTCCTCCTGCTCAACAGGCAGCTTCATCACCAGCCGGGGAACCAGGCCCAAAGTCACCATACACACTGCACCTGCCCAGGAGACAGGAGGTCATATGGTCACAAGGCCCTAAAACATGTCCATCATCTAAGGATTTGGAGTCATACCAGTCTCTTTCATTGAATAACTTGTTTCGTTAATAATTGTTACATTTAGAAGATCTTATGATAAGATCAAAACGTCGGAAAAAATAGTAATTCAATTGTTGCCAGCCGCACAGTTACAGTCACCAACGCTCTGGATAATATGAAAACAGCCTAACCAGCTCTGCTAGGGCACGTCAAATGGTCAGAGTGAGGGGTTCTCTCATTTGTGTCTGGAAGTAGCTAGCAAGTTAGCCAGTTAGCTTGGGTGCTTGACTGCAGTTGTGAGTTCAGAACGCTCGGATCAACCCTACTCCTCGGCCAGAGCGTCCAGTGAGCAAAACGCTCTGAAATTACAAAATGACAATCTGACAATGCTCTGAATTTACGAACACCCAGAGCGCACTCTGGCACTCCAGATTGAATTTACGAACGCACCCTTAATAACACACCCGAAGTCATAAAATGTCTAGCTAGTAATGTGTTGTGCTAACAAGCTAGCAAGAACATCAACTTCCGGTAGACAGGTGAAAGAACTGAAAGAATACCGTTCGTTTACAGCATACTAAAATGAACTAATAGTATATAGTATATACTCATTTAGTATGTAGTATACAGTTTCTTAGTATGGGTGTTCGGAACACAGCTATAGTGTTTTAATAGTGTCTAAATCAAAATACATTCAAATGTCATGTGTAATGAGTCCTTCAGCTTGCCTGGAGTGTCACTGTAATTGGGGCAGCTGAAAACCAAAGCCTAGGCATACGTACCTGCAGGAAACTCAGCCACCATCTTCAGTGCACGATGCATGTTTTTACGACAGGCATCAACTGGCTCGTCTAGAAGATCAGACAGTGGAGCCACCACATCCCACGTGAGGAAGGCTTCTCTAGGGACATACACATGTCACTCACACCAATCGCCACCTAACCCAAGATTCCCTCCACTCATTTGCAAGTCCACAATATAGTTGTGTCTACTATTTATGGGTGTGAAATAAGTACCCCAAAAATGTTTTACTAAGGATTGTTTCCTCATCCGGATAACTTGCCATACAGAAGATGACTATTGCAGAGATGCTGGATATAATGACGAGATGCTTGTGTCGCCGCCCTAACAATGGGATTCGTTGTCCACAGAGTGGAACAGCTGGCTGTCAAGCACCTGGCTATTCCTCTCTTGGGATTGATGGATACATCTCGTTATTTGAATACTTTTTTTGAATATTCGATGAGAGGTGGTGATGTCATCTGCCTGTATTCAATGGAGAGTGAGATGCTATGCTAACCTAATGAATATGCATAGACATTTCAAATTTCAACAGGGACAACTCAAAACTAGTGTTTTTTTCTCAAAGTGGCTGGGATGTCAGGTGAATCACACTTATATCAGTACACTCTTAACAACCTAAGCATTACAAAACTTCTATTATATAAAAAAAAACTAATGTATCAATAAAGCAATACATTTTTATCTTGACTAAATTTGACACTCTCTCATTGCCCCCATACAAAACTCTTCACTAGCTTAATAATGAATGATCTGCTTAACATGGACAGATTTTGGGTGGAGTAAACGACCTCGCTTCGCCTCTTCCTCTTTGGCTGTGGTCATTGACATTGTTGGTAAACCATATTGTACTAGGCTGCCACCTACTGTCTGCAGTAACCATAGCATTGACCACTGGGTGGACCAAATTATCCCTGGGAATTGGATTGCTCACCTCCCCACATTATGGGCAGCTAGTAGGTAAAGGACTTCTGTAGTTTTGATTCTCACTGAGCTGTCTCCGTCTTGCAGCAGGACCTTCAGCCTTTCCAAACAGCCTGAAACAAATTCACAGAGGATATCTAGTTTTGGAAACATTTACTTCCCGCTGGTTAAGAGAAAGCTTTGTGAAGAATGTAGCCCAAATTAACAGGCACACTTCTAGCTTCTATATGTTGTGCGTGGATACGAACTGAGTCCACGACAAGGCTATTCGTTCAGGCGGTCAGCTTCTAAGGTAAATAATACAGAGCACTAGAACTGTGTTATTCGGAGTGTAGGCTAGTAGGCCTAGCTATCTCGGGCACAGAACGGGGAGATCCAGCGTCCATGCAGTGAGATACCAGCCAACTAAGTTATCAATGAGCAACCGTGGGAACATAACAATAGTGAACAGTCCTGCGTTGTCTAGCTAATAACAAGTGTGTATAGCTGCCTTATGCAAATGATTCAACACTTGAGCATACATGACTGGATGGCCAGAACTACAACATCCTAACAATGACACCAGGTTAATCTGCACAGGTGAATGTATTATCTCCCAAAACCATTACAATGCAAGATTTGTGCCTCGTGAAACAGGTGCAGTAATTAAAACATTTGATTCCACTATTGTTTTGTTTAAGAAACCAAGGATTTTATACAAATGCAATAATGGAATATGCATCTTACCTTTGTGAATAGCCTCATATGCCCTTTTGGGGTCATGAACCAGGTCGCAGAGGGCTGCAAGAGCTCTCTGTCGTATGCACAGCTGTGGATCTTGCAGTTCCAGAGAGAGCCGCGGAAGGGCTCGGTTGCCGAATGCAACAGGTGCTTGAGTCGGGTCAATATGCGGGGGCAATAGATCCGAAATCCTCGTGCTAGCCATACTCTAACAAAATAAGAATTGTTCTTATTAAACAACTGTTGGTTATAGCTAACCTTATTTCGCTATATTGTAACAATAAGCTGCCTGTCACTAGTTGTTTGCCGGCGAGCAGAACAGTTTTCCAGCTACTCTGCGCCACTGATGCTCACTCCACCAATCGTTGCTTAGTAACTAGCTATCTGTACACAATACACACACCGTTCCCCCCTTTTCTTTTTTTTCTCTTTTTTCCCCAGGGTATATATTTGTTGTTAGTTATATTTCGCTAGTTGTTTGGGTCAAAAAGAGGTGATTAACATAAACAATACATTACATCACATTCCCCTTTCCTATCCTTCTCAAGCTCGTGCGTTTCTATACGAAAATGACCTTAGGCCTAGACCATTACCTACAATACATCTCTTTCACTGACCCTTATTATCGATTTTTTATTATAACAAAACAAAACAACAAAAATGTGTTTATTGGTTTGATTTATTGTCCTTATTTTAATTGTTATTGACAACAGGGCCTATTTCTAGAACAACCATTAGCCTATCACAAAGAACACTATGCTGCATGTTTTCCCTAACCAATACAGGTGACATAGGCCAGTGGTTCCCAAAATGTGGGGACGCCCACATATATATATTTATAAACTGGGTTGTTCGAGCCCTGAATGCTGATTGGCTGACAGCCATGGTATAGCAGACCGTATACCACGTGTATGACAAAACATTTATTTAGAATGCTCTAATTATGTTGGTAATCAGTTTATAATAGCAATAAGGCACCTCGGAACAGCCCTTAGCCGTTGTATATTGGCCATACACCACGTGTCTTATTGATTAAATGTATACAGTACCAGTCAAAAGTTTGGACACACCTACTCATTCATGGGTTTTTCTTTATTTTTACTATTTTCTACATTGTAGAATAATAGTGAAGACATCAAAACAATGAAATAACACATATGGAATCATGTAGTAATCAAAAAAGGGATAAACAAATCAAAATATATGTTATATTTGTGATTCTTCAAAGTAGCCACCCTTTACCTTGATGACAGCTTTGCACACTCTTGGCATTCTCTCAACCAGCTTCACCTGGAATGCTTTTCCAACAGTCTTGAAGCAGTTTCACATATGCTGAGCACTTGTTGGCTGCTTTTCACAAAAAATGTGTCACTGAAATGTCATATGAATACACATTAGACATGGCAAAATGTATAGAATTGCAGGAAATAAGCTTTAAAACTGAAAGATTCTGTCCACCAACAAGAGGGGCATGAACAGTTTGTGTCACGAACAATGCTTTTGCCCATAAAAATAGACGCTGGAAGTGGGGGCCCGAGTGTAAACCCCTAACAGTTTTTTTCTAACATGACCCAAATATGGCCAACATGTCTATTTTGCATTTATTCAAATGTTGCTTAGATGATGGAAAATTGACACAGGAAGGATGCAATAATTTGACCACAAAGTCAGACGCGTTGTGAAATGAAAATAATTGTACAGAATTGACTAAATGTAGCCTATACCAATAAGGCTATAAGATTATTCTATTTTTTTAGCCATCCTGCTACACCAATTATATTTTACTTATGAAAGGTGCCACTTGTACATATATCGTACTCCTGAAATTGTTTTTAGGCTATCATGTAATATGTAATTTGCAAAACAATTGCGTCTCTTGTGATTGAGAAACAAGAGGTTCACTCACCAAAAGGACACACACACACACACACACACACACACACACACACACACACACACACACACACACACACACACACACACACACACACACACACACACACACACACACACACACACACACACACACACACACACAGAGGGTGGCAGGTAGCCTAGTGGTTAAGAGAGTTGGGCCAGTAATCGAATCGAAGGTTGCTGTTTTGAATCCCTGAGCCAACTAGGTGAAAAATCATTGATGTGCCCATGAGCAAAACACTTAACTCTAATTGCTCCTTTAAGTCGCTCTGGATAAGAGCGTCTGCTAAATGACAAAAATGTACCACACACACAGTGTTTTAGTACTGAACTGCTGTGTTCTGTGATGCAACGGCGCATACAGGAAGTCAACATGACAGGGAACTTGAGGTGTTTGCGTCATTTGTAGATAGATACCACAAGCAGGGCGTCGTGTTGAACAGAGATAAAAGTGGAGAGGAGTAGGGGCAACTGAGAGCTGGTACACCATGGAGGAGGACATCAGGAAGAAAGGAATGCTCTACTTACAGCAACAGAGGTTTGGCAAGGTAAGATCTGCCACAGCTCCTTTGTGGCACTCTCCTCAGAGTCTCCGTGTGGCCTGAACACACTATATTAATATGTGTTGCTTACTCACAACACATAAACTCAATGGCTTATGCCTTCTCGATCTTATGAGTCACCCAACAATCTAATAAGTGGTATTCATGTAAGAAACAGCTGCTAATTTCTTGAAATCTAGTTGTTTCAAGTAATCCTTATTTAGTAACTGGTTCAACAGCCTTTTTTTTTACCTGAACAAAAAAATGTGTTGGCCCAAAAATGCAGCCTACTTAAAATTATGTGTTTGCTCAAATTGTCTCATATATTCATTAAACTACAAATTATTATTTGTGTGTCTAACTTAAAAAAAAAGCTGTGGAATTAGCTATACAAACACACAGTGTTTTTAACATTAAAACAGTAATATGCCCCACCAACATTAGACAACTATACAGAAAACCCCAAAATTGCTGAAATAAGTAAATCTAAACAATGATGAGAGAATAGTCAGATTAACTGATAATTGACAGACATGGTGGCATAGCAGGAAGACCTAAATGCCATGTGAGTTCAAATCCCAGGTTAGGACATGTTGAATAATATAATTACTACATAAATGAGCATGCATAATGTAATCATGTATGTCAACGTGTGTACAATATGAAAGTTAAAAGCACTGTTTGTGTGTGTGTTAAATATTTGCATAGTTCAGTACCAGAGACATATGTAGATTAAGGAGTCTTTGTTAAGTTAAACCAGGGGGAGTAACCCCTTATACTTAAGGTCAATTTCCTGTCAGGCTAGACTTTCCTGATGTGTTTGTATTAGCTCCAGGAGTAGTATTGCGGGTCTCAGACCAGTCTCGAAATTCCCCATAGAGGGTTTTGTTTAATGGTGCAATAGCAGCAGTAGCAGCCAATCTGCAAAACCCATCTCCACTGTGGCAGACTGAATCAATCGCATTTCTTTGTAGTATTGCAAAATATTTAGTTTTTTAAAGGGACTTCACAGAGCAAAGCATCCAAGTTATTCCCCTCAACAGTATTGAGCAATGTTGACAATGGATTCAGAATGATAGATTCACAATATCTTCCTCTTTTCACTTGCTGAACGAGTTGGATACTGTCAAACCTGTTCCAGGCTATAGGAAGTGGAACTAGTAATACGGTTTACAGTAGCCTCATGACATTGAGGCGGCAGGGTAGCCTAGTGGTTAGAGTGTTGGTCTAGTAACTGATCGATTGCTAGTTTAAATCCCCGAGCTTACAAGGTACAAATCTGTCGTTCTGCCCCTGAACAGGCAGTTAACCCATTGTTCCTAGGCCGTCATTGAAAATAAGAATTTGTTCTTAACTGACTTGCCTAGTTAAATAAAGGTTAAATAAATAAATAAATACATGAAACACGCAGAGACATCCCTTAAAATATGAATATTGGCCTTCTGTGCCTCTGTTGCTGTCTGACCCCATGCTTTGTCTACTCCCCTACAGAAATGGAAAAAGGTCTGGTCAATCCTGTACAGGGAGAGTACCTGCTCCATCTCACGCTTGGAGTTCTTTGAATGCAAAGATGGTGCGAGCACCCTGGAGAAATCAGACAAAAACCTCCGCAAGCAGCAGGAGAGCAAGAAGGTGATCAAGCTAAGCGACTGTATCCGTGTGTCAGAGGTGGACATGGAGGGCTCCCCGAAAGACTGTGGCCAGTTCCATGTGGAGACTGCAGACAAACTTTTTGTATTTGCTGCGGAGATGGTCGAGCTGGACGACTGGACACAGAAACTGTGCGAAATTGCATTTCCTGTACGTTCAGTCAGAACCCTTGTTCTGTCAGGTTTGATTCTGCTTAAAAGTAGAGGGGTCTCACATTCTATGATGCTGCATGTCCAGTTCATGTACAGTTCAACATATGGCTGGGGACCTAAATCATAACTGATATACTGTAAACATACATACAGCAATATATGACATTACACTTATGACAATAGATATGACATTACACTTCAAAATATTTTTGAAAAGCAAGCAGATAATTCAGGAACTCAAAACTGTCATGCTATAAAAAAAAAGATATTCGGTCACACACTGGCTTCTGCTTCTGTAGAGTCACTACCATCATGTGATGAAAAACAGTAGCAGGGTTTACCAAACAGTCTCTCCCATATATGCTTCGTATTAGCAAAATACAATTCGGGAGGAAAAAAACAGTGCCAAAGCAGTAGCTAGCCCGCATTATCCATCCTCCAACACTGGTGAAACAGCTGGTACAGGTCTAGTGCTTAGTACACAAGTGGAGACTGCTAAGCACACAAGTGAACACTGTTATTATTACGCACAGGCACAACCAACAATACATACATTCCAAGGCCCTGCAGTCTGTTTTCTTCTTCCAAAATGTGGAAATGTTGACGTTCACAGTATGTTTATGATGGTATATTTGACCAATGCAGATGAACTGGGGTGAGAAAGGAGGGATGAAACGTAAAAGTATTCAGCGATCGAAGGCAGATGCTGCAGAAATGGGGATGGAGGACAACTCTCTGTACAGCAGAAGAGACAGTGGTAAGTCTTGCTATTTACCCCATGAAGGAAAACACATTTTTACATAGCAAGACACATACACCCGTGCATGCATGATTGCACGCACGCACACACGCACACACACACACACACACACACACACACACACACACACACACACACACACACACACACACACACACACACACACACACACACACACACACACACACACACACACACAGGACATTCTAAGATAACTGCAGAGAAAAGTGTCACTTATACTGTATGTCTACATACTGTAGCACTTGCTGTGGCCCACTGTATTTAATACAGCCCTGAGCTCTTTCAGGTCATGGGACACTGTTCTTTGACCTTCATCTAATGGCTTGTAGTGAGAGGATAAAGGTGCCTGACGTGACTCAACTCAACACCACTCTGATCAGTTACTGGAGTGTATACTGGAATGTATACAGAGCTCAAGTTGAGGAACCTATGGCTTTAAATAAGTAAGTCATATTGGGGTGTATACATAGGAGCATTACAGTAACAGGACTTCAGATTCATATGAATAGAGGAAGTGCTTTTTTATATTTTCCATTTGAGGCAAATGTTTAAAGAAACTTGACTATACAGTATATAAAATAAAATATAAATGTCAATATATAATATAAAACCAAACTACATTTTGTAACATATTTTCTGTGGCCTCTTCAACACAGATACAGTGTACATCTCTGTCTTATTTTGACTGTTTTACATAGTGGAAAATTGTGACATATTTTCCTGTCTTGTGGTTGACGAGTATTGCACCACCAGTGTCCGCATGTTTGCACATTGACCACTTACTTATCAGTCAGAAGTCAGTTACATCCTGTTTTCTGTTCTCTCCATGTCTTAAAAGTGCAATGAGGCAAATACATTACTTTTGACATATACATTTGATTTGTTAAATATCACATCCTTTCAACCAACAACATTTAGGGCATGCTTTTTAAACAAAGACTTAATCTAGCTATGTTTTTCTCACCCTGGATCTTGGATATTCTTGTCTACAACTGTCATTAGTTCCTTATTGATAAAAACTAGAACAAGATGTGTCCTTAGCAGCAACATAGTAATAGCTACAGCACTGTGGCAGTGATTTGGGTTAAGTATACCAGTACGTCTATTTACGTCTATTTCTGCAGTCAATTATTAGTAGATGCAAGTGAGGTAAACCAGAGCCTGCGTTTGAGATCACAAGCTTAACAACTTCTGCATGCAACTTTCAGCTGATAGGCCTGCAGCCAGTGTATCGTTCTAAGGGTAAAACACACTGATTCAGATTGTTTATGGTATTTACTGTAGGATTACAAAAATGTAACAGGATCTCTGTGTGTGATATGAATAGGCATATCTTCACTGAGCTGATTGTAGCCAGATACTGTATGAGCCAAAGGAAGCACAGTTGTCTAATGTGAAAGTAGTGCTTTGGCTTCAAAAATATTTGTTTATATCGGCATTACACAGTATATGTAGTAGTCGTGGCACCTTGAGTTGAAATGTCTGCAGTGACTGTGGAGTCATCCATCCTGAATTCTCTGTTTTTTTATTTCATGTGCCATTTTCAGTCATGCAATCCGATGCCTCTCATAAACGAACAGCAAATGCATGTGGTGCACCAGGCAGAGGAAGCAACTCCTCAACCTCAACCTTCTGAACCAAGCACCTGGGAAGAGAAGAACCGAGAAACCAAAACACTTATCCATAGCATTTTACAGGGCCACGCTTAGTTCAATGTACCTCCAAATAGACCTACAGACAGACTGAAAAGTATCACATGACCTGAAGGCAATGTAGAACGGAACTGAGGAGAAACATTTTTTATAAAAATAAATTCTGGTGAGAAACTGGTTTTGTGGTTTAGGCTCATCCACCAGTGGCAAAGAGGTGGAGCTGAGCTACTGTATAGAGAAGTCAGCGAGTTTATTTTAAGAACAGGGTATTTCTGTCATATAGGGCATGGATGCAACAGGAAGTCAATAGGCCCTTCTCTCTTTTTGTTGGTTGAGGAAGTGCTGAGAGGTTACAAGCCAGTGCATCTTCTCAACGAAACATCCTCTACTCAGTGCAGCAATACGTCTGTGGCTTCCTAAGACACATTTTACAAACATGCTGCTCTGCTCAGCTCTGTTACATAGTCTCTCTCTCAGGTGCTGCTCATAGAGACTACAGTGAAGATCCAGTTCAGTTAAGGGTGCATTCAAACGAGACAAACGTATCTTAAAAGAAATGCAGCATCCAAATGGTTTTCAATGGGAGCAGTGCGTTGGGGGAGGGCCTAGGGTTGTGGTGTGCTGTCAATCAGAGAAGTTGCCAAGATACAGTGGGGCAAAAAAAGTATTTAGTCAGCCACCAATTGTGCAAGTTCTCCAACTTAAAAAGATGAGAGAGGCCTGTAATTTTCATCATAGGTACACTTCAACTATGACAGACAAAATGAGAAAAAGAAATCCAGAAAATCACATTGTAGGATTTTTTATTTATTTATTTGCAAATTATGGTGGAAAATAAGTATTTGGTCAATAACAAAAGTTTATCTCAATACTTTGTTATATACCCTTTGTTGGCAATGACAGAGGTGAAACGTTTTCTGTAAGTCTTCACAAGGTTTTCACACACTGTTGCTGGTATTTTGGCCCATTCCTCCATGCAGATCTCCTCTAGAGCAGTGATGTTTTGGGGCTGTTGCTGGGCAACACAGACTTTCAACTCCCTCCAAAGATTTTCTATGGGGTTGAGATCTGGAGACTGGCTAGGCCACTTCAGGACCTTGAAATGCTTCTTACGGCCACTCCTTCGTTGCCAGGCGGTGTGTTTGGGATCATTGTCATGCTGAAAGACCCAGCCACGTTTCATCTTCAATGCCCTTGCTGATGGAAGGAGGTTTTCACTCAAAATCTAACGATACATGGCCCCATTCATTCTTTCCTTTACACGGATCAGTCGTCCTGGTCCCTTTGCAGAAAAACAGCCCCAAAGCATGATGTTTCCACCCCCATGCTTCACAGTAGGTATGGTGTTCTTTGGATGCAACTCAGCATTCTTTGTCCTCCAAACACGACGAGTTGAGTTTTTACCAAAAAGTTATATTTTGGTTTCATCTGACCATATGACATTCTCCCAATCCTCATCTGGATCATCCAAATGCTCTCTAGCAAACTTCAGACGGGCCTGAACATGTACTGGCTTAAGCAGGGGGACACGTCTGGCACTGCAGGATTTGAGTCCCTGGCGGCGTAGTGTGTTACTGATGGTAGGCTTTGTTACTTTGGTCCCAGCTCTCTGCAGGTCATTCACTAGGTCCCCCGTGTGGTTCTGGGATTTTTGCTCACCGTTCTTGTGATCATTTTGACCCCACGGGTGAAATCTTTGCGTAGAGCCCCAGATCGAGGAAGATTATCAGTGGTCTTGTATGTCTTCCATTTCCTAATAATTGCTCCCACAGTTGATTTCTTCAAACCAAGCTGCTTACCTATTGCAGATTCAGTCTTCCCAACCTGGTGCAGGTCTACAATTTTGTTTCTGGTGTCCTTTGACAGCTCTTTGGTCTTGGCCATAGTGGAGTTTGGAGTGTGACTGTTTGAGGTTGTGGACAGGTGTCTTTTATACTGATAACAAGTTCAAACAGGTGCCATTAATACAGGTAACGAGTGGAGGACAGAGGAGCCTCTTAAAGAAGAAGTTACAGGTCTGTGAGAGCCAGAAATCTTGCTTGTTTGTATGTGACCAAATACTTATTTTCCACCATAATTTGCAAATAAATTCATAAAAATCCTACAATGTGATTTTCTGGATTTTTTCCTCATTTTGTCTGTCATAGTTGAAGTGTACCTATGATGAAAATTACAGGCCTCTCTCATCTTTTTAAGTGAGAGAACTTGCACAATTGGTGGCTGACTATATACTTTTTTGCCCTACTGTATGTCCGTCACAACCAATTAAAAATGTAGAACACCGTTTCTTGCTAATTATTTCTCCCCACCCTACTAAACCGCTGCGTTTGACATGTCCCAGCTAGCAATGAGGAATCGTCCCAGAAGCGGCCCTCTTCCGGGGGGCTGGAACTGATTGAATCGGCCCGGAATCGGGTGTCGGACTCAGCCCGGAATCAAAATGAATGACCGCCCAGAATCGGCCCAAGTACATCGGGCCGTTTCCGAATTCAGCCGACTTTGACGGCATCTTACTAGAATCCCCCCAGAAGCGGCCCGATGCAAATTTAAATAAATGTATACAAAATTACCCGATTTAGTCATTTTAAATATTAATATTATACATTTTATACATACAAATTATACCCATCCACAAAAAAACTTTTTGTGTTGGAGGAAACACCATACACCTGGTGACCGTGTCAGCGTGCAAGCGCCCGGCCCGACACGGGAGTCGCTACAGCGCGATGGGACACAGAAACAATGACAAAATATGGAAAAATAAATAATAAAATGTTAATTATATAAAGCATGTGTAACCATCTGCCAGAGAGTAGCCCCAATCGTCCTAAGCCCCAAGTAATACATTTGGGCCAGATAACTCACACCGGAATCGACCAGAGCTCAATCCCCGCATCCTAGCCATAAGTAATACTCGGACCACATGAGTAATAAGTAATACTCGGGCCCAGACTTAGGCCACATGACGTCTGACTCAGCCGAGTGCCCCGAATCTCAGTCGGGAAATGGCCCAGATCCACTGTGCTAGCTGGGGTGTTTCATTCATTTTGGTTTAAAGGCACCCTAAAGGGAAGGGATAGTGATGGATGTGACAGGTTTTCACAAGTGTCGGTTTTCATCCATTTCATCCATTAGTGTAAGGGTTGCATAACTGGTGGTCAGGCGCAGGAGAGCAAAACTTTGTACTAACCGTAGTTGTTTAATCATAAAACCTAGACGGTACAAAAACATCACGAGAGTACATGGGCTAATTAAACCCGTAACCCACCAGTATAACATGAGCAACAAACACAAAACAGCCTACAATTCCGGACAAGGACATGTGAGAAACAGAGGGTTAAATACATTACATATAATGAATGGAATTGGAACCAGGTGTGTGGGAAGACAAGACAAAACAAATGGAAAATGAAAAATTGATCAATGATGGCTAGAAGACTGACGACGCCGAACGCCGCCCGCCGAACGCCGCCCACCGAACGCCGTCTGAACAAGGAGAGGCACCGACTTCGGTGGAAGTCGTGACAGTACCCCCCCCCCTTGACGCGCAGCTCCAGCGGTGCGCAGACACCGGCCTCAGGGACGACCCGGAGGGTGATCTGGACGAAGACGGTGGAACTCCTGCAGCATAGAAGGATCCAAAATGTCCTCGACCGGAACCCAGCACCTCTCCTCCGGACCATAGACCTCCCACTCCACTAGATACTGAAGGCCCCTCGCCCGACGCCTCGAATCCAGCATGGAGCGAACGAAGTACGCCGGGGCCCCTCGATGTCCAGAGGGGGCGGAGGAACCTCCCGCAACTCAGACTCCTGGAGCGGACCAGCCACCACCGGCCTGAGGAGAGACACATGGAACGAGGGGTTAATACGGTAATCAGGGGGAAGCTGTAACCTATAACAAACCACGTTTACTCTCCTCAGGACTTTAAATGGCCCTACAAACCGCGGACCCAGCTTCCGGCAGGGCAGGTGGAGGGGCAGGTTTCGGGTCGAGAGCCAGACCCGGTCCCCCGGTGTCGAACACTGGAGTCTCACTGCGGTGACGGTCTGCGTTCACCTTTTGACGCATAACAGCTCTGAAGGTGAACACGGGTAGCTTCCCATGTCTCCACCGCGCACCTGAACCAATCGTCCACCGCAGGAGCTTCAGTCTGACTCTGATGCCAAGGCGCCAGAACCGGCTGGTACCCCAGTACACACTGAAAGGGAGAGAGGTTAGTGGAGGAGTGGCGAAACAAATTCTGTGCCATCTCGGCCCAAGGCACTAATGCCGCCCACTCCCCCGGCCGGTCCCGGCAATAAGACCGCAGAAACCTGCCCACATCCTGGTTTACTCTCTCCACCTGCCCATTACTCTCGGGTGAAATCCTGAAGTAAGGCTGATCGAGACCCCCAGACGTTCCATGAACACCATCAAAACCCTAGACGTAAACTGGGGACCTCGATCAGACACTATATCCTCAGGCACCCCATAGTGCCTGAAGACATACGTAAACAAGGCTTCCAACAGTCTGTAGGGCCGTAGGGAGACCGGGCAGAGGAAAGAGACGACAGGACTTAGAGAACCGATCCACAACGACCAGAATAGCGGTGTTACCTTGTGAGGGAGGGAGATGGGTAAGAAAGTCCACTGACAGGTGCGACCAAGGCCGTTGTGGAACAGGTAAGGGGTGTAATTTCCCTCTGGGCAGGTGCCTAGGAGCCTTACACTGGGCGCACACCGAGCAGGAGGAAACATAAACCCTCACGTCCTTAGCCAAGGTAGGTCACCAGTACCTCCCGCTCAAACAGCACACTGTCTGACCAATCCCAGGATGATGTATGGGCCTAATAGATCAACCGGTCACGGACAACAGACGGGACGTACAGGCGCCCAGCGGGACACTGGACGGGAGCGGGCGCTGCATGTAACGCCTGCTCAATGTCCGCGTCCAGCTCCCACACTACCGGCGCCACCAGGCATGATGCTGGGAGTATGGGAGTGGGATCCATGGGCCGCTCCTCTGTGTCATACAGCCGGGACAATGCGTCTGCCTTCACGTTCTGGGAGCCTGGTCTGTAGGAAAGGGTAAACACAAAACGGGTGAAAAACATGGCCCACCTGGCCTGGCAAGGGTTTATAGTCTCCTCGCTGCCCGGATGTACTCCAGATTGCGGTGGTCAGTCTAGATGAGAAAAGGGTGTTGAGCCCCCTCAAGCCAATGTATCCACGCCTTCAAAGCCTTTACGACAGCCAACAGCTCCCGGGCCCCACACGTCATACTTTCGCTCCGCCGGGCTGAGCTTCTTAGAGAAGAAGGCACAGGGGCGGAACTGGTGGCGTACCAGCGCTGAGAGAGCCCGGCTCCTATCCCAGCCTCGGACACATCCACCTCCACTATGAAAACCAAAGAGGGATCCGGATGGGCCAGCACGGAGCCGAGGTAAACAGAGCCTTCAGGTGACCAAAAGCCCTGTCCGCCTCAGCCGACCACTGCAAACTCACCAAACCCCCCTTCAGCAGTGATGTAATGGGAGCCGCTACCTGACCAAAACCCCGGATAAACCTCCGGTAGTAATTGGCAAACCCAAGAAACCGCTGCACCACTTTTACCGTGGTAGGAGTTGGGCCAATTACGCACGGCTACAATGCGGTCATTCTCCATCTCCACCCCTGAGGTGGAAATGCGATACCCTAGGAAGGAGACGGACTGCTGGAAGAACAGACACTTCTCAGCCTTGACGTACAGGTCATGCTCCAATAACCGTCCAAGCACCCTGCGCACCAGGGACACATGCTCGGCGCATGCAGCGGAGTATATCAGAATGTCATCAATATACACCACTACACCCTGCCCGTGCAGGTCCATGAAAATCTCGTCTACAAAGGCTTGGAAAACTGATGGAGCATTCATCAATCCGTACGGCATGACGAGGTACTCATAATGCCCTGAGGTGGTACTGAATGCCGTCTTCCACTCATCTCCCTCCCGGATACGCACCAGGTTGTAAGCGCTCCTGAGATCTAGTTTGGTGAAGAAGTGCGCCCGTGCATTGACTCAATCGCCGTGGCGATTAGAGGTAACGGGGACCTGTACCTCACCGTAATCTGATTTAGACCTGATTTAGTGAATACACGGGCGCAGACCTCCATCCTTCTTCTTCACAAAAAATAAACTTGAGGAGGCGGGGGATGTGGAGGACCAAATGTACCCCTGACGCAGGGATTCGGAGACATATGTCTCCATAGCCACCGTCTCCGCTCGTGAAAGAGGATACATGTGACTCCTGGGAAGTGCAGCGTCTACCAGGAGATTTATCGCACAATCCTCCTGTCTTACAGAAGGCGAGAGCCAAATCGGCATATTCACGGTGGAGACCTGGTCTGAACCTTCCACCGTGGTAGCAACGGAAACCCCTAAACACCTACCCGAGCACTCTCGCGACCACCCCGTGAGAGCCCTCTGTTGCCAAAAAACAGTGGGGTCATGACAAGCTAACCAGGGTAGACCTAGAACCACGGGGAAACGCAGGAGAATCAATGAGGAAGAGACTAATTCTCTCCCTGTGATCCCCCTGCGTCACCATACTAAGAGGAGCGGTGACCTCCCTAATAACCCCTGACCCTAAGGGTCGACTATCTAAGGTGTGAACGGGGAAAGGCACATCCACAGGAACAATGGGGATCCCTAAACTATGGGCGAATGATCTGTCTATAAAATTCCCAGCCGCGCCTGAATCGACGAGCACCTTATGCGGGGAAAAATTGGGAAAAGTGACATACACAAACATATGTGCAACAGAGGGCTCTGGGTGAGAATGGTGCCGGCTCACCTGAGGTGACGCCAGAGCGGCCTGCCTGCTGCCTCGATACCCAGAGGAACCAACCCGGCACCGACCGTCAGTGTGACCTCTGCAGCCACAGAGTTGCACGAGCTGGAACCCCCCTCCGGTCTCCCTGCGCACCGCCCCTCCCAACTCCATAGGTATCGGAGAGGGAGAGCGGGGGGATGGAACCAACAGACACCGATCTGAACGTCCGCAGGTAGCGAGCAGGTTATCTAGCCAGATGGACAGGTCCACCAACTGGTAAAAAGTGAGGGTGGTGTCTCTGCATGCCAACTCCCGACGGACATCCTCGCGCAGACTGCATCGATAATAGTCTATCAGGGCCCTGTCGTTCCATCCCGCGCCGGCAGCCAGGGTCCGAAACTCCAGGGCGAACTCCTGGGCGCTCCTCGTCTCCTGCCTCAGATGGAAGAGGCGTTCACCCGTCGCTCTACCCTCGGGCGGATGGTCGAAGACTGCCCGGAAACGGTGAACTCCTAAAAGCTGGTGAACTCCTAAAACTGGTCCAACGCCGCATCTCCCTCTCTCCACACGCCATTGGCCCACTCCAGGGCTTTCCCGGTGAGGCACGAGACGAGGGCGGACACCCTCTCAGGGCCCGAAGGAGCTGGGTGGACAGTTGGCAGGTATAATTCAAGCTGCAATAGGAACCCCTGGCAGTTCGCAGCACTCCCGTCGTATTCGTGGGGAAGGGAGAGACGAATCCCACTGGAACAAGAAGAAGGAGGGTTGAGAATGGGAAACCCCGGTTGTGCTGGTGGAGGTGCTGGTGGAACTCCCTGTCTCTCCCAGGGGCCATTGTCTGGACAACACGGTCCATGGTGTTGCCTAGATGGTGGAGCATTGCTGCGTGCTCCCGGACGCGCTCCTCCACCCCTGTTCCCGGGGTACCAGCTCCTGCTGACTCCATATGTGTGGTCCGGAATTCTGTAAGGGTTGCATAACTGGTAGCAGAGAAGTCAGGCGCAGGAGAGCAAAACTTTGTACTAACCGTAGTTGTTTAATCATACAACCAAAACGGTACAAAAACATCACGAGAGTACATGGGCTAATTAACCCACCAGTATAACATGAGCAACAAACACAAAACAGCAAACAATTCCCGGACAAGGACATGTGAGAAACAGAGGGTTAAATACATGACATATAATGAATGGAATTGGAACCAGGTGTGTGGGAAGACAAGACAAAACAAATGGAAAATGAAAATTGGATCAATGATGGCTAGAAGAACGCCGACCACCGAACGCCGTCCGAACAAGGAGAGGCACCAACTTCGGCGGAAGTCGTGACAATTAGTGGAAAGTATTTTCTTTGGAACCATGCTAACACATTGTGAGTTTGATCTACAGTATATTCAAACTCCCATATTATTAGCTTTCTCTAAAGGGATTTGGAAAATGTATGTACGTACAGTACCTTCGGAAAGTATTCAGACCCCTTGACTTTTTCCACATTTTGTTAGGTTACAGCCTTGTTCTAAAATTGATTCAATTGTTTTTCTTCTTCTCACAATACCCCATAATTTCAAAGCATGGTGTATGATGCTGCCACCACCATGCTTCACTGTAGGGATGGTGCCAGGTTTCCTACAGATGTGACACTTGGCATTCAGGCCAAAGTTATATTGTAAATACATGGCTCTGTGTAGGTCTAGGATTGGTCTTGAGAATGCATTCCACTTTTCTCTCACTTAAAGACCATTATCCAAGTGAATGGAAAACAGGAGTCATATGCCTCTGGCTGTGACTGGGATTTGATCTCCCTCCCACAGAGCAACTGACAAAGTGCAGTGCTCTCCCCCATAGCTTATGTTCATTGCACCGACTGTAACTTGGCTTGTTTTGTTCATCATTGGAACCACAGTAGCAGTGTTTTTTTTCCAGCACTGGAATGATCACTTTACAATTTGAATTTTTTGGGAAAATCAGTTAGCCTGCAGTACAATATGCTAGGACATGACAGAGAGTCTGGTGTTGTTTAACTCTGTACTGTACAGTTGCGGCCAAAAATATTGGCACACTTGCACTTTTCTTAAATCTTCAAAAATATATATATTTTTAATTAAATAAAACTTGTTATTAGATTTTCAACATTGAAGAACCAATTACATTTCTGGAAACTTAAGTTTACAGACAAATGGCATGTACAAAATGATTGGCACCTCCGGGCTAGTACTTGCTTGTACAGCCTTTGACCAAGATAACTGCAGACAAACAGTTATTGTTGCCATCAATGAGCTTGCTGCACCGTTATACTGACAATTTGCCCCACTTCTTAACAACAAACTGCTCTAATTCTTCAAAATTTGAGGGATGCCTTCCACCAACTGCTGTTTTCAGATCTCGTTATAGCTTTTAGATGTGATTCAGATCTGGACTCTTCGCTGGCCACTCCAGAACAGTCCAGTACTTCTTCTTAAACATTTCTGCCTGCTTTTTTATGTGTGTTTGGGGTTGTTGTCCTGCTGGAAGACCCACAACCTTCAATGTAGACCCAGTTGTTTTACACTGCCCACTCAACACAAACTGGTTGAATCAATGTTGTTTCAACGTAATTTGTCAACATATTGTGACATTGAATCTACGTGGAAAATACATTGAATTTGAAAAAATGAATCGACGTAAACTGTTGTTTTGACAGTTAAATTTCAACAACAGGATTATAGTGCCTTCAGAAAGTATTCATATCCCTTGACTTATTCCACATTTTATTGTGTTAGAGTCTGAATTCAAAATTGATTAAATATATTTTTTTTCTGAGCCATTTACACACAATACGCCATAATGACAATGTGAAAACATGTTTTTAGAAAATGTCACATTGAAAACGTATAAAAAATGAAATACAGAAATCTAATTTCCATAAGTATTCACACCCCTGAGTCAATACATGTTAAAATCCCTGTTGGCAGCGATTACAGCTGATGAGTCTTTCTGGGTAAGTCTCTAAGAGCAGTGCACACCTGGATTGTAAAATATTTGCACATTATTATTTAAAAAATTCTTCAAGCTCTGTCAAGTTGGTTGTTGATCATTGCTAGACAGCCATTTTCAAGTCCTGACATAGATCTTCAAGCCGATTTAAGTCCAAACTGTAACTACGCTACTCAGGAACATTCAATGTCATCTTGGTAAGCAACTCCTGTGTATATTTGGCCTTGTGTTTTAGGTTATTGTCCTGCTGAAAGGGGAAATTGTCTCCCAGTGTCTGTTGCAATATAGACTGAACCAGGTTTTCCTCTAGGATTTTGCCTGTGCTTAGCTCTATTCCGTTTTCTTTTATCCTCCCAAAAAATCCCTAGTCCTTGCTGATGACAAGCATACCCATAACATGATGCAGCCACCACCACGCTTGGAAATATGAAGAGTGGTACTCAGTGATGTGTTGTGTTGGATTTGCCCCAAACATAACACTTTGTATTCAGGACATAAAGCTGATTTCTTCGCCACATTTTTTTGCAGTTTGACTTTTTTGCCTTTTTGCAAACAGGATGCATGTTTTTAAAAACATTTAAAATATCTGTACTGGCATCCTTCTTTTCACTCTGTCATTTAGTTTAGTATTGTGGAGTAACTACAATGTTGCTGATCTATCCTCAGTTTTCTCCTATCACAACCATTAAACTCTCTAACTGTTTTAAAGTCACCAATGGCCTAATGGTGAAATCCCTGAGCGGTTTCCTTCCTGTCCGGCAACTGAGTTAGGAAGGACGCCTGAATCTTTGTAGTGACTGGGTGTATTGATACACCATCCAAAGTGTAATTAATAACTTCACCATGCTCAAAGGAATACTCAGTCAGATTTTTTTTTCTCCCCCATCTACCAATAGGTACCTTTCTTTGCAAGGCATTGGAAAACCTACCTGGTCTTTGTGGTTAAATCTGTGTTTGAAATTCACTGCTCTAATTGAGGGAACTTACAAATAGTTGTATGTGTGAGGTACAGAGATGAGGTAGTCATTCAAAAATCATGTTAAGCACTGTTATCACACAAAGAGTGAGTCGAACGTATTATGTGACTTGCTAAGTACATTTTTACTCCTGAATGTATGTAGGCTTGCCATAACAAAGAGGTTGAGTACTTACTGTCTCAAGACATTTCAGCTTAGAGTTTTTTATTAATTTGTGAAAATGTAATTCCACTTTGACATAATGGGGTATTGCGTGTAGGCCAGTGACACAAAATCTCAACGAGTCAAGGGGTGTGGATACTTTCTGAAGGCACTGTATGTCATCATGGTAACCAAATTCCAAAATAGACAAACGTTGTATATAATGTCAACGCAACCAAATATCAACATTTGAAAAACAGTTTGTATAAACTAATAATTTATATGTTGGATTCACATCTCCATAAACCAATAATGTAAGTTAAAGAATAGGACTAAATCAAATCAAACTTCAGTTAAAGTGCATTTAAAGTTTGATTTGATTTAGTCCTATTCTTTAACTTAGATTTTTGTTTGAGATGGAGACGTGATCCAACAAATCCAGTGGTGTAGTGGAGGGCAAATGCAAGTAATCGCAGTTTACCCCCTTTTTTTGCCAAGTTTACCAACAATTTGCAGAAAAATGCATTTAAAGTATAGTAAGAGTGACTTTTTTCACCGCACCGGCGTTCAGAGTTTACATACTTAGTTTTTTTATCACTACATCACTGAACATATCAATTATTAATTTGTAGACATTAAAGCCAGACTAAGTCAGTGGCACAGATGGAACTATCCAAGCAAAAGATACACCTTCAAATGTTGATATTTGGTTGCATTGACAACCAAACCCAATTCAATATCACTTTTGAAATACTATAAAAACTGTATATGGGTTTACATACTTTAATAACTAGGTGTAAAAATCCATGTGTAATAAGGACACTGCAATTTGAGTCAGTGTGATACTGTTTGCGTTGAGTTAGAGCAGAGTGTCTGTCTGTTTCCCAGACTGTCTGTCTATTATATCCTGTCTGTCTGTTTCCCAGCAGTGAAGGACTTCAGGGTGGTGGTGAGGAGGACAGAGGCAGCAGAGCGCTGCAAGCTGAGAGGCCCCTGTGTTCTACGGACAGACTTCGACAGCCTCCTCCTCAAAGAGCCCAAGTCAGGAGAGGTTCTCTTCACCTGGCCCTACCGCTTCCTCCGGAGGTTCGGACGGGACAAGGTGACATCCTCATCAAACTGTCAACTACAAAAGCCCAGTAATCACAACAACATCTAAAATCTCAACAAATCTCTCTTGGAGTGGTTGAGGATAGGGTTGTAAAATTCCGGTAACTTTCCCAGATTTCCAAGGTTTTCAAGAAATCCTTGTTGGGGGATTCGTGGAAATCCCGATATTTCCCTCCTGATTTCACTAATCTTCTTACTGGGACTTTGGGAAACCTGGGAATTTTGGGAAAGTTTTTGCAACCCTAGTTGAGGACAATTATTTTAGTGTTAAAGAAAGGTGACCCAAATACAGTACAATCTTTAAATAAAGCACAACAAGATTTCTCCCTATGAGTGAATAGCTGATAATTATACGTAATAAACTTTCCTTCAGAGTGAAGTCTTAAGCAATCTCACACAAATTACTTTACAGGTGACATTTTCCTTTGAAGCGGGTCGCAGATGTGACTCTGGCGAAGGTAGCTTTGAGTTTGACACCAAACAGGGCAACATGCTGTTCCAGGCCCTGGAGTCAGCCATCAACCTCCAGAGGAGTGCAGGCCTGCCCCCCCGACAGGCCTCAGGAGGCCAGGAGATGGACCCTGGGCCCAGGCTCCTGCCAGCAGGGGAGCCGGGTGTTTACAGCACAGTCAACGAGGCCCTGCAGAGGGACGGCTCCTCTCCCCCACACCTCCCCCAGGCTAAATTGGAGGCCCCCACGGAGAAACTCCTCACCGGGGTCAAGAGCCTGACACTGGACACCAGAGGCATTCGCTGCAAGAACCAGGTGAAGAACATCTCCAGCTGCCCTCTGATGAACAGCGAGAGTCAGACCTACTCTGAGATCAACATGCCTCTGGAGAGGAGGCAGCATGAGGATAAGCCCTCCCTCAGCCTCAGTGCTGGACCCAACCACTCCTCTGAGGACTCAGACTACTCCCTCCCCTTTGACACCATTGCCAAGAACCTGATGGCGGACATGCTGCTTAGTGTCCACCTCCCCCTGGGGGTGGAGCCGCAGGGCTGTGAGAGGTCAGGCTGCCAGGAGGACGATGCTCCAGATCCCCTCTACGACAGCATTGATGAGTTGGCCATCCGATCAGGCCTAAGCAGGTCTGAGGGCACTAAAGTCAGGTACACCAAGGCAGAGCACATCTACGATGAGCCGGAGGGCTGTGCTGCAGCTGTAGCTTTGGAGCCCAACTGCCCCACCTCTGTTTACGATGACCCCGAGGAGGTCAGAGGTCATGCATGGAAAATCATGGGCACCATAGCTGACCCCAATGGCCACGAGTATCCATACAACCCTCACGTTGACGACTACGCTGTGCCCAAGCCACCTAAGAGAGCTTTTCCACCAGATACACCCCAACATGAAGAGGAGGAAAACTCTCCGTATGATAACGTGAGGGTGAAAATTAACTAATGTGAAAACAGAGGGTGTCCACACCAAAGTTGTCATCATGAAAAGGTCTGGGATACTGTGTGAGCCCATTGTAAAACTGAATTCAGAGGATTTCCCAAGGTTTTTTTTTACTACTGTTCCCTGATGCTTCATAAAACCACTATGCCCAACATATTTTGTTTTAATGGTGGTTTATCGTATACCCAATTTCTGCTGTGAAGGTCTTGAATACACCTACAATAACTTATATATATGTTTTACACTGTATGCTGTTGTACAGTCTTTGGCCAGTAGGAGGTACCAACACAGCTTGACTCCAAGTTTTCTTTGTAAGTACGTGTTTTGTAAAAAATTGATGTTTTGTAAAAAAAAAGTTACTTAACTTGTCATAAATCTGAAAATAAATGTGATCTTTAAGTCCTATGGATTTTGATACTGAATCTGTTTTCTCAGAATCTATTTAAAAAAGATACAGTGGGGCAAAAAAGTATTTAGTCAGCCACCAATTGTGCAAGTTCTCTCACTTAAAAAGATGAGAGAGGCCTGTAATTTTCATCATAGGTACACTTCAACTATGACAGACAAAATGAGGGGAGAAAAAAATCCAGAAAATCACATTGTAGGATTTTTAATGAATTTATTTGCAAATTATGGTGGAAAATAAGTATTTGGTCACATACAAACAAGCAAGATTTCTGGCTCTCACAGACCTGTAACTTCTTCTTTAAGAGGCTCCTCTGTCCTCCACTCGTTACCTGTATTAATGGCACCTGTTTGAACTTGTTATCAGTATAAAAGACACCTGTCCACAACCTCAAACAGTCACACTCCAAACTCCACTATGGCCAAGACCAAAGAGCTGTCAAAGGACACCAGAAACAAAATTGTAGACCTGCACCAGGTTGGGAAGACTGAATCTGCAATAGGTAAGCAGCTTGGTTTGAAGAAATCAACTGTGGGAGCAATTATTAGAAAATGGAAGACATACAAGACCACTGATAATCTTCCTCGATCTGGGGCTCCACGCAAGATCTCACCCCGTGGGGTCAAAATGATCACAAGAACGGTGAGCAAAAATCCCAGAACCACACGGGGACCTAGTGAATGACCTGCAGAGAGCTGGGACCAAAGTAACAAAGCCTACCATCAGTAACACACTACGCCGCCGGGGACTCAAATCCTGCAGTGCCAGACGTGTCCCCCTGCTTAAGCCAGTACATGTTCAGGCCCGTCTGAAGTTTGCTAGAGAGCATTTGGATGATCCAGATGAGGATTGGGAGAATGTCATATGGTCAGATGAAACCAAAATATAACTTTTTGGTAAAAACTCAACTCGTCGTGTTTGGAGGACAAAGAATGCTGAGTTGCATCCAAAGAACACCATACCTACTGTGAAGCATGGGGGTGGAAACATCATGCTTTGGGGCTGTTTTTCTGCAATCTTTGGAGGGAGTTGAAAGTCCGTGTTGCCCAGCGACAGCCCCAAAACATCACTGCTCTAGAGGAGATCTGCATGGAGGAATGGGCCAAAATACTAGCAACAGTGTGTGAAAACCTTGTGAAGACTTACAGAAAACGTTTGACCTCTGTCATTGCCAACAAAGGGTATATAACAAAGTATTGAGATAAACTTTTGTTATTGACCAAATACTTATTTTCCACCATAATTTGCAAATAAATAAATAAAAAAATCCTACAATGTGATTTTCTGGATTTCTTTTTCTCATTTTGTCTGTCATAGTTGAAGTGTACCTATGATGAAAATTACAGGCCTCTCTCATCTTTTTAAGTTGGAGAACTTGCACAATTGGTGGCTGACTAAATACTTTTTTGCCCCACTGTAAGTAATAGGGGTAAAAAGTTCTGGAAAACATTTGCATTATTTGAATGTCTGGAAAAGTATTTCCTGATGCTTTTCATGTGGTAGAAGTACAATGTGCCCCAGAGGAATCCTGTATAATCCTGTATATTGTACACTGGCTTGCGAAAGTATTCATCCCCCTTGGCATTTTTCCTATTTTGTTGCCTTACAACCTGGAATTAAAATAGATTTTTGGGGGGTTTGTATCATTTGATTTACACAACATGCCTACCACTTTGAAGATGCAATTTTTTTTATTGTGAAACAAGCAAGAAATAAGACAAAAAAAACTGAAAACTTGAGCATGCATAAAGTCATACCACAGATTCTCAATTGGATTGAGGTCTGGTCTTTGAACAGGCCATTCCAAGACATGTAAATGTTTCCCCTTAAACGACTCAAGTGTTTCTTTAGCAGTATGCTTGGGGTCATTGTCCTGCTGGAAGGTGAACCTCCGTCCCAGTCTCAAATCTCTGGAAGACTGAAACAGGTTTCCCTCAAGAATTTCCCTGTATTTAGCGCCATCCATCATTCCTTCAATTCTGACCAGTTTCCCAGTCCCTGCCGATGAAAAACATCCCCACAGCATGATGCTGCCACCACCATGCTTCACTGTGGGGAGGGTGTTCTCGGGGTGATGAGAGGTGTTGGGTTTGCTCCAGACATAGCATTTTCCTTGATGGCCAAAAAGCTAAATTTTAGTCTCATTTGACCAGAGAACCTTCTTCCATATGTTTGGGGAGTCTCTCACATGCCTTTTGGCAAACACCAAACGTTTGCTTATTTTTTCTTTAAGCAATGGCTTTTTTCTGACCACTCTTCCGTAAAGCCCAGCTCTGTGGAGTGTATGGCTTAAAGTGGTCCTATGAACAGACATTCAAATCTCCGCTGTGGAGCTTTGCAGCTCCTTCAGGGTTATCTTTGGTCTCCTTGTTGTCTCTGATTAATGCCCTCCTTGCCTGGTCTGTGAGTTTTGGTGGGCAGCCCTCTCATGGCAGGTTTGTTGTGGTGCCATATTCTTTCCATTTTTTAATAAAGGATTTAAT
The DNA here is from genome assembly GCA_030435695.1 of Brachymystax lenok tsinlingensis. Taxonomy (NCBI): domain Eukaryota; kingdom Metazoa; phylum Chordata; class Actinopteri; order Salmoniformes; family Salmonidae; genus Brachymystax; species Brachymystax lenok. The sequence continues at coordinate 44,317,377 of CM059819.1, forward strand.
GGTGCTCCATGGGATGTTCAAAGTTTCTGATATTGTTTTTTATAACCCAACCCTGATCTGTACTTCTCCACAACTTTGTCCCTGACCTGTTTGGAGAGCTCCTTGGTCTTCATGGTGCCTCTTCCTTCATGGTGCCTCTTGCTTAGTGGTGTTGCAGACTCTGGGGCCTTTCAGAACAGGTGTGTATATATACTGAGATCATGTGACAGATCATGTGACACTTAGATTGCACACAGGTGGACTTTATTTAATTAATTATGTGACTTCTGAAGGTAATTGGTTGCACCAGATATTATTTAGGGGCTTCATAGCAAAGGGGGTGAATACACATGCACGCACCACTTTTCAGTTTCTTATTATTATAATTTTTTCACCAATTTGGACTTTTTTGTGTATGTCCATTACATGAAATCCAAATAAAAATCAATTTAAATTACAGGTTGTAATGCAACAAAATAGGAAAAACGCCAAGGGGATGAATACTTTTGCAAAGCACTGTATATTTTCTTGGTTTTTCTCCTATTTCCTACAACATTTCAAGGAATGTACATTGCCCTACTTTCTTTGCATCACTAAAACATAGCTCTGAAATAAAACAGGCCCTGAATGTTTATTATGTTTTCCACCCTGGTGCTGTCTGTGACTGTTAATCAGGCCAAGTAGCTATGTTTCAAGCAGACCTGAACTGCTTCCCTAAAACTGTTTTGCTTTCCTCCTTTGCCAGTAATGTATTTTCAGTGGACAGGATATTAGACGAGCTCGAGGGAACTGAAAGCCCCATGCCCATCTGAGCTTCAAACAATCCTCTTGATATCTAAAAGTTTTCCATACAGTTAAAAATTAACCATTTCCAAGAGTTGGGGAGTTACTCCTTGACTGGGGTTTTCCTCCAATGAAGGGCTCTGCTTGAAATAACACAGCAAAAGAAAATGGAAGCAAACAAACAGAGATATTGTCTAATTATTTCAAGAGAAAATTGTCCAGACCATGGCTTTGATTTACACCAGTATGAATGTAATTACTTTAACATTCAGTGTTGCTGAAAGGACTTTGGCACGCAAATACACGAAGCGACTGTTTGTGATTACTGTTTTTCATTTATTGCATATTTCTTTCTTCTGGGAATGCAATATGCACTCCAGTAACAGTATGTAGTAAGCCATCATCGCTACAAAATGTACGCATTTTACATTAAATTTGTCAATACAGATTTTTTTATCCAGATGAAAGCATAAATAATTTTGAAAAACATATCTCCCCTTTGAGATGATTTGATATATTGTAATACTCAGAAGTAGCATAATATAACAAATCTTTGTAATATAATTTGTTTATTCATATTCATAATATATTCATAATATTCTTAGTCAGATGTTGCTTCCTTTGCATAGATGTAGTATGAATGGCTATATTTAGATCAAGTACAAGGTAGCCATAATCTCTTATAAAAGGAAATGCATAGAACCTTGTTGACACAAGAACAAAGGAGATGGTGTTTCTTTTCATGTCTGAGCTGCACAAAACATTAAAACCATCTGTGGGCTTCTCTCCACCACGACCAGAGCTGGGCTTGGCTTACTGACACATCTGCCTAAGCATTACAGCGATCGATGGAAACCTAGAAAACCAACTAAAAGTACATTCCAGTTCTGAGACACAACAATGCACCTAGAAATTCCACATAGATTACATCCAGTTGCACATATTGGATGAACACATGCCAGGTTCATCCTGAGGGGATGGCTAAACCTTTTACCAGACAGTAACAGGACAACATTCCTGCAAGACACCATTTATATGGTTTGGAATGTAGACTTATAGTCACAAGGGAAATGGGTTTGAACAGCTTTTGAACAAAGAGACATTCATTCCTTATACTTTCAGTACTATATAGTGTACAATATAGACTTCATGAATGATCAGACACTTCCATAATCAACTTACACACATATTCACCTATGCCTTTCTTATATTTCACATCCAAAAGAGTTTCTCCACTTTCACCATCTTGACTACAGATGTAGAGATGAAAACATAGGGTTAAGCTGAACAGTTTGTACAAAATCTGCATGTGCAACACTACAACAATTGTGAAGACTTTCAGGATGCCATCAGTACCTCCGTTAGTGAGGGCTGATTCCTTACAACGGAGGACACCACTAGTAGTAATCCTCATCATACTCTCTCTCCGAGTGGCCATACTCCAACATTTCCGTCATGTTCTCCGTCAAGTAGACAGACATCTCTTCTGAAAAAGTATTAGATGGGGTTATTAGCCTACAGTAGCATCGTAACCAGAGGAGTCAATCTCATGTCTAAGATATACAATATTCTCCATAGAATTCTGTAATTTTGTGAGATTTGTGTGACAGCTGAAGAAAAATGAACTGTCTCTAGAACTGTCATTACCTGGACCTAGAACTCCTAACACAGCCGTTGCAGAGATACTGCCGAGCTCGTTCCGAGCGACACAGCGGTAGGTGCCAGCATCGGCTAGGCCAGCTTGCTCGATCTGCAGCCAGCTAGAGAGCTCATACTTCAGGGGACCACCCCTAGACTGTCCAGCACAGCACAGACAAAGGACATCTTTAAGCATAGCCTACTGTTTAGGACTGAATGAATGAATGTACATAATTATATGATGTAGTGTATAAAATGAAATACCAAGGACCTATGCCTAAGCCACCCAATCTTTCTGCATCATCCAAGAAGTAAGTATGTTGATGGAAACAGTATATTCTTTAATAAGGCAACCTCAAAGGATGGTTTTCGATGCATTGATTGAAGCCTCTAAACAAGGTTCACCTGGACAGATATGTGTGGGTCATCTCCTGGAAGAATAATGTCTCTGCCATCCTTCTTCCATTCAATCATTGCCATTGGAAAAGCAAAGACCTCACAGAGGAACACCATGCTACTACCCGTAACATTCACCAGGTTCTGGGGTGGGACCTTGATGATCGGCACTGAAAAAAGAAGAGGTAGAGTTGGGGTGTTTACGAGCCAATTGCTCTCTCACACAGCTCCAGAGCAGCAAGCTTAACTCCTGGAACTGGTTAAAACAATACATCTTTCCCAATGCCTGTTCGGAAAGTATAGGCCAGCTTCAAAATCCTCAAACCTGGGGGTGAAGTAAAGATTCCTATGGATCAGTCTCAGTGAGTTCTCTTGCTACTCTGTCAGAAAAATCTAAGACTGGTGACAAGAAACCACTTTGCAATAATCCATATTTCATGCACTCTTTCTGACTGACTCGATGGCCTGTGTCAGGTTCTTTTCCCACGTGGCAAAGTGTTACATGGAACAATAAAGTGTTTATTGTTTGCACAATTATCACGTTAATTATTATTTCGCTGGCAGATTGATTGAATAAGCTTTGTTTCTGTTTTGGCCATGATGTTAGTTTCTCCAAGTCATATTTTGTCTACTGTCTTCCAATTTAATCACGGTTTATGAGCAATAGCTGTAGATGAGTAAATGTAAACTGACAGACAGCACTAGGCGCAAATCAAAGCCATAGCATCATAATAAGCGATTTACCTGTTTTGCATGGACCTTTGCGCTTTATCTTGAGTGCTGAATTTGAGAAGTACGCTTCTTTAAACTGACAAATGTTCATGTATGTTCTGTCATCGGAACCACAAAGCGCATCTTGCGATTGACAGACGCACTGCGGCTCCGCAACTTCTCCATCTCCAACATCCAAATCGTCAATTTTGCATTGAAGATCCGTCCCACAGAGACCGTAGAATACATTAATGTCGCCAATGTCACACGTCTGTCCCTCTAGATTTCCACACTCTTGGCAGCAACCACAACTGTCCAAAATGAGCCCAGCCCTGCATTCTTGTGCCTCCGGACACAACTCAGGTGAGCACTCACCACAAGCAGTTACATTTCTATCAAACTCATCCTCAAGCCTATCATAATCTAATGGATCGATAACGTAATCTAATGGGTCAATACCTTTGTCAATGTCATCATCAAACTTGTTGGGGAAGCTTTCACAAGTTCTCATGTTCAGCAAAAGCACAATCCCGCAAAATATTATTTCCCATGGCATTTTGACTGACTGCTGGTCTTCTATGATGTTTTTATATATCACTTTTCGTTATAGCACTTTAGCAGAAAAATATAACCTACTATAGGTCTAAAAAAACCATTACACACTCCACTTCAAAGTGTATCCTTTCATTTCCGATATGATACATCCAAATACACTCCAATGATTTGATTGGGGTTGTTCAACAACTGTTGGACAATATTTCTCCCGAAGATCGCTGAGAATGCACAGCCCAGTGCTTTACAACAAAAAACAGAATGTCATTCAACAAACCTGCATTGTAGCCTAGATTTAGGAAAAATATGATGAAGTTTTAAAGATCCCAGCAATTCCCAAGAACCGTGAGAGAAGGAACAGGAGGAAACCGGTCTATACAGTAATAACGACCAATGATTTGAAAGCAACGCCCACAGACCCAGGGAAAAGTTGTTTTATATTAGATATTCGTTTTTCTCTCGCGAATAGTTATTGAGCCAAGCTATGAAAATCATACATTCTGAATTAGGGGAGAGCAATTGAAGATTGAAATCCAAAATAAAAAATATATAATAAAAATAGAAACAGGCCTGGAATTTTCTCCATCCTCCACTGATTCAGAATATAGAATTTTCATTGTCATGGTACACTTTGTTCATAGTACCTTCAGAAAGAATTCATACCCCTTGAATTCTTCCACATTTTGTTGTGTAACAGCCTGAATTCGAAATGTATTAAATTGTTTTTTCTCACATAGCTACACACAATATACCATAAATACAGAAATATCTTATTTACATACAGTACCAGTCAAACGTTTGGACACACCTACTCATTCAAGGGTTTTTCTTTGTTATCAAAACTATGAAATAACACATATGGAATCATGTAGTAACCAATTAGTTTTTTAACAAATCAAAATAAATGCTATATTTGAGATTCTTCAAAGTAGCCACCATTTGCCTTGATGACAGCTTTGCACACTCTTAGCATTCTCTTTGGCCAGAATGCCAAGCATCACGTCTGGAAGAAACCAGGCACCGCTCATCACCTGGCCAATACCATCCCTACGGCGAAGCGTGGTGGTGGCAGCATCATAATGTTGGGATGTTTTTCAGTGGCAGAGACTGGGAGACTAGATAGAGAGATCCTTGATGAATACATGCTCTAAAGCGCTCAGGACCTCAGACTGTAGCAAAGGTTCACCTTCCAACAGGACAATGACCATAAGCACACAGCCAAGAAAATGCAGGAGTGGCTTCGGGACAAGTTTCAGAATGTCTTTGAGTGGCCCAGCCAGAGCCCGGACTTGAACCTGATCGAACATCTCTGGAGAGACCTGGGAATAGCTTTGCTGCAATGCTCTCCTTCCAACCTAACAGAGCTTAAAAGAGGATCTGCAGATAAAAATTGGAGAAACTCCCCAAATACAGTTGTGCCAAGCTTGTAGCATCATACCCAAGAAGACTCAAGGCTGTAATCACTGCCAAAGTTGATTCAACAAAGTACTGAGTAAAGAGTCTGAATACGTATGTAAATGTGTAAAAATACTTTGTCATTTTGGGGTATTGTGTGTAGATTGATGAGGGGGAAAAAAACAATTTAATCAATTTTAGAACACGGCTGTAATGTAAAGAAATTTGAAAAAAAGAGGGGTCTGAATATTTTACGAATGCACTGTATACGATATATGCACTATATACATAAATGTATGTGGACAGCCCTTCAAATGAGTGGATTCGGCTATTTCAGCCACACCCGTTGCTGATAGGTTTATAAAATCAAGAACGCAGCCATGCAATCTCCCTAGCCAAGCATTGGCAGTAGAATGGCCTTACTGAAGAGCTCAGTGACTCTCAACGTGGTACCGTCATAGGATGCCACCTTTCCAACAAATCAGTTCTTCAAATATCTGCCCTGCTAGAGCTGACTCGGTCAACTGTAAGTGCTGTTATTGTGAAGTAGAAATGTCTAGGAGTAACAATGGCTCAGCCGTGAAGTGGTAGGCCACACAAGCTCACAGAACGAGCCGCCGAGTGCTGAAGCGCGCAATGCGCAAACAATCGTCTGTCCTCGGTTGCAACACTCACTACCAAGTTCCAAACTGCCTTTAGATGCAACGTCAGCACAATAACTGTTCGTCGAAGTGGGTTTCCATGACCGAGCAGCCACACACAAGCCTAAGATCCCCATGTGCAATGCCAAGCATCGGTTGGAGTGGTGTAAAGCTCACCGCCATTGGATTCTGGAGCAGTGGAAACGCGTTCTCTAGAGTGATAAATCACGCTTCACCCTCTGACAGTCCAACGGACTAATCTGGGTTTGGCGGATGCCAGGAGAACGCTACCTGCCCGAATGCATAGTGCCAACTGTAAAGTTTGATGGAGCAGGAATAATGGTCTGGGGCTGTTTTTCATGGTTCAGCTTGGGCCCCTTTGTTCCGATGAAGGGAAATATTAATGCTACAGCATACAATGACATTCTAGACGATTCTGTGATTCCAACTTTGTGGCAAAATTTTGAGGAAGGCCCTTTCCTGTTTCAGCATGACAATGCCCCCGTGCACAAAACGAGGTCCATACATAAATGAATGGGGTCATGTGGGCGAGCGGTTTGCTGATGTCAATGTTGTGAACAGGGTGCGCCATGGTGGTGGTGGGGTTATGGTTATGTATAACCTACGGACAAACGAACACAATTGCATTTTATCGATAGCAATTTGAATGCACAAAAATACCACCACAAGATCCTGATGCCCATTGTGAGGCCCGTTTATTTTGAAGGAATCTGTGACCAACAGATGCATATCAGTATTTCCAGTCATGTGAAATCCATAGATTAGGGCCTAATGAATTTATTTCAATTGACTGATTTCCTCATATGAACTGTAACTCAGTAAAATCTTTGAAATTGTTGCATGTTGCGTTTATGTTTTTGTTCAGTATATTTCTATTTCATCCATACAGGCTAACTTGAAGGCAGAATATATTACAAATAAAAATAGGGTACCGATGTGTTAAAATCATTCTTTGTAGGATCTCTCAAAGTTTTGATTGAATTATGAGATGCATTCCACATTGTGTTCAGGACCAACTGACACAAGGTGGCAGCACTGCCACTGATGAGGGAGAGGGGCTTTGAGCTCAAGTAAATGAACTAGTAGACTACTACCCCAATGACCGTATTAATTAATGGGCTATCCATCTTACTTTATAGCATCATTAGGGTCAATTGATTGTAGGCTAGGCAACCTCCGTTTTGAGGTTCATCAAGTTATGAACAAGTCAGTTTTATTACACATTCATACAATAGCCTATAAAGTAAGATAATCATTCAAATTCTTCATATATTATAACATGTAATTAACATGATTTTAAACATGCTATGTCTATTTTTAAACTATAAGGCAATTGCTACCTTTCTCTACAAGCCAATGTAGGCCTAGTGCACAATGCCATGACTTTGAGAAGGCACTGATAGACAATTTCAGTACCCTGTTATTCATTCTGTGTGGAAAGGAAACTTATTTTGTAGCCCATATGTGACACACACACACACACAGCATCAATTGTCCTTAATTAGCCTACTACATTGTAATTATACTTGTGCCACTTTCAGCACTTGGTCTATTTTAGGCTTGGCTTTACAGTGCAGAATAAATGGGTATGTGAATTATGCAAATCTTAATCACGATAAGGCATTAAATGAATGTTAATTGTGTAAAAGTAATTCAATCCGACAGAAAATCCCTACAGACTTGCATTTTTAAAAGCATGGTAAATGGTTTTCCTCCAATTTCCTCCATTTGAAAAAAGAGCATGTATTGTTAATTTGTCTGTAGGTTTTCATCATGATATGGAATAGGCCTAGCCTGGGTGCCAGTCTGTCAAAAGGAGTTGGCAAGAGAGCAGAAACAGACTGTCACCCAGGCTGGAATAGGCTTAGTTGTAGTGCCTATAGAAATATAATTACAATGCCATGTCAGCCATACTGAGTTTACCCATGAAGGTGCATTTTCTAAATACTTTCAATATTATTATTTTCCCTTGTCCAGAGCAAAGGATCCCAACTCTCAAAAAAGTGTTAAAAAATTAAGAAAAAATTCAAAAATGGATATTAACTGGAAAATGATGTTATGTAGTTTCTTGCAATTTCCCTCTGTGACTTTAAAAAATATTTCTCAAAACTGATTTCTAAAAGATCTGTCCTGCGATTTGGTCAACTCTGTCAGATTTGTCTAAAATCCTTAATTAATCAGCAATGAGCAGGTTCAGCTATACCATAAGCAGGAGTGAAAGTAAGGTGATATAGTCCCGTACGGCGTCCCGGCAAAAGAAAGAGGGGGTATGCCTTACCAGTAAAACATGAGCCTATCACAATAATTAAAACAAAATCTCAAGAAAACTGTAGGCTATTACACCACTTTTCCTCATTACCAAATGTCAGAGGCATGCTCTAGGTGAGGAAGAGAGCGAGAGACACAGCTATGTGAGCTTTCACATTTTTCAAAATGTTTTTTGTAAAAAGATGGATTTGGAGTTAGATAAACTTGGATTTTTCGGCAGGGACATATACAGAATGCTACCCTCCACAGCATAACCTTGACTCCAGATCAAAACTCCAAACCTACAACCTAATTCTGGACAAAATTATCTGGAAGGATTAATACTACCAAGGACAACATCCAATCTGGAACTGAAACAGACCAGACAGACCAGATACAACTTCAATTAGCACTGAGGTGTGAAGTGAGAGGTGTCGAAGCCTTTGAGCCCCACAAATGGCAGGCTACCCCACCCAAATCCAAATCCAGAGGCATTGAAGCCCCCTCCCGCTGTTCAGAGACCATCAACTGGCATTTTGTACAATAAATATGCCTCCAGAAATAAAAGCTTCTCTCAAGTGGGTGTGACACCTACTCCCGTTGCCTGCTGCTCTGCTGCTTGGATTCCACCTGGTGATCTGTTCATCGTCTGCCCTGGTTGTCTCTCCCTGTCTGGTACAGGTACCCCCACCACACTCCCCCCTCTCTCCCGAGCTTTCGCTCACCTCCAGCACACAGGCACTGTTGGAGCGAGTGACTCTGAACTTACAATGGCTAGCCCCAAGTTGTTCTTGTGCATTTTGCTATTTAGCTATTTGCCTCATGACTCCTGTATGCTTTGTTGACTATGAACTTTCTTGTTTACCCAACCGTGGGACAGACTTGTTCCCACACTCGGGACTCTGACTCTCTGTTGGTTACACAGACTTTTGGCCTCCCATCCTATTCTAACCACCTCTCGCTGGCTTTGCATTCATGTCACCTGATGAAATTGCTATATAATATGATCTTGTTGCCATCTAATTCACATTCAAATGTCATAAATCAACACTGCAGAGCTCTCCCTGTCCTCTGCCGTGCCTTGATTGTATTACTGTTGATGATATCTGGAAATGTGCATGTACACCCTGACCCATCTACTGTTGCTAGCTCCAATTCTGACTTGTGCTCTGATATCTGTTTCACTGATTTCTGATCTCGTAAAAGCCTGGGTTTTCTGCACGTTGACACAAGAAGCTCATTACCTAAAATGGGTCAATTGAAAGTGTGGGTTCACAGCTCTAATACAGATGTGTTGGTCATTACTGAGACGTGGTTAAGAAAGAGTGTTTTGAATACTTATGTTAACCTTTAATGTTATAACCTTTTTCGGCAAGACATATCTTCTAAAGGTGGGGGAGTGGCAATCTTTACCAAGGATCACCTTCAGTGCTCAGTTGTCTCCACCAAGTCTGTCCCCAAACAATTTGATTTGCTGGTTTTAAGCATTAAACTTTCAAATAGCTCTTCGTTGACTGTTGCTGGGTGTAATCGTCCTCCATCAGCACCGGGCTGTACCTTACCTGCCCTAAGCTCTCTCCTGGCCCCTTACACTGAATTTGTCCTGCTAGGTGACCTAAACTGGGACATGCTTTACTTCTTAGGGAGCGGCTGCATAGGTGACGGTTTTGGAGAGTCTGGCATGCCCAAAGTAAAATGCATGCCACTCAGGCCCAGAAAATAGGATATGCACATAATTAGTACTATTGGATAGGAAACACTCTAAAGTTTCTAAGCGTGTTAAAATAATGTATGTGAGTATAACAGAAGTGATATAGCAGGCAAAAACCAGAGGAAAATCCATCCAGATTTGCAGTTTGTTTTGTAAATGAGCATCTTCTCCATTGTGCCTATTGCATACAAGTAGGACTGAGACTGCAGTACCTATGGCTTCCACTAGATGTCAACAGTCAACAGTCAAAGACTGGGAATTCTAAGAGTGACCAGAACGTATAGGGACAGGAAGAAGCCAGAGGACCACTTTTGTGCCAACCAAACGGAGATTTATGGATATAATAAATGACTTTTTCTAACAAAAGAAGCATGGATTGTCTTCATTGGACACTTGGGAAGCCCTCAGCAGAAGTTCATCAAAGGTAAGCGATTTTATATTAGCGATTTTATGCGTTTTGTGTGACCCGTGTGACCCGGGTTATGGATTTATGCTGATGCGTAAATATTAGAGGTGCTACCCTCAAACAATCAAATGTTGTGCTTTCGCCGTAAAGCCTTTTTGAAATCTGACAACGCTGTAATATTGCCAAGAATCAGAGCTTTTGATGACTATGCAACACTAGCACCCCACCACTCCATAAGTAGTTAACTTCTCAGGGATCACTGGGGCGCTAGCGGGCTGCTCCCGACACTACCAGGTGAAATGTAAGGCGCCAAATTCAAAATCCAAAAGTTGAATTATTAAACATCCACCAATATACAAGTGTTCCATACTCATCAAAAGCTCTGTTTCTTGGCAATATCACAGCGTTGTCAGATTTCAAAAAGGCTTTACGGCGAAAGCAGCACATTTCATTGTTTGAGGGTAGCACCTCACATATTTTTCCCATAGCCATGAATCGATTAGCCATCATGGCACACACATAACACATTTCACAGCAAAAAAATATCAATTACCTGTTGAAGAACTTCTGCTGAGGTCATCCTAAGTGTCCAACGAAGACAATCCATGGTTCTTTTGTTAGAAAAAGTAATGTATTTTATCCATAAATCCTCCATTTGGTTTGCGCGTTATAATCAGAAACGACAGCCTCCACTCCTCCATTGAAACGTGACGCGAACTCGTTCATCTTATACCTATAAACTTGTCCAAGAACAATCAAACATAGTTTTAAATGTATCCTTAGGAACACTTTTACGTATATTTACTATTATAAATCAACAGGAATATAAACTGATCGTTAACGACGGTAAAAAAGACACAGCGCGACTTGTCGGGCGCGAGCGCTGGTTACTGTTGACATAAAAGATACACTTCCTGGTTTGCTCTTATTCTCTGGTCTTATTCATCCAAAATGAAAACTTACACTGTTTCGAGACTGTTGACATCTAAAGGAAGCGATGGGTACTGCATTCATATGCCCTTATATGGTCATTTTCATGAGGGAGGGGTTCCCAAATGAGCAATGTGTCAAAATCACTTTTTCCAGGACAGAAATTCCTCTGGGTTTCGCCTGCTATATGCGTTCTGTTTTACTCACAGACAAATGGTTAAGTTTTGGAAAATTCAGAGTGTTTCCTATCCAACGGTACCAAATATGTGCATATCCTATTTTCTGGGCCTGAATGGGAGGCATTTTACTTTGGGCACGCCAGGCTCTCCAAAACCGACCCCTCAGCTGCCACTCCCTAACAAGTTAAACCACCTGACCAAGTCCTAAAGCAATGGGACTCCCTAAATATTTCTCAAGATTATTACCAATCTCACAAGGTATGACTCCAAACACCCAGAAAAGGCTACTCTCCTCGATGTTATCCTCGCAAATAATCCTGATAGGTATCAGTCTGGTGTTTTCTGTAATGACCTCAGTTTTACAACATGTGTTCGTAATGGCTGCTCAGTGAAATAACCTGTCCGGATTTTTCAAAGACGCTTGCTAAAAAACTTTAATGAGAAAGCCTTCCTTCATGACCTGGCCTGTGTAAACTGATATAGAATCAGCTTGATCCCCTCTGTTGAAGACACTAGGACCTTCTTTTTTGATATTTTCAGTGATATTGTTAAAAAACGCCCCCATGAAGAAAATGAGAATTAGAAACAGGTTCAGCCCCTGGTTCGACCGTGATCTTGCAGAGTTACTCGACCTCAAGAATTGCAATTGGCGAAAGGCTCAGCACACGCATACTCAGGCTGACTGGCTCTCGTTCAGGCAAATGAGAAATAAGTGCACTCAGGCTATCCGGAGGGCCAAAGTTAGTTACTTTAAGGAGCAGTTCACTCTCTCTGGCTCTAACCTCAAGAAGTTCTGGAAAACGGTTAAAGACCTGGAAAATAAACCCTCCTCCTCACAGCTGCCCATGTCCCTTAAAGTTGATGATGTGGTTGTTACTGACAAGAAGCACATGGCTGAGCTTTTTAAATCACCACTTCATTAAGTCAAAATTCCTATTTGACTCAGCCATGCCTCCTTGCCCGTCCAACATTTCCTCATCTCACACCCCATCTAATGCGACTAGACCCGATGCCCCTTCCTCTTTTTCCCCTGCCCCGATACAAAGTTTCTCCTTGCAGGCGGTCACTGAGTCTGAGGTGCTAAAGGAGCTCCTTAAACTTGACCCCAAAATAACATCTGGGTCAGATTGTTTAGACCCTTTTTTCTTTAAGGTTGCTGCCCCTATATTATCTCTGATATTTTTTACCTGTCTCTCCTCTCTGGGGAGGTTCCCATTGCTTGGAAGGCAGCCACGGGTTGTCCTTTATTTAAAGGGGGAGATCAAGCTGATCCTAACTGTTACAGGCCTATTTCTATTTTGCCCTGTTTATCAAAATTGTTGGAAAAACTTGTCAATAATCAACTGACTGGCTTACTTGATGTCTATAGTATTCTCTCTGGCATGCAATCTAGTTTATGCTCAGGTTATGGATGTGTCACTGCGACCTTAAAGGTCCTCAGTGTCATCATCATTGCCCTTAATTCTAAGCAATGTTGTGCTGCTTTTTTTATTGACTTGGCCAAAGCTTTCCATTCTTCTTGGTCGGCTAAAGAGTATTGGTGTCTCTGAGGGGTCTTTGGCCTTGTTTGCTAACTACCTCTCTCAAAGAGTGCAGTGTATAAAGTCAGAACATCTGCTGTCTCAGCCACTACCTGTCACCGAGGGTGTACCCCAAGGCTCGATCCTAGGCCCCACGCTCTTCTCAATTTACACCAACAACATAGCACAGCCAGTAGGAAGCTCTTTCATCCATTTATATGCAGATGATGCAGTCTTATGCTCAGCTGGCCCCTCCCTGGATTTTGTGTTAAAGGCTCTACAACAAAGCTTTCTTAGTGTCCAACAAGCTTTCTCTGCCCTAAACCTTGTTCTGAACACCTCCAAAACAAAGGTCTTGTGGTTTGGTAATAAGAATGCCTCTCCCCACAGGTGTGATTACTACCTCTGAGGGTTTGTAGCTTGAGGTAGTCACCTCATGCAAGTTGTGGTGGTTAATTTCTTTACTATTAAATGAGGAGAGACAAACTTATCACACAAGTCAGAGTCATACTTAAACTAAATCTTTATTCACGTATTAATAAGGGAGCAGGTCAATACAACATACACATATAAAGTGAATCGATTGAGTGCTCTACGATAATGATGGCTGGTTGACGAATCACTCTTAGGTGATTCGAGACAAAGGTACACAGGTCTTTTATAGACAAGATCTACCCCTTTTAGTCCACATGACAGACAACAGATATGTGGAATGGAAGGTTAAGATTTGTATGAAAAACACTAATAATTCACATCAGACAGTATCTGCTGTAAAGACTGTTCTCATTGTGTAGAAACCAGGGTCTGGCCCCGAGCCATCTCTCCATGGTACCTGGTCTTGTTATCACCCAAAGCATTGTAAATCTTCTGTCAGCATTAAGCCCCCCAGAGGCCCACTTTCAGTTCACACAGACACAATAGAGTTATAAGAACCCTCTATTCTGTTGCATAAAACAACCATTTGATGCAATAACAGTATTATAACATAATCCTGTAATTTCTCAGACAAAGTACTTGGGAGTATGGCTAGACAGTACACTGTCCTTCTCTCAGCACATCAAAGCTGCAGGGTAAAGTTAAATCTAGACTTGCTTTCCTCTATCGTAATCGCTTCTCTTTCACCCCAGCTGCCAAACTAACCCTGATTCAGATGACCATCCTACCCATGCTAGATTACGGAGACGTAATTTATAGATCGGCAGGTAAGGGTGCTCTCGAGCGGCTAGATGTTCTTTACCATTCGGCCATCAGATTTGCCACCAATGCTCCTTAAAACTGTCTCCGGCCTATAGCTCACCAGGCTGCTCGTTATGGCGCACACCAGCGCACAATGACACACACCTGGACTTGTAGGGGATAATTTGATGACATTAATTGTCTTTTCTCCTTTCCTTTAACAAACATGCATATCACTAATTACACAGGACACATAGAAAGCAGGATGACACTAGTAGGCTTGTCACTGTTCAGCAGAACACATGCCAAAGGTTGTCTCGGCTAGATGACAATACATATGTTAAAATTCAGACATAGAGTCAAGTAACAGGGTCTGTAAAATTAGACAGGCGAACAGAAACAAAAGGACTTATAAGGTATAGGAACATTTAGGTTAAATGCTTGGGCGGTTGCAGGGCTACGAATACAGCCCAAGCAGCTGTCAGGTGTGTGAGTGACAGCAAGCAAGTGTTAAGACAAAGAATGTGGTGAAGAGAGACAAGGACAAGCTATTTTTCCATATGCAGAGAACAGGGCATTGAGATCATAGACGTATCAGGGAAAGATATAATGCTGATTTAATCCATTGATTTAATCCATTAAGGTCTAGAAGATGACAACAGAATGGCCAACACAGGAAATATATGTTCACGATAAATGTATTCTTTTTTGTATTACATTAAGGGCCTTGCCACTAGTATAATCTAAACTTGGAACAGATGTGGGCGTTACTGGGCGTGAACAAGCAAGACCTCAGATCAAAAGATGATAGGTGGCATGAGAGAACAAAAAGGAGTGACTGCATTTACATATGGGTTGTACTCAAATGCTGTAAGGGTATAAATTATAAGTTTTGGATTAATGCTGTTAGCTTTTTCCTGGGGAAGCTTGGCCTTTGATTACTCTGAATTAAAGGTCTTATTGAATTCACAAGTTTCTTGTATGAGTGTCATAATTTGAAGATAATTTTTTCCACGACAGACTTCATCACTTCCTTGATTACCTGCCCTATATATGTCACTCCCTTTGGTTCCTTCCCCAGGCGTCATTGTTTCTGTTCCTGGGTCATGTCTGTGCGTTGTTTGTGGTTTGTTTCATTTATTTATTAAAACACTCATTCCCTGAACTTGCTTCCCGACTCTCAGCGCACATCGTTACAAGAACAAATTCTTATTTACAATGACGGCCTACCAAAAGGCAAAAGGCCTCCTGTAGGGACGGGGGCTGGGATTAAAAATAAAGTAAATATAAATATAGGACAAAACACACATCACGACAAGAGAGACAACACTACATAAAGAGAGACCTAAGACAACAACATAGCATAGCAGCAACACATGACAACACAGCATGGTAGCAACACATGACAACAACATGTTAGCAACACAATATGGCAGCAGCACAACATGGTAGCGTCACAAAAAAGGGTACAAACATTATTGGGCACAGACAACAGCACAAAGGGCAAGAAGGTAGAGACAACAATGCATCACACAAAGCAGCCACAACTGTCAGTAAGAGTGTCCATGATTGAGTCTTTGAAAGAAGAGATTGAGATAAAACTGTCCAGTTTGAGTGTTTGTTGCAGCTCGTTCCAGTCGCTAGCTCCAGCAAACTGAAAAGACGAGCGACCCAGGGATGTGTGTGCTTTGGGGACCTTTAACAAAATGTGACTGGCAGAACGGGTGTTGTATGTGGAGGATGAGGGCTGCAGTAGGTATCTCAGTGTGAGTGAGTGAGTGAGTGAGGCCTAAGAGGGTTTTATAAATAACCATCTACCAGTAGGTCTTGCGACAGGTATACAGAGATGACCAGTTTACAGAAGAGTATAGAGTGCAGTGATGTGTCCTATAAATCTTCTTTGTGATCAATTTTCGCCAAAAAATGACATACCAAATCTAACTGCCTGTAGCTCAGGCCCTGAAGCAAGGATATGCATATTCTTGGTACCATTTGAAAGGAAACACTTTGAAGTTTGTGGAAATGTGAATTGAATGTAGGAGAATATTTTTATTTCTACCACTATCTTTGAAATGCAACAGAAAGGTCCCAGTACTAGCCATCACTCTGGTTGTAATTCCGATGGTGTCCACAAGATGACAGCAGTGTATGTGCAAAGTTTCAGTTCCAGGTACATTTGGGCAAATCGTGAAAGAGATATTTGCATTCATATTACATTTTTCTGCAAGAATATCGTCAAATCTGTATACTTGGACCTTGATTTAGCTTTTCCAGTATTAGTAGCCATATTATAAGTTCAGCATTTGCAAAACAACCAGTTTTCATAACTTCATAACTCTGAATATTCTTATAATTTTTGTCCTAAAGGAAAAGGCATGCTGTCACAAAAGGTTAGCAGCTACATTTTGCGACAGAAAGCCCAGCGTTGTTTGACCCTGATTGGTGCTTATTTGACAAAGTTAGAGTCAATCAAGTGAAGACCGCCCGTGTCATCGGCGTGCCATGAAGGCGTCGCTCTCTGACCAAATTTAGTGTCCTATAGGATATACTACACCCCTAATGATATAGTGAAGTCTGGTTACATTCTAGGATCTCTGAGAAACACATACGAACGTGATTTGACTGGTTGAAACAACGTTTAGGATTAGATTTTCACAGATTCCTTTCTTTGCAAATTGAACGAGTGGAAATACAAAATCAATCGTGCATCCTATATGGACCTTTTTAGGATATGAAAAACTATTTTTTCTAACAAAACGACACTTCATGTTATCTCTGGGACCCTTTGGATGATAAATAAGAGAAAGATTTCAGAATGTAAGTACTTATTTGTACTTATTTGAACGTGAACATGCCACCAGACAGCAAGAACAGGAACGTGAGCATGCCATTCAATTAAGAGAGATAGATCTAGAAACACTCCGAATCTAGTCAGGCCATCCTACAACCTCAACAGTTTGATCTTGGTCAGAACAGCCGGCTTGTACCACTTCTTTTTTTTTTTGCAGTCCATCCAATTGAAAAGTGCACATTCACATATAGTACATAACATGTGTTCTAGACTACCAGCATGAAAGATAAACATGCACAATAATACAGGATACCCTTACAAAATTTCACTGCAGTTAAAATGCTGTAAAACTGCAGTACAATTAAATAATGGTTGTTTAATTAATGATATCTGGATTGCTTGCTGTGTGTGTTGGCTTCTAATGGTAATATTTTGTCTGTGTTAGCTAAATGCTATGTTTACTGTGTTTCACATTTTCTTCTGTTCCACTAAATGTGGTTTTGATGTTCTATTATGACTAACTAAATTTATTTTCAGAACTTAACAAATAACACGTAAGCCTATCTATGTATTTTATTTCAATATCCTTCTACAATCCACCAGGATTTACAAAACCCAATTTTTATTGCATTTATTTCCATCGATAATTTGTCCAACATTATTGCACATGAATTTGACCCTGAACATTTTTCCTTACAACTTTTAATCAATTAACATAACGCAGAATTTTATTTGAATTTCAGTAGCTAAACAAGGAGGTAGGCATATCAGTTCCAGCTAAAGCAATGGACTGTTTGTTGTTTCACTACCCCGTACAGTAGGTGGCGGCAGTATACCAATAGGTGTAATCTGCCATAAAACCTTAAAAAAGAAGAAGCAGAAGTTCCAGCTAAAACTTTTATTGTTCCTCATGGAAGCAATAGATCTCCGCGCTCAGGCAGCCTGCTAGAGCACGTCTTCAATTAAATGATAATGCCAGAGAAGACGGTGTTTGGAGAACATATTGGCACGGGTGTTTTTAAGCAGGAGACTAAGTCGAGGGCCGGCAAACCGTGCCAATATATTGTCCAAACACCGGCTTTGAGGGCATTATCACTTTTATACAACGGGTTACCAATATATTAAAATAAGGATTTACATATTTGCATGAATGTTATTTTGATTAATTTATTCATAGTATTTCATCCTTCCACAAGATATAGTCCCAACACAAATATAGGGTTGCTACCCAAGCCGTCTGATCGTTCATTCTATCAGTTCGGTTGCAAGAGACGCAACCCAGTCGTTAAGTCTTTTTGTTCTGTATCTATGGACGCGACCCAGTCGTTCGTCCTAAATGTTCTATTGCCATACTGTCTGGAAACATTCTTATCCCTTGCTTGATACTAGCCAACTACGGCTAACTTACAGTCATGTCAAACAGTGCAACCAATATAACAACAAAGTAGTGGCATTTGCATTTGTTTAATATGTTTATTTGGATACATCCATAACAATGAGCTAGCCAACAACACAGCTAACACAATCCCTTCAAACTGAAGCTGGAAAGACTGCAAACCAGCTGCAGTTTCAGTTTCAAGTTTTAATGTCACGTGTACAAGTACAGTGAAATGCCTTTCTTGCAAACTCAAAACCCAACAATGCAAGAATCAATAAAAAAGCACACGAGAAATAATAATTAGAAATATGATATACACAATAAGGTAAGGCCAGACAAAATTGATTCACTGTTTAACGGATTTCCCCCCCTGAAAAGTGAGGTCGAGTGAGCGGGAAAAAAAATAATCAGGTAGATAAGGAATAACAGTACTTTACCACATTGTTCTAGGCTATATGGACATGAACAATAAGCAAAATATTCAATTTCAGACTGATTTTCAGGTGATTAGTTATAATACACAAATTAACATTAATGAACATTATTCACATAGAATATTGCATTCTGATACATCCTATCATATTAAAAAAGTATTGGGGAAAAAAAGTGATGTATGAATGTATTATCAGTTCATTAATCTACTTTATTGTATAGCCTAACAAATTCAAGAATAATTTACAATAAAACATTGTAATCAAATTAAAATGTTGATGCACAATAATGAGTTCATTACCTGAATGCATCTCTATAGCCTAGGTATTAACAAAATATTTATACAAATATGATTAGCCCTCTCGTAGACTAGAGACCTTATAGAAAAAGGGTCAATCAACATAGATCTGCCAAATTAAGGTAGCATTGGAAAGAAATACATGAATCTAGCCATAGAGTATAAACTTTAATCATTAAAAAAAATGTTGTTTATAACATGCACATTATAACAAGCAAGCGTGACTAAATTCGAGCCCACTAACTTTGCTCACCGCATCCTCCTTCGATGTGCGTGCCACTGGCGATGTACTTTGCTAGACATGCTAGCTGTTCACGGTTCTTTTTCCGTATTTTATTAAATACGTTGTTCACTCATCTCTGCTTTCCTGCACCTGACTTCATGCACCAGCTACACACACCGGCATTGACAGGTTAGTTGAGGTAATTTGTACATGTAGGTAGGGGTGAAGTGACTATGCATAGATAATAAACAGCGAGTAGCAGCGTTGTACAAAACAAATGGAAGGGGGGTCAATGTAGGAGTAGCAGCGTATCTCGTCTCCTAATAATTGCATAACGGTGCAAGTTAGACACGTCATATTTTGTTTGCATGTTTTTTTACATATTTTCTTATTTAACTTTTATTTAACTAGGCAAGTCAGTTAAGAACAAATTCTTATTTACAATGACGACCTACCAAACCCTAACCCGGACGACCCTGGGCCAATTGTGCGCTGCCCTATGGGACTCCCAATTACGTCCGGTTGTGATACAGCCTGGAAACGAACCAGAGTCTGTAGTGATGCCTCTAGCACTGAGAAGCAGTGCCTTAGACCGCTGCGCCACTCAGGAGTCCCAATGTATTTTTTGTTGGT
Organism: Brachymystax lenok tsinlingensis; assembly: GCA_030435695.1. Classification (NCBI taxonomy): domain Eukaryota; kingdom Metazoa; phylum Chordata; class Actinopteri; order Salmoniformes; family Salmonidae; genus Brachymystax; species Brachymystax lenok. Next base: position 44,337,417 of record CM059819.1, read on the forward strand.
CCTGTCAACGTTGAGTCATCACACATGCCTCAGCACACATAGGTTACTTTGCCTGTTTGCAAATGTGTGCTAAAAGTGGAGATGTTTCATAGTATTTCTGATTAACTCACCACCACCAATTAATTTTATTTTTCAGATATTCACGGAACCACAACTGCACTATAGGCCTACACTCAGATAAAAAGGTTATATATACAAACTAACAGGATTCTTCCACTGTCCCCATAGGATAAACCTTTTTGGTTCCAGGTAGAACCCCTTCTGTGTCTAGGTAGAACCCTTTTGGGCTCCATTCCACAGAGGGTTCTACATGGAAGAAAATACCTACCTGGAACCAAAAAGGTATCTCCTTTGGTGACAGCTAAAGAACCATGATGGAACCCCTTTCTCAAAGAGTGTACTCAACAAGTTTAGCCTGTTAAGTTTACACCATTTAATTTTGTACTCAAACATCTGCCTGGTATTCAAGATAACCTTCAAAGGTGGTGCTATGTTGAATGTTTTCGACAACCTCTGCTCAGACTTAAATCGCAGTGTTCCAAGAACTTCCACCAGTGGTGACTGTACTATCCTCAAATGGGCAAAAAGGAGACAAGAGGCACCCCACACTCATTTTAGATCCCAAGGGGTCTTTATTTTCATACTGTATGCTCTCACTCTCATCACTATCTCCTTTGCCATCTTATCAACACACATACTATATAGCATCTTGCTTACATTTCTCACATTTTAGGCATCCAGCCGAGGCCTTGGATGCATCATGTTACACTGAGATTGCACAGGGGTAAATGTACAGTCTATTTAGTGTGGTGGCAAAGTAGTTGAACAGGAGAAGAGGATGTGGTTACTTGTGGAGTGAGAACAGTGAGGTTGGTGGGTTGAGCACCTGCAGTGAAGCTGATTGGTTGCTCTGGCTCATCACATCTTGACTAAAAGAAAGAGATTTAGAAATTAGTTCGACATTGCCATAGTTCAACAGCTGAAAAGCCGTCATTAACATACTCTCAGAGATAGCAATATATTCAGTATTCACTGAATTAAGTAGCCTACCCATCCCCATTTACAATTGTATTCATCAATGAAATAAATGATAATATAGCACATTCAATTACATTATTATTGTAGACTATAGACTACTCCTGTATCTACCTTGTACAATAACGTAATCATTGAATGAAATAGCGTACCCATCCACATTTACAATTTAATTGATCAATTAGATAAATAATACTAGCAACCACATACAGTTACATTGTTGTAGAATAGGCTACTACTGTATCCACACTATATTATTATACCGTTGTGATATTGTCAGGCATGATTTTAAGTCTTCGATCGAAGTTGCATGTTGTACCTCGTTTCCCTTCAGTGCAAAGTAGTTATTTAATTTACAATTGAATTAATCCATTAAATAAATAATACTAGCACATCAAATTACGTTATTGTACACTAGCCTACCCCGCTATGGACACAGTAAATACTATTGCCTACGTGCTTACAACAATACGTTATCAACAAAAAAATTTTTTTAAATAAACCAAATTTGCCCTAACACAGTATACCTAAATATTTCTTAACAATATCACAACTTAAATATAGAGTACTTACTCTTCAATTGGATCAAGGACATCTTGGTAATTATTTTCATCGTATCGAACAAGGAAACTATCTGGTGCAGACACTCGAAAATCACTTCTGCCACTTGTAAAAAACAAATGTCTGTGTCGCTGTCGAGCTCTCAAATACCGTGCCAGTCTCTCATTCTATGAACGGTCACTGCAATCCGGATTCATTGGGACGTCCTTACCCTAAACCTTATACTAACACTAAACCAATTTACATGTGTACGTGATAGAGGTGTGGACATCCCAAGGATCCCGAATAGCTCGGACCCTCTGGGAAAGTCTATGAACTGCTCTATTCGACGGAAGGGACATCCCAAGGATCCCTGATAGCAACTATGAACTCTGAAGGAGTGGTTGTCTGATGTGGAACTGGTAACAACACAGTCTGTGATTGGCTAACAACATTTAGATCTGTATACAGCGAGATAAGATAACATACCATTCCATGAGGTGTTGAGGGAAAGACAGATCATCTATAGATTGGATATAATCTTTTCTAGGCCATTAGCGATAACAGAAAATACACCAGCCGTAGGCTACACTATAGTTCTATGGAACGCCGTTTGGGTCTTAAAGCACGTGGTCAAAACGCGATATTTTTTTATGCTGCTTGTGTAAAGTAAGCAGGTGCAGGCGCTAAATTAACGTGTGCAGGCGCTAAATTAACGCGTGCACGCGTACATCCCCCAATACTGTCAACCAGTCAAGACTAAACCAATTCACCTTGGTGGTGTGCAGACTGGTTTTATATTATTGTTAATGATGTTGCACAAACCAGAAAAAAAAATGCAACAATATGTCTGTGAAACAATATATTCACAGTATTATGAATGAATTGTGCTTTATTTGGTAGCATTTCGTAGCGTGACTGATTTTACTAATTGCATTAGTACTGTACAAAGTTAGAGGTGTGTGTGAAAGAGAGAGAGAGATGGTACATGAATACGCAAAACATTGATTGTTTGTGTGTGTAAGACAGTAAGCTAGGCAAATTCTTGAAACGTATACCCCCAATATGGAAGTAAAGATTTTCTTGATTCATCAGATCCTTGTGTTTTTGTGTATTTTGTATTTGAGAATACCGTACACTTTGCCTATCCCTGCTCCCCCTCAACACACATTCTAACGTTACACCTTTCAACATCCTTTGTCAATTCTTGATTCTCTGTTTTTGCAGGAATCTTCTTGATTGGGTGGAAGGATAGAGGAGTGAACAAAGGGAAGGAGTACAGACGTTATCCAGCCTGCTGACTAAGAAATGTAAATAGCCTATCCTTTGCTGTCTATCTCTGTCTGACTGCTTGAGTGACAGATTCCTGAGGGGCAACAGAGTCAGTGTACTTCCTAGGCTAACCCTAACTTAGTGAAGACCTTAGGTAATGATTAATCATGATTAGTCTCCTTCTCTACAGATCCTGAATTATGTCAATGGCCTGATTCATTGGCTCTACAGCTGTGCTTGGCCACCCCCTCAGTTCCTTTCCCACATCCCAGGGAAAGGAGAGAGCAGAACCACCCCTCCTTAAATCCATACTCATTGACAGTAATATTGATGGTTGATACTCTGATCTTCAATGTGTATAGATTCCTCCAGCTTTGTCAAATCAAATCAAAGTTTATTTGTCACGTGCGTCGAATACAACAGGTGTAGACCTTACAGTGAAATGCTTACTTACAGGCTCTAACCAACAGTGCAAAAAAAGGTATTAGGTGAACAATAGGGAAGTAAAGAAATAAAAACAAACAAAAAGACAGTGAAAAATAACAGTAGCGAGGCTATATACAGTAGCGAGGCTATAACAGTAGCGAGGCTATATACAGGCACCGGTTAGTCTGGCTGATTGAGGTAGTATGTACATGTAGATATGGTTAAAGTGACTATGCATATATGATAAACAGAGAGTAGCAGTAGCGTAAAATAGGGGTTGGGTGGCGGGGCACAATGCAGATAGCCCGGTTAGACTAAGAGCTACAGTAGAGTTGTACTAGCTATACTGATGATCATGAATGTTTTTCTGCATCAGGTCTCACTGAGACTGGATTCCCCAAGAAGCATGCTGTTCAGCTGCCCATGATTGTCTGAACTTACACTCTTAGAAAGAAAATATGGTATCTAGAACCTAAGTGTTCATTGGCTGTCCCCATTTGAGAACCCTTTGAAGAACCCTTTTTGGTTCCAGGTGGAACCCTTTCCACAGGGTTCTACCTGGAACCAAAAAGGGTTATCCTATGGGGACAGCCAAATAACTCTTTTGGAACAATTTTTTCTAAGAATGTTGTGTAAGTAGATCCAATTGAAATAGCACTGCTTCTAATAATATAAGATTGTAAAGCAAATCAAATACAATTTTAACTCGCCTTTTTTTTCAGGTGCAAAACCCTTGTGTCCTGATTCAACAGGCACCTAACTTGTTGAGTCATGTAAAGTTTATCCCATTTCTCTCCTGCTCATTTTCCCTGTCGCTCACTCCAGTGGAGGCTCTTCAGAGGAGGAAGGGGAGGACCATCCTCCTCAGTGAAATTTCATAAAAATAGTGAAACATGAAAAAAAGTTATATTTTTTAGATGAAACTATACTAAATATATTCATATGTCACCAAATAATTGATTAAAATACAATGTTTTGCAATGAAGGTCTACAGTAACTTCAACAGCAGTGTCTGAGTAGCACCATGGTGTAGCCGGAGGACAGCTAGCTTCCATCCTCCTCGGGCTACATTGACTTCAATACAAAACCTAGGATGCTCTTAGGCCTCACCCTCTTCCATAGACATACATGGTAATTATGACCACTTCCGGAGGACGTCCTCCAACCAATCTATCATGACAGAATGTTAAAAATGGCACCGTAAGAAATGGCAGCCGTTTTACAGGCGCCTAACCAATTGTGCTATGTGTTTTTTTTCGCGTTATTTGTAACTTATTTTGTACATAATGTTTCTGCAACCGTATCTTAGGGCAGAAAAGAGCTTCTGGATATCAGGACAGCGATCACTCACCTCGGATTAGAAGATTTCTTCAACAACAAGCAAGACGCACATGATATTTTCCAAACACCCGGCAGGGCCGACATCCCAGTTATTCGCAAGAGGAAGCAACGCAGGTTCAGGGGCAAAAGATCCGGATGCCTGGGCAGGACCCGGCAGAGGCGAGTGGGAAAGCTGCTGTTACCGTCAATACTACTCGCCAACGTGCTATCATTGGACAATAAATTAGACGAGTTACGATCACGAATATCCTACCAACGGGACATTAAAAACTGCAACATTCTATGTTTCACGGAATCGTGGCTGAGTGACGACATGGATATTCAGCTAGCGGGATACATACTGCACCGGCAAGATAGAACAGCACACTCCGGTAAGACGAGGGGGGGCGGTCTGTGCATATTTGTAAACAACAGCTGGTGCATGAAATCTAAGGAAGTCTCTAGATTTTGCTCGCCTGAAGTAGAGTATATTGTGATAAACTGCAGGCCACACTACTTGCCTAGAGAGTTTTCAGCTATACTTTTCGTGGCTGTTTATTTACCACCACAGACAGATGCTGGCACTAAGACCGCACTCAGTCAGCTGTATAAGGAAGTAAGCAAACAGGAAACCACTCACCCAGAGGCGGCGCTCCTAGTGGCTGGAGACTTTAATGCAGGGAAACTTAAATCAGTTCTACCAAATCCCCATCAACATGTTAAAAGTGCAACCAGAGGGAAAAAAATTCTAGATCACCTGTACTCTACACACAGAGACGCGTACAAAGCTCTCCCTCGCCCTCCATTTGGTAAATCCGACCACAACTCTATCTTCCTGATTCCTGCTTACAAGCAAAAATTAAAGCAGGAAGCACCAGTGACTCGGTCTATAAAAAAGTGGTCAGATGAAGCAGACCTAAACTACAGGACTGTTTTGCTATCACAGACTGGAACATGTTCCGGGATTCCTCTGATGGCATTGAGGAGTACACCACATCAGTCACTGGCTTAATCAATAAGTGCATCGAGGACGTCGTCCCCACAGTGACTGTACGTACATACCCCAACCAGAAGCCATGGATTACAGGCAACATTCGCACTGAGCTAAAGGGCAGAGCTGAAGCTTTCAAGGTGCGGGACTCTAACCCGGAAGCTTACAAGAAATCCTGCTATGCCCTGCGATGAACCATCAAACAGGCAAAGCGTCAATACAGGGCTAAGATTGAATCATACTACACCGGCTCTGACGCTCGTCTTATGTGGCAGGGCTTGCAAACTATTACAGACTACAAAGGGAAGCACAGCCGAGAGCTGCCCAGTGACACGAGCCTACCAGACGAGCTAAATCACTTCTATGCTCGCTTCCGAGGCAAGCAACACTGAGGCATGCATGAGAGCATCAGCTGTTCCAGACGACTGTGTGATCACGCTCTCCGTAGCCGACGTGAGTAAGACCTTTAAACAAGTCAACATACACAAGGCTGCGGGGCCAGACGGATTACCAGGACGTGCTGACCAACTGGCAGGTGTCTTCACTGACATTTTCAACATGTCCCTGATTGAGTCTGTAATACCAACATGCTTCAAAGCAGACCACCATAGTCCCTGTGCCCAAGAACACTAAGGTAACCTGCCTAAATGACTACAGACCCGTGGGACTCATGTCTGTAGCCATGAAGTGCTTTGAAAGGTTGGTAATGGCTCACATCAACAACATTATCCCAAAAACCCTAGACCCCTCCAATTTGCATACCGCCCAAACAGATCAACAGACGATGCAATCTCTATTGCACTCCATATTGCCATTTCCCACCTGGACAAAAGGAACACTTATGTGAGAATGCTGTTTATTGACTACAGCTCAGCTGTTCAACACCATAGTACCCTCAAAGCTCATCACTAAGCTAAGGATCCTGGGACTAAACACCTCCCTCTGCAACTGGATCCTGGACTTCCTGACGGGCCACACCCAGGTGGTGAGGGTAGGTAGCAACACATCTGCCACGCTGATCCTCAACACTGGAGCTCCCCAGGGGTGCATGCTCAGTTCCCTCTTGTACTCCCTGTTCACCCACGACTGCATGGCCAGGCACGACTCCAACACCATCATTAAATTTGCAACAGTGGTAGGCCTGATCACCGACAACGATGAGACAGCCTACAGGGAGGAGGTCAGAGACCTGGCCGTGTGGTGCCAGGACAACAACCTCTCCCTCAACATAACCAAAACTAAGAAGGTGATTGTGGACTACAGGAAAAGGAGGACTGAGCACGCCCCCATTCTCATCGACGGGGCTGTAGCGGAGCAGGTTGAGAGCTTCAAGTTCCTTGGTGTCCACATCAACAACAAGCTAGAATGGTCCAAACACACCAAGACAGTCGTGAAGAGGGCACGACAAAGCCTATTCCACCTCAGGAGACTAAAAAGATCCTCAAAAGGTTCTACAGCTGCAACATTGAGAGCATCCTGACTGGTTGCATCACTGCCTGGTACGGCAATTGCTCTGCCTCTGACCGCAAGGCACTACAGAGGGTAGTGCGTACGGCCCAGTACATCACTGGGGCTAAGCTGCCTGCCATCCAGGAGCTCTACACCAGGCGGTGCCAGAGGAAGGCCCTAAAAAATTGTCAAAGACCCCAGCCACCCCAGTCATAGACTGTTCTCTCTACTATCGCATGGCAAGCGGTACCGGAGTGCCAAGTCTAGGACAAAAAGGCTTCTCAACAGTTTTTACCAGCAAGCGACGCAGGTTCAGGGACAAAAGATCCGGATGCCTGGGCAGGACCCGGCAGGGGCGAGTGGGAAAGCTGCCGTTACCGTCAATACTACTCGCCAACGTGCTATCATTGGACAATAAATTAGACGAGTTACGATCACGAATATCCTACCAACGGGACATTAAAAACTGCAACATTCTATGTTTCACGGAATCGTGGCTGAATGACGACATGGATATTCAGCTAGCGGGATACATACTGCACCGGCAAGATAGAACAGCACACTCCGGTAAGACGAGGGGGGGGGCGATCTGTGCATATTTGTAAACAACAGCTGGTGCATGAAATCTAAGGAAGTCTCTAGATTTTGCTCGCCTGAAGTAGAGTATATTGTGATAAACTGCAGGCCACACTACTTGCCTAGAGAGTTTTCAGCTATACTTTTCGTGGCTGTTTATTTACCACCACAGACAGATGCTGGCACTAAGACCGCACTCAGTCAGCTGTATAAGGAAGTAAGCAAACAGGAAACCACTCACCCAGAGGCGGCGCTCCTAGTGGCTGGAGACTTTAATGCAGGAAACTTAAATCAGTTCTACCAAATCCCCATCAACATGTTAAAAGTGCAACCAGAGGGAAAAAATTCTAGATCACCTGTACTCTACACACAGAGACGCAGCGTACAAAGCTCTCCCTCGCCCTCCATTTGGTAAATCCGACCACAACTCTATCTTCCTGATTCCTGCTTACAAGCAAAAATTAAAGCAGGAAGCACCAGTGACTCGGTCTATAAAAGTGGTCAGATGAAGCAGACGCTAAACTACAGGACTGTTTTGCTATCACAGACTGGAACATGTTCCGGGATTCCTCTGATGGCATTGAGGAGTACACCACATCAGTCACTGGCTTTATCAATAAGTGCATCGAGGACGTCGTCCCCACAGTGACTGTAATGCACATACCCCAACCAGAAGCCATGGATTACAGGCAACATTCGCACTGAGCTAAAGGGCAGAGCTGAAGCTTTCAAGGTGCGGGACTCTAACCCGGAAGCTTACAAGAAATCCTGCTATGCCCTGCGATGAACCATCAAACAGGCAAAGCGTCAATACAGGGCTAAGATTGAATCATACTACACCGGCTCTGACGCTCGTCTTATGTGGCAGGGCTTGCAAACTATTACAGACTACAAAGGGAAGCACAGCCGAGAGCTGCCCAGTGACACGAGCCTACCAGACGAGGCTAAATCACTTCTATGCTCGCCGAGGCAAGCAACACTGAGGCATGCATGAGAGCATCAGCTGTTCCAGACGACTGTGTGATCACGCTCTCCGTAGCCGACGTGAGTAAGACCTTTAAACAAGTCAACATACACAAGGCTGCGGGGCCAGACGGATTACCAGGACGTGCTGACCAACTGGCAGGTGTCTTCACTGACATTTTCAACATGTCCCTGATTGAGTCTGTAATACCAACATGCTTCAAAGCAGACCACCATAGTCCCTGTGCCCAAGAACACTAAGGTAACCTGCCTAAATGACTACAGACCCGTGGGACTCATGTCTGTAGCCATGAAGTGCTTTGAAAGGTTGGTAATGGCTCACATCAACAACATTATCCCAAAAACCCTAGACCCCCTCCAATTTGCATACCGCCCAAACAGATCAACAGACGATGCAATCTCTATTGCACTCCATATTGCCATTTCCCACCTGGACAAAAGGAACACTTATGTGAGAATGCTGTTTATTGACTACAGCTCAGCTGTTCAACACCATAGTACCCTCAAAGCTCATCACTAAGCTAAGGATCCTGGGACTAAACACCTCCCTCTGCAACTGGATCCTGGACTTCCTGACGGGCCACACCCAGGTGGTGAGGGTAGGTAGCAACACATCTGCCACGCTGATCCTCAACACTGGAGCTCCCCAGGGGTGCATGCTCAGTTCCCTCTTGTACTCCCTGTTCACCCACGACTGCATGGCCAGGCACGACTCCAACACCATCATTAAATTTGCAACAGTGGTAGGCCTGATCACCGACAACGATGAGACAGCCTACAGGAGGAGGTCAGAGACCTGGCCGTGTGGTGCCAGGACAACAACCTCTCCCTCAACATAACCAAAACTAAGAAGGTGATTGTGGACTACAGGAAAAGGAGGACTGAGCACGCCCCATTCTCATCGACGGGCTGTAGCGGAGCAGGTTGAGAGCTTCAAGTTCCTTGGTGTCCACATCAACAACAAGCTAGAATGGTCCAAACACACCAAGACAGTCGTGAAGAGGGCACGACAAAGCCTATTCCACCTCAGGAGACTAAAAAGATCCTCAAAAGGTTCTACAGCTGCAACATTGAGAGCATCCTGACTGGTTGCATCACTGCCTGGTACGGCAATTGCTCTGCCTCTGACCGCAAGGCACTACAGAGGGTAGTGCGTCTGGCCCAGTACATCACTGGGGCTAAGCTGCCTGCCATCCAGGAGCTCTACACCAGGCGGTGCCAGAGGAAGGCCCTAAAAATTGTCAAAGACCCCAGCCACCCCAGTCATAGACTGTTCTCTCTACTATCGCATGGCAAGCGGTACCGGAGTGCCAAGTCTAGGACAAAAGGCTTCTCAACAGTTTTTACCAGCAAGCGGCGCGGGTTCAGGGACAAAGATCCGGATGCCTGGGCAGGACCCGGCAGGGGCGAGTGGGAAAGCTGCCGTTACCGTCAATACTACTCGCCAACGTGCTATCATTGGACAATAAATTAGACGAGTTACGATCACGAATATCCTACCAACGGGACATTAAAAACTGCAACATTCTATGTTTCACGGAATCGTGGCTGAATGACGACATGGATATTCAGCTAGCGGGATACATACTGCACCGGCAAGATAGAACAGCACACTCCGGTAAGACGAGGGGGGGGGCGATCTGTGCATATTTGTAAACAACAGCTGGTGCATGAAATCTAAGGAAGTCTCTAGATTTTGCTCGCCTGAAGTAGAGTATATTGTGATAAACTGCAGGCCACACTACTTGCCTAGAGAGTTTTCAGCTATACTTTTCGTGGCTGTTTATTTACCACCACAGACAGATGCTGGCACTAAGACCGCACTCAGTCAGCTGTATAAGGAAGTAAGCAAACAGGAAACCACTCACCCAGAGGCGGCGCTCCTAGTGGCTGGAGACTTTAATGCAGGGGAAACTTAAATCAGTTCTACCAAATCCCCATCAACATGTTAAAAGTGCAACCAGAGGGAAAAAAATTCTAGATCACCTGTACTCTACACACAGAGACGCGTACAAAGCTCTCCCTCGCCCTCCATTTGGTAAATCCGACCACAACTCTATCTTCCTGATTCCTGCTTACAAGCAAAAATTAAAGCAGGAAGCACCAGTGACTCGGTCTATAAAAAAGTGGTCAGATGAAGCAGACGCTAAACTACAGGACTGTTTTGCTATCACAGACTGGAACATGTTCCGGGATTCCTCTGATGGCATTGAGGAGTACACCACATCAGTCACTGGCTTTATCAATAAGTGCATCGAGGACGTCGTCCCCACAGTGACTGTACGTACATACCCCAACCAGAAGCCATGGATTACAGGCAACATTCGCACTGAGCTAAAGGGCAGAGCTGAAGCTTTCAAGGTGCGGGACTCTAACCCGAAGCTTACAAGAAATCCTGCTATGCCCTGCGATGAACCATCAAACAGGCAAAGCGTCAATACAGGGCTAAGATTGAATCATACTACACACGGCTCTGGCGCTCGTCTTATGTGGCAGGGCTTGCAAACTATTACAGACTACAAAGGGAAGCACAGCCGAGAGCTGCCCAGTGACACGAGCCTACCAGACAGGCTAAATCACTTCTATGCTCGCTTCGAGGCAAGCAACACTGAGGCATGCATGAGAGCATCAGCTGTTCCAGACGACTGTGTGATCACGCTCTCCGTGGCGACGTGAGTAAGACCTTTAAACAAGTCAACATACACAAGGCTGCGGGGCCAGACGGATTACCAGGACGTGCTGACCAACTGGCAGGTGTCTTCACTGACATTTTCAACATGTCCCTGATTGAGTCTGTAATACCAACATGCTTCAAAGCAGACCACCATAGTCCCTGTGCCCAAGAACACTAAGGTAACCTGCCTAAATGACTACAGACCCGTGGGACTCATGTCTGTAGCCATGAAGTGCTTTGAAAGGTTGGTAATGGCTCACATCAACAACATTATCCCAAAAACCCTAGACCCCCTCCAATTTGCATACCGCCCAAACAGATCAACAGACGATGCAATCTCTATTGCACTCCATATTGCCATTTCCCACCTGGACAAAAGGAACACTTATGTGAGAATGCTGTTTATTGACTACAGCTCAGCGTTCAACACCATAGTACCCTCAAAGCTCATCACTAAGCTAAGGATCCTGGGACTAAACACCTCCCTCTGCAACTGGATCCTGGACTTCCTGACGGGCCACACCCAGGTGGTGAGGGTAGGTAGCAACACATCTGCCACGCTGATCCTCAACACTGGAGCTCCCCAGGGGTGCATGCTCAGTTCCCTCTTGTACTCCCTGTTCACCCACGACTGCATGGCCAGGCACGACTCCAACACCATCATTAAATTTGCAACAGTGGTAGGCCTGATCACCGACAACGATGAGACAGCCTACAGGGAGGAGGTCAGAGACCTGGCCGTGTGGTGCCAGGACAACAACCTCTCCCTCAACATAACCAAAACTAAGAAGGTGATTGTGGACTACAGGAAAAGGAGGACTGAGCACGCCCCCATTCTCATCGACGGGGCTGTAGCGGAGCAGGTTGAGAGCTTCAAGTTCCTTGGTGTCCACATCAACAACAAGCTAGAATGGTCCAAACACACCAAGACAGTCGTGAAGAGGGCACGACAAAGCCTATTCCACCTCAGGAGACTAAAAAGATCCTCAAAGGTTCTACAGCTGCAACATTGAGAGCATCCTGACTGGTTGCATCACTGCCTGGTACGGCAATTGCTCTGCCTCTGACCGCAAGGCACTACAGAGGGTAGTGCGTACGGCCCAGTACATCACTGGGGCTAAGCTGCCTGCCATCCAGGAGCTCTACACCAGGCGGTGCCAGAGGAAGGCCCTAAAAATGGTCAAAGACCCCAGCCACCCCAGTCATAGACTGTTCTCTCTACTATCGCATGGCAAGCGGTAGCGGAGTGCCAAGTCTAGGACAAAAAGGCTTCTCAACAGTTTTTACCAGCAAGCGACGCAGGTTCAGGGACAAAAGATCCGGATGCCTGGGCAGGACCCGGCAGAGGCGAGTGGGAAAGCTGCCGTTACCGTCAATACTACTCGCCAACGTGCTATCATTGGACAATAAATTAGACGAGTTACGATCACGAATATCCTACCAACGGGACATTAAAAACTGCAACATTCTATGTTTCACGGAATCGTGGCTGAATGACGACATGGATATTCAGCTAGCGGGATACATACTGCACCGGCAAGATAGAACAGCACACTCCGGTAAGACGAGGGGGGGCGGTCTGTGCATATTTGTAAACAACAGCTGGTGCATGAAATCTAAGGAAGTCTCTAGATTTTGCTCGCCTGAAGTAGAGTATATTGTGATAAACTGCAGGCCACACTACTTGCCTAGAGAGTTTTCAGCTATACTTTTCGTGGCTGTTTATTTACCACCACAGACAGATGCTGGCACTAAGACCGCACTCAGTCAGCTGTATAAGGAAGTAAGCAAACAGGAAACCACTCACCCAGAGGCGGCGCTCCTAGTGGCTGGAGACTTTAATGCAGGGAAACTTAAATCAGTTCTACCAAATCCCCATCAACATGTTAAAAGTGCAACCAGAGGGAAAAAAATTCTAGATCACCTGTACTCTACACACAGAGACGCGTACAAAGCTCTCCCTCGCCCTCCCTCGCCCTCCATTTGGTAAATCCGACCACAACTCTATCTTCCTGATTCCTGCTTACAAGCAAAAATTAAAGCAGGAAGCACCAGTGACTCGGTCTATAAAAAAGTGGTCAGATGAAGCAGACGCTAAACTACAGGACTGTTTTGCTATCACAGACTGGAACATGTTCCGGGATTCCTCTGATGGCATTGAGGAGTACACCACATCAGTCACTGGCTTTATCAATAAGTGCATCGAGGACGTCGTCCCCACAGTGACTGTACGTACATAGCCCAACCAGAAGCCATGGATTACAGGCAACATTCGCACTGAGCTAAAGGGCAGAGCTGAAGCTTTCAAGGTGCGGGACTCTAACCCGGAAGCTTACAAGAAATCCTGCTATGCCCTGCGATGAACCATCAAACAGGCAAAGCGTCAATACAGGGCTACGATTGAATCATACTACACCGGCTCTGACGCTCGTCTTATGTGGCAGGGCTTGCAAACTATTACAGACTACAAAGGGAAGCACAGCCGAGAGCTGCCCAGTGACACGAGCCTACCAGACGAGCTAAATCACTTCTATGCTCGCTTCGAGGCAAGCAACACTGAGGCATGCATGAGAGCATCAGCTGTTCCAGACGACTGTGTGATCACGCTCTCCGTAGCCGACGTGAGTAAGACCTTTAAACAAGTCAACATACACAAGGCAGCGGGGCCAGACGGATTACCAGGACGTGCTGACCAACTGGCAGGTGTCTTCACTGACATTTTCAACATGTCCCTGATTGAGTCTGTAATACCAGATCACGGCGTGACACAATCAAGCTTTTACATCATAGTTTCGCTTTGGTGGCGTAGCCGAGCGCTGAGAGAGCACGGCTCCTATCCCAGCCTCGGACACGTCCACCTCTACTACGAACGCCAAAGAGGGATCCGGATGAGCCAGCACGGGAGCCGAGGTAAACAGAGCCTTCAGGTGACCAAAAGCCCTGTCCGCCTCAGCCGACCACTGCAAACGCACCGGTCCCCCCTTCAGCAGTGAGGTAATGGGAGCCGCTACCTGAACAAATCCACGGATAAACCTCCGGTAGTAGTTGGCAAACCCTAGAAATCCTTGCACTTCCTTTACCGTGGTAGGAGTCAGCCAATTACGCACGGCTGAAATGCGGTCACTCTCCATCTTCACCCCTGAAGTGGAAATGCGGTACCCTAGGAAGGAGACTGACTGTTGGAAGAACAGACATTTCTCAGCCTTGACGTACAGGTCATGCTCCAACAGTCGACCAAGCACCCTGCGCACCAGGGACACATGCTCGGCGTGTGTAGCGGAGTATATCAGAATGTCATCAGTATACACCACTACACCCTGCCCGTGCAGGTCCCTGAAAATCTTGTCTACAAAAGCCTGGAAAACTGATGGATCATTCATCAACCCGTATGGCATGACGAGGTACTCATAGTGCCCTGAGGTGGTACTAACTGCCGTCTTCCACTCGTCCCCCTCCCGGATACGCACCAGGTTGTAAGCGCTCCTGAGGTCCAATTTTGTGAAGAAGCACGGATGCAGACCTCCATCCTTCTTCTTCACAAAAAAGAAACTTGAGGAGGCAGGTGAAGTGGAGGGCCGAATGTACCCCTGCCCCAGGGATTCGGAGACATTTCCATAGCCGCCGTATCCTCCTGTGACAGGGGATATACGTGACTCCTGGGAAGTGCTGCGTCTACCAGGAAATCTATCGCACAATCCCACCGTCGATGGGGTGGTAATTTAGTCGCCCTCTTCTTACAGAAGGCGAGAGCCAAATCGGCATATTCTGAGGGGATGCGCACCGTGGAGACCTGGTCTGGACTCTCCACCGTAGTAGCACCGACGGAAACCCCTAAACACCTCCCCGAGTTCTTTCGTGACCACCCCTTGAGAGCCCTCTGTTGCCACGAAATAGTGGGGTCATGGCAGTCCAACCAGGGTAGGCCCGGCACCACGGGAAACGCAGGAGAATCAATAAGGAAAATACTAATTCTCTCCTTGTGACTCTCCTGCGTAACCATGCTCAGTGGAGCGGTGGCCTCCCTAATCAGCCCTGACCCCAATGGTCGACTATCTAGGGCGTGCACAGGGAAGGGCATATCCACAGGAACAATGGGGATCCCTAAACTCTGGGCAAATGATCTGTCAATAAAATACCCAGCTGCGCCTGAATGTACTAGCACCCTATGCTGGGAATGCGAGGAAAACTCAGGAAATTTTATAAACAAAAACATGTGAGCAACAGGGGGCTCTGGATGAGCCTGGTTCCGACTCACCTGGGGTAACACGAGAGTGCCCTGCCTGCTGCGCAGGACAGCAGAGAGGAATACCATAAGTAATTTATTCAATAAAGTTCTCAATAACACACGAGAAAACCAAGCCCACAATTACGGACCGCTTAATATAAAACAATCACGCACAAAAACATGGGGAAAACATAGGGTTAAATAATGAACATATAACTGGGGAATTGAAACCAGGTGTGTAAAACAAGAAAAAACTAATGGAACATGAAAAGCGGCGATGGCTAGAAGACCGGTGACGTCAACCGTCGAACGCCGCCCGAACAAGGAGAGGGACTTACTTCGGCGGAAGTCGTGACAGTCGATCGTTCAGCTAAACGAAAAAACAAAAGCAGGCCATGCAAGAATTTGCTTTTAGAGGACACAACAAGAGAGCAAGTTCCGTTAACAAGGGCAACTACAAGGAGTTTGCAGAGGTTTTTTGCACATTACGATGCTTTACTTGCTGAAAATATCGAACTTTCGACTGTCTTTTCTGGGATTTTGAAAACAATTCTGAATGATTTGATAACTTTCATCCCATCATCCATTAAATGTTAGATTAACTACTTACGGAGTGGTGGGGCGCTACTTACGGAGTGGTGGGGCGCCCACTCCCGACACTACCCGGTGAAATGCAAGGCGCCAAATTCAAAATCCAAAAGTTGAATTATTAAACATTCATCAATATACAAGTGTTGCATAGTCATCAAAAGCTCTGCTTCTTGGCAATATCACAGAGTTGTCAGATTTCAAAAAGGCCTTACGGCGAAAGCACAACATTTGATTGTTTGAGGGTAGCACCTCCAATATTTGTATCCATCGCGGTTCACACAAAACACATTTCACAGCGAAAACAAATCCCTTACCTTTTGAAGAACTTCTGCTGAGGGCTTCCCAAGTGTCCAACGAAGACATCCAATGGTTCTTCTGTTAGAAAAAGTCATGTATTATATCCATAAATCTCTTTTTGGTTGGCGCGTTATGATCATAAAATACAGCGTCCACTCGCCCATTGAACCGTGAAGAGAACGCGTTCAACCTATACCTATACACTTGTCCAAGAACAATCAAACA
Organism: Brachymystax lenok tsinlingensis; assembly: GCA_030435695.1. NCBI lineage: Eukaryota > Metazoa > Chordata > Actinopteri > Salmoniformes > Salmonidae > Brachymystax > Brachymystax lenok. The sequence goes on from CM059819.1 coordinate 44,354,022, forward strand.
TCATTGATAATGTATCCTTAGGAACAGTTTTATGTATATTTACTATAATATTTCAACCGGATTATAAACTGGACGATAGGAAAGGAAAAAACCACAGCTCGTGCGAGCCCGTGAACGTGCATCCTCTTCTGTTTACATCCGATGACCAGTTTGAAATTCTTCTTCTATTACCATCCAGAGCAACTAAACATCATCAAACACTGTCTAGAGACTGTTGACATCCAGTGGAAGCAATAGGTACTGCAATCTTACTCCCAGAAATGGCTGTTTTCAATATGGAGGGGTTCAAAATGAGGCAATGTGTCAAAAACACTTTTTCCAGGACAGAAATTCCTCGGGTTTTCGCCTGCTATATTCGTTCTGTTATACGTAGGTTTGGACAACGAGTTTCTCTATGAACTTAAATTCAGACATCTCAAAATTCATAAAGTCAAACACAGACTGCGCATCTCGCCCACTTGACAAATCAAAGTGTCCCATGAAACGTTCCTGAATAAAGCCCTGATCAACCACACCTGATGATAACCGTCACCTGCAAGCAGACTGGTGGCACCCAGAGTGGTAGGGCAATTTTTATTAACAGTTGGTCAGACTGAAAAATCTTTTGTTTTTATCCCATACAGCATGTCAGACTTCTAGGTGTAACCTAGGATGCTTGCTTGTGTGTTATCATCTTTGCTAAATAAATATCGGAGGAAAGTGGAAAGCGTCAACCTCTCTCTTTAACAAGAAATTTGTGGAGTGGGTGAAAAGTTTAAACTTCTGACTTCAACTGTATTTATATAAATAAAACTAACTTATTTACATAAGTGTTCCGAATCTTTGCTATGAGACTCGAAATTGAGCTCAGGTGCATCCTGTTTTCATTGATCATCCTTGAGATGTTTCTACATCTTGATTGGAGTCCACCTGTGGTAAATTCAATTGATTCGACATGGTTTGGAAAGCTACACACTTGTCTCTGTAAGGTCCCACAGTTGACAGAGCATGTCAGAGAAAAAAAACAAGATATGGACTGTCCATAGAGCTCCGAAACAGGATTGTGTCGAGGCACAGATCTGGGGAAGGGCACCAAAAAAATTATGCAGCATTGAATGTCCCCAAAAACAGTGGCCTCCATCATTCTTAAAATGGAAGAAGTTTGGAAACACCATGACTCTTCCTAGAGCTGGCCGCCCGGCCACACTGAGCAATCGGGGGAGAAGGGCCTTGGTCGGGGAGCTGACCAAGAAACCGATGGTCACTCTGCCAGAGCTCCAGAGTTCCTCTAGAGATGGGACAATCTTCCAGAATTACAACCATCTCTGCAGCACTCCACCAATCTGGTCTTTATGGTAGATTTGCCAGATGGAAGCCACTCCTCAGTAAAAGGCTCATGATAGCCCACTTGGACTTTGCCAAAAGGCACCAAAAGACACTCAGACCATGAGAAACAAGATTCTCTGGTCTGATGAAACCAAGATTGGCCTGAATGACAAGCGTCACGTCTGGAGGAAACCTGGCATGGTGGTGGCAGCATCAAGCTGTGGGGATGTTTTTCAGCAGCAGGGACTGGGCGACAAGTCAGGATCCAGGCAAAGATGAACGGAGCAAAGTACAGAGAGATCTTTGATGAAAACCTGCTCTAGAGCGCTCAGGACCTCAGACTGGGGTGAAGGTTCACCTTCCAACAGGACAACGACCCTAAGCACACAGCAGGAGTGGCTTGGCGACAAGTCTCTGAATCTCCTTAAGTGGCCCAGCCAGAGCCCGGACTTGAACCCGATCGATCTCTGGAGAGACCTGAAAATAGCTGTGCAGCGACGCTCCCCATCCAACCTGACAAGAGCTTGAAAGGATCTGGAGAGAAGAATTGGAGAAACTCCCCAAATACAGGTGTGCCAAGATTTTTGCATCATACCCAAGAAGACTCGAGGCTGTAATCGCTGCCGAAGGTGCTTCAACAAAATACTGAGTAAAGGCTCTGAATACTTATGTAAATGTCATTTCATTTTTTTTCATGTATTTGCAAACATTACTAAAAACCTGTTTTTGCTTAGTCATTATGGGGTAGTGTGTGTAGATTGATGAGGGTGGAAAAACAATTCAATTAATTGTAGAATAAGGCTGTAAGGTAACAAAATGTGTAAAAAGTCAAGGGGTCTGAATACTTTCCAAATGCACTGCATATACTGTATTCTATTCTACTGTATTTTAGTCAATGCCACTCCAACATTGCTTGTCCTAATATTTTTTCATTCCATTATTTTACTTTTAGATCTATCTATTGTTAGATACTACTACACTGTTGGAGCTAGGAACACAAGCATTTTGCTAAACCCACAATAACATCTGCTAAATATGTGCATGTGACCAATAAAATTAGATTTTGGGCCAGAAAATGTTGAATACATTGGCCATGATATCAATCCAGCATGACTTCTTCCACGTGAAAAACAACTGGGAACTCAGAATTGGTAAATCTCAGACTTCAGAGCGTTCAAGACAACTGGGACCTCAGAAAAAAACTAGCACTGACTAGGAAAATACATTTTGAACTGTCATCCAACTTGGAATTCCAAGTCGGGAACTTGGGTCACTTTCTAGAACTCCGACTTTCCGACCTGTAGATCACTGACATTATGATTCAACCTCTTTCCCCCCCGCCGCGCCACCTCCCTGTTCAAGTGAGCACAGCAAAACAGTGAGTACAAAAATAGGCCTGTGTCTTGTATGCTTCTGCATAAATTATGTAATATGCCAGGAAGATATGTATACTGTAGCTAAGAAAGTAGTACTATGTGTATGTTCTGTAGTAAGCTGTTAGTAACCCCTCTCCCCCTCAGAACTTAGCCTACTGTTCTGACTTGGTGGTGCCCATGTAGCCTTTAGTAAGTTTTAGAGAAATGTCATCTAATATTATAAAGGCTTTCATTGTCTGCTTATATGCCCCCGTTATTTAGCCTACGTTTATGACTTGGTGTACAGGGAGAATGCTGTAAGAACGGTCCATGTTGTCACTGTCCATTTCAAAAGTGCTAAACAAATAGGCTTATTGTCCGTCTTACCTCGCTCATTAAGGTCTTAATCGAAATTACGGCTTACTTCTTATCCACTCATTGTTCTCTTATGCCATAGTTTGCACATCTCAATTGTTATATTGCTTATTTAGGTCTCAGTACCTTGTTCATCATATTAGGCAATGCTGGAATGATGCATTTTACTGTTTAGCATACTTTGTGTATTATAATTAGCTCATGTGCTTTTCTCCACAAGGAGGGGATACTATAATGTTGTTGGGTCTGTAACCATGTTTGCCAGTGAAAGTTCAGTAATAGACTTATGTAATTCCAGTTGATATAGCGAGAGTTGTTTTGTTTGCGCAATGTGCTGTCTGTGCATCGGTATAGGCCTATTGTCTATAAAAGTGGATCCTCGTGATTGTATTTTCCTTGATTTTAAGACCACAGACATGACGTGCCCTGGGGGGTATCATATGCGCGCTCCCCTCTCCCCCTTTGGACATGCAGTATTGAGAGAGGGAGAACAAAGACCTAGACTTGGCCAAACTCCTAAATCCCCAAAATGGGAGAATTAAACAATATTTCTACTTCTGAGAATGTGGAAATGGTCCGTGAATACTTAAGGGACAGTTATGACGAGTGTGTTTCATTTGGTGATCTCATGAAGGACAGGAAACACACAACGGTATTTCTTAAAGTGTACATTTCCCAGCTGTCAGGTTTACATCTAAATATTATGAAACGTATGTGATTAAATATGAAACTATTTGTGAAAAGATGTAATGTGATATTAACCTTCTAAATGAGAGTATGGAATTTCATATAAAGATTAACTAGTCAGTGGCCACGCCCATGTGAGCATAGACATTACGTCAGTGTCACAGAACCGTCCTTTTCTACTCCAGAGTATAAAACCACCAGTGACGAAATGTACATTTCATGCCAAAGAGACCCATGGTAAGCCAGATGTCTCGAATGGTTAAGACCACGCAAACCACGGTGTAAGCTAAGGTTGCAAGAAATTACGTAAGTCTAGAATGAGAATACTGACAACCGCCGAAGCGTCTATTCTATGAGTACATTTTCCGATCGTTCATGTAAAGTATTAGAAATTGCTATGAGTGTAGTTATCAACTATGAGTTTCCCGCTCGTAAGAGGTCCACACCCCCCTTCCCTTCGTCTACCAAGCCGTCATATCAGCTTAGCACACTAGGGACTTTTCTAACATTGCTTGTAACCAATATCTGTTTGTTATGTAATTCTGTGTGATTATTTAGATGGTAAATAAATAATGAAGCCAATTTGTATATTGCTAATTCATTATGGAAACTAGGGTTTGTGCAGATAACCAAGAGTTTTACGACGTTCAGATGAGACTGATAGAAGGTAAAGAATAATTAATGACTGATTGATGACTGAAATATAAGAGATCTTTAGATCAACCATAAATTTACTGAAACTAAATGTATTGTTTGTGTATGGTTCAAAAGTCATGCCGGCATTCGTTGTTATTGAAGGCCATGGTTTTTAAAAAGAGAGTAAATGAGGCTGAATGAACTTTGATGCCAGACGAGGCTCCGCTGATAGCCAGGTGTAGTGGTGGTAAGGATTCACTCCATGGGGCTGAAAGAAAATCTCAGCTGTCAGGACAGCTTTATGTAGGCCTTAACAGTTTGTGGGCACCGTTTGTCATCGTTATAGTGCATTTAATGTATTGTTTAGTGTTGTGTCTTTGCTGGCATGCATCTAAAATTATTGGTTGAGTGTGTGCCACCAAGATTTACATGCTAAAATTGCCACTGCCCAGGAGGAAGGCAGGTCTGGGCTTGGCACACTGAATGATAAACCCTATGACAGCTTCCTGGTGTATTGGTTGGGGGCAGTTTTACCTTAGGCTCTATGTGATACTGATCACACTATGTTATTGTACGTGTAGATATGGTTGTCCTTGTTTGATACCGCAATTGGATGTCTTTCAGCGATATTGCTTAACACACAAGCTGACACATTTTTCCAGGCTCTGAAAGACTACAACTGGTGTGGGGCGTTGCGTTGAGCTCTGGCCCCTTCCCTCCCCAAATAAGGCTTTTTTGAATGGGGGCGGACAATCCTTTGGGGAAAATTGAAAGAACTGAACAGACATCTGCTTCAAGTGATTCCTCTCATCAACACAAATTTGAGGATGAAGCAAAAAAAATATATACATTTTCGACATTCAACCATACGTTTGAACTAGAATATAGAGATGAGGATTCAAAACAATGCATTTTATTTAGCGAGAAGCTCAGCTACAGCCAATGCTAGTACCAAGAGGGCAGATATGGTGGCTAGTTTAGTAAGTTATTTTTCCTTTAGTTTATCTATTGAAACCCATATTGTGTATTGCTGGCTAACATACTACTGTGATACAGTGGGGGGAAATCAAATAATTGTTCTGTTTGCTAACTTAGGTGCTTAGCTAAGTCAGCTAAACAACTACAGGTAGCCCTATCTATGACTAAAATATAAGAGGTTTACAAATCGGAGATCTACTGTATCTCTATTGTAAAACCTATTTTTAGTCATAGATAAGACTACTAAACAGTAAGCTATAATGTTACAACCAGACACCTAAAGCTAGGTTTACCAGCAACCGTTAGCACATGACTGGAGTTGGCTAACTTGTTACTATGCGCCAGGCCTCCGGTTTGTAACTTTTTAGCAAATATGTATAACATTATCAAATGTAAATAGTTTTACTAGCTAGCTATGTAACTTTATTGACAAGGGTTGACAATGGTTATGATTATGCACATGCATGCATTCCAAAATCACAAAATTATAGGCAAGATGCAAGATAAGATTCCAAACAAATGTAAATAACAATTATTGACTATGCAGCAAGCTAGGTTTAGTAGCTAACAGTGAGTGAGGAGAAACAATACAACAATTTAACTGTTGTAAATCTCTAAAACTGATAAATTGACACTACTATAAAAAAGTGACGCCTCTACCACTGTGATGCAGTGCCTTAGACCGCTGCGCCACTCGGGAGCCCCCAGGGAGAAGAATGAAGTGGTTGTAATTATTACTGTTGTAGTCTTGACAGTGTCCGTTGCAAATGTTTGTCCCACAATCTTGTGCTCCATAACCGCAAGGTGTGTCCCCTCCCTCATGCTCATTTACACAAAATGCCGCCGCTTTGGGGCATTTTTCAGCAGGGCCTGTGGAAGGACTTACAAAGTTTTACAAAGTGAAAAGGTCAAAAGAGAAAAGGGGTAGACTAAATTGGTCTGGAAGGTACACTGTGGTCCTCAGGCAAAACCCATGCAAAAGCTTCCCAATTCATGTTTATGACATTGTAGCTTCCGTCCCTCTCCTCTGAGCGAGTGACATCACCAATTGAAACGCTATTAGCGCGCACCCCGCCATTTCACATCGGTTACACTCACGGCCCTTTTCCGCAGCAACCAGTGATCCGGGTCAACAGAATCAATTTAACAGTGTAGCTTCCGTCTCTCTACTCGCCCCTAACCGGGGCTCGAACCATGGACCCTCTGCACATATCAACAACAACAACTGACACCCTCAAAGCATCGTTACCCATCGCTCCATAAAAGCCACGGCCCTTGCAGAGTAAGGGGAACAACTACTTCAAGGTCTCAGAGCAAGTGACGTCACCGATTGAAACGCTATTAGCACACACCCCGCTAACTAACTAGCCATTTCACATCGGTTACACCATGCTTACTGTAGTCATCAGCATGTAAATATTTTTGCCCATTTACCTTCCCCTTGTGCAGAGCAAGGGGTTGGAAACACATGCTAGTGGAATCAAATTATGTACCACCTACAACAAAAACACAATTAAATCACCCCAATAATTGTATTGACCTCTATTAGATTGTCTATCTTAGCACACCTAACATGGACATTTCAATATTATCAGCTAGTTAGCATCACTAAATTGACAGAAAGATTGCTAGACAGCTGAGAACCAACTTACCACCCATAGCTATTTATCGTTACTACCAACACACCGAGAGCGAGATAGCTATTTTGACAATTCTATGCATGCACGCGGACACGATCGCCAGTTGTAAGGTGTTTCCTCCGACACATTGGGTTAAGGATTAAGCGAGCAGTGTGTCAAGAAGCAGTGCGGCTTGGCAGGGTCATGTTTCGGAAGACGCATGGCTCTCGACCTTCGCCTCTCCCTAGTCCGTACGGGAGCTGCAACGATGGGACAAGACTAACTACCAATTGGATATCACAAAATTGGTGAGAAAAAGGGGATAACAAAATACGTTACAAAACGAAAACGTATAAAATGCCTAAAGAAGTTCTGAGATTATTGCATGTTGGCTGTTTTAAGTAAACAATGCCGTTTCTACGAATGCTGGACTTTGTGGTTCACTATGAGCAGACGAATACACAGGAAGTCGAAACTTCCCGATTCTACCGGTGAAATAAAAATGCGCTCGTTCTAGCTTGGGGTTTGGATAAAGTTGATGTTTATGACAAAAACGTAATGTTGTTAATTTAGTAGTGACTATATGCCGTGGCAGAGCCAGGATAAAATTCACCTTTAACTAATTTACTGCATGGTGATGTCACCATGGAATGCCAAAACTCCATTCCACCAAAATAGGCTGAAATTTCAGGCAGTCTATTCGAACAGCGCTTACACTAAAAAGGCATTATCATCTTCACAATTTTACAGTATTATTCCAACCTCAATGTGAAAATATAAAAAAAAAACAGGAAGTTCACTTTGACTACACTGGGCCTTTAACAAAACATTAAAAACCTGTGTAATACAGATGTGGAATGGGCACATTTAGGAATGTAGCCTGCAAATATTTTGTTGCTTGGTATTGCAAGCAGTTTTTAAAATAACCTAAAAAAAATACCTCTGTGAATCATATATGTCACCCGATTCAGGAAACTAGGCATATGTCGCAAGTCACGACTTCACAGGAGAGCTGTTTGAATGTAAAAATATTTTATAAAATGCCTTCTCGGACATGTGAACTTTCATGTGTCTTAATATCAAACTTGTATGCCATCTGTAAATACAAATGTTTAAAAAAAATTAAGAGCCTAGTTCGTTTAGCCATAGAAAGTGAGCAACCTTCCCGCTAGCCATGATTGGCTGAGATAATGAGTGGGCTGGACATGCCAAGAGATTAGTTTGGATTGGTCTCCCATATAGCACGCGTCTGTCTATTGGAGCTGGTCAGTATGTTTAGGTAATCGTGTCAAACGCGGCTTTAAAAAAAAAATGTCGTAAAACTGCATAAACCTAATGTCAAGTTAAAGTGTACTGTTAGCTAGCTAACGTTAGCTGGCTGGCTCGCTAGCTAACGTTGTGTGTATGCTCTCCACTTTCTGGAGGACCGAGTTTTGAAATCTGTGGAATTCGATTATGATAGCTAAGGAGATGGAGAAAACAACAGTCTGGATTACATCGTCAAACTAAGGCAACCATGCATGGCATCAGACAGTCCAACCATGATGCATACTGGTAAGATTCAGATATTACACGTTTCTAATTTTGACAAAGTGGTTTAATTTCAAGTGTACTGTTAGTTAGCTAACATTAGCTGGCTGGGTCGCTAGCTAACGTTATGTGTATGATGTTATTCTTCGTATCCCAGCACTGGCGGTTCTGGGGGGGGCCAGTGCCCCTGTGACAACAATTTTGGACCCCCTTGTGGCCCCCCTAAATGTGGAATATGAAATCATTTTTGCATAACACATTTTTGCTATCGTTCTTTTTTTACATCCGTTATTAGACAGTGGCAACGCGGAACACTAATTAAACCCACACATTTACTAGAGGGACATGGTCTTTTGCCTACTAACGCCTGCAATGAAGTGAAGAAAACGGTATGACAACAATAACGTCTAATGTAACTGGCCCCTCTAACAGTACAACTGGCCCCAGCTTGGCCCCCCCAGTTGAAAGGGTCTAGAACCTCCACTGTATCCCAGACACATTTTCTTGACTAGTTATAGCCATAGAACCTGGTTGCTTAGCTACCTGCAGATTCAGATTCAAGGTCATGAGTTGTGATTATGGTCCATTGTTTAGCTAGCTAGCTACATCTCTTAACAAAAGACTCCACTCTAATTTTGACAAAGTATTTTCATTTCAAGTTAAAGTGTACAGTTAGTTAGCCAGCTAACATTAGCCGGCTGGCTTGCTAACTAACGTTACGTCATGCGTTGGGATTCATTGTTTACCTAGCTAGCTATCTAGCTAAATGTCTTAACAAAAGACTCTCGTCTTAGTGTGCCAGGGTGCAGAATAACTGATGCATTTTTGAAAGCTCAACACCCATTGAATATGTCCGGTGTCAGTGAACGTCGGCAACAAAGCGTAATTCAATTGTTGCCAACAGCACAGTTACAGTCACCAACGTTCTGGATAACATGAAAAAAGCCTAACCAGCTCTGCTAGGGCGAGTAAAACGGTCAGAGTGGGGTGTTCTCTCATTATGTGTCTGGAAGTAGCTAGCCAATGTTAGCCAGTTAGCTTAGATGCTTGACTGTCGTTGTGAGGTCAGGGATTTCAGAACAACCCTACTTATTTGCCAGAGCGTCCAGTGTGCGCTCTGAAAGCAAAACCACAGATAGGGTGAGTAATGTTCAGTGAGCTGTTCTCTCACTATTAGATGTCTGGAAGTAGCTGGCAAGTTAGTACAGAATGGTGGGCTCAACCCTCAAAGAGATGGGTGTGGCAAAGGCTTAAGAGGGTGTGAACAATGCTGAATGGGTGTAGACAAAGAAGGGCTCTCCAATAGTAGTACCAAAACATTGAAAGACGGTTTTCTCAATAATGCGTTGATCAACTTTCAAAGCAGATTTACTTTCCAATTGTTTCCTCTAATGCAGTGTATGATAACCATTTTGTAGCTCTGAATCTCTACTTTTATCCAATGTTAAAAACTGAACTTCAAATGTTTCTACATAAGACAGAATCCAGGTGGTGAGTCACATATGCTGGGCTAATTATTGTCGATGTTTTAACAAAATTGTCAAAAATATTTTCAAGCTGACAGCTACGATAGCTCAATTACACCTCTAGGTGGCCCATAAAGGGCGTGAAATCAGCTGAAAAGCAGTACATTTTGCATAATGGACTCTGAATATATTGTTTGTTGCTGTTGCATTTTATTGTGTTGTAACATGCGATTAGATACCTGCAAGGCCTGGGAAAGGATAAGATAGTTGGTTGTGGATGATTGGTGTTGGCCTATGAATTATAGCCTAATGAAGAGTTTCTACTCTATAAATTGATGTGGTTTGGTAAAAGTTTGTTTCCTAAACATAAAGACAAAAATGTGTATACCTTTCAGCTTTTGAATACTAGGGTTGGGCATCGCGCCCTTTACAGTATTACCAGCTTAGTACACAATGGGGCACCCAGCAAATGCCAACAAGCCCATTGGGGGTCTATTACCAGAATGCTAACAAAATTAGCACAAGTAATAGCGAATTTCCAAGGAGGCTGTTAGCTAGATATGCTAATGAGGCCATCCAGCTCATAAAGTTATACCTATATATGAAGGAGCTATCAAATGTCATTTTTTTGTGAGTTTGGATAAGCAAATGTGAATGAGAGATATTGTGCAAATGAACAACAATTTGACACATTACTGGCTCTCCAGCAGCATGTCTACAAGCTGTGTCGTTGTGGAGTCTGGAGTTGCTGGTAAGTAAATGAGCTTACAATGAAAAAGCAAGGTATTTTTTGCAAAATTGATGCATGGCTATCACATTTCTAATGTTTGGGCCTATCATAGAAAGCTACATTTCCTAATGTTTTGCTTTAAATTAATCTTGCAATTTACCAGAGAAAAATAGTCTGGCTACACCGAGAAAAGTACGGAGAAAAGTAGCTACACATCATTCAGAGCCCTGTCCGCTGACAGAATGTTTGTGAATTGTTGTGAATTAAGTTTAGAAGTGCAACTGAAGCACAAACTTAGTCTGATGCTGAGCAGAAATTACAACAAACATTTAAGATCAGCATTTACAAAACTCAGCAAGACAATTCTGCATGAAAAATGCAGAATTCTGCATTAGCACGACTCCTAAGTTTAACTTGATATACATGGAGGAGACTTGATCAAGCTAGACCGATTGACTACTTCCTTGTCTCTTTCTCCCTTGCATCAAAATGTTAAAAACGTATTGATAGGAGAGAATGCGATCGGATCATCATCCAATTGGCCTTCACATAACTCTTACAGAAATTCCATGCAGACGGGGATATTGGACATTTAAAGAAAGTCTACTGGATGACAATTTATTCTTAACTAGGACAAAATTATTTATAACTGAATTTTTTCAGTACAATATAAACTCAGCAAAAGATTTCAAAGATAATTCTCCTGTTGAAGTTGTCTCACCACAGTCCAGAGTGCAGATATGTCCCTCCACCAGCTCTCCAGGTCTGGTTAAGGGGGTGTTGTTGTGCTGGACTGTTGTCTGGGTCTGTTCTGAATGGAGTGTAATCAGCTGCTGTTCCAGCTCCACCTGCCTTACCTCCAGCTGGGTGAATATCCTTCATTTCAATGAGGGGGTAGTACTCTGTGCTGGGAAGTTGACTTTCCGCTTGGGGTTGCTCGTCTGTGGGGTTATATAATGAAGAAGTCTGGTCTGACCCACTCGGGGTGGGCGTATCTTTCTCAAGGGAGAGCTTCTCCTGCTGAGCTAATTCTTTGATTAGGTGAAAGTCCAGCTGAAACTGTTTGGGGTTTCCCTGTACCAACACTGTTCCAGACTTATAGATATTTATATTAGCTGACTCAGAGTCCTCGTTGTCTAGTATCCTGAGTCCCCCCCTTAACAGAGAGGTAGTGTGCTAATACAGCGCTGTGCCATGCCAGGGGATGGTCGTTTTTATAATAGTCAGCAAAAAGTGTCTCTTGATTTTCCATGAGGAGCTTCATGTTGTGCTCTTTTCATGTCTTATCATTCTTTACATAAAATACAGTAGCCTGTCTAATTACCTCTGAACAGCGGGAGGCAGTTTCTACGGCCTCTCCATTTGGTTGGAGTAGACTGTGCGACTCTCCTGCCATTGTTGGGCTAAAGGGCTTTGACACCTCTCACTTGACACGTCAGTGCTAATTGAAGTTGTATCAAGCTTGGTAGCCTGAAATTAGCATTCAATCCTTATAAAGTAATGTATTTTTCTTCTTGGCTTTTGGAAATAAGATATAGCTTCAGACTAAAATATTACTCACTCAGTTACAGGTTGGATGTTGTTTTCAGGTTTCTGTTGTTTTCCAGAGCATTTGCTGTATAGCTTTGGAATAATCATTTTTGGTAGTTGTAAGCCTTCCATGTGATTCCATAATTCCGTCCAAAATCAGGTTGAAGGTTTTGAGTTTTGAATTGGAGTGAAGGTTATGTTGTAGAGGGTAGCATACGTCCCTGACAAAAAATCCAAGTGTATCTAACTCTAAATCTCTTTTTTTAAGAACATGCTGAAAAATGCAGGAGCTCATCTGCTCATGACCTCTCTCTCTCTCTCTCCAGGGTTTCATGACTTAACAACCAGATCGTTAAAAACCTGGCAGAAACCCTCCCTTCTGCTCTGTTGTATTGAGTTAAAAATCCTATGTGTAGAGAGACACTCTGGCCTAAATACTTTAACATCAAAATATTATTTATGTTAGAAATATTGAAACAATGTGGGAAATGGTCGGGAGGGACTTAAAGAACAATCATGTCAGATCAATTGTTGTTCTGTGATATCATTAAAGACGTTATGAAGGATACATTAACTTTAAGAGCATTCACAATGTATATGTCAGAGTTACATCTAAATGTTGTAAAACTTATATGATTAAATATGAAACTAAACTCAGCAAAAAAAAGAAATGTCCCTTTTTCAGGACCCTGTCTTTCAAAGATAATTCGTAAAAATACAAATAACTTCACAGATCTTCATTGTAATGGGTTTAAACATTGTTTCCCATGCTTGTTCAATGAACCATAAACAATTAAGACACTAACAATTTACAGACGGTAGGCAATTAAGGTCACAGTTATAAAAACTTAGGACACTAAAGAGACCTTTCTACTGACTCTGAAAAACACCAAAAGAAAGATACCCAGGATCCCTGCTCATCTGCGTGAACGTGACCTAGGCATGCTGCAAGGTGGCATGAGGACTGCAGATGTGGCCAGGGCAATAAATTGCAATGTCCGTACTGTGAGATGCCTAAGACAGCGCTACAAGGGAGACAGGACACACAGCTGATCGTCCTTGCAGTGGCAGACCACGTGTAACAACACCTGCACAGGATCAGTACATCCAAATATCACACCTGCGGGACAGGTACAGGATGGCAACAACAACTGCCCGAGTTACAACTGGAACGCACAATCCCTACATCCGTGCTCAGAATTTCCGTAATAGGCTGAGAGAGGCTGTACTGAGGGCTTGTAGGCCTGATGTAAGGCAGGTCCTCACCAGACATCAACGGCAACAACGTCGCCTATGGGCACAAACCCACCGTCGCTGGACCAGACAGGACTGGCAAAAAGTGCTCTTCACTGACAAGTCGTGGTTTTGTCTCACCAGGGGTGATGGTCGGATTCGCGTTTATCGTCGAAGGAATGAGCGTTACACCGAGGCCTGAACTCTGGAGTGGGATCGATTTGGAGGTGGAGGATCTCAACGCTGTCGTTACAGGGAAGACATCCTCCTCCCTCATGTGGTACCCTTCCTGCAGGCTCATCCCGACATGACCCTCCAGCATGACAATGCCACCAGCCATACTGCTCGTTCTGTGCGTGATTTCCTGCAAGACAGGAATGTCAGTGTTCTGCCATGGCCAGCAAAGAGCCCGGATCTCAATCCCATTGAGCACGTCTGGGACCTGTTGGATCGGAGGGTGAGGGATAGGGCCATTCCACCCAGAAATGTCTGGGAACTTGCAGGTGCCTTGGTGGAAGAGTTGGGTAACATCTCACAGCAAGAACTGGCAACTCTGGTGCAGTCCATGAGGAGGAGATGCACTGCAGTACTTAATGAAGCTGGTGGCCACACCAGATACTGACTGTTACTTTTGACCCCCCCTTTGTTCAGGGACACATTATTCAATTTCTGTTAGTCACATGTCCATGGAACTTGTTCAGTTTGTGTCTCAGATGTTGAATCTTGTAATGTTCATACAAATATTTACACATGTTAAGTTTGCTGAAATAAAAGCAGTTGACAGTGAGAGGACGTTTCTTTTGTTGCTGAGTTTAGAAATGTAATGAACAATGTTTTCAATATCCAATTTTATCCCCTGCAATACTTGTTACAGTGCCCTCTTAGAAAAGCGGAAGAACCATTTTGGAACCCTTTTTTCTAAGAGGGTAGTTAATAAGCTGTAGCCAGGTTATGATGAGGTCTTAACTATGACCAGTAGGCTACATAATATAGCAGATAATATAGTGGTCAGAATTATGACCAGTTGGTTCGATAGAGGTCACAATTATGACCGACTGGTCATTTGGTCGTCAGATTCTGGTCAGTAAAAATAAATTCATTTTTCAATCAGTTTAAAACCAGACTAAGACGTCATAAAAATAATGTTTTGAACGCTTAGTGTATGTCTGTAAAATGGTAACATAAAAAGTATAATATATACTGAAATATACTACTATGATGATGACAATTATGATTTTACTTCACATAAATAAAATAAAACATCTAGTAATAGACAAGATCAGGGATTTACTGTATGTAACACATCAAATCAATGTTTATTGGTCGCGTACACATATCACCAAATACCACAGCAGGTGCAGCGAAATGCTTGTGTTTCTAGCTCCTACAGTGTGTTAAACAACATCAATACTATACTATACCAACACGCAAATAATGCAGAAAGATTGAGACAAAAAAGAAATGCATCCCCTATACAGTAAACACCTATAAAAAAATTAAGTTGCTGGGGTCTTTATAAGGGGCCAGAGAGGCGAAGCGGGAGCAGGCGTGACAGAGAATGTGTATATACAGGTGTCTAATGCCTGCTAAACATTATGTTTCTTTCATTTCTTTCATTTGATGACATTGTGAAAGATGTCTTCAGTGATCACACATTTGATAACACATGGGATAGGGTTTTAATGGGTAGAGCAAGTGTATTGCCTAATGTGAAAACAGTGAAAGGTACTATAACTTCCATTTACTGTAGCATACAACACTCAAAGGGCAATTTTAAAACATGTTTCTGAATTTCTTTGGTATTGCACTAACTGGTTGTTAAAATAACTAAATTGAGAAGATATTATGTTGTGTTTTGGTGATTAAGCCAATGTACTCATTATATTTGACAGTAAACTTACAGTGCCTTCAGAAAGTATTCATACCCCTTATTCCACATTTTGTTGTGTTACAGCCTGAATTCGTTTGGACACACTTACTCAAAGCTTTGATCGTGTCACACCCTGATCTGTTTCACCTGTCCCTGTGATTGTCTCCACCCCCTTCAGGTGTCGCTTATTTTCCCCATTATCCCCTGTGTATTTATCCCTGTGTTTCTGTGCCAGTTCGTCTTGTATGTTTCCAAGTCAACCAGCAGTTTTCCTGTTCTCCTGCTTTTTGCATCCTCCTTTTTCTAGTCCTCCTGGTTTTGACCCTTACCTGTTTCTGGACTTTGTACTTGCCTGCCTGACCATTCTGCCTGCCTTGACTACGAGCCTGTCTGCCGCTCTGTAACTCCTGGACTCTGATCTGGTTTTGACCTTTTGCCTGTCCACGACCATTCTCTTGCCTACCGCTTTGGATTAATAAACATTGTAAGACTCCAACCATCTGCCTCCTGTGTCTGCATTTGGGTCTCGCCTTGTGCCTTGATAAGCCTTTGCTAAATCTTGGCATTCGCTCAACCAATTTTACATGGAATGCTTTTCCAACAGTCTTGATGGAGTTCCCACGTATGCTGAGAACTTGTTGGCTGCTTTTCCTGCACTCTGCGGTCCAACTCATACCAAACCATCTCAATTGGGTTGAGGTCGGGTGATTGTGGAGGCCAGGTCATCTGATGCAGCACTCCATCACTATCATTCTTGGTCAAATATCCCTTACACAGCCTAGAGGTGTGTTTGGGTCATTGTCCTGTTGAAAAACAAATGATAGTCCCACTAAATGCAAACCAGATGGGATGGCGTATCGCTGCAGAATGCTGTGGTAGCCATGCTGGTTAAGTGCGCCTTGAATTCTAAATAAATCACCAACAGTGTCACCAGCAAAGCATCCCAACACCATCACACATCCTCCTCCGTGCTTCATGGTGGGAACCACACTCGGAGATAATCTGTTCACCTACTCTGCGTCTCACAAAGACACGGCGGTTGGAACCAAGAATCTCAAATTTGGACTCATCAGACCAAAGGACAGATTTCCACCGGTCTAATGTCCATTGCTCGTGTTTCTTGGCCCAAGTAAGTCTCTTCTTATTATTACTGTCCTTTAGTAGTGGTTTATTTGCAGCAATTTGACCATGAAGACCTGATTCCCGCAGTGTCCTCTGAACAGTTGATGTTGAGATGTGTCTGTTATTTGAACTCTGTGAAGCATTTATTTGGGCTGCAATCTGAGGTGCAGTTAACTCTAATGCACTTATCCTCTGCAGCAGAGGTAATTCTGGGTCTTCCTTTCTTTTGCCGGTCCTCATGAGAGCCAGTTTCATCATAGCGCTTGATGGTTTTTGCGACAGCACTTGAAATCTTCCGGATTGACTGACTTTCATGTCTCAAAGTAATGATGGACTGTCGTTTCTCTTTGCTTATTTGAGCTGTTCTTGCCATAAAATGGACTTGGTCTTTTAGCGAATAGGGCTATGTTCTGTATACCAACCCTACCTTGTCACAACACAACTGATTGGCTCTAACGCATTACGAAAGAAAGGAATTCCAAAAATTAACTTTTAACAAGGCACACCTGCTCATTGAAATGCATTCCAGGTGACTACCTCATGAATCTGATTGAGAGAATGCCAAGAGTGTGCAAAGCTGTCATCAAGGCTGAGGGTGGCTACTTTGAAGAATATAAAATATATATTTTTTTATTTTGGTTACTACATGATTCCATATGTGTTATTTCATCGTTTTGATGTCTTCACTATTATTCTACAATGTAGAAAATAGGACAAATAAAGAAAAACCCTTGAATGAGTAGGTGTGTCCAAACTTTCGACTGGTACTGTAAGTATTCACACCCCTGAGTCAATACTTTGTAGAAGAACCTGTGGCAGTGATTACAGCTGTGAGTCTTTCTGGGTAAGTCTCTAAGAGCTTTGCACACCTGGATTGTACAATATTTGCCCGTTATTCTTTAAAAAAATCTTCAAGCTTCAGGTTTTGAACCAGGTTTTCCTTTAGGATGTTTTCTGTACTTAGCTCAATTCCGTTTCTTTCATCCTAAAAAACTCCCTAGTTCAAGCAGACCCATAACATGATGAAAATATGAAGAGTGGTACTCAGTTATGTGTGCTGTTGGATTTGCCCCAAACATAATACTTTGCAGTTTTACTGTAATGCCTTATTGCAAACACAATGCATGTTTTGGAATATTTTTATTCTGTACATGCTTTCGTCTTTTCACTCTGTCAATTAGGTTAGTATTGTGGAGTAACTACAATGTTGTTGATCCATCCTCAGTATTCTCCTATCACAGCCATTAAGCTCTCTAACTGTTTTAAATTCACCATTGGCCTGTATCTTTGCAGTGACTGGGTATATTGATACACCATCCAAAGTACTAATTAATAACTTCACCATGCTCAAAGGGATATTCAATGTTGTTTTTACCCCCATCTACCAATAGGTGCCCTTCGTAGCGAGGCATTGGAAAACCTCCCTGGTTTTTGTGCTTGAATCTGTGTTTGAAATTCACTGCTCGACTGATATACCTTACAGATGCATTAACTGTATGTGTGGTGTACAGAGATGAGGTGGTCACACTTTGTCAGCTCATGTGGAGACCTAAATGGTACTTCAGGTCAAAAAGCCGTTGAGGAGAATAAATCTGGTTTAAAAACTGGACCTCCTTCATCCTTGGGAGCATCTTTGTTCAAACAAGAATGAATTGAGTGAGTTTAATAGTTATAGCCTATACCTTATCATTGCATCAATATAATAAAATAGAAAGGCTATGTTAGCATTTGCATCAATACCCACTCAATAACAGTGTGTCCTTAGTTAACTAGTTCCTTTCCTGGCAAATGTCTTCCATAGGCCTACATGTAGATCTAGTGGGCTATATGTTACCTTTATTGTTTAGGCTACTCATCAAAAGTTTTATAAATTAACGTGTGTCCAAATAGCATTTAATATATCAGACGTTTTATTAGTAGAACTGATTTCTATTACAAACATATATTATAATGTATAGTCATTATTCACACAAAATAGGAACGATATTCAAAGCACATTTGGTAGTGATTGATATTCACATTATAGTAACTTACTATATCTTAAAGCCCTGCAAAATTGTAATTTTACATTAAAATAATACAGAACTGTGTTGTTGAATATGTTTTGAGTCACCTGAATGACAATTGTACACTTTACTCAGTCTGTAGTTCTATCACACAATCCAATGTAATCTTTTCCCAAGCATTGCAAATACTGCATTTTCTTGGCTAACAGAACAGGAATTTTCACAGGCTAAATAAACCCAACTCACTAGAGTTACAATTCTGAATAAACACTCTGTTTTGAGAAATTAGATTATCAAAGATTTCTACCTCAATTTAAACTTCATTAATAAATATTATACTTACATAATCAGTTAGGTATATTTTCAATATCCATGAGAACATTGACACAACCATAGCTAAACTTCCGATCTCTGGTTGATGGCTACATTGTTCTAAGTAATAATTAATATATTTCCCCACATTATTTCACTTGAATGATAAATGGAAAACCTATACAAAATTGAGCCAGTCAACACTGAAACCATAATAAAAAATATATATATATTATTCCAGACAGATCAATTCATGTCGCTCTCTAAAACCATCTACATTTAAAACGGGCCTATTGCACAAAAACATCTTCTCGGCCCATAAAATACAAGTCTAGTAAGTTACAGGTATATATTTCACATTCTTAATTTCTCACAATTATGAGCAAAGCCCTCATGTTGATTGTTTAAAGGCCCAGTGCAGTCAAAAACATGATTTTTCTCTTTGTTTTTATATATATATATATATATATATATATATATATATATATATCCATATCCACACTATGCAGTTGGAATAATACTGTGAAATTGTGAAAATTAAGATAATGTCCTTTCAGTGTAAGAGCTGTTTGAAAAGACCGCCTGAAATTTCAGCCTGTTTTGGTGGGATGGAGTTTTGGTCTACCTGGGGACATCACCAGGCGGTAAATGAGTTAATAGACCAACAAGAAAGAGTTCCAGTTTTCCACTCCCCACTCAGACCACTCCCAGACAGTCCTAGCTAAATTCTTGCTTGAGAAATTGCTCTTTGACCATTTTAAATGAAAACAATCACAGTACTGTAAGGTACTTAATTGTTACCCAGAAATGATTCGATATTGAGATAAAAACGGCTGCATTGGATCTTTAAGACAAAAGTGCTGAACAGTGTTTCAGATCTTCAGTCAGGAACATGCCAGGATACACTTTAGCTACACCGAAGGATCTCTGACAGTTTTTTTTACAATATATATAGTTTTTGCAATTAATCCATTTGCTATCGACAGACTAAATGTCGGTGTATTTGCAGTAAGGGAAATAGGAAAGGTTAAGAGAGAGTGAGTTTATTAATCTAATCTCACATATAAAGCAAAAATACAGTGATATAGTGAAATATATTATTATATTAGGAATACAAAGTAGTATAAGTCATTAACTTATAGGGTTAACCACACAGCTACAACAGCCATCTTAGCCGATTACCAGAACGCCCCTAAGGTTGAAAGAACATGAATTTATATATATATATATATTTATATACACATATACATAATATACACAGCACGATAACATAGATATCATTACAGGATATTTTGAGCCAAAGAGAGACAATCATTGTCAGTGCAGTTTAGGCTCAAAACATCCAGAAATCATGTACACATCACAATATCCTCAATAATGTAATGATATAAAAGACTATATAGAGAGACTACAGTGTCTTCAGAAAGTATTCACACCCCTTGACTTTTTCCACGTTGTTGTGTTACAACCTGAATAGAAAATTGATTTACATTGAGATGTTGTGTCACTGGACTACACAATACCCCATAATGGCAAAGCGAAATTATGTTTTTCATTTTATTTGACAAATGAATGAAAAATTATAAACAGAAATTTCTTGAGTCAATAAGTATTCAACCCCTTTGTTATGGCAAACCTAAATAAGTTTAGGAGGAAATATTTTTGAATGACTACCTAATCTCTGTACCCGACACATACAATTATCTGTAAAGGTCCCTCAGTGAGCAGTGCATTTCAAAAACAGATTCAACCACAAAGACCAGGGAGATTTTCTAATGCCTCACAAAGAAGGGTACCAATTGGTAGATCGGTAAAAAAAAAAAGACAGTGAATGTTACTGAGTGGCTGAGTTACAGTTTTGATTAAAACCTACTTGAAAGTATATGGCTAGACCTGAAAATGGTTGTTCTAGCAATGGGATTGAAGAATTTTTGAAAAGAGTAATGTGCAAATGTTGCACAATCCAGGTATGGAATGCTCTTAGAGACTACCCAGAAAGACTCATAGCTGTAATCGCTGCCAAAGGTGCTTCAACAAAGTATTGATTCAGGGGTGTGAAAACTTATGGAAATTAGATATTTTTGTATTTCATTTACAATACATTTGCAAAAATGTGTAAAAACATGTTTTCACTTTGTCATTATGGGGTATTGTGTGTAGATGGTTGAGAAAAATTAAATTAATACATTTTGAATTCAGGCTGTAACAAGACACAATTTGGAGTAAGGGTATGAATACTTTCTGAAGGCACTATATAGGCTATACAGAGAGACTTGATGTTGACTGATTAATTGTTTTGCATTAAATGACCATGTAACACTGTCAAACCAACAAATATAGAGAGCAATTTTCTTGAATGAACAACAACAACAGCCTACAGCACTAGTGGTTACCAGTCTATTTCTGTTAATGGCAACTCTTTCACCGATGTCATGCCAAAGACATTTGGCTCAGAAACATTGTAGTATTGTTGAATGCTGAGAATAGTCTGCCACGCAATCAATGCTGTGCTACCACTGAGAGAATGAAGTAAATTAACACATAAAAGGGGCTAAGAAAGACATATATAGCTAAAGAAAGGGATTGCAGCTGATATGAGTGCTACAATGGACAAAGTGTGCTTAACACTTAGATATTAACATAGCCGTATGCTGCTAATTTATAAATTGACAACTTGTCCATTGTTATTGTCACACACTACACCGTATTAGCTAAAGCTAACAAAAACCTGTCAATAAATGGAACACAGGAAAACCTTATGAAAATGCAATGTCAAATACATCTAACTACAGTAGCCTACATGTCTAAGGTTTGTCTAAATAAGTGGAGGTAGTAAGACATCGACATCACAAAATACTCTTAAACATGATCTATTAAATCTATCGCTTATTGAAATCAGAAACACAGTGCATGACAATGTATTGCGAATGACATGATCAGAAAATGTATATATTTCTTGTTGTTTCACACGTACAGTACACAACTACATGACTCTAGCAGGCAGATTATAAAAATAAACCTAAAGCTATCATTGTGCTGGGTCAGGCCTCTGTGTGGGGAAAAAAACAGTTGGTTTGGCTCCATTGTGAATTGGCTCAGTTTGTCAGTGGGATGTCAGCTATCCAGTTCCTGCCTGTCGTGTTTGGTGGGGAATGAGCAGAACACACGTTCTATGTGGGTAGATAGAGAACAGGATGGGCAATGGCTCAGGTGGCGTAGCAGCAATGGACCAGCTTCTGTCTCCAAACCAGGATCCTCTCTCTCATTTCAGTCCTCTCATTTCTCTCTCTCACACCACCGTGCTGACAGAGGGGTCTGACAAGTTGAGCTGGCCTGTGATGTCCGTGGGATAAGGCTGCAGAGAGTTTGGGAAGAACACAAAATAGAACCAATTATTTCATCTGTACTCACATCATATATATTCACGGTGCATACAACACAACAAATGTTATGTAATAACATACTTTTCATCAAGTCCCCCCTCCCCCCACAAGGCAGTGTTTGCCTGTGATTCGGAATGGTTGTTTGGACAGATCAAGCTCAGCACCGCAGGGACCCTATGAAATGTGCATGCTGATCAATAAACAAAGCAAGGTCACAGATGTGAGACTAAGCTGCAGTGTTGTTGCCAAGTAACTGGATTTTTTCCCGCTGTATGGTATTGATTTATACAGCGACGTGTTGTCCCAGCCCATTTTGCATATTTTGCCTGCAAGTGTTATGTGGATTTTTAAATGAATGCTAAATTTCATACCCTGACATTTTGGTGCACAGAACACAATTTATCATCAGTGTTGGGAAGAATTTTCAGTTTGGTGTTACAAAGGGTTTATGAAATGGCCTATCCTCGGTTACCATGGAAACTGACATGATAATATCCGGGCACGGATGTTTTTGTCCTGCTGAGAAATTGTTCATTTAACCACGGATTACCAATTACCATTGTATAAAAGTGATTATAATGCAGTGGATGAAAGGCATTAACTATTCATCATTCAAAACTACCACCACCTTAAACATTTTTTTTTATTGTGTCAAGTATTCTTGTTGTGACCAAGAAATCCATAAAGGAAATGTAAAAAGTTGACATGATATTCCACGAGAATGAGATTGTACCAAGGGTACAACATTGTGGAACGTTCAGATAGAGATATGCTACTGTATGTAGAATAAACATGCCTTTCTGACATGTAGAATAAGGAAACACATCAGTTTTATTCATGGCATTTATATCTGCGACGTTCAACAACATTTGATTACTGAACATGTGTGACCTCACTGTTTCCAATGCCGTTACATTTTTAGGTACAGCTTCACATTCCGAATCATAGCTCACAGTACCTCCTGCCAACAGACAGGTGAACAGCATGACAACAGTCTACACCAGTGTTTCCCAACCCTGGTCCTCGTATACCCCCAACAATACACATTTTTATTTTAACCCTGGACAAGCACACCTGATTCAACTTGTCAACTAATCATCAAGCCCTCAATGAGATGAATGAGATGTGTTTGTCCAGGGCTACAACAACGTGTACTGTTGGGGGTATACCAGGACCAGGGTTGGGAAACACTGGTCTACTCCACAACAACCAAGGAGGTGGAAAGAAGCAGTGTGGCATGTGGTGTGGATACCAATACTCAAAATCTGTTGAAATCCATTTATAAATAAACACTGATATAAAATAATAGGATGGTTACAACAAAAATAAATGGGTAAATTCCAATAAAAGTGTATGATTTTTTTTGTGGGTAGTTTAGGCTACCTATTTTTATCGCTATATAATAATACAAAATTAATATTCAAATAAAATTTGATTGATTGTCTACAAGAGACAGGGCTCTGTAAGATTGACAAACTGCTTTGGACGGCACAACCTGGAGGCAAAAAGTAAAACATATATATATTTTTTTATTATTATTTTTTTTTATGACTAAAATCTGACAATACCAATGCTCAACGGACTGGAATACCTTCCAGTCCTCTGTCTAGACTTTGTAGCCTGGTGCTCCAGTCTGTTTGTGCTTCAGCCAAGAAAGTCCTCTCTGAGTTCATCCATTGTCACACCAAACATGTATGGTATCACAGAGAGTTAGCTACAGCACACCAGGCTATTATAAAACTACATTCAGTATGAATCCTGCTACAGTAACCATATATACAGTATTCATGTATCCGTTTACAGTTACAGGACTCCTGGAACTAACGTGTTGAGCTCTGTGTAGTGTAGAAATGATTGTCATTAAATTACCAAGTATTCAACATAAAACATTCTGTTTGAGATTCATCATCAGGACAATACGCAATCCACAATTACATTAATGGCATGCATATACAGTGCCTTGCAAAAGTATTCATCCCCCTTGGCGTTTTTCCTATTTTGTTGCATTACAACCTGTAATTTCAATGGATTTTATTTGGATTTTATGTCATTTACATACACAAAATTGTTCAAATTGGTGAAGTGAAATGAAAAAAATTACTTGTTTCAGAAAATTACAAATAAAAAAAAAACTGAAAAGTGGTGCATGCATATGTATTCACCCCCTTTGCTATGAAGCCCCTAAATAAGATCTGGTGCAACGAATTACCTTCAGAAGTCACATAATTAATTAAATAAAGTCCACCTGTGTGCAATCTAAAAGTCACATGATCTGTCACATGATCTAAGTATATATACACCTGTTCTGAAAGGCCCCAGAGTTTTTCCTTGAAGAATGTGCAAAAATACCAGTGGCTTGATGTGCCAAGCTTATAGAGACATACCCCAAGAGACTTGCAGCTGTAATTGCTGCAAAAGGTGACTCTACAAAGTATTGACTTTGGGGGGTGAATAGTTATGCACGCTCAAGTTCCGTTTTTTTGTCTTATTTCTTGTTTGTTTCACAATAAAAAATATTTTGCATCTTCAAAGTGGTAGGCATGTTGTGTCAATCAAATGATACAAACCCCCCCAAAAAATATATTTTAATTCCAGGTTGTAAGGCAACAAAATAGGAAAAATGCCAAGGGAAGTGAAAACATTCGCAAGCCACTGTATTATATTATATCTCCTTTCATTCCCAGCAACATTTGTTGATTGAAACACTGCAAGTAAATATTGTTTGGGTAAACACACTCGACAGGTGATCCCTAAAAATGGAAAGTCTGTGGAAAGAAAAGAGAATGTAAAGTCTGTTACCCGGTGCATTTTGCTTTTTCTTGGCCATTCTTTTTTTAATGACAGGATATGACAACAACCACACAAAATGTGACACACACAAAGGAAGGTGCAGCACAGACCAATCAGTGAAAGGAGACAAACACACATACACAACTAAAAAGGAGAGCACAAACCAAAATGGTGTCTAGTTTAGCCACAGGAGAAAGACCAGCATAAGGACTAGCTCTTGTTGCCTGCCCCCTTGCATAGTAGTAATTAAAAACACAAATAAATGTTTTTAATCAATGAAAACGAAAGCCCTTAGCTTTAGACTGTCTCTCCTACTCATATCGGTTTCCTTCTTTGGTTTTGGACAAATGTCTGGATGGTTTATCGATGACTGACTGACAGACACGTGGCCATGACTGTAACTCCACGTGTGAGGGTGACTGACGAGAGCCTGGAATGAAACATTTTGCGAGAAGAGATGACAGAAGAGAGAGAAAAGAAAAGAGGATGAGGTATAGGAAGAGAGGAAGAGAGAGAATTACAGGGGAGGGTGTAATTTCCTTCAACTCCTTACCGTGTCTTTGGAGGACCTACGTCTCTTGATGTTGGAGGCCAGGTTGGTACTGATGGACCTAAAAGAGGCTTTCTGTTTGGAGTCAGGCTCTGCTCTATCACTTTTCCTATCCTAAAATAAATATATATGTAGAAACATTATTGGTGTTCCCTGATGAAGGAGTGTGTTTGGTCCCCCCACACACACACACACACATTACTGTACACCATTTTCTGCCTGGGCTCTCACTGTGTCAAAACCTCACAGTTTCACTTTCGCAGAGTAGTTACACTAGTCTCTATTTCAATTACCAGCTTTAATACGGTCCCGTATCTCATGTCCACTTTCTGTCTACACCCATGCCATGTGGACATATAAAGTATCCTATAATTGGAGCCGGATTACTAATAAGAGCTGTGTATATTTCTCCTGGCTACTTTTGAGTCACTAATGCGGAAGAGGACTGCCTCGGATGGCATGGTACAGTAAAATAAGAACCATCCATGGTTATTTTACTTCAATACGAAAAGTGTGAGCAAAGAAAATGAGCTAAAACGAATGCAATAAAGACAACAATAAGGCAAAGCAAAACATTTTGAGGCTGGGGGCTGGTGACACAATGATCAGTACGATCATGGAAAAAATATGGACCGACTAATCAATAAACCATGAGAAATTCAACAAGGTCCCTTTGCGTTATTCCAACACTAGTATAATGGCGTTTCCCCCGACAAAGAGAGCGATGAAGACTAAGAGGAGCAGGGAAAGTTTTTGTAGTGGGTGTGACTTCAACCAGAAAACATGCAGTGCAGGAAAACCAAAAGGGATACAGTATGTAGAATGAGTGATATGATGTCGAACCTATAGGCCATCACTGTCCCACATAAACTTGTGTCTTCTTGGTGGCTATAATCCCCTAATAGTCATTGACTCCTCAAAAAGCATGGACCAGGTCAATTCCACATAACAGATAAGGGGGTCTGATTATAAATAGCTAAATAGTGTTTGGCTTTGTGATTTGTTCTAGATGTCTAAATCATTTGGAACATTCTTTTCACTTTTTACCCTTTGAAACACAGTATATCAGTATATTCAAGAGATGATTAAATCCAGGATATCAACAACAGCAGTGAAATCATTGCAGAATCCCCCTTTACAATCTCCACAATTGTGTTCATCTCCTTTCATTGCAACCTTCTCAGACCGTTCACCATTGAATGAGGTCGCTCAACAACACCGCCTTGATCAGAGGGCTGTCTGGAATCGTTTGAAATGCTAATACAGCCCGAGGACAGACGACTAGTCATGAATTTCAAATATGGGGAGAAATATAGTTGGTCGAGAAGCATACAGTACATGTAGTGCACCTGCAATTAGTGCACGTTTTTCAGTGGTGCTCGTTGTCCGTTTGCCATTATTGTTGTTTAAATATGGACATGTACACCCTTCATACATATGGCCTAGAGTATAAATCACACATAAATCAATAATACATCATCCAGTCAAAAGCAGGGCATCCATATTTTAACATAATGAGAATTTGTACGGTATTCATTTGACCTTACAACAATACACAGTGTCCCAGTGGATATGTCCCAGCACAAATATTAGCCGGCCTTGCTTGTGTTTATCACCTTCCATAGAAAACAATATTGAATACAACATCTAAAGGAGATTTATTTAGACTTGTTTACCTCACGGCTCAGTAGTTGGAAAGAACAAGACAATTTGTGAAAGCTTCAAAGAACAGTAAGTGCTCTCTCCGTTGCTTTTACTGTTGTCACACCCTGCTCTGTTTCACTTGTCCTTGTGTTTATATCCACCCGCCTCCAGGTGTCGCCCATCTTCCCCACTTATCCCCTGGGTATTTATACCTGTGTTTTCTGTCTGTCTGTGCCTGTTCGTCCTGTTTGTTTAAGCCTACCAGCGTTTTGTGTCTCAGCTCCTGTTTTTTCCAGTCTATCTTTTCTCGCCCTCCTGGTTTGACCCGTGCCTGTCCTGACTCCGAGCCCGTCTGCCTGACCACTCCGCCTGACCACTCCGCCTGATAACTGTACTATTGTAATGGGCCTATGGCTGGTAGTGTGTAGGAGTGCCCAACCCAATGTTATGGCCTCTGGCACAAGCAGGCAAAGACTTGCAGCAAAATTCACCTCATTGTTGTCCATTGAGATAGCAAATCCTTCAAATGAAACTGCTTTTTTAAAAATCTTTCCCAAACAGCTTGCATCAGTCTAAACAATCTGTCAACACTGTCTTACGAAACTGAAAATCAAATATCTTTTGGTGAGAAGTCATACCAGGCATCTAATGTTGTTGCCTCTGCTTTTGACTGGTAGTGTACCCCGAATATAGTACTCACAGATGACAGAAAGTAAAAGGACCTACAAAGCTAAGCAGCCACTAGCTTTGGTCCCATCGCGAAACGACAACAACAAGTTGCTACTGGTCTGCAACTACTAGAGGAACGCACACTAACGCTTTGGACCAGAGAACATTTTAATGAAATTAGATTCACATTAGCTGGTCCCACTTGACACAATCGTCAACGTAAGTAATAAATATATAGCTCAAGTTCAACCTTGACATTTAACAACCAATTAGACCATGTTTAGAAAAAAAAGGTTTCTCTAAATTGTTGGAGGGTTTAATCAGTGGCTGGGAGCATTGCATGCTACTACAGAGTCTTATATGGCTTGTATTGTTTGGCTTGAGTTGGGTTGGTGGTGGTGATCACCAGTACATAGTACCAGCACCTTTCATATCGGCTTAAAAAAATATTATGAGCACTGGCACCTATTTCAGATCCACTTAAAGCACTGGCTTGTACAGTATAGATTATTTGTTGTATCAACCAAAGCTAGCCTGCTTAGCCTTTCAAGACACAAAAGGCCAAAGCCCTGTTACTTTCCGATCCCCCTTTACAAACAGTACATGGACATGATGTGCGCAAAGAGAGACCATTGACCAGGAGACGCTTAGCTGCCACCCGTTGTGCTATTCAGCAGCCTAGCCCTTTAGTGAGAGAGCCGTACCCAGTGTGCATCTGGCTGACTGTACAGCAACATCAGAGCCTCCTGGTGCCCCACTGCATTCACCCGGTGCACTCCCCCGGTGTACCCCCCCACTGCACTCCCCCACTCTGCCCTTCACAGAGAGAGAGGGGTGAGGGAAGGGGGTCATCGTCCCCTCCAGGCAGTGAACCGGCCGTGTCCTTGTGCGCTCAGACGCACAAGACGAGGATAATGAAATCAGTCCTTCACAGGCGCAAGGGAGTGTGCTGTACGTATGCATGTGGAGCTGCAAATACCCTCGCAGCTGTTTTACATTCATGTTTTGGGAGGGATTTTTGGATCTCTCATTATAAGTCATTTCCAAATTTAGAGAAGTAGCATGCAGCTCAATTTCTATAATACTGTAGTACACGCAACTAGCTCTGTGGAAGTGTATAATGTAACTTTTTCTAATCCTGTCCACATGAATCACTCTCCAATGGCGGTTACCTGCGACAATCTCAAAATAAATGGAAAAAGGGTCGAATAATTCTTGAATTGGCGAAAGCAAAGAATTGAATTAGATTTCAACAACAGACTATAAGTCTATCCCCAGTGAAGTTAATTTTTTATTTTATTTTTACAACCGCTGACTGGATTTACTAAGATCACCACTAGCCGCATTAGATCCAGATTTTGAGACCCTGCTCTACAGGATGGTGTCTGATGTGCTGCCCTGTTGGGGTCTGTTTGTGAAGACGGGTGGATCATACCTGTAGGTTCTTCCTCCACACGTTGACCGCAGCGAAGGCCAGCTGCATCTGCTTCCTGCGGGCGTCTTTGTGGCGCTTATACGCAATCTCAATAAAGATGAGGAAGATTCCAGCAACGATACCCCCAGCAACCAACATGAACACACCTGTTAGGAGGCAGTTTGGACATGCCAACCTGTTATGTTACTGCCTGCGGTGCACAGGTCATACTATTAACCCAAGTCTCCAGTGGCCACTGTATCCTCCATGGAGGACCATTTTGAACACAATGAACCTAATGACAATAATCTGTCAAACTTCTGCAGATAAAGGAATACCTTCACACCAATTTTAACACCTACACACCTGCTATAGACTAACGTTCTGGCTCAGACAAGGGGGGCTACTTCCTTACATACCAGTTTACTATTTTCATTTCCTCTCATTTCTGTATCATTATGGACTAAATTGGAGAACCGTACATACCTGCCATGTTCTCAAAGGTGAGGGTGGCCGGGGCATTACTCCTGGAGTCACACTCCTGGTATCTCACCCAGGTTTTATCTAGTTCCTCCATGAACCCATTCTCATGAGAGCTGTTATGGGAGGAGCCAGATCATACTTTAGGTTAGGTCTCAAACAGTAAATACTGATACAATACATAGAGTATACTATGGGGTGGTTTCCTGGACACACATTAGGCTTAGTCCTGGACTAAAAAGATACAGTATTTCAATGGAGACTTCCATTGACCATGCTTTTTAGTCTAGGACCAGGCTTAATCTGTGTCCAGGAAACCACCCCTATTATAATATTTTATGGTAGCATGTTGCTTCAATAGTAGCTTGTTGCTGGCCAATATTCACCTAAGAATGGACAGGGAAACGTTTTGCTTCCAAGGGCTGTCCTTCCGCATGCCTATGCCGAAGCCGGAGCGGAAGAACAGCTCTCCCGTTGTCACCAAGTCACACTTCTGTGATGCCTCAAACTCCAGGACGGCAGAGTCCCAGATGAACGCGTGTAGTTTGCTGAGGGAGGGAGGGAGACGGACAACAGGGAAGAGGAGGAATGGGAACGAATGAATGTATGAAAATGCACACTAGAACCACATCATGTCATTATTGTCTTCCTCGCACTATTGCTCACCTGGGATAACATAAATACTGTACATTCAGCATTACGGCCTCCCCCATTGGAATTTTCAGAGTATTAACCCCCCACCCCCATCCCCCGGAGCTGCCCCAGCTGTTGCTCACTTGTCGCGGACAGCTTGGATGGCCTCAGCAGCGCTTTCGTAGTTGTGCTTCTCCATGTGGCGGTACATGGTGCTCAACTCCACTTGGCGCCGGAAGTAGATGTCCACCGAACTCTGCTTCACTGTGGCGTAGATGAACTTGTCTGATGGGTTTCGCAGCTGAGACACAGAGACACAAACAGAGGCACAGCAGTCAGTCAGTCATCCTCCATGACTGTCCTTTACATAAGCTTTCACTCATAAAATATCTACACTCAATGAATGTTGTTGTTGCTTATTTCTCCAGAATGCCATCAGCATTTCTTATCACTTTAAATTTCTCTCAATCTTTTGATCCTAGGTTTTTATATGTGTGTCTTTGTAGTCATTGATGATGCTTGTGGTGATTTAAACAATTTCACAAGTTGGGATCAATAAAGTACTACTATACTCTGCACTCCCTATACTGCCGACTTTCAATAATAGCTTTTCACCCAAGGTCTATTTGGGCACTCTCTAAGAGTTCTTATTACAAAGAAGACTATGAAGGAGAAGACAGAGACAAAGACAATTTAGCGAAAGGCCGCCATCTTGTTAGCATTAGTCATAACTCCAATGGGAATGCTAACTGTTCATTTTGAATAGGCCGCGTGGTGCATTCTGGGTCAAGGAGTGCATAAAAGAGAACAGGAGGTACACATGGGTTCGCACTGCTAAAATTGCATTGCATACAGTACTGTAATACAGTAAAATACAGTATGCCATTTACATAGCATAAACTTTTATACAAAGGGACAACAGTGAGTCCACATATTCTCATATGTGACCCCAGTGGGAATCAAACCCACAACTCTAACGTTGCTAGAGCCACTGTTACGAACTGAGGCACGTACAGAAGAACTACTACAATACCATTATACCTAAATCAAACGCTGAGTCTAAAATAGCCGCCTGTCCCTTTTTAATAGCCGGACAATGGCACACATTTCAGCAAATAAACCTGTTTAAAATAAACACCGGTCTAAATGAATTGTTTACAATGTTAACATGAATTACCATGACTTGTTTACAAGGTTTAATGTTTGATTTGTTACAGTAAATAATTCAGTAATGACTCTATTATGAAAATTATGACAATCATCCGTTTTTATCGGCAGTAAGAAACTGCTAGCCATTGGCTGCTAACAGCTGACAACTGCTAGCTAACTGGCAAGCACAAAAACAGTTAACAACTTCGGGAGTACAGACCCCAATAAATCGTCAGATCGCCCTCTAATGGTGAAAGTAAAAACTCCAGAAGATTAACAGTCAAAGAGGAGAATAATGATTATGTCAAATAAGTTTTTTATTTGAAATAAAGGCATACTAAGACAGAATAAATGTGATACAGTGTGTAAACTACACATTAGTGCAGGAAATGAAGAAATGCTGGAAGTGAATGCTGGAATTCAACAATTAAATATGCAAATGAGCAAAACCTGTATGCATTAAGGAAATAGATGCCTGGCTCAAAAAGAATCCGGTCTCTAATAACCACCTGCTCTACTTGTGCACATGCCCCTTTTCCCTTCCATCCTCTAAAATAACCTTTTTTTTTATTTTGGTATTTTTGAAAGGTCTGTGCACGGCCCTGAGTACAATACAATACTGTAAAATGAATTATTAAAATACGGGTGGAAGATATATGATTGCCATCCACATGAGCGGACCACCCTCCTTCAGGCCAAGGATCTGGCATGCAATGACATCAATCCAGACCAAATGCTCAAAACAGGCTTGATGCAAACTAATGCCTGCTAAACATTATGGTACTTTCATTTATTTCATTTGATTACAGTACACTTATACTGAGTATACCAAACATTAGGAACGCCTTCCTAGGGATGTTGACTACAATGCTTCCCACAGTTGTGTCAAGTTGGATGGGTCCTTGGGTGGTGGACCATACACACAGGAAATTGTTGAGCGTGAAAAACCCAGCAGCGTTGCAGTTCTTGACACAAACCGGTGCGCCTGGTTCTTAATGTTTTGTATACTCAGTGTATGTTGTAATTATATCTGAACAATGCATACATATTGATGCAAAAGTAGCTAAGATGGTCTAAGATGGTCTGTCCATAATAAAGCGCTGTTCTGCATTCATAACAATGCTATCAACAAGGCAGGTCCTAGTTTTGTCGCACCTGGACTACTGCCCAGTCGTGTGGATCAGGTGCCACAAAGAGGGACTTAGGAAAATTGCAATTGGCCCAGTACAGGGCAGCTCAGCTGGCCCTTAAATGTACATGGAGTGCTAACATTAACAATATGCATGTCAATCTCTCCTTGCTTAAAGTAGAGGAGAAATTGACTGTATCACTACTTGTATTTGTGAGAAGTATTGACATGTTGAATGCACCGAGCTGTCTGTTTAAACTACTAGCACACAGCTCAGACACCCATGCATACCCCACAAGACATGTCACCAGAGGTCTCTTCACAGTCCCCAAGTCCAGAACAGACTATGAGAGGCACACAGTACTAAATAGAGCCATGACTCTAATAACTAATGCAAGCAGTAAAATCAGAATTAAAAAACAGATATAAATACACCTTATGGAACAGCAGGGACTGTGAAGACACACATGATAACATACGCACTATACACACACGACACATGAATTTTGTGTTGTACATATGTGGTACTAGAGCACTGGCCGGAGTGCACACACTTAATGTGTTGTGAAATCTGTTTTTAATTGTAAATAACTGCCTTAATGTTACTGGACCCAAGGAAGAGCTAATCGGGGTCTACAGTGCCTTTGGAAAGCATTCAGACCCCTTGACTTTTTCAAAATCTGTTTTTCAAAAAAATATATACAAAAAAAATAATATATTATATATATATATACTCTGCAATCTACACACAATACTCCATAATGACAAAGCGAAAATTATTTTTAAACAGAAATACCTTATTTACATAGGTATTTTCTGACCCTTTGCTATGAGACTCGAAATTGAGCTCAGGTGCATCCTGTTTCCATTGATCATCCTTTTTTATACATCTTGATTGGAGTCCACGTGTGGTAAATTCAATTGATTGGACATGATTTAGCACACACCTGTATAAGCCATGAGGTCAAAGGAATTGTCCGTAGAGCTCCGAGACAGGATTGTGTCGAGGCACAGATCTGGAGAAAGGTACCAAAACATTTCTGCAGCATTGAAGGTCCCCAAGAACACAGTGGCCTCCATCATTCTTAAATGGAAGAAGTTTGGAACCACCAAGACTATTTCTAGAGCTGGCCACTCAGCCAAACTGAGCAATTGGGGGAGAAGGGCCTTGGTCAGGGAGGTGACCAAGAACCCGTTGGTAACTCTGACAGAGCTCTATAGTTCCTCTGTGGAGATGGGATAACCTTCCAGAAGGACAACCATCTCTGCAGCACTCCACCAATCAGGCCTTTATGGTAGAGTGGACAGACGGAAGCCACTCCTCAGTACAAGGCACATAACAGCCCACTAGGAGTTTGTCAAAAGGCACCTAAAGACTCTCAGACCATGAGAAACAAGATTCTATGGTCTGATGAAACCAAGATTGAACTCTTTGGCCTGAAAGCCAAGCGTCACATCTGGAGGAAACCTAGCCCTATCCCTACAGTGAAGCATGGTGGTGTCAGAATCATGCTGTGGGGATGTTTTTCAGCAGCAGGGATTGGGAGACTAGTCAGGATCGAGGCAAAGTTGAACGGAGCAAAGTACAGAGAGATCCTTGATGAAAAATGTAACACCCAATTCAGACTGCTGCCCCTTTAAGAGCTAGAATATGTTGTACCCTATGTTGTGATTCTCACCAAATATGTTGTTGTCTTCACACACAATTCAAACCCCACAATTGAATAAACCGCTTATAGACTCTCTTAGCCAAAAACAGCACACGTTTTTTCCACGAACATACACATCTTCTCTTTTTTTTGGCACAAATGTGAAGGGTTATGGCAGGGGAAATGGTGTGGCATTGTCTAGTGTGTGGTGCAGGAATAATGACAAGTGAACCTGGGGAGATTTGTGTTCACATTGCCCTAAATAAGGAAAACGCACCGCGGAATTCAAGTGAACCGAACCCAGACCACTTCTCGAGATGGTTTCAGTTCGGTTCGATTCGGGGACTCTTGAGGTCACACTGCACCAAAAATGACTGCGTTCATTACTGAGTTCAAAAAAAATTACTGAAAAGGACCAAGTGTGAAAACACCCTTAGTGTGTACGTGCTCACCCTGGGGTCATTGATGCCGGTGATGCGCTCCTCAGGCCGGTCCAACACTAGGAAGGCTGCCAGATTGGCGGTGTAGGATGCCACAATGATCATGGCAAATCCAGCCCACACCATACCTAAGATCCTTGCTGAAAAGCTCCGGGGTGCTCCTACAAACACAATCACAAACATAGTCACTCAGTTAACAGCAGCCAATTTTGATGTCCACTTGAATAGGTAGTCTACAAAGATCCTATTGAATTACTATATACTGTATGCTTCTATTAATAAATTACAATATCTATACAGTATGTAATTCTATGAGGTAGTCTGCAGCAAAAATTTTAAAACTATTCCCTACATATAGTAGTCCACTTGGTGCTATCTAGGGATTAGGGTACCATTTCGGACACATACGTAGACTTAAGCCAGTGGATATTTACCTTCTCCTATCCCGGAGTTCAAAAGGACTCCCCAAGAGAACCACATGGCGGAGGATAAGGTGAGGGCGTCCTCTTCTTCTTCTTCGCTATTCACTTTAAACCTTCCAAATGGGCTGCAGTGCACACAAGACACATGTGAGCTCAGGTCTCTTTCAAGACACCAAACCTCCAACCTATCTCACTGGATACAAACTGGTTGAATCAACGTTGTTTCCACGTAATTTCAACAAAACAATCTTTTCCCTTCTGAACACAAAGTGGAAAACTGATTGGATATGCAAAAAGTAATCAACATAAATCCAATGACAAGGTTCAAATCTTTGTTGATTTCATTTTGAATTGACGTTAGTTGACAACTCAATCATATCAAATCAAATTGCAGAATACAACAGGTGTAGACTGTACAGTGAAATGCTTACTGACAAGCCCCTAACCAACAATGCAGTTTTAAGAAAATACAAAAAAAGCAGGAGATAAAAATAACAAATAATTAAAGAGCAGCAGTAAAATAACAATAGCGTGGCTATATACAGGGGGTACTGGTACAGAGTCAATGTCCGGGGGCACTGGTGTCGAGGTAATTGAGGTAATATGTACATGTAGGTAGAGTTATTAAAGTGACTATGCATAAATAAAAACAGAGTAGCAGCAGCGTAGAAGAGTGTGGGGAGGGGGTGTCTTTTACCATTTTTAGGGCCTTCCTCTGACAACGCCTAGTATAGAAGTCCTAGATGGCAGGAAGCTTGGCCCCGGTGATGTACTGGGACGTATGCACTACCCTTGGGGGCCGAGCAGTTGCCATACCAGGCAGTGATGTCAGGATTCTCCCAATGGTGCAGATGTAAAACCTTTTGAGGATCTGAGGACCCATGCCAAATCTTTTCAGTCTCCTGAGGGGGAATAGGTTTTGTCGTGCCCTCTTCACGGCTGTCTTGATGTGCTTGGACCATGTTAGTTTGTTGGTGATGTGGACGCCAAGGAACTTGAAGCTCTCAACCTGCTCCACTACAGCCCTGTCAATGAGAATGGGGGTGTGCTCGGTCCTCCTTTCCCTGTAGTCCACAATCATCTCCTTTGTCTTGATCACATTGAAGGAAAGGTTGTTGTCCTGGCACCACACGGTCAAGTATCTGACTTCCTCCCTATAGGCTGTCGCATTGTCGGTGACCTACCACTGTTGTGTCATCTGCAAACTTAATGATGGTGTTGGAGTCATGCCTGGCCATGCAGTCATGTGTGAACAGGGAGTACAGGAGGGGACTGAGCACGCACCCCTGAGGGGCCCCCGTGTTGAGGATCAATGTGGTGGATGTGTTGTTATCTGTTGGGGCGGTATGCAAATTGCAGTGGGTCTAGGGTTTCTGGAATAATTGTGTTGATGTGAGCCATGACCAGCCTTTCAAAGCATTTCATGGCTACAGACGTGAGTGCTACGGGTCGGTAGTCATTTAGGCAGGTTACCTGAGTTCTTGAAAATGTCAGTGAAGACACTTGCCAGTTGGTCAGCGCATGCTCGGAGTACACGTCCTGGTAATCCGTCTGTGAATGTTGACCTGTTTAAAGGTCTTACTCACATCGGCTGCGGAGAGCGTGATCACACTGTCGGCTGGAACAGCTGATGCTCTCATGCATGTTTCAGTGTTACTTGCCTCGAAGTGAGCATAGAAGTTATTTAGCTCGTCTGGTAGGCTCATGTCACTGGGCAGCTCTCAGCTGTGCTTCCCTTTGTAGTCTGTAATAGTTTGCAAGAGCTGCCACATCCGACAAGCGTCAGAGACGTTGAGCTGACGTCTGTCCCCAGTGGGATGTCAGTGCAGTTCTTTATTTCACGTGCCTGTGTTGTGTTTAGTTTCATTTGCCACAGACATAAACAATTATTTCAGCTGTTCATTACAAATGCATGGGAAACCTGTGGCCATAGGAAAAGTATAGGGAATTTCCTGATCCTATGTGGCTCAATTGGTTAAGTATGGCACTTGCAACGCTAGGATCATGTGTTTGATTCCCGCTGGTGCCACTCATATGAAAATGTATGCATGACTGTAAGTAGCATTTGATAAAAGTGGCTACTAAAAGGCCTATAATATTATTAATGTGATCAGGTTATTACTGTACACAGACATGTCGTTGTTTTACCTGAACCGGTCTAATAGGTAGAGCATCACCGCCACCACATGGACCGATAGACCCACCAGCAGCCACAGGGTGCTCTGAAAGGGCTGCATGAACGAATCCAGAGTACTGCGTGGTATTTCCTACAGTCAAACAACAGCCAGTGACTCATCCAATTCACTCTACTGTGAGTAGTACTATACTAGGTCATAGTTGTAGGAAGAAAACAATAGCTTCAATGGGTGCCTGTCTGAGCAGCAGGAGTAAGAGCAGCATACCTTTTTCACGAGGATGGTAAGCCCCTGGTACTTAAAGGGTTTTGAGAACTCGATGTACTGGGCACGTTCGTTGTTGATAGTGAGCGGAGCCACAATCATGTCTGCCAAGCCACCCAGGAGTTCTCCCATCATGCCGTTCCACTCCTTCTTGTTGCTGTTGTTTACCTGATATAGAAAGATAGGGGTACTCCACATACTTAGTGGACATTTCCAAACCTGATTGATGCTTGGATCAGCCAAAAACTGTTTGATCATGAATGCAATCCTACAATTACATAAGATTGACTAAATTGCACTTTAGCATTATGCACATAACCTGTACATGTGCCCTTTATATTATTGCATTTAGCAAAGATTTTGCCTACTAGCCAATTTTTTTTATATCCATTAATTATCTGTTGTTGTTTTTCAATTGGTGATTTTGTCTGTATATTGTGTAGGCTGCGAAAGGACAATGTTTTTCTAATCAAATCGAATGGACTGGTCTGTCATTTGTGGGTCCCAAGAAAGTCATTAAATATGAACTGTGGTGAAGGTGGAAAATAACACCCAAGAATACACATTGATTGGCATTTCACATGTAGTAGTCCATACTATACCACACATGTAGCCAGTACTGCACTGCATCTAGTGTTGCATGTACTGCATTTCTCTGTGTGATAATAAAGATTACCTTGAACCTTGAGGATGGTATTCCATAGCACAAGGGGGTTCGGTTCTAAAGCTGCAGAACCATATGATCATCCTACTTACCCGCTCCTGTGTACCAAACTTCCCATCAGCCACCAGATGAACCTCATAGGTGAAGTTCATGGTATCCGCTAGTTTAATCAAGAGGTCAATGCAAAAGCCGTAGCAGCATTGGGGTACTATAGGCTGTCCTATAATGGACAAACGACAAACACAAAATCAGCCGAAAACACTGATATTGAGAGCAAATCAACATATACAGCCAATACAGACTGACACTATACTGAACTAGTACTTGTGTATATCCTGTGGCTGTCTTATTACCTGGGATGGTTCCATTGGGGCCAGTGCATATAACTTTTTGGACATCTTTGAGTCCATTTACAGTTTTTTCTTTTTGGCAAGTTCCATCACTTGTTGTGGGTTGGACATAGACAAATGGCTCCTGATGAATGGTTACTATCTGTGAACAATAGAGAAGGACAAGCATGGCGCCAGCACATTTTGGCACACAGACATGCAACACAAGTGCTTGGGTGTATGCATTAGTGCACACCGTAGCAAAATGTTTAGCCACAGAAAACGTTTTCAACAGAAACAACTGGAGAAATTCAGGTAGGTCCCTCCCCGTTTCTAGCCATTTGGTTCCTAGTGAATACACCCCCGGTTATGCAAGACCAGGACGGTAGCTGCATATGAGGACACCAAGGTCCAGACCTCAGTTTTTTATACTTACTGTTGAGAGTTAGAGTAGTAGAATACACAAGGTGCAATTTCGAAACTTGGTTTTTCTCTTGATGTACAGTATGTCACTCACCGACAGTCACTCAATGAGCCCATCTCGTAAAATGTTATAGATTGGCAAATGAGTCTAGTTAGTCTAGCCAGCTATCTAAACCACAAGTAAACATAGCCGCATTACCAAACAGGCATGCATGGCATGTGCCCAGGGGGTCCTGACCTTTAGGGGGCCCCTATAGATTTTTTTTGTCACTGTCACTTAGATATCATATTAACATGACATAAGTCATGGCAAAATGTGTAAAATTGCAGGAAATATGCTTTTAAAACTGCAAAGAAAATCTCCCCAACCCATGGCAAAATGTGTAGAATTGCAGGAAATGTGCTTTAAAAAAGAAGTCATGTAAAGCAAAGGTTGCTAAGGGACAGATTGCAATTTACTGGGGAGGGGGGGCTTTCCAAAATAGGGGAGGATTGTCAAACTTTGTTTTTGCTTTGGGGAGGGTTGTGTGTTTTTTTTATTGGGCACAGGGGGAGGGTAGTGCATTATTTTACCTGGTTTACATGATCTAGTTTCAGGTTTTACTATACAACTAGGCAAATTTCCTCATCTGCTTGCATGCACCTCCCCTATATCAAGGTGTTTTGGTAGTTCCCTTATGCACTACGCTTTTCCGTGTGCTAACTTTTACTATACCACAGGTCAGTTTAGTCTACCAGTCTAACGATCCATCCTGCCCTCTATTATAGTGACAATAGTGCTAGGTGGATCGTTTGTTCAGATCTGGTATAGGCTAATGAGCAATCGTACCACACATAAAAGCATTCAAAGCTGCATACATTTTCAATATGAAACCACAAGAGCAAATAGGAATACCTAAAAGGCAGCGGAGACGCAAGGTGCATGAAAGAACAGTAAATACATGACACACAGCTCAACAAGCTTCCCTATTGATGTTGTTTTGGGACAATAAAATTGTAGACTAGCCTACAACACCACAATACAATGAATAATTTAATTATTGTTTTCAAGCGAGTACAAACTTTTACTAGGCTACAGTAAAAATGTCAGTTGAATAATGGCAGATTGTGATTTACATTTTTCATTCGATTTGGATCAAGCACAGTAGCAGGTTAGTCTGGCTGTATTTTTACTTCTGATACTGAATGCGCTGTCCGTTGCAGATCATCATCCTCCCAAGTCATCCTATAATAATGTGTCCACATACACTCCCGGCAGGCCAATTTATACAGAAGAGCTTAACACACGCTGTGCCTCCTCTCCAATCCGAGCGGCTATTCTTTGCGCACCTAAAAGCTAACGCTTCAATATAGCCTAAATATTTATAATGTAACTTTTAAAATGTATTACCTTTTATATGTGCCAGAAACACAACCAGTCACACATGTTTCATGTGAGTAGGCTACTTCAAAAGTCTCCTGTAGGCATGTACACGTTCATCACAAATATAAATTCCAGCATCTTCAAAATGGCTTGACATTAACCAGGTTTCCATCCAACCTTTTTTATGCGAGTAAAGTAGCCTACATGTCAGATAAAAAAAATTCACATCATGAGAAAGCAGGCAGTTTATTCGGCTACAGATAGTAGCAAAGTGCACAGTGATGATGTTGATGCTCCTTTCAATAAATATCTAGGGTTTTATTCAGATTTTTTATTTTACCTTTATTTTACTGGGCAAGTCAGTTAAGAACAAATTCTTATTTTCAATGACGGCCTAGGAACAGTGGGTTAACTGTAATCTCATCATGTAGTAGGCTATACCTGCGCTGTATCTGCAAGCTGTTGGTTAGAGCGAACATACCAATACCAGTGTAGGCACAATCGCTATACCTACTGTATATACAATTTTTTTTTGTGACAAACCATCAGTAGGCCTAGAGTTGAAAATGCTAATATATTTAATATTAATATCATACAGTAGACAAGCCTATAGGCCTATGCATGCAAAGCCCTAATGAATTTAGAGCTAAAATCTCTGACAGCTGAACCTTGAGGTGGATACTTATTGTTCTAGGAAAGTAGCCTAAAAACAAAACAAAAAAATAGGCTATAAAGTTCTGCATGTGCTACACATCGTAACCCAAGGAATAGTGTTTTATAATTTGTT
This sequence comes from Brachymystax lenok tsinlingensis, assembly GCA_030435695.1. Classification (NCBI taxonomy): domain Eukaryota; kingdom Metazoa; phylum Chordata; class Actinopteri; order Salmoniformes; family Salmonidae; genus Brachymystax; species Brachymystax lenok. The sequence goes on from CM059819.1 coordinate 44,395,093, forward strand.
ATAATCTGTTTTTAAGGACACGTAAATGTGGCTAATTTGGCCAATATCCCTTGTTGGCTGCGCCAGGTCGGATCTGAATGCATATGGATGTCCAGTAAATTTCTCAAATGTCCGGTAAGTTAAAATCGTTACTGTCATGTTGTCTGGCGACACATTTTCCTAAAGGGATCTCTGAAATGTGCATGTTGTTTTAATGCAGATTTTAGAATATTTGCATGAAAATCGGTCGCCAATTGGATGGAAACCTAGCTAAAGACTCTGGCAAGTGCACTAGTCCTGTCTCACTTTGATTACGCCTGCACATCATGGTTCGCCAGCAGCACCAAACATCTAAAGAATAAGCTACAGACCAGACAAGATTTGTACTTAAACTCCCCCCTAATACTCATCTGGAGGTTGAGCATTTTTTTGTCTGTATCTCTGTAATTTGTCTGTATCTATGTAATTGTATATGCATTTATGTAAAAAATACGAACCACAATGGAAATAAGTCCCAAAAATTATTGTGCAATCTCGGTCACTTAAAAAATATTTGTGTATATATGTAGTTTTGTTAACTGATGAAATCAATCAATCAAATCCAAATGAGCCCCACGGCACTTGATTTGGGCCGGGTTTGGAAAACCATGGAATTTATTGAATTTTGCAACCCTAGTTGCACCATTGTTCTAACATAATATAACCATATGCAATTTCAGTACCACATGTCTTAGAGTGATGGACTGTTCCATCCCCGCGGCCTCAGCAACAGATTAGTCCACTGAGACAGGCGCGAATCAGACGGATGTATTGTGCACCCCAGTAAATATAAATCTGTCCCTAATAAAATACTTTTTATGCTAACAGATCCCTCTGTACATATTAAATTATAGTTTTTAATCCCTTTCACGTCCTGATCTGTCCTTGTGATTGTCTCTACCCCCCAGCTCCGTAATGCCATCTCCTTCCAAGGAGCCCTCATTGTTAGACACAAGGAGTTGCTTTGTGGGGTGATGGAAGGGTTCCCAGGTTGTGGCCGAACGTCACAACCTAGCGTTGGACGCTTTGCGGGAGCAATTCCGTGAGTTGCCTACTTGGCAGCCTACGACGACGGTAACCTCCCAGCCCCTCAGTAACCCAGCTGGTAGCAGCGCCGTCACCCCGGTTTCCCGGGAAACCCGCTTACCTCCCCCGGAGCGCTACGATGGAGATTCCAGAATCTGCCGGCTTTTCTCTCCATTGCCCCCTTGTTTTCAAGCTGCAGCCTTGTTCATTCCCCTCGGACCGCTCGAAGATAGCGTACATTATTACGCTGATGTCCGGGAGGGCACTCGCTTGGGCCACAGCGGTGTGAGAGCAACAATCCGCCGTCTGCCTCAGTCTGGAGGTATTCATGGGGGAGGCGAGAAATGTTTGAGGCTCCGGTGTCCGGGAGGGAGGCTGCCTGGAAGTTACTCCAGCTTCGGCAGGACTCCCTCAGCGTGGCAGACTATGCAGTGGATTTCTGCACGCTAGCAGCGGAGGGTGCCTGGAACCCGGAAGCGCCTTTTGACACGTTCCTGCACGGATTATCGGAGGAAGTAAAGAACGAGCTTGCAGCCCGGGAACTACCGACGGATCTCGACTCACTCATTGCTTTAACCATCCGGATCGATGGTCGGCTATGGGAACGTAGGATGGAGAAGAGGTCTGATTGCGGTCCCAATCGCTCACTCAAGGATCCCACCTTGCATCTGATGAACTCCGGAAGAGAGGATGCGCGCTTACCCGAGTTCCTCCAAGAACTTCCGAAGACTGCCGATATGTTCCTTCCCGAGCCGATGCAGCTCGGCAAGGCTAGGTTGTCTCCAGCCAAACGCGTACACAGACTTAACAACCAGAGTTGTCTGTATTGCGATACTGCCGGTCATTATGTGTCTACCTGTCCCTTCAAGAGACCTAGCTCATTGGTAGGAATGAGTACTCCGGTGGGTCCTAAGGATAATGTTGCTTCTTACACAATCCCTCGATTGAATGGTCTACTGGTGCCATTGTGGGCTGGAGCCCGTTCTGCCACGCCCATTGCCTGAAATCAGCACTGCCTGCCCCGGGTACGTCTTTCTGGGGGCTTGGAAATTGCCTCTCCGCCATTCCCGCAGAATACCAAGACCTCCGGGAGGGGTTTGTTAAGGCCCGGGGCACTTCGCTTCCACAACACCGACCGGTACCCAAGGAGGTTAAGCCGGATGCACTGGCACGCCACTATAGCCCCGCGGCACCACCCCCAGAAGCCGAGACCTTTCCCCCATGCTCCAAAATCAATAGCCCCTCTGCTGTTAGTCCTCTGTTGCCCGTACCCTCCATATACTTCCTACTTTTTATGTGTCTAGATCTAAATCCATGTCTCACAGCCCTTTGTCTCCTGTTTCCAGGCCCACCCCTCTCCCCCCGTCTCATCGATGGCCAACCGGCTTCAGCAACCAATGTGATAATTGCAGGGTTAATTTTTGCTTGTTTTTGCTATTCTCCAAATAGCATTTTAGAGTTAACTTAAATTAAATTGAACTTTCAAAAAATGTCTTGGATGGGGGATAAAGCCCCCTTCCCCCTCCAGACCTCACTAAAACTCAGATCCTGGCTACGGCCATGTGCAGGACGTAGTAGCTACCTTTAGTCTGGTAGACATCTGGTATCCTCTTGGCTTCTCCGTCTCTCCTCCTGGCCAAATTATCTTCCTCTGCGGATTCATCACCACCTACAAAACCAAAGAAATAGAATGGCTAGAATGGGAAAAGTAATTCCGACAGTACAATTACATGACACATTAATTTAATTGGGCTAGTCATTTCATCTCTATGTACAAACCACCCCAAATATTAATGTTCCCCATACAACTTTGTTTTATACATTTGATAATAACACAAGCACAAAATGATAGCACAAAGGCATAATTACTTAATGTAACATATATTAAAAAAATACTGTATTATGTACAACTGGTTACATAATTGTTTTAATAAAAAAAAACGTACTTGGGTGCCGTTGAAAATGCCCACTTGCACCAGTCTGGTCTTTTGGTAGTTGAGGATGCTGTAGGTAGCAAACCGCCTGTCACCATCGTCATTAAACTCAATGCGTCCTGTCAGGCCATCTGGGTACTTGGATGACATCAGCACTCTAGAGTCCAGCGGGGAGATCGGAGGGATGGCATCATCAGACAAATCATCCCGATATGACATGATGGGATTGGTTGATGAGAGGGGGTGAGATGGGACTTTGAAAACAATGATGAAGGGAGGAGGGTGGGGGTGGGTGATGGTTTTGGAACGATAATGCAACGCATTTCGAATTAAGTTGATATAAAGGGTGTGTGTTCGTAAATTCAATCTGGAGTGCCAGAGTGTGCTCAAAGTGCGCTCTGTGCATTTGTAAATTCAGAGTGTTGTCAGATTGTCCATACATAAATTCATAGCGTTTCGCTCTTGGAGCATTCAGAGCGCACACTCGACGCTCTGGCCGAGGAGTAGGGTTGATGCGAGCATTCTGACCACACAACGGCAGTCAAGCACCCAAGCTAACTGGTTAAGGTTGGCTAACTTGCTAGCTACTTCCAGACACAAATGAGAGAACACCTCACTCTGACCATTTTACTCGCCCTAGCAGAACTGGTTGGGCTGATTTCATGTTATCCAGAGCGTTGGTGACTAACTGTGTGGCTGGCAACAACGTTTACTGACACCGGCCATATTCAACGGGTGTTGAGCGTTCGTAAATTAATCAGTTATTCTGCTCTCTGGCACACTCAGATGAGAGTGCTCTGGAATCGGAGTAGATAGCCAAAGTGAATTTATGAACGCACCCTAAGTCCTCTGATGTAGAATTCTGTCTGAGTAGTCTTGCCAACAGCCAGACACTACATTTTGGAGGCAATGGAAATGCAATTCGAGCTGTACACACCAAGGCTAACCCAACCCGACTTGAAAAATCGACCTGCATGGCCCTAAATGCCAATGGAAACTAAGCTTAATTTCTCAGCGAATGCACAATGAAACAGGGATGATTTTCAGGGGTCTGACTTGGTCCACTTCCAGTTAGAATTGCTCAGAAAGGAGGCCTTGTTTTCCCTCCCCTGTCTCCCAGCAACCTTGGCTGCCTGGGCCAGCATGTTCACAGTTTTATGTTTTGGCCCTTGTCTTATGCTTGTCTTATACTGAGGACCATACAGGACTGTTCTTGTTAATTGTATGGTTATTTCAAGCTGACTCAGACCTACTTCTGACTGTGTGCAAATAAACAAACAAAACGTGTTTGTTTAGTTACTCTCACTATTACTTGTGGCCTTACCGTTTGAAGAGCGGTCCAGTCCTCCAGATGTTTGTGTTGCCTACACAGCCACGAGGCGGTTCTGTGATGTTCTCCTTCTCAAAGAGCTCCTGGATGGACTGTGCCACCACGGCCACGGCATCGTTGATATGCGCTGACTCGTTCTTGCCGTTGATGAGCTGGAGGCCGAGCAAGCCTGACCAGTTGACAAAAAGACAGTTTTAGAGAAACACTCGACACGAGATGGCTAATATTAGGCCATGACGAACATTAAACTTTCTTATTAAAAACAACAAGCACCTATTAAGGATAGGAGTTAGGTTGGGTATGATACTGTACAGAACATGGGTTAGGGCAAAGTGAGCATGTTGAAGTGAAGGTTATGTACAGACGTGTCATACATGTAGCCAGGTAAAAAAAAAATGCAGTTGTAGCTTACCATTGGCTTTCTGTTACACTTCAATGTGGGGGTAGCAACACACTTGTTCTAAATTAGCTCATGAGAGCCAGACTCTCATATTAACGTGAATTCAAAGCAATGTAGATTACCAAAACCTCTATTTCATTTGTTGTCTACTGAAAAAAAACACACACTAAAAATGGAACAAACAAAAGATGTTAGACATTTAAAGCACAGTACAATGAGAAATCACTTGTTTTAAACCTTTAAACAAACAAATGTTTAAACGTTCAAACATTCAATGTATTACACACCACACTGATTTGCCGATGAGAATAAAACATTTGAAAAACAAAGCAATGTGGCCAGCATGACCGATCTGTCACACAGTCTGTGAGAGAGGCATAGGGTATAGGAGCAGGACATACCATCTGGTGCTTCACTCAAAGCTTTACCAGACATCTCCCTCTCTCCAACCAGCCACACGTAGCCAGAGCCCGTCATGTTGAGCTGGCGCGCAGCTTTGTAGACCGACGCCGCTTCGTCCTCGCTACAGTCAGATACACATCATTACCACAATGGCAGCTCCAGTCAATCTCCAGTGACTACACCAAGAGTAAAATACATGTCGATGTTTATTTTGCTCGGTGCAATAAATGGATAGTTCACTACTGGTCAGGGTACCAATAACATAGGGACACAGTATATTTGTGTTTTCATTATTAATATATTATTATTATTATATTAATATGATATAATATATACTGCATGTATGTAACCTGTATTACTATATACTACTACTGTATAATGATGTCATTGAGTCCTGATGGCCTCATAATAAAGACATGTGTCCGTGTGGTATATGAGGTTTAGAGGTGTAGTGCAGTGTGGGATGTAGACGGAAGCTGACCTGGCAGAGAGGATGATGACGCGAGCCTCCAGGTCCTTGGCCTCCAGCAGCATGGATGTCAAGTTGGTGTCTTGGCTGAACAGGAGAACTTTCTCTGCCTGCAGTTAGGGGGACAAAATTAGCAAGGAGGAGAAGGACTCAGCCCTGAACCATGCTGTCTTCAGCTCCTCTTTTTTTTTGGAGTGGGAGGGGGGGTGGAAGAAATGGAGAAAAAGGTTCCAAGATAATCTGTTTAACTGAAAAAAACCGAAGCTGGTAGGAAAAATTGGTCTGCATTTGTGCATGCAAACTGAGGGTTATCAAGACTCCAATGAGGAACGTGCAAGTTAAAAGTAGAGGGAGAAGAAGATTGATGCAACTGCAAATCAAAGTGGTGGAGGAAGGGGAGGAGGGTGGTGGTGGTTTCTTTCCCAAAAATCAAAAGAAGAGGGAAATGCTGCAGAAAGGTAGGAGGTGCCATCTGGATTGTGCCTGTCCCACACGTCCAGATCTCCACAAACTTTGTCAAAGTAATAGACTTGCAATTTCCTTGTTTGAACACATGCAACGCTTTACACAAAAATAAAAAAAAGGTTGGAGGGAGCGTTTCATTTTGCTGAAAATATACTAAAAACCCATTCTCGACTGAAATCATAAAAGAAAATGTAAAAAGACGTGCTACCAGGATAAGGATATCTCTGGAATCGGTTGTTGACTGTTTGACTTTCTAGTTTCTAGTGGCTATGTTCAGAGAATTGGTGGGCGGCGTGCATTGACCATGCAAGTATACCTTGGGTCCTCGCTTGTTGTCATAGGACAGTTGGTCGAGGTTTTCATAGTTCTTGTTTTTATTCTGATGAGTAATGTGCACAGAGAAAATATGCAGACACAGAAGGATATTATAAACAGTTATAAATGGTGTGCAGTAAAGCATTCCAACAAATCTCCACTTTTCTGCTTCAACTTGGGATTCCTAACACTGGGGCTTGCAAAAACATCAAAGGCCTGCTCACAGCATCACAGATTCCTTAGGTTTTAACTGTCTGACACAGGCATGCTCCACCATGGTGTTGTGGGAACCAAAAATATCCCCCAGCGACATTGCTCATTCAGTAGTCTATAGTCATTCTTGAATGGAAGGCCAATGGCAAATGCAGCAAGTTCACCAGAGTATCTAACTGGAACAGCATTAATATCTAAATGTAGCATATCAAATAGGACTGTAGGAAATGTACTAAGCTAATAGATTTTCTGGAAAAATTACACCTTAGTGTTGCTCTTGGACAACTTCCTGTATCTGAAAAGACATCTCTTCATTAGTATATTTTAATAAATATCAAAATTATGTTTCCCCCTTATTCCTCTTGAATTACTATTTAAAAAACTGCATGCTGATATAATACAATATGACATGTCTAGACACAAAGCTAAAGGCTACAAGAATTAAGTTCTCAGCAACAGCACTGAGTGCAGAGTCCCTTAAATACCCCTTTAATGCCACAAGGTTTGGGACAAGAGTCTTGGATCTTTGGATAAATCAGCTAAATATGGTGTGTATATACTGTGTACATACAGTATATTGTGTATATACTATATGTTGCATGTATACAGTAGTATTTAATTCCAATGGTATAAATAGGTCTGAAGATCCATAGCTTTAAAAGCTGAGCTACCTGCTCAGGTATACAATGTAAACCCAATGATGTACACAAAAGCATAACAATAATAAATATAATCTATATCTATGTGTGAAGCTAATCATACATTAATTATATTAATGACATATTTGTCTGGCGTTGCTATACCTCCAAAATCACGTCATTGTCACGCCTCCCTTGGAGGTCTTGCAAAAAAGGTTTGAATGGTCCGCGGGTTCCCAGCCCTCCCCCCACACGCCCGTAGAAGGGGTGCTGTGTGTTATGTGTATCACTGTTTTCCGTCCGGGTAGTTGTTACCTATGCTAGTTTCAAGTGCTAGTTTTCAAGTGTGGCCGACAGTCTGCAATTAAAATTTATTGAAATTGAAAGTGGATTACACTGATAAAGTCAAACGTCACATACTTTTAATGTGGGGCTATGACAGTCAATTGCAAATGTCTCTTATCTCACCACCTCTAATGAGATGGGTGTGCTTGATGCATGTCGCGTTGGAGCTTCTCAAAGTCAGGGGGCGTGGTCGACAGTGCACACCTCATCTCTGCTGTCACATCCAACCTGGATTGGTTTAAATGCAGACGAGAGCACTGAATCCAGCTTCACACAGATATGACCTGGCGAAGGGTAGCCTACTATGAGTTTTATGGTACTTTCAAGACAACTGGGAACTCAGAAAAATACGGGGTAAAATCATAACATCAGTGATCTTTAGGTCGGAAAGTCGAAGGTCTAGAAAGAGGCCCGAGTTCACGAGTTGGAATTCTGAGTTGAATGACTATTCAAAAAGATTTCTCCCAGTCTGAGCTCGTTTCTTTCCGAGTTCCCAGTTGTCTTGAACACACTGAAGTCGGAAGTCAGAGATTTCCAAGTTCCCAGTTCCAAGTTCCCAGTCGTTCTGAATGTGGCATTAATGCTTAGAGGGAGATGGCAGGGTATTCCTTTTGAATCAGGAACCAAAACTCCTCTGAATGTGTTGTCTGCAGCATTCGGTCACATGACAGCTCGATCATCTGATCAATTTAACTTACCGGCATGTCAGGATTACAGTCAAACGGATTGGGAAGCAGGTCCCAAAGGGCTCTTCCAAGTTTTGGAGGTGAGCTGTCATTGCTCGTGTGGGACACTTACTGATGCTGTTTTCTGTTATTTTCTTTTCATTACACAGAAGGTCAACCAAGTCTGTTTTTGTTTACATCCATTGTGATTGACACCAGTTCCTCTCTCAATTCTAAAAACCTTTCCAACACCCCGGTTCGATAACCATCAAGCCTTGGTGTGAAATAGAACATTGTCATGCTGCGATACCATATCTCCACATAGTTTTGCAAACAGGCGTGCGCTGTGGTTTGATGTACAATCTAAGCTATCTCCAAGTTCTGTGCTCAGCTCTTTTGCTGCCAATTGCTCTTGGTGTATCATACAATGCGTCCATATGGCAGAGGCCTGCCTGCATTCCCACCATAGACGGACCCCCATCTGTGAAAAAGCCCACCATTCGATCCCATATGGAATCTGTTTTTCGTCAAAATTGCCACGCGGCACATTGAACATTCCCTATGCTGTTTCATACTCAGGAATCGTAAGACATAATAATACGTCCTCGCAAATAGCAACCCCCAACATGTATAGCAAACAAAAGTCAATGCATGGGCATCTCGGCCCTCACAGCTAACGTCCATTTGGAGTGCATAAGCTGGGGAGTTTTTTTGTCGTTCAGTCAGAGTTTCCTCTTAATTGCTAGCAATAGCATAAATTATTTGTTTAACAGCGTTATCTGAAAAAGGTATTGATGTGAGTTTCTGTGCCTCTGCCTCCCCACACATTGTTTTCACCATTGCAATTGCGTCCGGTAATATCAGTCTCTGCAATAGTATGTGGTTTCATTCTATAGCGCGCCTAGCCATTCACTGTGGGAATGATTCAAGTGGTCAAGTGTGACCTTTTCCCATGATCTAAGGTTTGAATAATTTTCATTTAGATTTTTTAGTTTAACCACATTACAATGATTTTGAGATACAAAAGACGATATTATAATATATGTATTTTTTTTTTGGTATTTGGGAAATTCTTCCGCTACCCCATTTTCACAGCCCTAGTTTGGGAACCACTAGGTTAAGGTAATGGTTTAGGTTAGGTACATCCCAAGGATCCCAGATAGCAAATACCCTATGCGAACCGAACGAGTGTGCTCGCATACTCCCTTAAAAACTTCTTAAGGAGCGGCAGCTAAGGTGTCGGTTTTGGAGAGTCTGGCGTGCCCAAAGTAAAAGGCCTGCCCCACTCAGGCCCAGAGAATAGGATATGCACATAATTAGTACTATTGGATAGGAAACACTCTGAAGTTTATAAGAGTGTTAAAATATTGTCTGTGAGTATAACAGAACTGATATAGCAGGCAAAAACCCGAGGAATTTCTGTCCCGGAAAAAGTGTTTTTGACACATTGCCTCATTTTGAACCCCTCCCTATTGAAAACAGCCATATCTGGAAGTAAGATTGCAGTACCTATTGCTTCCACTGGATGTCAACAGTCTCTAGACAGTGTTTGGTGATGTTAGGTTGCTCTGGATGGTAATAGAAGAAGAATTTCGAACTAGTCACAGGATGTAAACAGAAGAGGAGGCGCGTTCACGGGCTCGCGAGCATTGTGGTTTTTTCCTTTCCTATCGTCCAGTTTATAATCCGGTTGAAATATTATAGTAAATATACATAAAAGTGTTCCTAAGGATACATTATCAATGATGTTTGATTGTTCTTGGACAATTGTATAGGTTGAACGCATTCTCTTCACGGTTCAATGGGCGAGTGGACGCTGTATTTTATGAACATAACGCACCAACCAAATGGAGATTTATGGATATAATAAATGACTTTTTCTAACAAAAGAACCATTGGATGTCTTCGTTGGACACTTGGGATGCCCTCAGCAGAAGTTCTTCGAAAGGTAAGGGATTTTATATTAGCGATTTTATGCATTTTATGAGACCCGCGTTGGTTTATACCATTTTATGCTAATGCATAAAATATGAGAGGGGCTATCCTCAAACAATCAAATGTTGTGCCTTCGCCGTAAAGCCTTTTTGAAACCTGACAACGCTGTGATATTGCCAAGAATCAGAGCTTTTGATGACTATGCAACACTTGTATATTGATGAATGTTTAATAATTCAACTTTTGGATTTTGAATTTGGCGCCCCACTGCTCCCTAAGTAGTTAACTTCTTAGGGAGCGGCAGCAGAGGTGACGGTTTTGGATTGTGCGTTCCAGTTGTAACTCGGGCAGTTGTTGTTGCCATCCTGTACCTGTCCCGCAGGTGTGATGTTTGGATGTACTGATCCTGTGCAGGTGTTGTTACACGTGGTCTGCCACTGCGAGGACGATCAGCTGTCTGTCCTGTCTCCCTTGTAGCGCTGTCTTAGGCATCTCACAGTACGGACATTGCAATTTATTGCCCTGGCCACATCTGCAGTCCTCATGCCACCTTGCAGCATGCCTAGGGCACGTTCACGCAGATGAGCAGGGACTCTGGGTATCTTTTGGTGTTTTTCAGAGTCAGTAGAAAGGCCTCTTTAGTGTCCTACGTTTTCATAACTGTGACCTTAATTGCCTACCGTCTGTAAGCTGTTAGTGTCTTAAAGCCAATTCATGTTTGATCCGAAAAATGTGGTCCGGAGGCTCTCTATATTTGTGCATATATTATGACAACATTTTGTGACGTTTTTGTTAGTTTTGGTTTTCTGTAACGTTTTTTTCCCGGCTGTTAATGCAAACAAAATATTTTCTTGAGGCAAGCCGAAGTCGGTAGCTGAAGTTTACGCCCATTCGTCATTGATTGGTCAACTGTAGAGATTCTTCAATTAAGTGTTTATGCACATTTTTATCTTGAAGTACTGCACTAACATCTTAGTTAGAATTGCACGACTTAGATCTCTGCAAAACATGAACATTTATGACAGATTTCTTGAGTTATCCTAGATTAATTCTGACTATTTTGAGGAAGTGTATACTGGCTACGGTGTCTCAAGATGGACAAGCAGTAATATTGCAATTGTTTTATTGTTTTTTAAGCAAAGTTACTTTAATAACTACTTAGGGAGCAGTGGGGCGCTGTCCTCAGACAATAAAATGTTCTGCTTTCGCCGTAAAGCCTTTTTGAAATCTGACAACGCTGTTAGATTAACTACTTAGGGAGCAGTGGGGCGCTACCCGGTGAAATGCAAGGCGCCAAATTCAAAATCCAAAAGTTAAATTATTAAACATTCATCAATAAACAAGTGTTGCATAGTCATCAAAAGCTCTGATTCTTGGCAATATCACAGAGTTGTCAGATTTCAAAAAGGCTTTACGGCAAAAGCACAACATTTGATTCTTTGAGGGTAGCACCTCCAATATCTCTGCATTAGCATAAATTCATAAACCATCGCGGTTCACACAAAACACATTTCACAGCGAAAACAAATCCCTTACCTTTTGAAGAACTTCTGCTGAGGGATTCCCAAGTGTCCAACGAAAACATCCAATGGTTCTTTTGTTAGAAAAAGTCATTTATTATATCCATAAATCTCCGTTTGGTTGGTGCGTTATGTTCAGAAAATCCAACGTCGAATCGCCCATTGAAACGTGAAGAGAACGCGTTCAAATATACCTATAAACTTTTCCTAAACAAATCAAATACCAGTTAAAATGCATCCTTAGCTATCCTTTCATGAATATTAGCGATAATATTTCACTCGGATGGTCACCTATACCTTATATAAGTAAAATAAAGTGGGGCGCTCCAGCCAGACTCGCGCCCGAGAACTTGTTGACATTTCAGGTCCCCATGCCATTTCCTGTACCTATTCGTTGTGTTTACTCCAATCTCTCTGAGTCTTTGTATATAGACTGCTGACATCTAGTGGAAGCCATAGGTACTGCAGTCTCAGTCCTGGTAACAAATGGATTCAATAGGGAGTGTGTCTAACAGAGCCAAAGGTCACCAGAAACTGATTTCCGGATGTTTTTTTCTCGGGTTTTTGCCTGCTAAATGAGTTCTGTTATACTCAGACATTATGTTAACACTTTTAGAAACAGTGTTTCCTATCCAATAGTACTAATTATGTGCATATCCTATTTTCTGAGCCTGAGTGGCAGGCATTTTGCTTTGGGCACGCCAGACTCTCCAAAACCGTCACCTCACCTGCCGCTCCCTAAAAAGTTAACTGAGCTGCTACCTAGCTAGCTAGCTAACTTTATACACTGTTTAGCTAAGGGAATTAAATGTCATCACCTACAGTTGAAGTTGGAAGTTTACATACACTTAAGTTGTAGTCATTAAAACTCGTTTTTCAACCACTCCACAAATTTCTTGTTAACAAACTATAGTTTTGGCAAGTCCGTTAGGACATCTACTTTATGCATGACACAAGTAATTTTTTCAACAATTGTTTACAGACAGATTATTTCACTTATAATTTACTGTATCACAATTCTAGTGGGTCAGAAGTTTACATACACTAAGTTGACTGTGCCTTTAAACAGCTTGGAAAATTCCAGAAAATGATGTCATGGCTTTAGAAGCTTCTGATAGGCTAATTTACATAATTTGAGTCAATTGGAGGTGTACCTGAGGATGTATTTCAAGGCCAAAAGTGCCTCTGCTTGACATCATGGGGAAATCAAAAGAAATCAGTCAAGACCTCAGAAAAAAATTGGAGACCTCCACAAGTCTGGTTCATCATTGGGAGCAATTTCCAAACACCTGAAGGTACCACGTTCATCTGTACAAACAATAGTACGCAAGTATAAACACCATGGGACCACGCAGCCGTCATACCGCTCAGGATGGAGACACGTTATGCCTCCTAGAGATTAATGTAATTTGGTGCGAAATCCCTTTGCTGTTGTTCTGGGATTGGTGTTCAATCCCAGAACAACAGCAAAGGACCTTGTGAAGATGCTTGCTGAAACAGGTACAAAAGTATTTATATCCACAGTAAAACTATATCTACATAACCTGAAAGACCGCTCAGCAAGGAGAAGCCACTGCTCCAACACCGCCATAAAAAAGCCAGTCTACGGTTTGAAACTGCACATGGGGACAAAGATCATACTTTTTGGAGAAATGTCCTCTGGTCTGATGAAACAAAAAGAACTGTTCGGCCATAATGATCATCGTTTGGAGGATAAAGGGGAGGCTTGCAAGCTGAAGAACACCATCCCAACCATGAAGCACAGGGGTGGCAGCATCATGTTGTGGGGGTGCTTTGCTGCAGGAGGGACTGGTGCACTTCACAAAATAGATGGCATCATGAGGAAAGAAAATTATGTGCATATATTGAAGCAACATCTCAAGACATCAGTCAGGAAGTTAAAGCTTAGTCACAAATGGGTCTTCCAAATGGACAATGACCCCAAAAATACTTCCAAAGTTGTGGCAAAATGGCTTAAGGACAACAAAGTCAAGGTATTGGAGTGGCCATCACAAAGCCCGGACCTCAATTCTAGAGAAAATGTGTGGGCTGATCTGAAAAAGTGTGTGCGAGCAAGGAGGCCCTCAAACCTGACTCAGTTACACCAGCTCTGTCAGGAGGATGTCACAACTTCCGCCGAAGTTGGTCCCTTTTCTTGTTCGGGCGGCGTTCGCTGAGGGCTTCCTAAGTGTCCAACGAAGACAATCCATGGTTCTTTTGTTAGAAAAAGTAATGTATTATATCCATAAATCTCAGTTTGGTTGGCGCGTTATAAAAACGTGAAGAGAACTCGTTCACCTTATACCTATAAACTTGTCCAAGAACAATCAAACATAATTTTAAATGTATCCTTAGGAACACTTTTATGTATAAATAGTATAATATTTCAACCGGAATATAAACTGGGCGATAAGAAAGGAAAAAACCAAAGAGCGCACCAGCCGTGAACGCGTGTTTTACTCTATTGACATCTGTGTGACCACTTCCTTATTCGTCTTCTATGCTCTAAAAGCATCTAAAAAGAATCAGAACACTTTCTCGAGACTGTTGACATCAAGAGGAAGCAATAGGTACTGCATTCATATTCCCTTATATGGGAATTTTCATAAGGGAGGGGTTCTAAATGAGGCAATGTGTCAAAACCACTTTTTACAGGACAGGAATTCCTCGGGTTTTTGCCTGCCATATCCGTTCTGTTATACTCACAGACAAAATGTTAACACTTTTAGAAAATTCAGAGTGTTTCCTATCCAATGGTACTAATTATGTGCATATCCTATTTTCTGGGCCTGAATGGGAGGCATTTTACTTTGGGCATGCCAGGCTCTCCAAAACGGTCACCTCGTGCGCTGCTCCCAAAGAAGTTAACCAACAATGCAGTTAAGAAAATATTTACTGTGTTAAAATATTTAAATGTTAAGTAAACATTTTAATTTGTACATGTAGGTAAGGGTAAAGTGATTATGCATAGATAATAAACAGCAAGCAGCAGCAGTGTAAAAACAAAGGGGTCAATATAAATAAATAGTCAAGGGTGGCCATTTGATTAATTGTTCAGCAGTCTTATGGCTTGGGGGTAGCAGCTGTTAAGGAGTTTTTGGACCTAGTCTTGGCGCTCCAATACCGCTTGCCATGCGGTAGCAGAGAGAACATGACTATGACTTGGGTGACTGGAGTCTTTGACAATTTTTATGGCCTTCTTCTGACACCGCCTGGTATATAGGTCCTGGATGGCAAGAAGTTTAGTGCGTACGGCTTAGTGATGTAGTGGGCCATACGCACTACCCTCTGTAGCGCCTTACGGTCGGATGTCGAGCACTTGCCATACCAGGCTGTGATGCAACCAGTCAGGATGCTCACGATGGTGCATCTGTATAACCTTTTGAGGATCTGGGGACCTGTGCCAAATCTTTTCAGTCTCCTGAGGGGTGTTGTCATGCCCTCTTTATGACTGTCTTGTTTGGACCATGACAGTGTTGAAGATGTGGACACCAAGGAACTTTAAAGCTCTTGACCCACTCCACTACAGCCCCGTCAGCCCTCCTTTTCCTGTAGTCCACGATCAGCTCCTTTGTCTTGCTCACATTGAGGGAGAGGTTGTTGTCCTGGCACTACACTGCCAGGTCTCTGACTTCCTCCCTATAGGCTGTCTCATCGTTGTCGGTGATCAGGCTTACCACTGTTGTGTCATCAGCAAACTTAATGATGGTTTTGGAGTCGTGCTTGAACAGGGGGTACAGGGACTAAGCATCCACCCCTGAGGGGCTCCTGTGTTGAGGATCACGTGGCAGATGTATTGCTGCCTACCCTTACCACCTGGGAGCGGCCCGTCAGGAAGTCCAGGATCCAGTTGCAGAGGGAGGTGTTTAGTCCCAGGATCCTTAGCTTAGTAAAGAGCTTTGTGGGCACTATGGTGTTGAACACTGAGCTGTAGTCAATGAACAGCATTCTCACACCAATGTGAGTCATTTACGCAGGTTAGTCTGTAAAGATATACATGAGATGAAGGTGAGCCTTAAAATGAGCCTTGAAATAAGTGATGTTGTGAAAGCCACAACACTGGAAAAAGAAACTAAAAAGCTTAAGGGTACAGTCAATGTAATCAAAGATGATGTTAATGAATGAAACGTTGTTAAGATAATCCTTACTTGATATACAGACTACATCAATGCGTGGAAATCTGGTGCTTGCTGGAATTAAAGAAAATGAAGGAGAAGATCCAGAGTGTGGTGAAATAATTTATGGTTAAACAGCTACAGATCCCAAACAACACTGTCGACCAAATTAAACTCAAACTCGTGCATCGTTTTGGACAGAGAGGACAAGGATACAAGCGCCCAATTGTTGCCAAATGTGCATCCTTTAAAGATTAAATAATGGTTAAAACCCTGGGCAAAAGACTTGCTGGCTTTAAAATAGGCATGAACGATCAGTTCCTAAAGGAAATCGCAGAACAACGCAGAGTACTGTATCCACTCTTCAAAGACAATAGACTAAAAGGTAGATGTGTAGCTCCCATAGTCTACAAGCTATACATTGATAACCAACTGTTCAGAGACACCAAGGCCACTCCATGGTTATTCTAAATAAAATGGAACATCCAACACTGTTAATGATTGTAATATTTTTTTTTTTACAGAAATAATAAAATAAAGCAATTACTAAAGAAACTATAAATGCACTATACTATTCAAGTTAGGGAATGTTGTAAAATAATTTGTGGTCATTTTTTTATGTACAGTGGGGCAAAAAAGTATTTAGTCAGCCACCAATTGTGCAAGTTCTCTCATTTAAAAAGATGAGAGGCCTGTAATTTTCATCATAGGTACACTTCAACTATGACAGACAAAATGAGGAGGAAAAATCCAGAAAATCACATTGTAGGATTTTTAATGAATTTATTTGCAAATTATGGTGGAAAATAAGTATTTGGTCACATACAAACAAGCAAGATTTCTGGCTCTCACAGACCTGTAACTTCTTCTTTAAGAGGCTCCTCTGTCCTCCACTCGTTACCTGTATTAATGGCACCTGTTTGAACTTGTTATCAGTATAAAAGACACCTGTCCACAACCTCAAACAGTCACACTCCAAACTCCACTATGGCCAAGACCAAAGAGCTGTCAAAGGACACCAGAAACAAAATTGTAGACCTGCACCAGGTTGGGAAGACTGAATCTGCAATAGGTAAGCAGCTTGGTTTGAAGAAATCAACTGTGGGAGCAATTATTAGGAAATGGAAGACATACAAGACCACTGATAATCTTCCTCGATCTGGGGCTCCACGCAAGATCTCACCCGTGGGGTCAAAATGATCACAAGAACGGTGAGCAAAAATCCCAGAACCACACGGGGACCTAGTGAATGACCTGCAGAGAGCTGGGACCAAAGTAACAAAGCCTACCATCAGTAACACACTACGCCGCCAGGGACTCAAATCCTGCAGTGCCAGACGTGTCCCCCTGCTTAAGCCAGTACATGTTCAGGCCCGTCTGAAGTTTGCTAGAGAGCATTTGGATGATCCAGATGAGGATTGGGAGAATGTCATATGGTCAGATGAAACCAAAATAGAACTTTTTGGTAAAAACTCAACTCGTCGTGTTTGGAGGACAAAGAATGCTGAGTTGCATCCAAAGAACACCATACCTACTGTGAAGCATGGGGGTGGAAACATCATGCTTTGGGGCTGTTTTTCTGCAAAGGGACCAGGACGACTGATCCGTGTAAAGGAAAGAATGAATGGGGCCATGTATCGTGAGATTTTGAGTGAAAACCTCCTTCCATCAGCAAACACACCGCCCGGGCAACGAAGGAGTGGCTTCGTAAGAAGCATTTCAAGGTCCTGGAGTGGCCTAGCCAGTCTCCAGATCTCAACCCCATAGAAAATCTTTGGAGGGAGTTGAAAGTCTGTGTTGCCCAGCAACAGCCCCAAAACATCACTGCTCTAGAGGAGATCTGCATGGAGGAATGGGCCAAAATACCAGCAACAGTGTGTGAAAACCTTGTGAAGACTTACAGAAAACGTTTGACCTCTGTCATTGCCAACAAAGGGTATATAACAAAGTATTGAGATAAACTTTTGTTATTGACCAAATACTTATTTTCCACCATAATTTGCAAATAAATAAATTAAAAATCCTACAATGTGATTTTCTGGATTTCTTTTTCTCATTTCGTCTGTCATAGTTGAAGTGTACCTATGATGAAAATTACAGGCCTCTCTCATCACTTTAAGTTGGAGAACTTGCACAATTGGTGGCTGACTAAATACTTTTTTGCCCCACTGTATAGTATTTATAAATAGATAAAAGATGGCTCACATCAACACCATTATCCCAGAAACCCTAGACTCACTCCAATTTGAATACCGCCCTAACAGATCCACAGATGAAGCAATCTCTACTGCACTCCACACTGCCCTTTCCCACCTGGACAAAAGGAACACCTATGTGAGAATGCTATTCATTGACTACAGCTCAGCGTTCAACACCATTGTGCCCTCAAAGCTCATCAAAAAAGCGAAGGACCCTGGGACTAAACACCTCCCTCTGCAACTGGATCCTGGACTTCCTGATGGGCCGCCCCCAGGTGGTAAGGGTAGGTAACAACACATCCGCCACGCATATCCTCAACACAGGGGCCCCTCAGGGGTGCGTGCTCAGTCCCCTCCTGTACTACCTGTTCACTCATGACTGCACGGCCAGGCACGACTCCAACACCATCATTAAGTTTGCCGATGACACAACAGTGGTAGGCCTGATCACCGACAACGACGAGACAGCCTACAGGGAGGAAGTCAGAGATCTGGCCGTGTGGTGCCAGGACAACAACCGCTCCCTCAATGTGATCAAGACAAAGATGATTGTGGACTACAGGCAAAGGAGGACCGAACACACCCCCATTCTCATCGACGGGGCTGTCTCTGTCTTTACACAACTGGTTCCAAATCACGACTCCCACCGAAGTCGGTCCATCTCCTTGTTCGGGCGGTTTTTTTGGCAGTCGACGTCACCGGTCTTCTAGCCATCGTCGATCCATTTTTCATGTTCCATTTGTTTTGCACACCTGGTTCCAATTCCATAATTACATGTTCATTATTTAACCCTCTGTTTTCCCCATGTTTGGTGTGAGTGATTGTTTGTTGTAGGGTTTTGGTTATGTTTATGGCTGGCATTATTTCGCCCGTTTGTTTTTTGGGCGCATTGGATTTGTTGTCCTGTTCTCCCGTATTTGATTAAATACGTTGTTCGCTCATCTTTGCTTTCCTGTGCCTGACTTTTCACCAGCTACACACACCAGCCTGACAAAATCACGCACCACAAATGGAGTCAGCAGGAGCAGTCACCCCGATACCAGGGGTTGAGGAGAGCGTCCGCCAGTTGATCTATTGGGCCCACACGTCACCCTCCTCTGGTCATCCTGGTATCGATCGGATAGTGCGCTGTCTTAGTGGGAAGTACTGGTTTCCCACTTTAGCTAAGGACGTTAGGGTTTATGTTTCCTCCTGCTCGGTGTGCTCCTAGACACCTGCCCAGAGGGAAGTTACAACCCCTACCTGTTCCACAGCGGCCGTGTGGGCTTCTTGACTGATCTTCCTCCCTCCCAGGGTAACACCACACTCCTGGTCGTTGTGGATTGGTTCTCTAAGTCCTACGGCCCTAGAGACTGCGGAGGCCCTGTTCACACGTCTTCCGGCACTACGGGGTGCCTGAGGACAGTCTCTGATCGGGGTCCCCAGTTCACCTCCAGGGTTTGGAGGGCGTTCATGGAGCATCTGGGGGTCTCGTCAGCCTCACCTCAGGTTTTCACCCTGAGAGAAACGGGCAGGTGGAGAGAGTAAACCAGTGGGTAAGTTTCTGCGGTCATATTGCCAGGACCGGCCGGGGGAGTGGGCGGCGTTCATCCCCTGGGCAGAGATGGCCCAAAACTCGCTCCGCCACTATTCCACTAACCTCTCTCCCTTCCAGTGCGTACTGGGTTATCAGCCGGTCCTGGCACCTTGGCATCAGAGCCAGATCGAGGCTCTTGTGGTGGACGATTGGTTTAAGCGCTCGGAGGAGACCTGGGACGCCGCCCATGTGCACCTGCAACGGGCCGTGAGGCGGCAGAAGGCGAGCGCCGACCGCCACCACAGTGAGGCCCCGGTGTTCGCACCAGGGGACAGGGTCTGGCTCTCGACCCAAAACCTGCCCCTCCGCCTGCCCTGCCGGAAGCTGGGCCCGCGGTATGTGGGGCCATTCAAAGTCCTGAGGAGACTGAACGAGGTTTGTTACAGATTACAGCTCCCCCAAGATTACCGCATTAACCCCTCATTCCATGTGTCTCTCCTCAGGCCAGTGGTGGCAGGTCCACTCCAGGAGTCTGAGGTGCGGGAGGTTCCTCCGCCCCCTCTGGACATCGAGGGGGCCCCGGCGTATGCTATTCGAGCCATCATGGACTCGAGGCGTCGGAGGGGGTGGCCTTCAGTGGGAGGGGTACGGTCCGGAGGAGAGATGCTGGGTACCGGTGGAGGACGTGTTGGACCCTTCGATGCTGCGGGAGTTCCACAGTCTCCATCTGGATCGCCCTGCACCTCGTCCTCTGGGTCATTCCCGACGTCGGTGTCGGCGCGCTGCTGGAGCCACGCGTCAAGGGGGGGGGTACTGTCACGACTCCCACCGCAGTCGGTCCATCTCCTTGTTCGGGCGGTTTTTGGCAGTCGACGTCACCGGTCTTCTAGCCATCGTCGATCCATTTTTCATGTTCCATTTG
Source organism: Brachymystax lenok tsinlingensis (assembly GCA_030435695.1). Lineage (NCBI taxonomy): Eukaryota > Metazoa > Chordata > Actinopteri > Salmoniformes > Salmonidae > Brachymystax > Brachymystax lenok. The sequence goes on from CM059819.1 coordinate 44,415,519, forward strand.
TTTTGCACACCTGGTTCCAATTCCATAATTACATGTTCATTATTTAACCCTCTGTTTTCCCCATGCTTGGTGTGTGTGATTGTTTGTTGTAGGGTTGTGGTTATGTTTATGGCTGGCATTATTTTGCCCGTTTGTTTTTTGGGTGCATTGGATTTGTTATCCTGTTCTCCCGTATTTTATTAAATACGTTGTTCGCTCATCTCTGCTTTCCTGCACCTGACTTTTCACCAGCTACACACACCAGCCTGACAGTGTGTCCAAACCTTTGACTGGTACTGTACATGGCAGAGGCTCAATCATGCTAGTCATCTTGAATAGTTTCTTGTCATTTTCGCTGGCACCAAAAGTTAAAAGAATGTTGATATGGGACAGAATGCAGTCAGACCATCAAATAATTGGTATACACATTACTCTTTCAGAATTTCCGCGAGTGTGAGGATATTGGAAATGTAATTAAAGTCTAATGGATGACAAATTGTTTTTAACCAAGACAGAATAATTAATAACAGACTTTGTCCTACATAACATAGGCACAGTAGATTCCCTTTTAGTATGTGACACTTTTAAATGTGCTTTTAGAGGACATGCAATTCAATTCTCATCTTTAAAATAAAAACAATGTAGGTCAAAAGAGATCATCTTAAAAAAAGGAAATAGGGGAACTAACAGTACAGATAAATATCAATAAAAACTGTAACATAGAGGCAAAGAATAAATTAGAAGAAAAACTAAAAGAAATTTAGTAACTTACTCAAGAAAGATCAAGCGTAATATAATTAAGCAATAAGGCCCGAGGGGGTGTGGTATATGGCTAATGTACCACGGCTAAGGGCTGTTCTTATGCATGAGGCGGAGTGCCTGGACACAGTCCTTAGCCATTGTATATTGGCCATATATCACAAACCCCTGAAGTGCCTTATTGCTATAATAAACTGGTTACCAATGTAATTAGAGCAGTAAAAATACATGTTTTGTCATACCCGTGGTATACGGTGTGATATACCACGGCTGTCAGCCAATCAATATTTAGGGCTCGAACCACCCAGTTTATAACTGGATGGATTATGGGGAAAAATGCACCAAATAATTGTTTAGTCTTCAACATATAAATGCTACCAAAAAGAAACTTGTACAGAAACTTGTTACAAAGGACGGAGTCATCCAAACTATATTTTGAAAGAGGAAGCAAAGTACTTAAGGAATATGTTTTCATTTCAGTCTCCTCCATTTTCACTAACTGAAGTTAATTGTAAGGATTTTTTTCTATTAATAGTGTAAAATTAACAGCTATACTGAAAGACTCATGTGAAGACATAATTACAGAGGAGGAACTTCTAGATGCAATTAAAGCTGGATGGCATGAGATATCCAATATTTTTTTGATGTTTTAACTATTCCTATAAAAATGGTAGACTATCAGATACTCAGCAAGAAGGTCTGATTTCACTATTACTGAAACAGGACCCAGATGATAAATTTAAAGATCCAGTTCACCTAAAAAAAAAATGGACCTCTTACACTTCAGTGTTGTGATGCCAAAATCCTAGCAAAATGCATAGAGTATTGTCGGATATTATTCATCCCAATCAAACAGGTTCTTTACATGGATGATACACTGGAGGTAATATAAAATAATTACTGGGAACAATAAAACACTATGAAAAATCTGAAACCAAGCCTGGTATTCATAATTGACTTTGAAAAGACATTTGATAAAGTATGACTGGAATTTATATATAAATGCCTGGACTGTTTTAATTTAGGAGAATCTCTTATACAATGGTTAAAGTTATGTATAGTAACCCCAGGTGTAAAATAGTAAATAATGACTACTTCTCAGATAGTATTAAATTGTCAGGAGGAGTAAAACAAGGCTGTCCATTAGCGGCATATCTATTTATTAAGGACATCGAAATGTTAGCTGTTAAAAATCAGACCCAACAATAATATCAACGGGATAAAAAAAATGTCATTGTACACTGAAGATTCATGTTTTCTTTTAAATCTGCAATTTGCACAGCCTCATAGAGGATGTAGATAATTTTTCTAACCTCTGAAATAAAACCGAATTATGATAAGTGCACCATATTACGTATTGGATCTCTAAAAAATTAAACTTTTACATTACCGTGTAGTTTACCAATAAAATGGTCCGACGGTGAAGTGGACATACTCGTTATTCATATCCCAAAAGAAATAAAGGATCTTACTACATTACATTTTAATAGAAAGTTATACAAATTAGATAAGATCTTGCTACCATGGAAAGGACAAAACCTGTCTACTTGTGAAATAATAACCCTGATTAATGATTTAGTCACATCCAAGTTTATCTATTTACTTATGGCCCTGCCTACACCTAACAATTCATTTTTTAAATAATATAAGCAAAAGATATTCCACTTTATTTGGAACGGCAAGCCAGACAAAATTAAACAGGCCTATTTATATAATGAATATGAATTTGGAGGGCAGAAATGATAAAATATTAAAGCATTTGACCTCTCACTAAAGGCTTCAGTCATACACAAACTATACTTAAATCCAAGCTGGTTCCCTAGCAGATTAGTAAGAATGTCTCACCCAGTGTTCAATAATGTTTTTTTTCCCTTAATTCAGATTACAACCTCTCACTGTTCTCCAAAATATTACTATTTTTAAAACAAGCAATAGAAAGTTGGTTGCAATTTCAGTTTAATCCACCAGAAAAGACAGAACAAATATTACTGTTAAACTCAAATACAATAATTAATTTTTTAAAATAAATTATTTTTTGAAAACAATGTTTAAAAACTGTATAATCTTTGGAAATGATATCATAAATAGGACTGGTGGAGTTATGTCAGACATGCAGTTAACAACAATATATGGAAATGTCTGCTCTATCCAAAATCACAACCAACTGATTGAAGAATTACAGCAAAAATGGAGGCAAGTGGAAAGGGAAGAAGGTAAGGAACCTGTCTGTCGGCCCTGCATTAAAGACCAAAATTGGCTAAAGAAAACTGTGATAAATCAAAAAGTATGGCAGTTTAATTTAAGTACCAAAGAATTGACAGCTGCTCTATACAGGTTGCAAAATAGTTGGGAGGAGATTTTCAATGTACCAGTTCCATGGCGAATGGTTTAAGCACTGATGCACAAAACGACACTGGATTCAAAACTTGAGTGTTTCCATTTAAATTATAATACAAAATTCTTGCAACAAATAGAATGTTATATATATATTATGGGGGATACAACCATCCCAGCTCTGCAGATTTTTCTGCGAAGAGACAGGATCATTAGATCACTTGTTTTGTTACTGCCCATGTGTACAGTTGAAGTCGGAAGTTTACATACATCTAAGCCAAATTCACAAATCCTGACATTTAATCCTAGTAAAAATTCCCTGTCTTAGGTCAGTTAGGATCACCACTTTATTATAAGAATGTGAAATGTCAGAATAATAGTAGAGAGTTTGATTTATTTCAGCTTTTATTTCTTTCATCACATTCCCAGTGGTCAGAAGTTTAACATACACTCAACTAGCATTTGGTAGCATTACCTTTAAATTCTTTAACTTGGGTCAAACGTTTTGGGTAGCCTTCCACAAGCTTCCCACAATAAGTTGGGTGAATTTTGGCCCATTCCTCTTGACAGAGCTGGTGTAACTGAGTCAGGTTTGTAGGCCTCCTTGCTCGCATATGCTTTTTCAGTTCTGCACGTATTTTTTTCAGCCATTCCTGAACCTGCGACCAAAAAGCTACAGTTGAAGTCAGAAGTTTACATACACTTAGGTTGGAGTCATTAAAACTCATTTTTCAACCACTCCACAAATTTCTTGTTAACATACTATAGTTTTGGAAAGTGAGTTAGGACATCTACTTTGTACAGGACACAAGTAATTTTTCCAACAATTGTTTACAGACAGATTATTTCACTTATAATTCACTGTATCACAAATCCAGTGGGTCAGAAGTTTACATACACTAAGTTGACTGTGCCTTTAAACAGCTTGGAAAATTCCAGAAAATGATGGCATGGCTTTAGAAGCTTCTGATAGTCTAATTGACATCATTTGAGTCAATTGGAGGTGTACCTATGGATGTATTTCAAGGCCTACCTTCAAACTCAGTGCTTGACATCATGGGGAAATCAAAAGAAATCAGTCAAGATCAGAAAATAAAATTGTAGACCTCCACAAGTCTGGTTCATCCTTGGCAGCAATTTCCAAACCCCTGAAGGTACCACATTCATCTGTACAAACAATAATACTGTAACGGTTTTGACTTGAGGTTATTGTTTATAGGGGTGCCAGGTAGGTTGTGCCTACCAGAGAAAATATTGGTTTCTCCTTTTGGTTTGGGAGGGAATGAGTCGCATCTGGTCCGTCAAGTCTACACCAATACAAAGGACTCATGTAAAAGTCAGGATGGACATACACTTTTCATAAACCCTTAAAACATTGGAAATAACTTCAAAACAACTATTCTTTTGTGTGGGTTGTATTACCAACATAAATGATCACACACCCACATAATAATATAACAAATAATGAGCTCTGGTTCCTAAAGAAAAGTTCTGTACCTCGGGCCTAAAAGAGTCCAGCCCGGTAAAAGGAGTTCAGGGAACTCAAGTGACCTTAGTCACGCAATGTTTGTCCGTTCATACAAGTGTAGCGTAAACACAGTATCAATCATACAATCAAAATAACAATTATTTTACCACACAACCATAAAGCATATCAAATCTTAATAATTAAAGGGGAAGCACCGAGACGGTTCAGACAAATTCAGGGCCGTCAAACACACCCTCCCCTGGAAAAAGCCGACCATTGCCCTGGACGGTACATCTTGGTCTGGGAAACCGAGAAAAGTCTTCATCACTTTCCTCACTTTTGCGCAGCTGATGCTGGCTATTTAATTGGGAATGAAAGGGGAAGCGCTCTATTGGAAGGAGAAGCACTGAGACGGTTCAGACAAATTCATGGCCGTCACAGTACGCAAGTATAAACACCATGGGACCATGCAGCCGTCATACCACTCAGGAAGGAGACGCTTTCCGTCTCCTAGAGATGAACATACTTTGGTGTGAAAAGTGCAAATCAATCCCAGAACAAAAGCAAAGGACCTTGTGAAGATGCTGGAGGAAAAAGGTACAAAAGTATCTATATCCACAATTAAAACGAGTCCTATATCAACATAACCTAAGACATCAGTCAGGAAGTTAAAGCTTGGTTGCAAATGGGTCTTCCAAATGGACAATGACCCCAAGCATACTTTCAAAGTTGTGGCAAAATGGCTTAAGGACAACAAAGTCAAGGTATTGGAGTGGCCATCACAAAGCTCTGACCTCAATCCTATAGAAAATGTGTGGGTTGAACTGAAAAAGCGTGTGTGTGAGCAAGGAGGCCTACAAACTTGACTCAGTTACACCAGCTCTGTCAGGAGGAATGGGTCAAAATTCACCCAACTTATTGTGGGAAGCTTGTGGAAGGCTACCCAAAACGTTTGACCCAAGTTAAACAATTTAAAGGCAATGCTGCCAAATACTAATTGAGTGTATGTAAACTTCTGACCCACTGGGAATGTGATGAAAGAAATAAAAGCTAAAATAAATCATTCTCTCTACTACTTTTCTGACATTTCACATTCTTACAATAAAGTGGTGATCCTAACTGACCTAAGACATGGATTTTTTACTACGATTAAATGTCAGGAATTATGAAAAACTGATTTTAAATGTATTTGGCTAAGGTGTATGTAAACTTCCGACTTCAACTGTAAGTATATTTAAACCAAATACTTTTAGACTTAGTAGTATTTTACTGGGTGACTTTCACTTTACTTGAGTCATTTTCTATGAAGGTACACTACATTGCCGCAAAGTATGTGGACACCTGCTCATTGTGGGCATTAATATGGTCCACCCTTTGCTGCTATAACAGTCCTTGTTTTTGTGATGTTTTTTGTCCTCACTGTTGCTCTTAAGGCACTAATCAGGCGAGCACATTTGGAGCTGTGCCAAAGCAAGGCATTTGATTGGTTTGACATCTTGTGAGTGTAACTGGTTTACACCGGGTTTTCCGAACCCTCTCGCGCCGAGACTAATGACATTATTAAGGTATTACTAATAAATAATGTTGGCTTAAAATAAGGCAAATATAAAACTGTACAGTAGCCCCAACCAAAGTCTCACTTACCAGGAGATTTCAAAATTACAAATTTCATAATGCTATGTTATGTAACTATAACTGGATAAGATAGTAGATTAGATAGATAATATAGATTGATATCTGGATTAAATATACAGGGTATATTATACCAGGAAACAAAATCAGCAATTGTAATTCTAATGGCCACCTAATCATCCCCAGCTTCCAATTGGCTCATTCATCCCCCCACCACTCCTCTGTAACTATTCCCCAGGTTGTTGCTGTAAAATAGAATGTGTTCTCAGTCAACATACCTGGTAAAATAATCTTCAACATCAGAATTCTCTCCAAATATACAGTAAATAACCCACAATCATTAGACACAAAAAGAGCAACCAAGGCCTAACAAAAGTACAAATGTACACCCCTCAAACAATCACGTGCCTTGAGCAATCAATACAAATTCCAATGATGGGATTCCAAAAACAAAGAAATGCAAAAATACTCATAACAAAACAGCAAAGTCATACTTGCTATCATGCTCCATAGTTTTGACAGTTCTCGAGGCGTTTTTTAGGGTAACTACAACTCACTGTGTCCCATCAAGATGATTTTAGTGCTTTGCTGTTACAGCTACCATAAATGTTTCCCCCATCAGGTCTATTTCCGTTTCGTTGTGGACAGATAGACAAGCAACCCAATTTTAATTAACAAACAGGAAAAGTTAAATTCTTTCAAATGCAGACAGGACACAACGCTACACAACAAAGACTGGAAATTCAGATACTGGTAAGCAACATACAAGAAGTAGAGCTTTTCAGCTTCTATAGCACTAAATGCAAACACAAACGCCATTAGTGCATAAAAAATGTATACTTTCAAAAATTCAGAATTATGGATGGAAACCATAGTTATCCTACCTCAGCAAACAATAGTCCACATTTATTCCAAGACTTGGGCACAATTTAACGGAAACCAAGAAACTGTTGAAAGAAGATCTAGTAGCTAATTGAACTATGTGAAAATCCTCGATTTTTTGCATAGCCCAAGGTTAGGTCCCTCATTGCTCTCCTGTTGTGGATGGACACAGTTTGACTATGGTAAAAGTAATGTGAAATGAGTAGAAAATACAGAGTTTTGCCAGATAGCCACTTAAGACGCTGTTGATGACCCTGGCATAAAAAAATGTTAGCCAATGTTACAAATGGAGAAAAAAAATGTGCTCACGTAACAGAAAATTAAAATAATTACAAACAGTACATAGAGGACCTTTGTGATACTGAATGCAAGTTCGACACACAAGCGTACAGACGCACAGACGGACGGACAGACAGATGGACAGACAGTGTTGTTAAACATGGCGTCTGGGCCCGGCAGTCTCACCTTGGTCTCCCTCTCCTCCAACAGGGTCTCCAGCCTCTTCTGGGCAGCGCGGCCCTCGTGGTCGTCACTCACTATCAGAATGATGTGGTTCCAGCGGAACTCTCTCATCATGTCGAACCACACCTGGGCTTGGTGGGAGTAGGGGGGCACGGTACGCAGGAAGGACAGGTGGATGCTCTGGAGGAGAGGCACACAGTAGAGGGAACAGTGTCTCACAACCCCTCCTGTCTCAGCCTCCAGTATTTATGCTGTAATAGTTTATGTGTTGGGGGGCTACGGTCAGTCTGTTATGTCTGGAGTATTCCTCCTGACTTATCCGGTGTCCTGTGTGAATTTAAGTATGCTCCCTCTAATTCTCTCTCTCCCTCTCCCTCCCCTCCCGGAGGAACTGAGCCCTGGGATAATGCCTCAGGACTACCTGGCCTGATGACTCCTTGCTGTCCCCAGTCCACTTGGTCGTGCTGCTGCTCCAGTTTCAACTGTTCTGTCTGCGGCTATAAAACCCTGACCTGTTCATCGGACGTGCTACCTTGTCCCAGACCTGCTGTTTTCGACTCTCTCTCTCTACCACACTTGCTCTCTTGAACTCTGAATGCTCGGCTATGAAAAGCCAACTGACATTTACTCCTGAGGTGCTGACCTGTTGGACCCTCTACAACCACTGTGATTATTATTATTTGACCCTGCTGGTCATCTATGAACGTTTGAACATCTTGGCCATGCACTGTTATAATCTCCACCCTGCACAGCCGGAAGAGGACTGGTTTCTTCCTAGGTTCTGGGCCTTTCTAGGGAGTTTTTCCTAGCCACTGTGCTTCTACATCTGCATTGCTTGCTGTTTGCGGTTTCAGGCTTGGTTTCTGTATAGCACTTTGTGACATCGGCTGATGTAAAAAGGGCTTTATAAATGCATTTGATTGATTGATTGAACAGGTTAGCTCAACGGAGGCAACACAGAGCCCAACGTGTGGATTTTGTGTTGGTTGAAAAAACGATTTACCATGTTGAGGACCTGTGCTGTCACTTAATTCTAAAAGCAGCAGCTTCAAGCATTGCTTTAAAGCATTAATAGACCTTTGATGTTTTGCTCTAATGTAGTTCTCGTGGGAAAATATGTCAGACTAGGCCTGAGAAGATCCATATATTCGAAAGCGCATACAAAAACAACATCACAGGAGAAAAATGACAGCGAAAGAAAAATGACAGTGAATAACTATGACAGACAGATTCAAGTGGTGCTGGAATTTCAATATGTGACTAATAAAATTATCTCATGTAGCATATAGAGACCCCGCCCTGCTGAGTGAAGTGGTTAAGCACTGGGATATTTGTCTGTTAACCACACTACCACTAGTCTGACTGTAGATATAAATAAAACAACATATCAAAGATCACATTGTGTGTGTGTGTCTGTGGGTCTATGCGTTTGTCAGTGTGTGTGCGTGTCATACCTTGTCCGAATAGATGGACATGCGGGTGGTGAGCCCAACCACAGGGATACGGTAGAACCCTGCGGTGTAGGACACAGGTGTGGGGGTCAGATGGTCATTCGACTGAGGCGGGTGGCTCACCAGAATGGCATACACCTGTGTACAGAATAGGGATCATAAGTACAGATACAGCATATGTACTTGACATGTGTGCCCAGGAATAATGAATAATACATGAGAATCATATCTTTCTACATCAGCATACACACACACACACACACACACACGACTATGTACATCAGAACACACGACGCAAAGGCAGCTTTTGAAGCTGATTTTTGGAGCTGATTTACTGCAATTCTACATACGTTCAGGTGAACATCATCAGTAAGCTAATTAATGTCAGTGACCCAGTGAAATATTTGCACATTTTAAGTAACTGAGAAGCGTGTAGTAGGCCTACGAGGACATTTTGTTATCACACTAAGTTGACCCATATAAATTGCATAATGCATGAACCAAAGTGCATCACAAAACATGTCTCTTGAATATGGAATGAATAGGCCTATAGAGAAATCTCTTGTTGATGCTTTGAGCGTGTGTGTGTATATTAGAGAGAGAGAGAACGAGAGACAGCAGGCTCATGTGCGCCTGTGTGTGTCTGTCATGTGTGCGCCCGCACGCGCGTCACCACTGGCATTATAATCTGTGCTGTCACTTTGGCGAGTGGGCTATAATCTTCCTCTACATCACTGTATAATGCTGCCCTACCCGACTACCCGTGCTTTACTCACAGCAACAAAGCAGCTGCCAACCCGTGTGCCTGCTGACGCCATGTTGGCCTAATTTTTCTTTGGAAGACATGACATGGCCTCTCCACAGAGCTTTAAAGCAATGCCATTAGCTCAGGTTATCTAGCACCACCTTTATTCAACCTTGCACCGATGTTGTCCCGTCATTCAAGATAAAAGGTCTGGGGTTCCTCCTCCACTGAATAAGCCACCATGTTAAAATCACAGCCCTTGAGTTTGCTTTGGTTAATCCACTGGTGTGCATTCCCATCAAAAACCGTGACTCCCTAAAAACACTCCACTTTGATACAGCTATGACTGGAAGGGACTTTTCGTAGCAGGTTATGAGAGCATTTTAGATAACCATAACCTCAACTTTATTCTCCTAACCTGCTACATTAATTCTCCTAACCTGCTGCGTAAGTTCTCCTAACCTGCTATGAAAAAGTAACTTATAGAAGTGCCGTGTTTTTAGGGAATCGATCAAAAATCTGTTCTCTGGCCAGCTAGACTATTGAACATGGCAGCTCAAGCCTAATGCTTACTCATTCAAGAATTGAATAAAGGAGAGGCTGTTTAATATCTATCACGATCACCCTAATGGATTGTATAAGTTCCAAATGCCAAGGCTACTCGAGGCTCAGCCTACTGCAAAAATAGGCTTGCAATTAGGCTGAGTAGGCTATGTCTTGTTGAATAAATGCACATTAATCAAGAATTGGAGCACGTCAATGTTATCTCAATTCATAAGCAGCCTAATGCATACAGTTGTTGTTGTCATATTGACAAAGTAAATTACTTAAAAGCTATAGGCTAATGTGAAACGATGGTAAATGGGAATGGTAATTAAAAAAGGAAAGACCGTCATTCAAGTTACTCAAGATCTAGAAACCCAATCCCAATAATATCTAAGTGTGCACTCATTCAGAACTTCCCACAAATATAAAAGCATTGGATTGGTGGAGGCACAGTCATGGAGTTTCTACCATACTTCTCACTGAAGTGCTTTTTCATTCAACCTATTCTATTGAATTTGTTTGAAATAAAATAATGAATGTGGCAGATCAAAGTGATTTTTGTACATAATGAAAGCTTCTAAATTGCTTCCAACACCTCATGCGCATTCACATTGCATAGCGGTGCAATGCCTTTCAGAAGAGTTTGTTCTTTTGGGCTACCCGTGAGAGTGAATGTCATTCCAGGTAATGTGCTATTTTTTATATTTTTTTTGAATATGATTACTGTATATGTTCACTACCAGCACTGAATCTTAAATTATATATGCGGAAAAAGAGTGGGGCGGCAGGTAGCCTAGTGGTTAGAGCGTTGGGCCAGTAACCGAAAGGTTGCTAGGTCAATTCCCCAAGCTGACAAGGTAAAAATCAGTCATTCTGACCCTGAACCAAGGCAGTTAACCCACTGTTCCTAGGCAGTCATTGTAAATAAGAATTTGTTCTTAACTGACTTGCCTAGTTAAAAGAACTATGATACTAAAAAGTCTGATAAGGTTTCCATTTATGAGATGGTTACAATATTGTAAACAGTGAAAGTGTTTGGAGTCATTATTTCTTGTTATGGAACCAACTTAATATAGTATCTTGATTAACATGAAATTGATTTAATTGCTTGTAACCCAATTGAAGAAATTTGGATAGGTAATTCCAACATGAAAAAATGGGTTGTAATATAACTCAGCAAAAAAAGAAACGTCCCTTTTTCAGGACCCTGTCCTTCAAAGATAATTCATAAAAATCCAAATAACTTCACAGATCTTCATTGTAAAGGGTTTAAACACTGTTTCCCATGCTTGTTCAATGAACCAAAAACAATTAATGAACATGCACCTGTGGAATGGTTGTTAAGACACTAACAGCTTACAGACGGTAGGCAATTAAGGTCACATCTATAAAAACTTAGGACACTAAAGAGGCCTTTCTAAAAAAAAAAGATGCCCATGGTTCCTGCTCATCTGCGTGAACGTGCTTTAGGCATGCTGCAAGGAGGCATGAGGACTGCAGATGCGGCCAGGGCAATAAATTGCAATATCCGTACTGTGAGACGCCTAAGACAGAGCTACAGGGAGACATAACAGACAGCTGATCGTCCTCACAGTGGCAGACCACGTGTAACAACACCTGCACAGGATCGGTACATTCGAACATCACACCTGCAGGACAGGTACAGGATGGCAACAACAACTGCCCGAGTTACACCAGGAACGCACAATCCCTCCATCAGTGCTCAGACTGTCCGCAATAGGCTGGACTGTGGGCTTATAGGCCTGTTGTAAGGCAGGTCCTCACCAGACATCACCGGCAACAACGTTGCCTATTGGCACAAACAGTCGCTGGACCAGACAGGAATGGCAAAAAGTTCTCTTCACTGACGAGTCGCGGTTTTGTCTCACCAGGGGTGATGGTCGGATTCGCGTTTATCGTCGAAGGAATGAGCGTTACACCGAGGCCTGTACTCTGGAGCGGGACTGATTTGGAGGTGGAGGGTCCGTCATGGTCTGGGGCGGTGTGTCCCAGCATCATCGGACTGAGCTTGTTGTCATTGCAGGCAATCTCAACGTGGTGCGTTACAGGGAAGACATCCTCTTCCCTCATGTGGTACCCTTCCTGCAGGCTCATCCTGACATGACCCTCCAGCATGACAATGCCACCAGCCATACTGCTCCTTCTGTGCGGGATTTCCTGCAAGACAGGAATGTCAGTGTTCTGCCACGGCCAGCGAAGAGCCCGGATCTCAATCTCATTGAGCACGTCTGGGACCTGTTGGATCGGAGGGTGAGGGCTAGGGCCATTCCCCCCAGAAATGTCTGGGAACTTGCAGGTGCCTTGGTGGAAGAGTGGGGTAACATCTCACAGCAAGAACTGGCAAATCTGGTGCAGTTCATGAGGAGGAGATGCACTGCAGTACTTAATGCAGCTGGTGGCCACACCAGATACTGACTGTTACTTACTTTTGATTTTGACCCCCACTTTGTTCAGGTACACATTATTCAATTTATGTTAGTCACATGTCTCTGGAACTTGTTCAGTGTATTTCTCAGTTGCTGAATCTTGTTACGTTCATACAAATATTTACAAGTTAAGTTGACAGTGAGAGGACGTTTATTTTTTTGCTGTGTTTATATTAGTTTGTATTTATGTTATTTATTCGGTTTAACCATAGGGGGAAAGTAAGTTGAGTGTTGAAATAAATAGGTTGCAACTTGAAATATGGGTTTGGCATTGTTGGCATTGAATCATATATTTGGTTTCAACAAATGTAGTTTTTTTCAATTGAGAAAACCTCTCATCCAAAGAGTTTTTTTTTTTTACACTGCAACAGTTATTTCCTTTTAAATCAGTAAAGGGAAGTGAACAAGTGCACACTTTGGGAGGAAGGAAAGATAGTTGGGACGTTTCTCCCAGTCACCCTAGGGAATAAACTGCAACAATTGAAATGGTTTACGATTTTTTATCAACCTCTAGAAACTTTACTCTTTAACAACAATGTGTTTCTGCTCCTCTATTTAACACACAGGCTCAGCCAGACAAACATCCAACTTACTGCAAAGCAAAATAAACATGACCCAAGTCTCTCTCTCTATCAATGTAATTTTAACAAACCACTCAAGCCTCAAGCAGCCATCCTCACACCCAGATGTTGACGTTGCACACTCGCTTGTGTCTCCCCATAGGGGGTTTCATGAATGAGTAGTAAACATGTGTATCAAAACACTGTGAGAGCTATACTCCCATCAGACATAGGCTGAAATTATATTGCTTACCTGGTTCGAGATGAGGTCCTCGCAGACGGAGAGAGCCATCTGAATTGCATTGGGTTTATGAGTGACAGAGATGGCGTTCATCTTGAACTTATCTTTCCCATACAGAGTGTTTGCCTGGGTGACGGCGTCCTTGAACACCTGTTCATACCTCTTCTGGCTCAGGACCGCTCCGATATTGACAATCTTGGGTTCACATCCACCACCCGCACAGGAGCAGGAGATGAAAATCGCAAGCAGAAATACACGCATTTTGACATCGACACAGCTGTCTCCTGTTGAGTGGATGTGCGTCGCAGCCAGCCCAGCTAACCGATCCTCATGGATCACGCGTCCTCTCGACCCTGTGCTAACAGCAATACCAGTGGAATGCAATTACATTAGTCCGCCCTGTCGAGGAATGTGCATCATTAGTTTTTTTTCTCCAGCTGATCTCTAAACCTGTATTACACTCCCATAAAATAGACAATCACACATTTGCTTTATGGTGGATAAATCCTGTTGTTTTTCATTGACGCAACAAAAAAATATATATATATTATTGGTCTACAAACAGATTTGGGAGAGCTTGTGTTTTCTTTGTCTTTGAGAGATGCATGTCTCCTTGTCACGACTCCCATCCGAGGTTCTGCTTTGCTGAGGATCCAATGACCTGTGCTCAGCGCGAGCGGCTGTCCTTGGTCCTGAAATCGTGCCCGCGCAGCGACGCGCGTACTCACCACTCATTCCGCTTGATATCGCTTTCGTGTTCTGCTTGAACGCTCTGGCAATATTTGAATTAATGCAACTAAACATCTATAACTGTCAGGAGATGTTTTATATGGATTTGGAGGACGGGTTGACTAATATAGTAATACAAAAATATATATATATTGTCAATGTTTTAGCCTAAAAAGCCTGTATAGGATAGAGTAACGTTTTAGTAGGATATACTTTTGTATTATAATGTAGGACTACAAATCATTTAAAAGGTACCAAAAAACAAAATAGAATTGATCAGATGATGGCTAGCCTATTCCTGCTCCTACATAGTTTTAAAGGTCTAAAATAAACTGTTTTAGGCTACATTGTGGGCCTACAAATTGTGTAGCTCATATTGACCAGTTTCATGTCCAGCACCAAAAGATATCCTCTCAATCAATAGGGTTAATTCGTTGAGGGATAATGAGAAATACACAGATATGATACTGATATAATTGTTTTGTTATTAAATTAATTCATTATAGCAGGCTAAAAACGTTTATTGTGTGTAGTATAATACAATAAGCTGTGGGGCTATTTGGTCTACCTAAACAAAGAATCAACAGAATCCATATCACAGATGGCTGGAGAGCTCTAGAAGGGTAGAACCAGATATGGCTCTGTGTAGAACCATAAGCATTGAGAAATTCAAGAGAACCTGGTTACCAAGGAAACAAGCATCTCTGGCTGTGGTGCACAGTTTCCCCCAATGCCAGCCTAAGTTGCAATTATAGCAATGCTTTGGGTATGGGGCTTTGGGGGGGGGATCTGTTATGAAGAAGGCGTGTGATATTTTTAATAGGCAACAAAAAGCTTATTATGGCAGTAGCCTTTCCAGTGTAGTGTAAGAATAAGGAGAACACAAAAGGTCATGCATGCAGATGCATTCACACAGAAAATGCGTAACACTGATATTGCATGTTCATTACATCACTACCAGAGGTCCCAAACCCTGCCTCCCCAGTGCTAGATAAATCCAGGAGACACTTATGGCAACAGTTCTTATTGAACACCATACTCCATTTTAAAGGAGAGATTGGAAGACATTTCCCCCCAGGGTTGAGCTAGCCTTAATTTTGAGCATTAATGCATTTGCAGCATGGAACCTATCCTACATGCAATGTGATCTTTGATATTGTTTTATTCATATAGGTTACAGTTGTAAAAAAACAGACAGAAACACAGGCACACTGCATTCACACCACGCACATCATGACCTAGCCTCCTTCCAGGGCAGGCAAAACATTCAGCTTTTGTTTCCACCTGATTATCCGCTTAGACAAATGGTCTTCTGGGACTGGTGAGCCAAAGACCCGAAGAGCCCATGGATGGGACAGGGATCATTAGATAGCACAACAGCATCTATAGATACACTGGGGATCTATGCGCATGCAGATAAAAGGACATGGCAGCTGAACCCATTGCTGCCCTAAACTGCTCCAGGCTCTCACTCACTGCAGCTATCAGCAGAGGAATTCTCTCTGTCTCGGCTCTCTGTGTCGGTTTGTATCACACTACCATGATGCACATTTAGGAGTATTTATTACTTGTAGTATAAAACCATTGCCGTGAAAATAGCTGTAAAAAGAATTCTGCACTGCTGTAGTTGAAAAAGGCAGCTTATAAATTAAACTTTCCTATGTTACTGTGGATGCTGTAAAAAAAACTAAAAAAGTAAAACAGGAAAGGTGGAGTGCTGGAAGAAACAAATCAGATTATGTATGGCATAAACCGATGGTAAATGGTCCAACCATGTACGAATTGGAAATGTACACTTGATTTGCTTTATTTGTGGCATATGTTCTCTCCATGCATAATTGATAAGCATACCACCACGTTAAAAAGCTCACCCCAAACGTCTGTTTGATTATACTTAAGTGCCTCTAATGAGAATCCAGGTTCTCACAACTAGGGGTGAATTTCAATTGTATATCCTTGATTCCTCGTGTCCTCTCTCCTTGCCTCCTTCTCAAAACGCATTGGAGGAACCTCATGCCTTCTCCTCCAATGCATTTTGAGGAGGTGGGGAGAGGTGGAGAAGATTCAAAGAAGTGTAACTGAGATTCAGCCTAGATCTCACAGAAGCAGAGAGAGACATAGTGCCCGCAATCTTTAAACAGATATTTCCATTACCAGGGAGAGAAGAAATTCATTTGGATGTTCTTTTTATCATTTATAACATACACACATTTTATTAACTCCGAATAGAAAGTAAAAAAATATCAAAGCACTACAGAAGTCCTAAAGCATCTTCTTGGATATGCATACAAATGTAAACTTGCTTACGGCACAGGCCTCTACTCTCAAGTGAA
Organism: Brachymystax lenok tsinlingensis; assembly: GCA_030435695.1. Lineage (NCBI taxonomy): Eukaryota > Metazoa > Chordata > Actinopteri > Salmoniformes > Salmonidae > Brachymystax > Brachymystax lenok. The sequence goes on from CM059819.1 coordinate 44,432,087, forward strand.
GCATTAAAAGTGCATTTTGAAACAAATAAGTCACTCTAAATTTATATTACTTAATTTTCCTGCATTAGTGGTACCACTGGATATTTTTGAGTAAAATATTGAAATATGTTTTTTTCTCATTTGCATTTTACTGAGGCTGAGGATCCTTAAAACAAAGACAAACATGCACAATGACTATAAGACTTGTAAGACATACATTTATTGTATTATTGATATTGACATTGGGTGAACAGCATACTCTGTGCCAGAGTGATATATGTAGCACCAGAGCAATATGGTACATTTCTATAGCTGTATATACTGTACTTAACCAGTAGCAGCTTAACCACAAGAACAATCAATGACGTAACATGCTGCATGTACTGTATGTACTGTATGCAGCTTAGAAGGAAATCACAACTGTCTGTGATACTGTATGCTGTCATCTTTCTAGACAACAGTGTTTTTGGAAAATAGCTCCCTCTACTGGAGCTGCTAAAGACGTTTCCAGCGTTTGGAACGTCACCTAGATGCTGATCTTGGGTCAGTTTTGCATTTCCCCCACTAATTATCAAGGCTAGTATTGGGGGAGAGGAAGCTGATCCTAGATCTGTACCTACAGACAACTTCACCTTGGAGCGCATTTGGACATCAGCAAAGTGAACATGTAAAGGACAAACATTTGGGCACTTTGTCTCCATTTACAGAGATACATTTACATAGCTACTTCAGCTCCATTTTAATATCAACACACTTCAACTTAACATGAAAATATAACCCAACCTCATCTTTCAATAAGACCTCAAGAAGCTAATCAGTTATTCATCTTCTGACTGACTTTGAATAGATGGAAGACTGGCATAGGTGCTGGACCAGTACTGTACATAATGAATCCTCAAGGTTGTGCTTGACAGATGACTTGTTGATTTTGTTATTGACGACAAGGTAGGGGACCTTACTCAATCCTTGGTTGGGATCACTGTGACAGAAAAGGGCAAGCAACTCATTCAAGAGAAGAGATTTATAACTTCAAGAGAAAAGTAATAATGTGAGAAAAGATGTAGTCTACACTGAGTATACCAAACAGTAGGGAATGGGGGATACCTAGCCAGTTGAACAAACGGAATGCATTCAAATGAAATGTGTCTTCCATTAAGAACAAATTTTTTGTTGCACCCTCCCTTTTGCCCTCAGAACAGCCTCAATTTGTTGGGGCAGGGACTCTACAAGGTGTCGAAAGCGTTCAACAGGGATGCTGGCCCATGTTGACTCCCATGCTTCCCACAGCTGTGTCAAGTTGCCTGGATGTCCTTTGGGTGGTGGACTATTCTTGAAACACGGGAAACTGCTGAGTGTGAAAAACCCAGCAGCATTGCAGTTCTTGACATAAACCAGTGCGCCTGGCACCTAATACCATGCCCTGTTCGAAGGCACTTAAATATTTTGTCTTGCCCATTCACACTCTGAATGGCACACATACACAATCCATGTCTGAATTGTTTTAAGGCTTAAAAATCCTTTAACCGGTCTCCTCCCTTTCATCTACACTGACTGAAGTGGATTTAACAAGTGACATCAAGAAGGGATCGTAGCGTTCACCTGGTCAGTCTATGTCATAGAAATATATTTAATGTTCTTAATGTTTTGAATACTTAGTGCATATTTAGCTCGGCATCACTACTCATTGGTGTGGTTTCCTGGACACAGATTAAGCCTGAACTGAATGCTAATTGCGTGCCATATTCTAAATCTTCCTGGTAATTGTCACGACTTCCGCCAAAGTCGGTGCCTCTCCTTGTTCGGGGGGTGTTCGGCGCTCGACGTCACCGGTCTTCTAGCCATCACAGATCCTCTTTTCATTTTCCATTTATTTTGTGTGTTTTCCACACCTGGTTCCAATTCCCTCATTACATGTTTTGTATTTAACCCTCTGTTCCCCCCTCTTTGTGTGGGATTGTTCATTGTAGTGCTTGTGCACTTTATGTACTGGTGCGTTACGGGCTATTTTTGTGCCCATTTTCTCTCGTGTTGTTTGAACCGTTTGAACAGTGTATTGCACAGTCAGATGGAACCGAGCAAATAGGTATTTCATCATCATATATGATGGTGCTGCTGGAGCATACCCCAGTAGTGGATGGTGACTTTGTCCCCGACCACCCCGGCAAGCTGTTCCACAATGCAACTGGTATAGACTACCTGGCTGGCGCCAACAGCATGAATGTTTGCAGGTGTAGATGTCCTTTTAATCAACCAAAACAAAAACGCCTAACTCTCCATGAGTTTTCAACTTAGTGCTGCCTGTATTCCTATTGTTATTTTGAGGATTCTAAAATACATACTTCATTTACAAAGTCATTTTCCCTGGCCCAAACCCCCAACAGTCCAGTACATGATGAAATCCCCAAATACCTTTGCACATCATTCAAAGCTGTAAGCATGCATACATATATATTAGTAAACTATGCTAATCTCAGTACTGTTGCTTTCCACTGAAGGGAGAAGATTAAGGAGCTTCTGGTGGAAAGCAACAGTACTGGCAACTGAACCGATAGAACAAACGATCAGCTGACTTGGGTAGCAACCCTAGATTTGTGTCGGGAATAAAATGGACTTGGTCTCAGACCTAACAACAACCGTGCCAATATATCCCCCAAACACCAGCTTCTCGGGCATTATCACTTAATTATAGCACAGCATTGTTGAATACTTGTTTCTGATTAGCAAGAAGAGCACTCTAGAATGGACAATAAAACCAGATAACGGGACAGTTGGAAAAGATATTGGGACACCTTGCAATCATGACGCAATATGCGCCTACACATGCAGACCGTACTTGCTACAAAGTTACAGAAAGCTAAAACAACAACTACACAAACTGAAATAGGTTACATTGTAAACACAGGTCCCACAAGGACAAAACGTAGCTAGCTAGCATTGTTATTACAGATATTTGTTTTTGGAGCATCTGTTGACCTAAGGTGTTGAGTGAAGAACATTAATTTCTCCTGTCCCCTCCACCGACTAAAGCTGTCAAATCCTCCCACGTTTCTATTTTGACCAGTTGATTTCAGCAACTGATATTTTTTTTAATCGCTTGTCATATTGGCAGGTTTGCTAGTAAAAAACTTAGTGAGCTTCTAGTCTAGTGTTTGATATGCAATGCGATCTCCTCGTAATTAAATGTCAGTGTTGACGAGTGGCCTGCCGAGAAGGCAAACTGTATTGGTCACATACACATATTTAGCAGATGTTATTGCAGGTGTAGCGAAAAGATTGTGTTCCTATCTCCAAAAGTGCAGTAATATCTAACAATTCACAACAATACACACAAATGTAAAAGTAAAAGAATGGAATTAAGAAATATATAAATATTAGGACGAGCAATGTCGGAGTGGCTTTGACTAAAATACAGAAGAATAGAATACAGTATATACAGTGGGGCAAAACAGTATTTAGTCAGCCACCAATTGTGCAAGTTCTCTCACTTAAAAAGATGAGAGAGGCCTGTAATTTTCATCATAGGTACACTTCAACTATGACAGACAAAATGAGGAAAAAAAATCCAGAAAATCACATTGTAGGATTTTTAATGAATTTATTTGCAAATTATGGTGGAAAATAAGTATTTGGTCACATACAAACAAGCAAGATTTCTGGCTCTCACAGACCTGTAACTTCTTCTTTAAGAGGCTCCTCTGTCCTCCACTCGTTACCTGTATTAATGGCACCTGTTTGAACTTGTTATCAGTATAAAAGACACCTGTCCACAACCTCAAACAGTCACACTCCAAACTCCACTATGGCCAAGACCAAAGAGCTGTCAAAGGACACCAGAAACAAAATTGTAGACCTGCACCAGGTTGGGAAGACTGAATCTGCAATAGGTAAGCAGCTTGGTTTGAAGAAATCAACTGTGGGAGCAATTATTAGGAAATGGAAGACATACAAGACCACTGATAATCTTCCTCGATCTGGGGCTCCACGCAAGATCTCACCCCGTGGGGTCAAAATGATCACAAGAACGGTGAGCAAAAATCCCAGAACCACACGGGGGGACCTAGTGAATGACCTGCAGAGAGCTGGGACCAAAGTAACAAAGCCTACCATCAGTAACACACTACGCCGCCAGGGACTCAAATCCTGCAGTGCCAGACGTGTCCCCCTGCTTAAGCCAGTACATGTTCAGGCCCGTCTGAAGTTTGCTAGAGAGCATTTGGATGAGGTGAGGATGAGGATTGGGAGAATGTCATATGGTCAGATGAAACCAAAATATAACTTTTTGGTAAAAACTCAACTCGTCGTGTTTGGAGGACAAAGAATGCTGAGTTGCATCCAAAGAACACCATACCTACTGTGAAGCATGGGGGTGGAAACATCATGCTTTGGGGCTGTTTTTCTGCAAAGGGACCAGGACGACTGATCCGTGTAAAGGAAAGAATGAATGGGGCCATGTATCGTGAGATTTTGAGTGAAAACCTCCTTCCATCAGCAAGGGCATTGAAGATGAAACGTGGCTGGGTCTTTCAGCATGACAATGATCCCAAACACACCGCCTCGGCAACGAAGGAGTGGCTTCAGAAGAAGCATTTCAAGGTCCTGGAGTGGCCTAGCCAGTCTCCAGATCTCAACCCCATAGAAAATCTTTGGAGGGAGTTGAAAGTACGTGTTGCCCAGCGACAGCCCCAAAACATCACTGCTCTAGAGGAGATCTGCATGGAGGAATGGGCCAAAATACCAGCAACAGTGTGTGAAAACCTTGTGAAGACTTACAGAAAACGTTTGACCTCTGTCATTGCCAACAAAGGGTATATAACAAAGTATTGAGATAAACTTTTGTTAATGACCAAATACTTATTTTCCACCATCATTTGCAAATAAATAAATTAAAAATCCTACAATGTGATTTTCTGGATTTCTTTTTCTCATTTCGTCTGTCATAGTTGAAGTGTACCTATGATGAAAATTACAGGTCTCTCTCATCTTTTTAAGTTGGAGAACTTGCACAATTGGTGGCTGACTAAATAGCCTGCTGGTCTGCACATGCTCTGAGGATGCGGCTAGGGATGCCGTCTGGGCTTGCAGCGAGAGTTAACACGTTTAAAATGTCTTAATCACTTCGGCCACAGAGAAGGAGAGCCCACAGTCCTTGGGAGCGGGCCGCGTTGGTGGCACTGTGTTATCCTCAAAGTGGGTGAAAAAGGTGTTCAGCTTGTCCGGGAACAAGCCGTTGGTGTCTGCGACGTGCCTGGTTTTCCCTATGTAATCCATCACTGTCTGTAATCTCGTGTCTGAGCCGTTCAATTGCGACTCCACTTTGTCTCTGTACTGACACATTGCCTGATTGATTGCCTTATGGAGGGAATACCTACACTGTTTGTATTCAACCATATTCCCAGTCACCATGCCATGGTTAAATGTATGGTTTGCGCTTTCAATTTTGTGCGAATGCTGACATTTATCCACGGTTTCTGGTTTGGGTAGGTTTTAATAGTCACAATGGGAACAACATCCCCCTATATACTTCCTGAGGAACTCAGTCACCATGTCCGTGTTTACGTCAATGTTATTCTCAGAGGCTACCTGGAACATATCCCAGTCTGCGTGATCAAAACAATCTTGAAGCATGGATTCTGATTGGTCAGACCAGTGTTGAATAGACCTTAGCACAAGTACTTCCTGTTTTATTTTCTGCCTATAGGAAGGGATGAGCAAAATGGAGTTGTGATCTGATTTGCCGAAGGGAGGGCGGGGGAGGGCCTTGTAGGCATCCCGGGAGGGGGAGAAGCAGTGGTCGAGCGTTTTTCCAGCGTGAGTACTCCAGTCAAATGTGTTGACAGAACTTCTGTAGCGTTTTCCTCAAATTTGCTTTGTTAAAATCCCCAGATACAATAAATGCAGCCTCAGGATATGTGGTTTCCAGTTTGCACAAAGTCCAGTGTAGTTCCCTGAGGGCCGTCGTGGTATCGGCTTGAGGGGGGAATATACATGGCTGTGACTATAACCAAAGACAATTCTCTTGGGAGGTAATACGGTCGGCACTTGATTATGAGGTATTCTAGGTCGGGTGAACAAAAGCACTTGAGTTTCTGTACGTTATCACAATCACACCATGAGTAGAAGCGCACAGGCATAGAAGTTGGTCAAATGTACCCGAAAGTCTCCTAAAGTGAGGCTTTGTCCTTGTGTTTCTTGGCTATTTACATAATTTTGTTCACACGCTAGGTTAATTGTCAACGTTAGTTTGAGCTTGCTCAACTGCTAGTGAAGAGACATGTCATAGAATCTCATCTATCACAGACAGACATGCATTCCCACCGTTACAATGGTAATGGCCTGCCTAAGTGACTCAAATATTTAGGGTACATTGTAATTGATTGAACATTAAACACTCCAAAAACCTTTTTTTCATAAACTTTTAGTCAATTCTTATCATAAAAACACTATTCCTCAAATACTTTCATTGTGTTCCTAAATTTCTTTGTCCTCCAAAAAATGTCAACTTAGGAGCACATGTACTCCTTGTAAAAAATGTCAGCGTAGTGCCCTTCTGCATTGATAAAGCTACTGAAAATAGGAACATTGATCAAGGTAATTTTGCCTTTTAGATCATAATTAAGTGCTCTTAGAGGGCTCCCGAGTGACGCAGCGGTCTAAGGCACTGCATCTCAGTGCAAGAGGTGTCACTGCAGTCCCTGGTTCGAATCAAGGCTGCATCACATCTGGACTTAATTGGGAGTCCCATAGGGTGCCACACAACTGGCCCATATTCCGGGGTAGGCTGTCATTGTAAATAAGAATTTGTTCTTAACTGACTTGCCTAGTTAAATAAAGGTTACACACACATCAGTCAGGGCTTTATGAATCTGGGCTCTGGGCTCTCGCCAACTACTGCTTTGCTTTCTCACCTGGAGCACTGTAGTCCCCAGTGCCGATAAATCCTAGAGCGCGGACACGGTAGTTCATGGTGACAACAATGACCTTGCCCCTGTCCGCTATCTCCTTCCCATCGTACAGGGAGTTGCCCAAGAAGCTGACATCATTGGAGGAAGGCACTGCCAAAAATGTAGACCATTACAGGCAGGCTCGTGGACACTGTGCAGATAAGAGGGTAATGACAAACAAATGAAAATACCACTTGAAATGCTACTTGTGCTTAGGCTATAGGTTATGCTATTCATTATCATGAGGGTAAAGTAATCCTGTCCCTGAACAATTCGGCCTGGGTATTAGGCTACTGTATTGCTGAACAAATGAGAAGTGTAGCTTACCTTGGCCTTGGGACTGAGGGACAAAGATGTTGAGGAAAAGACAGTCCTCACTGCCTTGAGTGGCAGACTGCGTCAGAGTCGCCTGCAGACACCGCTCCTTGTACTCTTAGGCTTTCAATACCTGTCAGTGAATAATAATAATTACAAGAATCATCTTTTGCATTAGCAAACTTAAAGTCACTGATAGAAAGGATTGGCATGCTAAATTCAACACTTTAGAACATTGTCTCTCTGGGTGCAGGTTTACTGGTGTACATAAGAGGGGGAAAAAACTGCCCTCCCAGAAATATTTGATTCATTTTAGGCACTGGGGGTCAACGAACAGTCGTTGTCTAAAGTGAAATAATTCTTAGGGTTCAGGGACAGCCAGTGCTGGCTGTTGTTCGGGAGGCTGAGCAGGTGGCATGGCAACAGGACTGTCCTGCCTGACCACCGGAGCAGTGGCCACGTTAGGTGTGTTCACGGGAGCAGAAACCCTGCGTAGACAGCTGGTGTGCCAACGAGATCCATCTGCCAGTTGAAATGTCACTGGGCCCAGTTGACGACTGACCTGACTTGGAGAGGTCCAGAACATGCTCAGTTTGTTGGCTTGATGAGGTCGACGGGCTCTGACCCAGTCAGACACCTTGATGATTGGCGGCTGAGCCATGTGCTTCTTGTCGAACCTCTGCTTCATGTCATGCTGATGCTTCCGCACTGAAGGTCAGACTGGTGGGCGAGGTGGCAGTGCCCTTGATGGGTGGAGTCTGGTAAAGGGCAGCACAAGCTCCGCTGTGACTGTGCCCATTGGACTAACTTCGGGCTATTTAGAGTAAAGGTCATACAGCACAACGAGGAACCTTTTATGGTGTGGGGCCTTGTGTAGTTCCCCACAGACGTCGGACTGTAGGTGCTCCAAAGGCCCAGATGGCCAGTCCAGGGGCTGTAGAGGGGGAAGGGCATGTGGGCCAGTCTTCCCACTAACGAGGCATGGTGTGCAGGACCTGACGAGCTCTTCAAGGTCACGATCTATGCCAGGCCACCACACCATGTCACAACACTGCCGTTTCAGTTTGACGATGCCGAGATGACCCTCGTGCGCCATCGCCATCACACGACCCGAGAGCCGACGGGATCACTGCACAGTGGCCACATGTGATGCAGGCATCACCCCAAAATTACAGTACGTTTTTCACACGTGAGAATGACTCCAGTTCTGGTGGGACATTGGAAGGCCATCCCTCCTGATGTGCTCAATGAGCAGTGCCAAATGATGGTTTTGCAGCCGATGGGTCCTCGAGTTCCTGCAGGGACACCCTGTTCTGTAAACAGAGAGTAGACGAGAAGCACCAACTCCTCTTCACCATCTGAGTAGGTGTGTGGTGATGGGGCGGGACAGGATGTCTGCTACAACATTGTATTTTCCTGGAGTGAACTGCGCTCCCCTACTGAGTAGTTTTTCTCTGTCGGACTAAGAAAGGAGAAAGCTTGGGCTTTTTATTTTTTCACGCCATCATGCAGCAGAGACTGGACGGCCCCCATAGCCATTGCTGAGGGGTCGTAGGTCACCAGCGGGAAGGCAGTTCAAATGGAAGTGAGCTAGGCTCTGCCTGACAGGCCGGAGTAAAGTCCCAAGGAGCGTCCTGCTTAAGAAGCTGTCACAGCGTTGACATTATGGAATATTCTGGTAGAAACCTAATGTAGTAGGCGGTCATGCCTAGGAATGATGCCAACTGTGAAGCTGATGTGGGGATTGGCACTGCAGCGGAGAGAGATGCTAGTGGATGACACCTGGAATCCCACAAAGTCTATGGCTGATTCTGAGAACTCACACTTGTCAGTGTTCAGTGTGAGGTGATGGCGGTTGAGGCTGATGAACACCTGCCATAGGCATTCATCTTGAATGGCAGCATATGGCCCATGCACCACGATGTCATCCAGGTAGACCACAACAACAGGGCAGCCAGTGAGGACGGTGGTGGTGATCTTCTGAAAGCAACTTGGGGCTGAGCTCAGGCTAAAAGCCATGCGCTTGTAGCGATACCGCCCAGTGTGGGTGATGAAAGCTGTTAAGTTCCTGCTCTCCGGATGAAGAGGAACTTACATGTAGCCCTGTCACAGGTCGAGCTTGGAGACGACGCAGGAGCCAAGGAAGTGTGAACTCTTCCGTTGTGGGTAGTGGATATTTGTTTGGCACCACTGCTTCGTTGGCTGCTCGCATGTCAACGCAGGTTCTGATGCCCCTTGAATTCTGCTGAATGATCACCACGTTTGACACCCAGGGAGAGGTATCGATGTTGCTGTATTTAGCAAAGACACCCTGGCACCAATGTCAAGGAGAGCGGGCACGCAGCTCTCTTTCATCTAGAGAGGGCCATAGCAAAGTTCACTGAGTGGGGCGCCACTGTATGGAACACCGCCTGTGTGTTGTGGCTGTCGTAGGCACATGGTTGCGCTGATGTGTCAGCGGGTGTGGAGCGGCACCACTTTGAAAAATGGTTCAACTATTGACAGTGTCTGCATGTCTGGCCCTTTAACTGGGCAATCTGGAGCCCTTGTGATGGGTAGATCCAAAATGTATCCTAAACCCCACCCCCGAACAGAGGTTGTCCAATCAGACCTGAGCAACCGTAACCAACACTCAAACCAGACTCTTTTTGCAAAAAATCCTAATGACGCCTATGGGCTACAGGCAGAGGTACTTTTCCTTTCTCTGCTACAAGTGAACAGAAAATGGTAAAAACGGTGTGCCTGGGGCTGACAGTCGGTATCTGGAGAGGTTAGAGGGTAGTGTCTTTTTTGTACCCTTTCAAAACCAAAATCTTACAGAGAGAAGTGTAGGTTGTGGATCAAATCAAATCAAATAAAAATAAAAATGTATTTGTCACATACACATGGTTAGCAGATGTTAATGCGAGTGTAGCGAAATGCTTGTGCTTCTAGTTCCGACCATGCAGTAGTATCTAACAAGTAATCTAACAAATTCACAACAACTACCTTATACACACAAGAGTAAAGGAATGAATACGAGTATGTACATAAATAAATAAATATATAAATATATGGATGAGCGATGGCTGACCGGCATAGGCAAGATGCAGTAGATGGTATGGAGTACAGTATATACACATACAGTGGGGCAAAAAAGTATTTAGTCAGCCACAATTGTGCAAGTTCTCTCACTTAAAAAGATGAGAGAGGCCTGTAATTTTCATCATAGGTACACTTCAACTATGACAGACAAAATGAGGGGCGAAAAAGAAAATCCAGAAAATCACATTGTAGGATTTTTAATGAATTTATTTGCAAATTATGGTGGAAAATAAGTATTTGGTCACATACAAACAAGCAAGATTTCTGGCTCTCACAGACCTGTAACTTCTTCTTTAAGAGGCTCCTCTGTCCTCCACTCGTTACCTGTATTAATGGCACCTGTTTGAACTTGTTATCAGTATAAAAGACACCTGTCCACAACCTCAAACAGTCACACTCCAAACTCCACTATGGCCAAGACCAAAGAGCTGTCAAAGGACACCAGAAACAAAATTGTAGACCTGCACCAGGTTGGGAAGACTGAATCTGCAATAGGTAAGCAGCTTGGTTTGAAGAAATCAACTGTGGGAGCAATTATTAGGAAATGGAAGACATACAAGACCACTGATAATCTTCCTCGATCTGGGGCTCCACGCAAGATCTCACCCGTGGGGTCAAAATGATCACAAGAACGGTGAGCAAAAATCCCAGAACCACACGGGGACCTAGTGAATGACCTGCAGAGAGCTGGGACCAAAGTAACAAAGCCTACCATCAGTAACACACTACGCCGCCAGGGACTCAAATCCTGCAGTGCCAGACGTGTCCCCCTGCTTAAGCCAGTACATGTTCAGGCCCGTCTGAAGTTTGCTAGAGAGCATTTGGATGAGGTGAGGATGAGGATTGGGAGAATGTCATATGGTCAGATGAAACCAAAATATAACTTTTTGGTAAAAACTCAACTCGTCGTGTTTGGAGGACAAAGAATGCTGAGTTGCATCCAAAGAACACCATACCTACTGTGAAGCATGGGGGTGGAAACATCATGCTTTGGGGCTGTTTTTCTGCAAAGGGACCAGGACGACTGATCCGTGTAAAGGAAAGAATGAATGGGGCCATGTATCGTGAGATTTTGAGTGAAAACCTCCTTCCATCAGCAAGGGCATTGAAGATGAAACGTGGCTGGGTCTTTCAGAATGACAATGATCCCAAACACACCGCCCGGGCAACGAAGGAGTGGCTTCAGAAGAAGCATTTCAAGGTCCTGGAGTGGCCTAGCCAGTCTCCAGATCTCAACCCCATAGAAAATCTTTGGAGGGAGTTGAAAGTCTGTGTTGCCCAGCAACAGCCCCAAAACATCACTGCTCTAGAGGAGATCTGCATGGAGGAATGGGCCAAAATACCAGCAACAGTGTGTGAAAACCTTGTGAAGACTTACAGAAAACGTTTGACCTCTGTCATTGCCAACAAAGGGTATATAACAAAGTATTGAGATAAACTTTTGTTATTGACCAAATACTTATTTTCCACCATAATTTGCAAATAAATAAATTAAAAATCCTACAATGTGATTTTCTGGATTTCTTTTTTTCATTTCGTCTGTCATAGTTGAAGTGTACCTATGATGAAAATTACAGGCCTCTCTCATCTTTTTAAGTTGGAGAACTTGCACAATTGGTGGCTGACTAAATACTTTTTTGCCCCACTGTATATATGAGATGAGTAATGTAGGATATGTAAGTATTATATAAATGGCATTGTTTAAAGTGGCTAGTGATACATTATTTCATCCAATTATAATTATTAAAGTGGCTAGAGATTTGGGTCGATGGCCGAACGGCATAGGCAAGATACAGTAGATGGTTTAGAGTACAGTGTATACATTTGATATGAGTATGTCGGATACGTAAACATTATATACAAAATTGTTTAAAGTGGCTAGTGATACATTTGTTACATCCAATTCCTATGTTTAAAGTGGCTAGAGATTTAAGTCAGTATGTTGGCAGCAGCCACTCAATGTTAGTGATGGCTGTTTAACAGTCTGATGGCCTTGAGGTAGAAGCTGTTTTTGTGGACGACTTCATTCAGAGTTGAACACAAGCAAGATAACGAAGGACATATGTTTGCTCCAAGATAATCAACTAAGTTAACCTTTGGCATAATTTGTGACATTGCAATATATTACTAAGAGAAAAAAGAAACTGCCAAGGTAAAGTTAGCAACAATGTTAACATTATACATTTAGGCTAATGTTAGCTATCTAGCTTTGTTAGGCTACATGTATTGCAAATATTTAGCTGGCTAGATACTAAAATACTTTTTTTTAGCACTTTGTTGATGTGGAGGCCAAGTCTTCCGTACTCAAATCAAGCTGCTGCTATGGCTGGAGGAGATGCAGTCATACGATGCAGTCCACCTCCCCCCCCAAAAAAGGTCCTTTAATACGAGGTTTAACCAAACCTCGCCTACATTATCAAATGTTGACAGACACTCAAGGGCACATTTCATAAGTTGATCCTTTATATGGAGGCTTGTAAAATAAATTATACACAACTACACAACTTAGTGCAATCACAAGTACAATGTAGGCAACAGATGTCTGATTTACATTGATTCAGGAGACCTGTGGATCAACTTAATGAATAACTTAATGAATAACACTATATGTATCATCACATGTATCTACAGCTTAAGATCTGATGTGGAAGATGCGGCTTCCACTTACACCACAGGAGAGACAGCAACCAAATCACCAGAAGACACCGGAGATGATGCGCTGTAGGAATTCTAATCATTTTAATCATTTGGTGTATTTTTTGTTTCCAGAGTGTATAGAGGAGCATTCCCAGTTGGAAGAACAAGAGGAAGGGGAGAGCTTAAAGATTCAACTCGCTCAAAAGGAAAAGGAAATGCTCTTCGGGAAACTCAAACCCCTAACCCGTTAGCAGTCAGTAAATAATAGCAGTGTCCCCAACTACTTCCAATACTGCACTGGGTTTACTTATGATCAGTTTAATAACTTGTGCAAAATTATAAAACAGCCCCACAAACAACTATCCCATTGACATACAAGAGAGTAGATAGGGAGATTCAACTGCTGCCATTGCAGTTTCTGCTTGTGCTGATGAAACTCAGACAACAGTTTAACCTGAAGAGAGGTGATGGACTCATGGCAGACAAGGGGTTTCTCACTGAGAAATATGTGGAGGAAATTGGCCTTAGATTGTCCATCCTACAAATGCCAGAACCAGATGTCGAGATGACAAAGAAAATAGCGAAAATTAGGAAGTTTAAAATAATATCTGGCAAAATCCCTAATTCCAGATTAGGAAACATAAACCAGAGGTGGTAAGCTGCTCAGACAGCTGATGCTTAAAGTTAGGGAGGGAGATAGAAGACTCCAGCTTCAGAGATTTTTGCAATTAGTTCCAGTCATTGGTAGCAGAGAACTGGAAGGAAAGGCGGCCAAAGGAAGTGTTGTCTTTGGGGATGACCAGTGCAATATACCTGATGGAGCGCGTGTTACGGGTGGGTGCTGCTATGGTGACCAGTGAGCTGAGATAAGGCGGGGCTTTACCTAGCAAAGTCTTATAGATGACCTGGAGCCAGTGGGTTTGGCGACGGATATGTAGTGAGGGCCAGCCAACAAGAGCATACAGGTCGCAGTGGTGGGTAGTATATGGGGCTTTGGTGATAAAACGGATGGCACTGTGATAGACTACATCCAGTTTGCTGAGTAGAGTATTGGGGGCTATTTTGTAAATGACAACGCCAAAGTCAAGGATCGGTAGGATAGTCAGTTTTACGAGGGTATGTTTGGCAGCATGAGTGAAGGAGACTTTGTTGCGAAATAGGAAGCCGATTCTAGATTTAATTTTGGATTGGAGATGCTTAATGTGAGTCTGGAAGGAGAGTTTTCAGTCTAACCAGACACCTAGGTATTTGTAGTTGTCCACATATTCTAGGTCAGAACCGTCCAGAGTAGTGATGCTAGTCGGGCAGGAGGGTGCGGGCAGCGATCAGTTGAAGAGCATGCACTTAGTATTACTAGCATTTAAAAGCAATTGGAGGCCACGAAAGGAGTGTTGTATGGCGTTGAAACTCATTTGGAGGTTTGTTAGCACAGTGTCCAAATAAGGGCCAGATGTATACAGAATGGTGTCGTCTGCGTAGTGGTGGATCAGAGAATCACCAGAAGCAAGAGCGACATCATTGATATATACAGAGAAAAGAGTCGGCCAGAGAATTGAACCCTGTGGCACCCCCCATAGAGACTGCCAGGGGACCGGACAACAGGCCCTCCGATTTGACACACTGAACTCTATCTGAGAAGTAGTTGGTGAACCAGGTGAGGCAGTCATTTGAGAAGCCAAGGCTATTGAGTCTGCCGATAAGAATGCGGTTATTGACAGAGTCAAAAGCCTTGGCCAGGTCAATGAAGACGGCTGCACAGTACTGTCTTTTATCGATGGAGGTTATGATATCGTTTAGTACCTTGAGCGTGGCTGAGGTGCACCCATGACCAGCTCGGAAACCAGATAGCATAGTGGAGATGGTACGGTGGGATTCGAAATGGTCGGTGATCTGTTTAACTTGGCTTTCGAAGATTTTAGAAAGGCAGGGCAGGATGGATATTGGTCTATAACAGTTTGGGTCTAGAGTGTCTCCCCTTTGAAGAGGGGGATGACCGCGGCAGCTTTCCAATCTTTTTGCAGTTCTTTCAGAACATCAGCTGTCTGGATTTGGGTGAAGGAAAAGCGGGTGGGGGGTTGGGCACATTGATGCAGGGGGTGCTGAGATGTTGGCCAGGGTAGGGGTAGCCAGGTGGAAAGCATGGAAAAATGCTTATTGAAATGATCGATTATCGTAGATTTATCGGTGGTGACAGTGTTTCCTATCTTCAGTGCAGTGGGCAGCTGGGAGGAGGTGCTCTTATTCTCCATGGACTTTACAGTGTCCCCAAACTTTTTGGAATTAGTGCTACAGGAAGCAAATTTCTGTTTGAAAAACTTTCCTAACTGACTGAGTATATTGGTTCCTGACTTCCCTGAAAAGTTGCATATCGCGGGGGCTATTCGATGCTAATGCAGAACGCCACAGGATGTTTTTGTGCTGGTCAAGGGCAGTCAAGTCTGGGCTGAACCAAGGGCTACATCTGTTCTTAGTTATACATTTTTTGAATGGGGTATGCTTATTTAAGATGGAGAGGAAAGCACTTTTGAATAGCAACCAGGCATCCTCTACTGACGGGATGAGGTCAATATCCTTCCAGGATACCCGGGCCAGGTTGATTAGAAAGGCCTGTTAGCTGAAGTGTTTTAGGGAGCGTTTGACAGTGATGAGGGGTGGTCATTTGACCGTGGACCCAGTACGCACGCAGAGAATGAGGCAGTGATCGCTGAGATCCTGGTTGAAGACAGCAGAGGTGTATTTAGAGGGCAGGTTGGTCAGGATGATATCTAAGAGGGATTGAGGCAGTCGAGTCTGTATCACACACACAGAGCTACCAACTCTCATGCATTGGCCGTGAGACACACAATTGACCCTGTTCTCACGCTCTCACAGCACACCTGTTATATCTCATGCTTTAATTTTTATAATTAGTCCATTGTATAGTCAGCACATTAACTTTTCAACAGTGCTCCAAATCCTTTTGAAATCAGAGCATCTGCGCCTACAATTTAACATCACGAGCGGAACCTCTATAATTGTCCAGTCTTGACACAGCACTGAACCGCAGCACATTGAAGCATACGATTGGTCTAGTTATGTAAGGGATCAAGGGGATTGGATGCATGTTTTAAAGAAATGCCCCTCAAGATTAGAGTCAAACTGAATGGAGAGAACATTATCCACTGAGTTTATAAAACTGTAAAAGGAGTAGCGCTGTTTTATGTACAATGTGTTCAACAAAATTAGGTTGTTGTTACTCCAGGCCCTATTGCAGAATGCAGCCATTTGACCACATGTACACTTGCATTAGTCCACTCGTTTGGTGACTGGCCGCACACTTCCTCCAGGGCTGCCGTGCAGCACTAAGTTCGCCCCATTTGTTTGCTCTATATAGATAGTTTTTTCTGTGATCGAATCAACATTATATTAACCTTAGCAAACTTTGCAAGATTGAGCCTGTGATTTTGTTGTAGGCAGAGCCAGAGCGCAACTGAGTAGAATTATGTTGCTGGGAAGCCCACAAGCGGTCTTTCAGTCACTTGCGAGTGAATGAGCTTTTCAGATCAGTTCAGATCAGAGCCAGAGCCGCGGGTGTGCATATTTGTTGATATTCTTTGCTCATTAACGAGTTATTAGCCCAGTTAGATAAGTATAGATCAGTAATGGGGAGTTACTGCTTCCTACAAAATCACAAAACATGTAGGCCACATTTCAAGCTGTCTTTGAAAAGCCAGTCAGTGGGGCCTCCCAAGTGGTGCAACGGTCTAAGGCGTTACTAACTTCCGGCGTTACTACAGACCTGGGTTCATTCCCAGGTTGTGCCGCAACCGGCCATGGCCGGAAGTCCAACAGGACAGCAGGGGGTCAAACGGGGTCAAATACCTATTTCCCTCATTAAAATGCAAATCAATTTATAACATTTTTCACATGCGTTTTTCTGTTTTTTTTTGTTGTTATTCTGTCTCTCACTGTTCAAATAAACCTACCATTAAAATTATAGACTGATCATTTCTTTGTCAGTGGGCAAACGTACAAAATCAGCAGGGGATCAAATACTTTTTTCCCTCGCTGTATTTGGCCCATGGTGTTACAGACCAAGTAAAACACTCATTAATGTCAAGCCCTTCATGATGTAACATTTTTTTTTTAAGTCTCATGCAACGTAGGCCTGCATCGAACACCATATATAGGCTACTGTAGGCTATCATAGAAATCAAAAGCTATTTCCATGTGAAAATGTTATGGGATTTGCTCCACTGGTTTTGTTGGTAGGCCTACATTATGCTCAAATAGCCACAATAGCCTATTGGCTGTCTAAAACTGTAATGGTACAGCCTCACTGTAAACACACCAGAAGTTGCACAAAATTCTCACAATGTTCAAGTTTCTGCTCACAAGACCTAAAATTTGCTCAGTGCCCCCAAAAATGATCGGTCGGAAGCTTTCCAGTAAATTTCTGGTAGTTAAGCCCGGGAATTTTGCTTATAACCTTTTTTGTGGGATACACATAAGGTAATTCTAGGTCTTGTGGTATATTTGGTTAAACTATCCCCAATTCAATGAAATTGCATGGCCAGTGCACTCTTCCAACACATGTACAGCTGATTCTCAAGATCTTGCACACTAATGAGATGGTATTGAGCCCACACTACTACACTGTCTGAGCCAAGGTCTACATGCTTTCTGGTAAGTTTTGATTACAATACTGGGTGGGGTGAATATATTTTATATGACATACATGATTTGTTGTTAACTAGTAAATAGTAGCCTACAGCAAAGTGTGTTTAAATCATTTCTAACGTGTTAACAATTTCTGCTAGTTAGTTTTTGCTACCATGTGGGTTTTAGCTTGCTTGTTTCCTTACATGTTTCATTTTAAAACATTTATCTTACGAATGTCACAGGTCAGGTTTTCTTCCTTGAGTGTACTTCCTGTGGTTGCCACTGGAGAGCACCCTTGAGTTTCCTAAAGTATCCAGGTGACCCTGATTGGGCTTATTGGGATCACCTGCTGGATGACTATTTATGGTCCTCTGTGGACTGGGCCAGTTGCTCAGTTTTGTTCAGTGTTCTCGTGTGCCCTTGCGTTGTTGTTTTGCTATGAAGCCCTTAAGTAAATATTCTGGATTTACTCTTACCTCTGCCTGCTGTGTTTCTCTGCGCCTGGGTCCAAGTTCGTACTAGCACTAATGTCACAACAAAGGAGTTGTTTAATCTAACTGCTTAACTATTTAAACTACTCTGTACATGGAATTGTACTTGTTTTTTTTCTCATCTTTACAGGAGACATTTCACTGCAGCTAATGTAGAAGGAAAAGCTGTGTACATTTGCAAATACTGTGCCAAATCATATGTGAAGAATGCAACAAAGATGCAAGATCATCTGGCCAAGTGCATAAAGTTGCCTCAGTGCTCACAACAAGCAACCTCTGACAAAAGTACTTCTATTCGAGGTGAAAATGATGAATCAGACACCTTATCGATAGCAACAGCTCATGGTCCTCCTGGAATCAGATGTTTTTTTGACTCAATGGAGGAACATGATCAGAAATGCTGATGAATGTCTTCCTCGAGCTGTGTATGCAACTGGTTCACCTCTGATGCTCACAGGCAATGTGTATTGGAAGAGATTTCTGAATGTTCTTCGCTCAGCATACACCCCTCCAACCAGACATGCTTTATCTACTCATTTGCTGGATGCAGAGTTAAACAGCATTCAAGTGAAGGTCAAGCAAATCATAGAGAAAGCAGACTGTATTGCAATCATCTCTGATGGGTGGTCAAATGTTCGTGGGCAAGGAATAATTAACTACATCTCCACTCCTCAACCAGTATTCTACAAGAGCACAGACACAAGGGACAACAGACACACCAGTCTCTACATTGCAGATGAGCTGAAGGCAGTCATCAATGACCTTGGACCACAGAAGGTATTTGCACTGGTGACAGACAATGCTGCGAACATGAAAGCTGCTTGGTCTAAAGTGGAGGAGTCCTACTCTCACATCACACCCATTGGCTGTGCTGCTCATGCTCATGACACTGAAAACAATGGATACACTCTGCAAGAGAGCCAAGGAAATGGTTAGGTATGTGAAGGGTCATCAAGTTATAGCAGCAATCTACCTCACCAAGCAAAGTGAGAAGAATAAGAGTACTGCATTGAAGCTGCCCAGCAACACCAGTTGGGGTGGTGTTGTCATCATGTTCGACAGTCTCCTGGAGGGGAACATCTTCAGTTCATAAAAACAAATAGCTAGCCAGCTACTTAACCTTGTTGCCCAAAGCTAACGTTATAAGCAGCCAGCTAGCTTCATCTGGCTGGTGAAGCTTGACCGGACCGGGTTATGTGTTGTGAAGCTAGCCACAATAAGGATTAGGCACAAGTGGAATTTGCGGTTTGCCTTCAAAATAAAAGTATGTCATTGACAGTGATGCAAATAGTAGAATAATGCCATACTTTTATTTAAGGCTAACCGCAAAGTCCAATATTGTGGCTAATACTTCTTGTGGCTAGCTTCACAAAGATGGGTCCGACCACCGTTAATCAAATAAGAACTGTTTTATAAATTAGGGTTATTTTAGATGACGACACCTAGCTATATAGTTAGCTAGCTAACTGTAGCTACTGAAACAGATCGTTTTTGGGGAAGAACATGTTTGCATCCATGAGCTAGCAAGCTTTTTTATGACCAACAGGTGCGCAAGACCACTTTACCAGCATCATAGCATAGGTATCGATGAATCGTTGTGACATATGAAATACGAGTGACAGTGTAATCAATGTAATAGCTACATAAAAAATGTATGAACGCGTTAAATTATATGTGACGTGCAGTCATATTCCGGTCCTGATTGGTCAAAAAGCTTATTTGACGAGTCAAATAGTGTTATTTGATGTATCTTTTTTGACACGCAAAGACCCAAACGACGTTCCATAGAAATCCTGTTTGAGAAGGAAACGACTGAACAAATGAACAACGAAACGGCACAGCAAGTGAAATACATTTTTATTATGTTTTACTGGGAATGGGGACATAAGTAAATGCCAACAAAATACATTTTTGGTTAGTGTGGTGTGTGCGTAACCTTTAACTTGGCAAGTCAGTTAAGAACAAATTCTAATGTACAATGATGGCCTGGAGGACATTGGGCCAATTGTGCGTTGCCCTCTGGGACTCCCAATGACGGATGTGATACAACCTGGATTCGAACCAGGGACTGTAGTGACTCCTCTTGCACTGAGATGCAGTACCTTAGACCACAGAGTCCATGTATGTGTGTTAACTATTTAACTGTACTAGAATGCTTAAAAGGCTGCAAAAACTTTAAATATTAGTATAGTTTTTTTTGGAATGGAAAATATTGGGTATCGGTATTGGCCAAAAATGTCATATCGGTGCATCACTACTTCCAAGCAAGGGCTTTGGGATGAAGATGCAATATGGCAGTCGTGCCAACATATTTCATCAGACACCTGGTGGAAGGGACTTTGTGGATCTGAGGCTCTTTCCCCTGTTGCCTCCATCATCCTCTAAATCCCACCGACATCAGCCCCCTCAGAGCGCAACTGGTCCTTGTTTGGGAACACACACCCACCAAAGCACGCAACAGGCTGACCTGTTGTTTTGGGCAGCCCTCCTAACCTGTGGTTAGCCGGTCATTCAAGGGGATTAAAACCTAGTTCGCTGGTTTAACTTGAGCTACCGTCTCTATTCACAAAGATACACTATCTAGAGTTATGCTTCCTTGCTGAGTAACCTTGCCAAGTACCTGTGACAGAAGTGGTTCAATCAGGACTGGCTTTTTTTCTTTTTTGGGGCGGAAGGGCACGCTAAGGCATGGATGGGCAACTTTGATGGGGGTGGGGGCCACAAAAAATCTTAACTCATCATGAGTGAGAGTGACTAACAAAAGACAATGGGGGGTTCACCGGTTGGTAATTCAACCATGATTACTACATGTTTAGATCGAATAAAATTACAGTTGAAGTCGGACGTTTACATACACCTTAGACAAATACATTTTAACTCAGTTTTTCACAATTCCTGACATTTAATTCTAGTAAAAATTCCCTGTCTTAGGTCAGTTAGGATCACCACTTTATTTAATAATGTGAAATGTCAGAATAATAGTAGAGAGAATGATTTATTTCAGCTTTTATTTCTTTCATCACATTCCCAATGGGTCAGAAGTGTACATACACTCAATTAGTATTTGGTAGCATTGCCTATAAATTGTTTAACTTGGGTCAAATGCTTTGTGTAGCCTTCCACAAGCTTCCCACAATAAGTTGGGTGAATTTTGGCCCATTCCTCCTGACAGAGCTGATGTAACTAGTCAGGTTTGTAAGGCCTCCTTGCTCGCACACGCTTTTTCAGTTCTGCCCACAAATGTTCTATAGGATTGAGGTCAGGGCTTTGTGATGGCCACTCCAATACCTTGACTGTGTTGTCCTTAAGCCATTTTGCCACCACTTTGGAAGTATGCTTGGGGTCATTGTCCATTTGTAAGACCCATTTGCGACCTAACTTCCTGACTGACGTCTTGAGATGTTGCTTCAATATATCCACATCATTTTCCTACCTCATGATGCCATCTATTTTGTGAAGTGCACCAGTCCCTCCTGCAGCAAAGCACCCCCACAACATGATGCTGCCACCCCCGTGCTTCACGGTTGGGATGGTGTTCTTCGGCTTACAAGCCTCCCCCTTTTTCCTCCAAACATAACGATGGTCATTATGGCCAAAGGAGGCGCAAGTGTCAAAACGTACTTTAGTTCTCAATTTGTTATGTAAAACTGGCGCACTGGCATTTTCCCCCTCCTTACGCCAGGTTCAGCAATTTATCTGTCTAACATCAGTTCGCTTGTGTTGAGGTAGTAGGGGTGGAAATATGAGGTGTGTCCTTAACATGCGCCAATATGTCAACTTCAGTCAGTGCAACTAGGGATATTTAAGACCGACCAAAAGCTGGGCTTAGTGATAACGCAATTGGTTATGGCATTGATTTTTGCCAGCAGAGGCACACACAGCAGCCATGTTTTTTTATTTTATTAGAATCTCCATTAGCCAATGATAATGGCAACATCTAGTCTTACTGGGGTCCGACATAACAAAAAATACACTAGACTTTACAATTTACATATTTAAAAGCATGAACATGTAGTGTGTGTGTGGGCGCGCGCGCGCATCTATCAGTTACACAAGTAGGACATATGGGCAAGAGGCGTTTTGCCGTGAGGTGTTGCTTTATTCGTTGTTTTTTTTTACCGAGTTTTCTGTTTACTTGCACTATATGAGATGGGAGTTCCATGCAATTATGGCTCTGTATAATACTGTTAGTTTCCTTGAATTTGTATAATAACCTGAACCAGATTATAGGCACTGGTTAAGTGAGAAGCTTCATCAGACAATGAGAAAAACAGTCAATATTCAGGTCCCCAAGAAAGTTGACCTCTGTTTACATCACATACACTTTCAAGCATTTCACATACATGATCTGTAAGGACTTGGTGGACTATAACAATACCCTAAAATAATAAGCTTTAGATGACTAAGGTGAACCTGCAACCACACATCACACAATATCTTCTCTAAGCATTGCAGGGATATAGCTCTGAATTTGGAAGTGCATTTGGAAAGTATTCAGACCCCTTGACTTTTTCCACATTTTGTTACGTTACAGCCTTATTCTAAAATTGATTGAATTATTTATTTTTCTCATCAATCTACACACAATACCCCATAATGACAAAGCGAAAAAAAAAATACAAATAAAAAGTAATTACCGAAATACCTTATTTACATAAGTATTCAGACCCTTTGCTACAAGACTCAAAATTGAACTCCGGTGCATCCTTGATGTTTCAACAACTTGATTGGAGTCCACCTGGTGTAAATCCAATTGATTGGATATGATTTGGAAAGGCAGACACCTGTCTATATAAAGGTCCCACAGTTGACAGTGCATGTCAAAGCAAAAACCAAGCCATGAGGTCGAAGGAATTGTCTGTTGAGCTCCGAGACAGGATTGTGTCGAGGCACAGATCTGGGGAAGAAAACCAAAAATATTCTGCAGCATTGAAGGTCCCCAAGAACACAGTGGCCTCCATCACTCTTAAATTTTAGAAGTTAGTAACCACCAAGACTATTCCTAGAGCCCCCCGCCCGGCCAAACTGAGCAATAGGGGGAGAAGGGCCTTGGTCAGGGAGGTGACCAAGAACCCGAGCTCCAGAGTTCCTCTGTGGAGATGGGAGAACCTTCCAGACGGACAACCATCTCTGCAGCACTCCACCAATCAGGCCTTTATGGTAGAGTGGCCAGACAGAAGCCACTCCTCAGTAAAAGGCACATGACCGCCCACTTGGTGTTTGCCAAAAGGCACCTAAAGGTCTCAGACCATGAGAAACAAGACTCTCTGGTCTGATGAAACCAAGATTGAACTCTTTGACCTGAATGCCAAGTGTCACGTTTGGAGGAAACCTGGCACCATCCCTACGATGAAGCATGGTGGTGGTAGCATCATGCTGTGTGGATGTTTTTCAGCGGCAAGGACTGGGAGACTAGTCAGGATCGAGGGAAAGATGAATGGAGCAAAGTACAGAATCCTTGATGAAAACCTGCTCCAGAGCGCTCAGGATCTCAGACTGGGGGTGAAGATTTACTTTCCAACAGGACAACGAGCCTAAGCACACAGCCAAAAACACAGGAGTGGCTTTGGGACAATTTAATCAATTTTAGAATAAGGCTATAACGTAACAAAATGTGGAAAAGGTCAAAGGATCTGAATACTTTCCGAATGCACTGTATACATTAAAACCTCTCCCATAGGCATTCCTGTCTCTCTGTAGATGTTATATACTTTTATTGCTACTGCTGTATGATCAGAGGAATGATCTAAGTGAGTCTCAAATGGCTAATATATGAATGTTATGTTAGCAAGATTGATTTCATGAACCTTATTTCTAAGGCTACATTTATCAGAGATAAACATACTATGGAAAAGAACAAACAAAGCAAGAAATAAAAACATTATTCAGCAGTCCATCAATAAGTTGGTGTGTGTGTGTGTTGCAGGGTTGAAGATATGAACCCACAAGCTTGGCTCTGTCATCCCTTTCAGGCTTTTGGGAGGGAGGGTGGATGGACAATGAGCCTGTCATAGCGGATGCAAGTAATGTCCCCACGCGCTCTGACAGCTTTCATGGATGGGATAAGTTCTTTCCTCTTCTGGCGCACAGCTTCAGGATAGTCCGATACATTCCGCACAAGTTCTTGGCTCTTTCCAGAACAGCTACCTTGTCCTTGATACGCAGGAACTTGACCACTATCGGCCTGGGCCTGTCACCTGGGCCAGGCCGGTGACAGTCCTGTCGGCGCACTCCACCTCAATCTTCTTGTGGTCCATATTCAGTTTCTCAGTGATAATTTCCCTCACTTTGTCCTCAGACTCTGCCCAGGTCTGGAGGAGATTCTGCAATTCCGTCCACAACAATGTTGTTTCAGGAGAATCTGAGTTCTCTGTCATTGTTATCATGCATTCACATACATAACTGATGTCCTCACTCAATGACTTACAGATTGCTGTCATCTTGCTGTTCTCGTTTAAACTCATCGAGCTAACCCTGGGAAAACTACAAACTGTTCTTCAGGTCCTGGACCTCTCTGGTCAGATTGTCCATTCTTTAATAAGTTGACTCTACAAGTATTTGGACACTAGCTATTTTCTTATTATAAAAACTGCTTGTAGAACTCATTTTGTTTGTTTAAAATATCCTTCACCTGTGAGAGACACCCCAATGTCCTTAACGGTACTCCAACCGGCTTTGGTCTTGTCATGGTAGCAACATAGGCTGCGCAGTTACTCCTCGCAGTTCAAGACAGGGCAGATGGAAACAGCAACAAACAGCAGGGATTCAAACAGTCACACTCCCGGGACAATCTGTGGTTCAAGCCGCAAGGGCTGTGTACAAGCTGCTAAGAAAACCTGGCTAGCTTGATAGCTAGCTAACATTAGTTAGAAGCTAGGCTAGTGTCTGTGCCAACAAGGGAATGATGAGCTATTTCTCTGGAGCAAAATAGACCTATTGTTCCCTATAATACAGTGAACGTCCTACACTTTTGTGATGTTATATGTTGACAATTATTTGAAAATAAGTCCATTCATTCATAGTTATTTTGCAAAAGAAAGCCACGAGAAAGAAACAGGTTTCAATGCATGTACATCACCAATGTTTTATTAAAATATCACAAACAGCAAAATATTGAACAGACATAACCCCTTTTTTTTTTATTTCTCTGACATTTTTGTCCTGCTTCTGTAAAACG
The DNA here is from genome assembly GCA_030435695.1 of Brachymystax lenok tsinlingensis. Classification (NCBI taxonomy): domain Eukaryota; kingdom Metazoa; phylum Chordata; class Actinopteri; order Salmoniformes; family Salmonidae; genus Brachymystax; species Brachymystax lenok. Next base: position 44,457,352 of record CM059819.1, read on the forward strand.
TTTGGACTGATTGTGCGATGCCATTGCATGAAAGGTGTCAGTGACTGTAGGAAGCCTGTTTAGGAAAATGAAGTTATTTAAAAAGACTGCTTATTGCTTTTATTTTTTTATTCTGTCAAAAAAAAAATGCATCTTCCACTTTTCTCTGGACTTAACTGTCAAATTGTGTCTGTTGGTTTCCCTTTCACGTGACAAAGTCACTACTTGCCATTTCAACAGCAATGATAGGCCTTCAAAGTATTCACACCCCTTTTTCCACCTTTTGTTGTGTTACAGCCTGAATTTAACATTGATTAAATGTTTTTATTTTTATTTTGTCACTGGAAAAGCTGAAGTGTCTTGTGTCAGTAAGTATTCAACCCCTTTGTTATGGCAAGTCTAAATAAGGTCAGGAGTAAAAATGTGCTTAACAAGTCATTTAATATGTTTAATGGACTCACTGTGTACAATAATAGTTTAACATAATTTTTGAATGACTACCTCATTTCTGTACCCCACACATACAATTATCTATAAAGGTCCCTCAGTCGAGCAATGAATTTCAAACACAGACTCAACCACAAAGGCCAGGTTTTCCAATGCCTCGCAAATAAATCAAATCCAATCTTATTGGTCAGATACACAAGCGGAAAGATTTTTAAATGTTTGTCTAACAATGATCAACAACCAACTTGGCAAAGCTTGAAGATTTTTTTAAAGATTAATGTGCAAATATTGCAATGCTCCTAATAGACTTACCCAGAAAGAGGGGCGGCAGGGTAGCCTAGTGGTTAGAGTGTTGGACTAGTTGCAAGTTCAATTCCCCGAGCTGACAAGGTACAAATCTGTTGTTCTGCCTCTGAACAGGCAGTTAACCCATTGTTTCTAGGCCTTCATTGAAAATAAGAATTTGTTCTTAACTGACTTGCCTAGTAAAAAAAAATATATATATAAAAATATAACTCACAGCTATAAAAAAAAGACTCACAGCTGTTATTGATGCCAAAGGTGATTCTAACATGTATCGACTCAGGGGCTTGAATACTTATCTAATCAAGAGTGTTTATTTTTTTTAAATAAATGTTAGAATTGTTCTTCCACTTTGACATTAAAGTATGTTGTATTGATCACTGACAAAAAAAAATATTAAATTCATTTTAATTCCACAACAAAATGTTGAAAAAGTAAAAGGGGTGTGAATACTTTCTGAAGGCACTGTGTGTGTGTGTGTGTGTATATATTCATTTATTTATTTGGGAGCAGTACGTAGAGTGGACATTACCTCTTTCTTTTTATACTGGAAGTTTGGATGTGTGTAAAACCCTCCATAGTGTACATTGTCTTGGGCCTAATATTATATGCCCACGGGGAGCAATTATGGTGCCCATAACTGTATTTAGACATAGCTTATTTAAAGCAAGTTGCTTAGTTTTATTCTAATTATTCATTGTCGATTTGTCTTTAATTTAATCTTGCGGTATTGACAACGTTTGGCATGTCCATGGCTCAGACATAATGCATTTTACAGGAGGCCTATATCATTGCGAATCATATGTTTAACAATATATTTCCATAGTGAAGCCATGCTATTACTTAGAACATTGGACTGCAAACATGTTAAAAATTCTTAGCAAATATGGGATAGGTATACATTTAGTTACTTTGTTTCTGTAGTCTAATTAACAAACTAAGCTATAACTGACAAACATTATAATTGGAAGTGATGAAAATACAATACATAAAATACAATAAATACACAACTTGAAGCAACCACATATTTAGCCTTGGAGCACGTTCTGACTGGCCAGTGAGTGATCAAGCCTCGACACACCTACAATTGTTAATTCATCAAAATCAAATCCAATTGTATTTGTCACATGCACTGAATAAAACAGGTGTAGACCTTACTGTGAAATACTTAATTACAAGCCCTTAATCAACAATTCTGTTAAGAAAATATTTACTAAAAACTGAAGTATTTTTTATTTATTTTTTAAGAATTACACAAAATATTAATAACGAGACTATATACAGGGGGTACAGGGGCAATGTGTGGGGGTACAGGTTAGTGAGGTCATTTGTACATGTAGGTAGGGGTGAAGTGACTATGCATAGATAACAAACAGCGAGTAGCAGCAGTGTAAAAACAAAGTGTCCTGGTGGCCATTTGATTCATTGTGGGTGTAGATTAAAGAGCCTTTTGGGACTAGATTTGAAGCTCAAGTACCGCAGCCTTTTTGCGTGCATAATTCTGGTTGTAAAAAAACGACACACCCCCAAACCTATATCGCCAGAGCTAGGATTTGCCATTGCATTAGGTTGGTTAAAATACAGCGCTTAGGCTACTGTTGAGTTTGAATAGTGGGCCTAGAATACACTATTCAAATACAAGGTGCAATTTCGAAATTTGGTAGTGCATCAGCAGTTTTCTTCTTGTTATGCAGTGCGGCTTGGTGTTTCGGAAGTACGCATGGTTCTCAAACTTCGCCTCTCTCTAGTCCGGGGGATAAAACATTTTGTTTATGAATTTTGCTCTCTCGAGTCGTGATTTATGTCCATATAAAAAAATTCTCCCAAGCGTTGTGAGCTCAACCGGTGCTTTGGTTCGATGGACTACACTGCGTGTTCAGTAACCTTTCCTGAGACCAGAAGACTTGTCAGCTCCCCCAAATATGCCAAGGCTTTACATCAGCAGGTTAACAGTCCTGTATGCAGGCCTAGGCAACTCCAATCATTCGTTTTTTACTTACCTCCACAAATTCACCATTGCAGGCAACAAAATGTAAGTGCGACTTGAGCAATTCCAATTCAACAGTGATATACTGTAGCACCATTTACAGTCACTGTTGGTAGTGGTACCGCATATGAATTGGAATCTTTTGGTAGGCTTACTGCCTGGAATGGATAGGTCTACAGCACTTTGCCCTTGAGCGTAGAACGCTTGCGCAGACAGGCTTGCTATGTGAGTCACGAGAAATACGACTTGCCTCTCAACCAACAAGGCAGTCCCCCTGCAACAACGCCATAGTAAACGGAGCACAATTATATTAAATGAAAGTGTTATTGTTGCAATAAAAAAAAGGAATGGTATGCATTATAACTTTCGTGACAGATTTGAAGGTCAGAATTTAGTCGGACTCGGAATTCTAGTTGACAGCTGTGGATCATTTTTAGAGAGTGCTGCGTAGATTTCAGGAGAGGGAGGGGCTTTTCGGTTGCTCAATATGGCTGCGCCCTGTGGAGAACAACAAGTATAGAAGGTAATAAAATGTATTCCATGCATTTACTTCAGTGTTGTCTTTCGCCGTGACAAATATTTTAGTCTAAAATTGGAACTTTGCTGGTACCTATTTGAATTAAAATAAACAAGTCCCCGCAAAATACTTGAACTAATCGAGTTTGTCAGTACGGTACTAGCTACTAGTAACAGTTGCCGTTAGCTAGCCAACTAGCTAGATGGCTAGCTAGCCTAGTTATAGTTAGCTAACATAGCTAACATATCAATCAAGTTTGTGCAGTAACGTCAGCTGTCTTTCATTAGCTACTTCTTCTTGATTCATTGCAAGATTTCTTAAATATGTTGCAATGGTAATAAATTAGAAATATGTTGACACAAGTAGTGTGCCGGCTATTCAACTCTCCCCAACTACTGTAACTAGGTAGCTAACTAGAATTCACAGATAGCTAACTAAACACACGCGATTAATTCCACCAGGAAGGCACCACTGATCATCCTTTATGTTGTAGCTGAACATTAAATAAAAAGTCAGCCTTGGCATAATAAAAACGATTGATAGTAACTAGATGGTGGTAAATGGTCATGATGTAAGTTATGTTCCTATTAATAGTCTTGATGTTTATCTAACTTTACAGCTGTATGAATTATTCGATTTTTAGCTTGACCACATTTTCTTTGGTGTCCACAGTGCCTGCCGTGGCCACCCCATTACAACAGCACAGCAGGTTGCTGGTAGGCTTTACCTTAAGAGGGGGGACAGTCCCATAGGCATCCCAGCAGCACCATGGCAAAGGAGCAGCCGAATGTGAGCGACCTCCTCCCGCTCCTGGAGTCGTCCGATCTGCATGAACTGGATCAGATCAAAAGTGTCCTCAATGACCACCTCAGCACAGGTCAGTACTCACAATTCAGCATTATCCCCCCTCTCCCTACTAGCCACTCAACCACAACAGGCTGAGATTACTACATGCTACTAGGGAGAGAATAGGTCAGTGTTTGCATGGTTCTCTGTAGGTCTCAAACTCTAGGTGACATTCTGCCGCCTTTACTGCTGAGCAATTATCCAAAGTTTCGGTTCTTTTTTGGTTTTTAAACAACTTTATTTGTATTCATTCTGGATCCCTATTAGATGCTGCCAAAGCAGCAGCTACTCTTCTTGGGGCCCAATCACAATTACATACAATAAAACAATACAAAACACAACACATTATTACACACCACTCTACCGTAACATATCTACAATACAAAATCAATAATACAAGTAATTGACTAACGTTGGTTAAATTATTTGAATTCCATTTCATTTGTTTTTCTGTGCGCTCAATGCGCACATTGCATAGTTTCTCTAGAGATAAATCAGATCAAGCCCGAACTGTGGGATGTAGTAGGGAGTTGTAGTTTCCAGCAGGCCAATATTCTACATAGTTTAGCGCAGAAAAAACGTGGTAATTAACTACACTGACCATAATCCATTGTGAGCCTAGTTGTCCGTGTGTGTTTCTTTTACGCCTGCTACTAGAAGAGACAGAAGAATGCGCAATAGAGGGAGGGACAGAGAGCAGTTGCTTCGCAAGATATCTCTAACTAAAAAAAACAGTCCCTCAGCCTAAAATGACCTACCCAAATCTAAATGCCCTCAGGACCTTAAGCAAGGATATGCGTATTCTTGATACCATTTGAAAGGAAACACAAGGAAGTTTTTGTAAATGTGAAATTAATGTAAGAGACTATAACACATTAGATCTGGTAAAAGATAATACAAAGAAAAAGCCTTGTTTTTTTTCTATTTTTTTTCATCTTTGAAATGCAAGAGAAAGGCCACAATGTATTATTCCATTTTAGGCACAATTTAGATTTTGCAGTGTATGTGCAAAGTGTGGTGGTTAATTTCTTTACTATCAAAAACAAACTTATCACACACGTCAGAGTCATACTTCAACTAAATCTTTATTCACTTATTAATAAGGGAGCAAGTCAATACAACACACACATATAAAGTGAATCGATTGAGTGCTTCACAATAATGATGGCTGGTCGACGAATCACACAGGTGATTCGTTGAGAGCCCCGAGACAAAGGTACAAAGGTCCTTTATAGCCAAGATACACCCCCTTCAGTCTACATGACAAACAACAGATGTATGGAATGGGTCACAAGGTTAATATTTGTATGAAAGATACTTATAATTCACAGGAGACAGTATCTGCTGTAAAGACTGTTCTCATTGTGTAGAAACCAGGGTCTGGCCCTGAGCCATCTCTCCCTGGTACCTTTTTATAGAACAGAAACATTAACTCATGCTATGGAATGCAGTTTCTTTACGTTTATCACCCAAAGACATCGTAAATCTTCTGTCAGTGTTAAATCTCCCAGAGGCCCATCCTCAGTAGAACACACACAGATGAGTGTTCTAACAACCCCTTATTCTGTTGCATAAAACAACCATTTGATGCAATAACAGTATTATAACAATCTTGTAATTTCTCTCAAGTTTTAGACTGATCTAATGAACCATTGTATTTCTGTTCAAAATGTTGTATCAAGTCTGCCCAAATGTGCCTAATTAGTTTATTAATACATTTTCAAGTTCATAACTGTGCGCGCTCTCCTCAAACAATAGCATGGTATTCTTTCACTCTAATAGCTACTGTAAATTGGACAGCGCAGTTAGATTAACAAGTATTTAAGCTTTCTGCCAATATCAGATATGTCTATGTCCTGGGAATTTTTTATTGTTACTTAAAACCTCATGCTAATCACATTAGTGCACGTTAGCTCAAACGTCCCACGGGGGGGGGTGACCGGTCCGATGAAAGTTTTAAAAAGCATATGGAAATTTTGATCGCCTGAACAGCCCAAAAATATATTGGATGTCCAGTTTGGGCTCAAAAATGTATTTATTATGAAGTTCGATCCCCACTGAATTATGTGTACAAATCCAGATATTTCATTAAATAGTGATCCATTCTGACTACATTTGACATCACACAGGACCATGTGCTGACACAGACCAATCGCAGGCAGGCTACGAGGTCAATTGCGCCCTTGCAAAAGGGCTTCCAAAACCGTGCAGCAGGCAATGCGTGTTAATGTTCAGACCGAGCATTGGGGCTCTTAACAAAGCTCCCCATACAGAAGATGCCTTTGTCTATTTACTCTTGTGTAATGTAATGGAACTGAGAGTCATGATCAAGGGCTGGGTCCTCTGTAGCTCAATTGGTACAGCATGGTGCTTGCATTGCCAGGATAGTGAGTTTGATTCCCGGGACCACCTGTATTTAAAAAGTATGCACGCATGATTGTCACTTTGGATAAAAGCATCTGCTAAAGAATTAACAAATAAACCAACATCTAATATATTGGCAGGATCTCCTCCTCTCTATGTCCTTGACATTGTCTCCAGAGCTATATATTGAGATAGATATAATAGCCAAGTATTTATTTATCTATAATAAATAAAAAATACATGGCTCTGGTTGTCTCTAGTCGTCAACATGTTACATACATTGATTGGTTGATTCTTCCCTTCTGATGAACAGAGCGAGGATCTGTGCTGCTCAATGGCCTTGTGGATTACTACCTTGAGACCAGCTCTCCACAGGCTGTACTCATCCTCTGCTCTGTCAGGGAGCCTCATGACAAGGTGAGCACTGTAGGGTAAAGATGCCCTGAGGCTCTGATCTTGGGCCAGTTTAGCATTTTCCCCACTAATGGTTAGAGTAAGGGGGAGGGTAAGTTGATCCCTGATCTTCACCCGGAGCATCAATTTAGTTGCCTAGTCCCAGATCGGTGTGCTGTCCTGCCAACTCTTATTATCGTTGGCAGGACAGCACAAACAGAAATGCGACCAGGCTATCAATCCAGCCTCTGTGGATAAAGTGTGGTTTACCACAGGGATCTCAAAACATAACATTGTGCTCTGAACAATTGGATCGTGGCTGTTTCACCTCACATCTTAAGCAGAATTATTTATTAATTGACAATATCGCACGACAGCCATTGTTGACAACATGTTGAATTCCATGAGCTGCCATTGAGTGCTCACCGTAGCAAAATGTTTTTAAGCGGGAAAAATACTTTTAGGTTAGTCCATCTGTTTCGTCCAGTTCCTTGTGAATACACCTTTGCATTGGATATGTTAACTTGTCTGTGTTGTCCCGCAGCACCTCCTGGACAAGCTAAACGAATGCATGGCCAAGCCGGCCTGTCGGCTGCCCACCCTTACCCTCCTGGGGCACGTTATCCGCAAGCAGCCCCCCTGGATGCACAAGATAACCCGCTACCCTCTGCTCACCTCCTTACTCAAATGCCTTAAGGTACATCAGTCAGCGCCTTGGTCAAAAGTAGTGCACTATATAGGGCACGGGATGTTGGTGGCACCTTAATTTGGGAGGAGGGCTCATGGTAATGGCTGGTGTGGAATGGTATCAAATGCATCAAACACATGGTTTCCATGTCACAGCCAGTGAGTTTGCACTCTTTTTTGCCCAATCTAGACTGACACTGATGTGGTGGTGCTGATAACTGGAGTCCTGGTGTTGATCACACTGCTACCCGTGATACCCCAGGCAGGGAAGCAACACATATACGACTTCTTTGACATCTTTGGCCGACTGGCGTCCTGGAGCCTGAAAAACCCAGGTGGTTTAATGTAGATCAGTATTGCCCACATAGGCTACGCGCTTTCTAGAATAGCATTTCTATCAGACCACAGCAATTTGACACAGCAAATCACACCTCTGGGAGTAACAACCGTTTCACCTATTTGATCTATTCCATCACTAGATTCAGCTATTCATGGCTTTGATGATTATTTGACCAATTGAATCAGGTGTGTTAGTAATGGGATAGATGAGATGAGCGAAATGGCTGGAGGTTGTCGAGGAGAGGTTGGGGGAACACCCTAAGCTCAAACCCAGAACCTGTCCCATGGTAAGGAGGAACTGGGACGAGGGGACAGTAGCTCTCTGTGTACTATCTGATATTACATTTTCCCATCATTAAATGTGTGGTGAATTGTAGGTCACAGCCAAACTATTGAGTAGTTAAACTACTAGAGCATCCATGCTCATCTAGCTACAGGACAGAATCTATTTCCTTGGTATCTCATTTGGTAATTTCCTTGGGATTGTGAAATGTTGCCTAACCCCTGTTCTCGCCCCACAACCCACCCTGTGGGCCATAGGGCATGTGCACGGGGTGTATCTGATCCATCTCCATGCCAGTGTGTACTCCCTCTTCCACCGGCTCTATGGCATGTACCCCTGCAACTTTGTCTCCTACCTGCGCTCCCATTACAGTATGAAGGAGAACGTGAACACCTTTGAGGAAGTGGTGAAGGTTAGTACAACAGGACACGCCATACTCACCACATCCTAGAATCTATGCACTACATAAATGTATGTTGTGTGAAGAGATGTCTCATGGTCATCCGTCTCACCAATTTGCTCGTTTCTTAGCCGATGTTGGGGCACGTGCGGATACATCCCGAATTGGTCACTGGAACCAACGACTATGAGCTGGACCCCTCCAGGTAAGCACTCAGAAAGTAGGATTCCCAAGGAGGAACCCTATTCCCTATATACTGAACTACTTTTGACCAGAGCACGGGCCCTGGTCAAAAGTAGTGCACTATATAGGGTACCATTTGACGCCACCAAAGACTCTATCGACTTGTAAGGTCTGACTCGACAACATCCAAGTTTACACTAATAATAAGGGGTCCTGTCAAACCCTTTGGCCAGGTGGAAGAGGTTTGAGATCCATGACATTGTGATTGAATGTGCAAAAGTGTCCCTGGACCCCAAGGAGGCGTCCTGTGAGGAGGGTTACTCCAGCATGCCAGACCACGTCTCCATCCACCATCACCCCCACCTGCGGTCCGGTCTCGACTACACTGCCAGCCCCTACACCGACTTCCTCAGCAGCTTCGGTCAGAGCTCTGACACATTCACTTTGGTCATATTTTATTAGGATTGAGTTGTATGAATGTAGCACAGTCCTTAGCCTGGTCCCAGGTCTGTTTATGTCATCATGTCAACTCTTTGGCAGGCACTCATTGAGTTGACATGATGGCACAAATCTACCTGGGACCAGGCTACTCCGTTGTTTGTGATGGAGTAATGCAGTTACAGGCTAGAACAGCAGTTTGGCCAAATACCACTTGGTTACATAGTTGTAAGCCACGCTTAAGCCACTGCTGTAATTCACAGGTACAAAAACAATGGATAAATATTTAATTTGCTTACAACCTGCGTTTTTTGTATTTTTCTACCACAGTGTCTGTTACTTCAGGGGGTCGAAAGAGGTTTTGAGCTGTTCATCAGCTTGCCTGTATTTACAGGTTGTGTGTGTATTAATGTTCCAGGTGTGTTTTTTTTTTTCTCACCCACAAAGGTAGCTCTGCCTCTACCCCCCTATCGGTTGGCCGACCACCTCTCTCCCTGTCCTTACCCCAGCTACCAGGGACCCAGTCCTCCCTCTGCAGTCCCCACACCTCTTTCCATCAGGTGGGCCACTGTTCTCCAAGTGAAAACACCCCATTAGTGAGATTACATTGAAATCTTTGTTTATATTTATACTTAACAAAAATATAAACGCAACAATTTCAAAGATTTTACTGAGTTACTGTTCATATTAGTCAATTGAAATAAATTCATTAGGGCCTAATCTATGGATTTCACATGACTGGGAATATGGATATGCATTTGTTGTTCTCAGATACCGTAAAAAAAAAAAAATGGGCCTCACGATGGGTCTCAGGATCTCGTCACTGTATTTTTGTGCATTCAAATTGCCATTGATAAAATGCAATTGTGTTCGTTGTCCGTAGCTTATGCCTGCCCATTCCATAACCCCACCGCCACCATAGGGCACTCTGGGTCTGCGGTTGTGAGGCCGTTTGGATGTACTGCCAAATTCTCTGGGGTTTTTTTCAGCTCATGGGACCAAAACTTTACATGTTGTGTTTTACATTTTTGTTCAGTGTACCAAGTATATAACATAAAACACTGAAGCTCCCACTGAAAAATTAACTTATTCTTCACAATTGTATTCTATTCTGTATTCCCATTGATTGTGATTCATGTAAATTCTCTTGAGACACAAATGGCCCTAATGTCCCTGTTCCCATGTTTCCAGAACCAACACTGTGAAGTCGACCCAGCTGGGAATAAAGTGTCGATGTGGAGTCCGTCCTCGGAGTGTGGAATGACCACACCTCCCACCTCGAGGGGTATCTCCCCTGCCAGTGTTCCAGAGCTATCCCAAAGTGCCTCCAGCCAAACAGCCAGCACATCAGGTCATTTTTGTAAACATTTTATTTTACTTGAGTTTTTGCTGGTCAAATACCAGCTGGGAAAAACTTATGAAGATCTAGTGAAAGTTAAGACTGGAGAACAAAGAACAGTTACAGTTAGTATTCTTTCCGGTGCTACGAAGAGTGTTTTGATGGACTGTCATAGACTTTTCACTCAGAATTGTGTGTTCTTTCATCGCAGGTGGGAAATGTCTTAGTCCTGCCCCGACTCTTTCCAATGAGTTTGATCATGTTTGTTCACCCCCCAACACAACCAACCAGGTATGTACTGTAGAACACAATTCTTACTACCATAGTCTCTGTACCAGAACCCCTAAGCACTACTCCTAGTAGTTAATTACTAGTACAGATCATAGCAACGAAAGGAAAGTATCTGCCTAGCCAGAGTGTACACTGAACACAACCAGAGCTGGAAATACCATTTTCAGCAGAAGTGTCCAACTGAACTAAACTGAACTCCCTCTAAAAGTCACGCAAACGAAGCAATCACTCCACCCGCAGAGTCAAGCCCAGCCTAAGGGAGTTTGTTTGCTCCAGCCAGTGTTGACTGTATTTCGGTTCTGGTTGTACCCAGTGCTGTTTGTGTGCTGGTTGTCTGTGTGTTTGAAGCCACTAGTCCAGCCGTAAGACTTTTCATCAGCTGAATTTATATCTGTTCCGACAGCTGAAGCAGAAACCGAGTGGAGAGGCAGAGAGAGGCAACCCTGAGGTCATCAGTAAAGGTCAGCAGCTTTGCTCATCTCTGAAGAGGAGCAGGTTTCGCTGTCACTATTCAGTGTTTTTTTATAGAGCCAATGTTAGCCCTTTACACTCATATCCGTATACGGGTTCAAAAAAAATGGCAGGTTTGGACACTGATAAACAACCTAAATTGGAAGGCAGTGGCTGTACAGTAACATGCTATACATGACGTCAGAGCTTCGGATCTCCACTTCACAGCTCTTTATGGGTTTTGACTGACCCCTCCTGCTAATTGGGCTACTTTTGCTCGTTTTTTGTTGTCTGAGTGAGGTAAAGGCTGTAAATGACGTATTTTGAAAGATGAGATGCTGAGAATTATAATAAATACCGCTTTGATGTCATGCAAAGAAGCCAAACATCGGTGAGTCCAAATGTGCACTTTACATTTTCATATCATAAAACTCATGTAATATGCAGTGTCAATGTTTATGATCACTATGTTTGATGACATGGTGTTATAACCTGCAATGTCCTGAACAGAAAGAGCCTATGTTGTTATGTGAAGAAAATTTGGAGCGGACCACGCATCTGAATGCACTCATGACTCTATTCTATGCCCACCAAAATTAGGATCTGCCTCTCTGAATTGCCTTGTGAAAGCCTAACACTGTAAGATCGTATTTTATAATTTAGCTAGTTATGTTGGCAATTGAACATGTTTTCAAATTATGCCCACCTGACCCAGGTTGCGATTTATTTTGGACCGTTTTTGGATTGCGTAAACAACGGTTATTGTGTAAAGGCAGGGGATGCCAAACAAAAATACAAGTGTGCTTGCTCTAGTTCCTCAATGGCACAGCTAGGTTGAGCTCCAAAAAACACCTTATAGTTAGACTTCTTTGAGTCATAAAAGTGCATTTAAATGACATAGGAACTGTGCACACTTTAGAGAGGTATTTTGACACACCAGTTAGTCCTATCACTCAAACACTCAAATTTCTTTTGTCTAATGCTGGACCTATCCCACATTTTCCCGGGATGTTCTGTAGGCAGTCATTGTAAATAAGAATTTGTTCTTAACTGACTTGCCTAGTTAATTAAAGGTTACACCTTAACTGAATGTTCCATTAGTTCCATTGAGGCAATCTCAATCTAGCACAGCTGAAATATTTGAAAGAAAACAAATACTATTTGAACCCAGGTCTGGAACTAAGCACTCTATGCTCTGTCTTTGTCAGGTGCTGCTGGTGAGTGTGTGAAGACCATGTCGTTGACCGAACTGTCAGACTTCATAAAAGAGCAGGATCTGGACATTCAGAGGATGGAGAATGAACAAGACGAGGGTGAATGGTTTTTCCCAATTCATTAAATGGTCTAGTGTAAAGTTGCCCCTATACCAGTGATCTTTGGTCAGTTTTTCATTTTCCTCACTAGTGGTTAAGGTTAGGATTGCAGGAGGGGAATCTGATCCTTGATTTGTACCAAAGGGAAACTTCACACCAGGGCTCATTAAATCCCCCCAAACCTACTATGGTAGTAATATCTTCCCATGAAAACCACTTGTGTTCAGTCAGTGTGAAAAGCATTGATTTGTTCCACACGCTCTTCTCCCTGGTCAGATGCCATCACAGAGGAGCTCCTGAAGTTGACTGAGCAGAAGCACAAGGCAGACCGCTCTTTCTACAGCACTACAGAGACACTGACTGGGCCTCAGGAGAAGGAGCTGCTCCTCACCACCTCCAACCAGAGCCTAAACAAGGAGGCCCAGCGCCTGGTCTCCACACCCGACAAGAGCGAGTGCTCGGCAGGGGGAGGAGATCAGCAGCTCCCCTGGTCCTTCCAGCCGTGCTTCACCCCCATCGACAACCTGCTGACCGGATTTAGCACTCCTCTGAGCCCCTACAGGGCCGAGGACGAGGGGGGCTCCGGTCTGGCCAAGTATGGCCTGTTCTCCTCCTCCAGTATCTTCAGGGAACCTGTTAACCCCGTCTACGAGCCTCTGTTTGAGCTGGCCTTGCCCAGGGCTGCCTCTCTGTTCGTGGGGAGGAAGACATCGTTGGCACTGGCGCAGAGGGCCGCTGGCGACGAGGGGAAGAGGAACGCGAGCAAGGGGGAGGAGGAATGGGATGAGATGACGTCAATGTCCCCGCTGGAGGTCCTGGATCGCCTCATTCAGCACGGCAACGAGGCCTATGAAAAAGTACTCAAGAGGTGAGAGGTCATGGCTGGCTGAGTGTGTTTTGCTACTCTGCTACTCTGGCCCCTTTATGGAAGTCTGGGCGGGCAAGCCAATTCCTTCCGTAGACTAGTACTCCATCCATTTTATGCTCTCTCATGTGTGATTTCACGATTCACTGGTAGTGGGTCTATCTGTGCGTTGTTATGAAGTGCTCATGACCTGGCTGTTTGGTGTGCCGTACTGTACTTAACAACTATGTCTGTCGGTGTCTGTTATTGACCTTTCATTATGATCTTTCCTCACACTCTTCTGTACTGTGTGTGTTCTTGTTATAGATTGCCCATGCCAAACAAGTCAGTGGACTGGACACACTTTGCAGGTAAACAACAGAGTATGAAATCGAAAGGTATTGCCACTACGCTATGATGGGGGAGAGGACGAGACTATCCTTTTTTTTCCTGTCTGCGCTCTCCATCCTACCGGATCCATCTCTCTTTTTTTTGGTTTATGTGTCTCTTTTTTCTAACAGGTTCCTACCTGTATCTTCTTTCAAAAGCTACATATCAGCTGCAAAATATGGAGTAGGGTGAAGTTGACCCTAAACACTGATCTTGGGTCAGTTTTGCTATTAACCTAAGGTTAGGATTGGAGGAGGGGGAGCTGATCATATATCTGTACCTGGGGGAACTTCCATGAATGTCTGTAGATCAACCTGTCCTTCTGTTTCTGTCATCCAATCTCTCCAGTCTAATATTAATTAGATTGACCTATTCAATTCAATGGAATTTGGCTTACTATGTGATCACAATTGGAGAGCCACTGTATCTCATTGTTTCTTGCCCTTTGCTATGGAGTCAAAAGGCCTTTTGAGACAATCTAGGCATGCAGTGCTTAGGTTAATGCTTAAAATCTATGCAATATACAGTACCATTTCGTTTTGATCTATACTGAACAAAAATATAAACACAACATTCAACAATTTCAACTATTTTACTGTGTTACAGTTCATATAAGGAAATCAGTCAATTTAAATAAATAAATTAGGATTCGACATGACTAGGCAGGGGCACAGTCATGGGTGGGCCTGGGAGGTCTCCCACTTGGGAGCCAGGACCACCCACTGGGGAGCCAGGCCCAGCCAATCAAAATGTGTTTTTCTCCACAACAAGGGCTTTATTACAGATAGAAATACTCCTCAGTTTCATCAGCAGTCCAGGTGGCTGGTCTCAAACGATCCCGCAGGTGAAGAAGCCGGATGTGGAGGTCCTCGTCTGGCATGGTTACATTTGGTCTGTGTTTGTGAGGCCTGTTGGACATACTGCCAAATTCTCAAAAATGAAGCTGCTTATGGTAGAGAAATTAGCATTTAATTATCTGGCAACAGCTCGGGTGGACATTCCTGCAGTCAGCATGCCAGTTGCACGCTCCCTCAACTTGAGACATCTGTGGCATTGTGGTGTTGCAAATATTGCACATTTTAAAGTGGCCTTTTAATGTCCCCAGCACAAGGTGCGCCTGTGTAATGATCATGCTGTTTAATCAGCTTCTTGATATGCCACACCTGTCAGGTGGATGGACTATCTTGTCAAAGGAGAAATGCTCACTAATTCAATGTAAAAAAAAAATCTGCACAAAAGTTGAAAGAAATAAGCTTTTTGTGTGTATGGAAAATCTGAGATTGTTTATTTAAGCTCATTAAAAATGGGAAAACACTTTACATGTTGCATTTATATTTTTGTTCAGTATAATTTGAATAGTTTTAGATGCCACAGTACTAATATCTAGTTTGCTGTGGAGATGAATAACATGGTCTTGAAAAAATTAGTTTGAAAAAGTAGTAATATAAACGTAATAATAAATAGTCAAACATTTTGCTCCTGTGTCCTCTCGACAGGCACCATGCCGCTGGACGAGCTGCACACGCTGCGCAGTCAGGTGCTGCTGCTCCACAACCAGCTCCTGTTCGAGCGCTACAAGAGAGAGCAGCATGCCATCCGCAACCGCCGTCTGCTCCGCCGCATCATCAACGCCACCGCCATGGAAGAGCAAAACAACTCAATGGTTAATTAAAAACCTTTTACTCCCTGCCCAGTCAGAAGCCATTGAATCCCAAATAGAAGAGAACATACTTATTTTTGGAAATTAAATCATGCATGTTTACCAGGGTCATATTCATTAGTGCACCCCGTAGCAAAATGTTTTGCAATGGAAAAAATTAAATGAGCGGTTCATATTGGTTTCTAATGAACATGAGTATGAGGTTCTTTCGGTTGATGTGGGAGCGGTGGTTGACATCTTTTTATAAAAAAATTATGGCCTGCTTGTTTTTGTATCTCTTGTGTTGTGATTTTTTTGGTTGCAGAAGGCCCAGCTGAAGCTACAGGACATAGAGATCCAGTCTCTGCAGGCCAGTCTGGTGGAAGAGCAACAGCGCTACAGGCGCCTGAAGGAGGATGGAGACACTGAGACGGCTTGCCTCCACAGTCAATTCCAACAGCTACAGCAGGGCCATGACCTGTACCTAACCACAGCTCAGAAGCTGCAGGTGCTCACACAGATGAACACCCACATATAGTACACAGTACCACTTTGACACCGGAGTGAATGTAATACATTTAACCAATCTTATTTTTATGAATCAACCGCCTTATAACCAGGACTTGCATCTTTTCAGGAGGGGGTCTGTGTATTTATTTACTAAGGACCAGGAGCCTCATGTATAACCGAGGCGCATGTTTTACACTAAATATCTACGTGCGCCATTTCGGAAAAGACTGTGCACGCACAAAAGTATTGAGATTGATTAACTTGGCGCACGCCATACATACGCATGTTTCCCGTTATAAATCAGACCTTTCGTAAACCTGTGGAAGCGTGAACGAGCATTATAACTCTGCCTGAAAAACGCACGTCATTCACCTTTTATGGTGACAATAACTTCCTTAGTTGCTGTACAGTGAGGGGAAAAAAAGTATTTGATCCCCTGCTTATTTTGTACGTTTGCCCACTGACAAAGAAATGATCAGTCTATAATTTTAATGGTAGGTTTATTTGAACCGTGAGAGACAGAATAACAACAAAATAATCCAGAAAAACGCATGTGAAAGATGTTAGCAATTGATTTGCATTTTAATGAGGGAAATAAGTATTTGACCCCTCTGCAAAAACATGACTTAGTACTTGGTGGCAAAACCCTTGTTGGCAATCACAGAGGTCAGACGTTTCTTGTAGTTGGCCACCAGGTTTGCACACATCTCAGGAGGGATTTTGTCCCACTCCTCTTTGCAGATCTTTTCCAAGTCATTAAGGTTTCGAGGCTGACGTTTGGCAACTCGAACCTTCAGCTCCCTCCACAGCTTTTCTATGGGATTAAGGTCTGGAGACTGGCTAGGCCACTCCAGGACCTTAATGTGCTTCTTCTTGAGACATTCCTTTGTTGCCTTGGCTGTGTGTTTTGGGTCATTGTCATGCTGGAATACTCATCCACGACCCATTTTCAATGCCCTGGCTGAGGGAAGGAGGTTCTCACCCAAGATTTGACGGTACATGGCCCCGTCCATTGTCCCGTTGATGCGGTGAAGTTGTCCTGTCCCCTTAGCAGAAAAACACCCCCAAAGCATAATGTTTCTACCTCCATGTTTGATGGTGGGGATGGTGTTCTTTGGGTCTATAGGCAGCATTCCTCCTCCTCCAAACACGGCGAGTTGATGCCAAAGAGCTCCATTTTGGTCTCATCTGACCACAACACTCACCCAGTTGTCCTCTGAATCATTCAGATGTTCATTGGCAAACTTCAGACGGGCATGTATATGTGCTTTCTTGAGCAGGGGGACCTTGCGGGCGCTGCAGGATTTCAGTCCTTCATGGCATAGTGTGTTACCAATTGATTTCTTGGTGACTATGGTCCCAGCTGCCTTGAGATCATTGCCAAGATCCTCCAGTGTAGTTCTGGGCTGATTCCTCACCGTTCTCATGATCATTGCAACTCCACGAGGTGAGATCTTGCATGGAGCCCCAGGCCGAGGGAGATTGACAGTTCTTTTGTGTTTATTCCATTAGCGAATAATCGCACCAACTGTTGTCACCTTCTCACCAAGCTGCTTGGCGATGGTCTTGTAGCCCATTCCAGCCTTGTGTAGGTCTACAATCTTGTCCCTGACATTCTTGGAGAGCTCTTTGGTCTTGGCCATGGTGGTGAGTTTGGAATCTGATTGATTAATTTCTTCTGTGGACAGGTGTCTTTTATACAGATAACAAACTGAGATTAGGAGCACTCCCTTTAAGAGTGTGCTCCTAATCTCAGCTTGTTACCTGTATAAAAGACACCTGGGAGCCAGAAATCTTTCTGATTGAGAGGGGGGTCAAATACTTATTTCCCTCATTAAAATGCAAATCAATTTATAATTTTTTTTGTTGTTATTCTGTCTCTCACTGTTCAAATAAACCTACCATTAAAATTATAGACTGATCATTTCTTTGTCAGTGGGCAAACGTACAAAATCAGCAGGGGATCAAATACTTTTTTCCCCCCACTGTACATATTACCTCAATGACCTCGACTAACCGGTGGCCCCGCACATTGACTCTGTACCGGTACCTCCTGCATATAGCCTCGCTTGTTATCTTGCTGCTGCTGTTACATTTTTTTTTACTTCTTAAAGCATTGTTGGTTAAGGGCTTGTAAGTAAGCATTTCACTGTAAGGTCTACACCTGTTGTATTCGATGTATGTAACAAATAACATTTGATTTGTCCTTCCAAACTCTGTTGCCAGAGAGGAAGAAAACCGCTCAGGGATTTCACCATGAGGCCAATGGTGACTTTAAAACAGAGTTTAATGGCTGTGATAGGAGAGAACAAATGATTGTTCAACAACATTGTAGTTACTCCACAATACTAACCTAATTGACAGTCATAAGGAATCCTGGCTTCCCGAGTGGCGCGGTGGTGTAAGGCCAAGCATCGCAGTGTTGCGGCGTCACTACAGCCTGAGTTGACTGTAAGTCCCATAGGGCGGTGCGCAATTGTCCCAGCGTCGTCCAGGTTGGGGGAGGGTTTGGCCAGGGCGGCTTTACTTGGCTCACTGCGCTCTAGCAACTCCTTGTGGCGGGCCGGGCGGCAGTTGAACGGTGTGTCCTCCGACACATTGGTGCAGCTGGCTTTTGGGTTAAGCAGCGCGGCTTGGCGGGTCATGTTTTGGAGGACGCATTACTCAACCTTGGCCTCTCCCGAGCCCGTTGGGGAGTTGCAGCGATGAGAAGATCGTTATCGTGAAAAAGGGGTTAAAATTAAGGGAATCCTGTACCAAAAAATATTTTCATAATGTTTGAAACAAGGCACTAAAGTAATACTCCCAAAAATGTGGCAAAGAAATTAACTTTTTGTCCTTAATACAAAGTGTTGTTTGGGGCTAATCAAATACAACACATTACCGAGTACCACTTTACATATTTTCAAGCATAGTGTTGGCTGCATCATGTGAATGTGTATGCTTACAATCGTTAAGCGCTGGGGAATTTTTCAGGATAAAAAGAAACTGAATCAAGCTAAGCACGGCCAAAATTCTAGACGGAAACCTGGTTTAGTCTGCTTTCTACAGACACTGAGAGATGAATTCACCTTTCAGCAGGACAATAACCTAAAACACAAGGCCTGTGGGGTGGGAGTGGGGAGTTACAGTTTTGACTTCAACCTACTTGAAAATTATTGGCAAGACCTGAGTTTTTGTTGAGCAATGATCAACAACCAATTTGACAGGGCTTGAAGAATTTTGAAAAGAATAATGGGTAAATGTTGCACAATCCAGGTGTGGAAAGCGCTTAGACTTACCCAGAGACTCACAGCTGTAATCACTGCCAAAGGTGCTTATACAAAGTATTGATTCAGGGGTGTGAATACTTTAGGGAAATTAGATTTCTGTATTTCATTTAAAATACATTTGCAAAAATTGGTAGAAACCAATTTTCACTTTGATATTATGGGGTATTGTGCTTAGATGGGTGAGATCAAGTTAATCAGTTTTGAATTCAGGCTGTAACAACAAAATGTGGAATGAGTTAAGGGGTGGGAATTTTTTTTCTGAAGGCACTGTATGCCTGTGATCAAATTCAGCACAGGGTAGGCATAATGTTATTGTTTTTGGCATTGGAAGTTAAACATGTCAGTTCCAGACGTAGCAATACACAGTCTATATTCGGGCATTGTATTCACTCATTTAGTAGCATTGCTTTGCGTAGACGCGAGAAATAGACTTGCTTTATAGTTTGATGCTGTTGACGCTCTTTTCCGTCACTTTCGTGCATTCTAATTCCAGTGTGTTCACAAGCGTAAAAAAAAAACAGCTTTTCGTTTGAATTGAGCTTGAGCGGCATCATACAGTGCGTTCGGAATGTATTCAGACCCCTTATTCTACATTTTGTTAGCCTTATTCTAAAATGTATGAATTTTGTTTTCTGCATTCATCTACACACAATAACCCATAATGACAAAGTGAAAACTGGTTTTTAGAAATGTTTGGAAATGTATTAAAATAAAAAAAATACTTGATTGGAGTCCACCTATGGTAAATTCGATTGATTGGACATGATTTGGAAAGGCACACACCTGTCTATATTATGTCTCACAGTTGACGGTGCGTATCAGAGCAAAACCTGGCCAGGAGGTTGAAGGAATTGTCCGTAGAGCTCCGAGACAGGATTTTGTCGAGGCACAGATCTGGGAAAGGGTACTAAAAAATTGAAGGTCCCTAAGAACACAGTGGCCTCCATCATTCTTAAATTGAAGAAGTTTGGAACCACCAAGACTCTTTTTAGAGCTGACTGCCCTGCCAAACCGAGCAATCGGGGGAGAAGGGCTTGGTCATGGAGGTGACCAAGAACCCAATGGTCACTATGACGGAGCTCCAGAGTTCCTCTGTAGAGATGCAAGCACCTTCCAGAAGGACAACCATCTCTGCAGCACTCAAGGAAACGAAGATTGAACTCTTTGGCCTGAATGCCAAGTGCCATGTCTGTTTTTCAGTGGCAGGAAGTAGGAGACAAGTCAGGATTGAGGGGAAGATGAGCAGAGCAAAGTACAGAGCGATCCTTGATGAAAACGTCCTCCACAGTGCTCTGGACCTTAGACTGAGGCGAAGGTTCACCTTCCAACAGTACAATGACCCTAAGCGCACACAGCCAAGACAATGCAGGAGTAGCTTCGGGACAAGTCTCTAAATGTCCTTGAGTGGCCCAGCCAGTGCTCGGGCTTGAACCATATCAAACATCTCTAGAGAGACCTGAAAATAGCTGTGCATCCAACACTCCCAATCCAACCACACTGAGCTTGAGAGTATCTGCGGAGAAGAATGGGAGAAACTCCCCAAATACAGGTGTGCTAAGCTTGTAGCGTCATACCCAAGAAGACGCAAGGCTGTAATCGCTGCCAAAGGTGCTTCAACAAAGTGCTGAGTAAAGGGTCTGAATACTTATGTAAATGTGATATACATTTTCACAAATGTCTAAACCTGTTTTTGCTTTGTCATTATGGGGCATTGTATGTAGATTAAGGGGGGAAAAACAATTGTATAAATGTTATAAGGCTGTAACGTAACAATGTGGAAAACGTCAAGGGGTCTGAATACCTTGCATTGTATATTCCCCATTTGCACAAGGCTACTTTGGCCTTCTTGCAATGCAACACTTCAACTGTTTAGAAATTAAACTTTGCTTGACGATAATCACATTCTCACGTCAATTTCAGTTTTTATCAATGACAACTTTTGCATGAACTGGGGCATGCGTGTTCTTGGGCATATTTTGTGTGTACGCAACATTTTATAAATTATTCCCCAGGTACTGACTTCTGATTTTGTCTACAGAGTGAGCTACAGGAATGCCAAAGCAACATGGGAGAGCTGGAGGCTGAGCTTCAGAAAGCCAACAATGAGGCATACAACACTGGACACCAGCTCACCCAACTGTCCCTCAAGGTGAACTTACCAACACATAACTATTGCCATTATTAAGCATATTCAGCAACAAATTTCATATCTCCCATCTTATTCCTCAAAGAGAGAATAGCATCTTAAAGCTAGAAGGTAGTTATAGGCTAGTTGAGCAAAATAAAAAAACATTCTGTTGGGTCAGTGTATTTCAACAAACAAAACAAAAAGTATTGTGCTCCCCAAAAAATATTTGCTTTTCTCTTCCTCCTCCCCTGTTCAGCTCACCAACAGTGAGAACCTCCAGCAGCAGATGTACCTGTTGAACAAACAGCTGCTGTTGCTGGGAGAGACCAACAAGCTGGCAATACAGGAGGTGCAACGCCTGGGACCGGAGAGCAGTAAGGTAGAGGCAGGATTACACCCCCCCCCCCACACACACACACACACACCATATTCAATACCAAGAAGACCAGTCCACAAACAACCCAAAGCGCGATGTTTCCCAAAGTGGGTGTTTGCCGTAGCACTAGTATTCCTCAAGCCTTTGTTTAGTTGAATCAGGTGTGTTAATCTGAAACTATTGGATAAGGCATACTACAGTAGTAATTCCCACTTATTTTTGCCATATTGCTTATGCCTACCCAAACGTTTAAGATCTACACAAGTGGTTAAACATTGTTAGTTTTCACCGTTATTTAGAACCTGATGGACAACTATAAAAGCTCAAACCAAGTTTATTCAACCAAAGGGTCGGACAGCTGAACAGACAAAAACATTCCTCACTTCACCTGACCTCTGCCCAAATTCCTCACTCCTCCTCATAGGATCCCTGATGTCTAACCATAACATATTCTGACAGAATGTAAACGTTCTACATTCCCCTCTCTCCCTCAGAAACATTAATTACTTAATATTTTCAAGTTTAGTACTCAGAACCCATCAGTAGTTTTTTATTTTATTTTACCTTTATTTAACTAGGCAAGTCAGTTAAGAACAAAATCTTATTGTCTATGACGGCCTAGGAACAGTGGGTTAACTGCCTTGTTCAGTGGCAGAACGACAGATTTTTACCTTGTCAGCTCGGGGGATTTGAACTTGCAACCTTTCGGTTACTAGTCCAACGCTCTAACCACTAGGCTACCTGCTTTTATAGACTCAAACTTTTCATATCAACGATCATATCACTGCATCCCTCTTTATAATGGTTTCTTGACATTTCTCTGTTGGCCAAGTTAGCTCCTGTACCATAGACCAGTGTTTCCCAATCCTGGTCCTGGGGAACCAAAGGGGTGCACATTTTAGTTTTTGTCCTAGCACTAACCCAACTGATTCAAATAATGCAAGACTTGATGATGAGTTGATTAGTTTAATCAAGTGTGTTAGTGCTAGGTCAAAAACTAAAATGTGACCGACCGGCTCGATTCGGTCTTACAATCATTTGTGTGTTATTAGTTTAAGCAGACTGTGTTTGTCTATTGTTGTGACCTAGATGAAGATCAGATACAATTGTATGACCAATGTATGCAGAAATCCAGGTATTCCAAAGGGTTCACATACTTTTTCTTGCCACTGTACATCTCTAACCCCGTGGAGTCTATACCCTATCTCTTGGACAGGCTACAAGGTTTTGGGACATTCTCTGGTTATAAGTTAAACCTAACAAAAAAGCGTGCTCCTCCCATTAATCAGTTAGCAGAAGGTTAAGGTGAAGCATCAGGTCTTTACTTATTTGTGGATAAAAGTCACACACTCTGTTTAAACAACTTCAAAACACTCCTGGAGCGCACTAAGCAGGATTTCATAAGGTGATCGTCTCTTCCCATTTCATTAACAGGTCACATTAATTCTGTTAAGTTGACTGTACTATCTAGGTTTTTGTACGTATTCCAAATGATTCCCATTTTTCTGCCAAAGTCGATGTTCAAACAACTGGACAGCTGCATTTACAACTTCATTTGGAATAAGTCAAATCCACAAATGAGAGGAATATCTAGAGAGACCTAAGCCCGTAGGTCTTACCAATAGTTTTTTCTTTACACTTTACTGGTCTGCAAATATATCTATATGTGTTTATTGGGTTTCTACATTTGAAAACAAGGATGACCCAACTTGGGCCATCATGGAGTTAGTCAAGCCTTCCAACTTCTCTGGTCTCGCTTCCCAGTGCCCATGAACCTTGGCACCCATGTTTTGAACCCCATTGTTAAGAACTCCCTTAAAATCTGGTTCCAATTCCTTCAGTTAGCCTTAAGCAAGCGGCTTCTCTCCATTAACATCTAATCCTCTCTTCCCGGTGTCACAGATTGACACAGCATTCCAGTTCTGGCATAGGAACGGTCTGGTGTTTTTTTTTTTGTGACCTATTTGTTGATAACACAGTCTCATTCGATACTCTGAGGGTTGACCACCCAATACCCACTTTTTTTTAGATACCTGCAAACTCACAGCTTTGCCAAAAAACATTTCCCTTCATTTCCACTCGAGCCTACTAAGTGTCCAGTCGAGAGGTGCTTAGATCTTAACCCTTATCTGATGATACAACATAATACAGAACATTAATCTGCCTTTCTTTGCAAATACAAAATCTGCATGGGAGCAAGACCTAGGTGGTGAGCTATCTGATGATATATGGCTACAAAGTATTGAACTTATCCACACATCATCATTTTGCAGAAGGCGTGGGCTTATTCATTTTAAGGGTTTGCACCGTCTCCATTACTCAAATGACAGATTGGAAAAAATATACCCAAATGTTGACGAAGTGTTTGAGATGCCACTAGAGTCCAGTGACTGGGACCAGTCTGCAGGTCCTAACCAACCAGGTTCAATGTTAGCTAGCTAGCTAAAAGTACACTAACTTGAAATGAAAACGACTTTCTGACTAAATTAGAAACGTGTAATATCTGAAAATGTAGCTAGATAGATTCTTGCCAGTATACATGGAAGGACGCTTTTTCCTCTGTTACGGATGCCATGGTTGCCCTTAGTTTGAAGATGTAATCTGGAGACGGGTGTTTTTTATACAACAGCCTTCTATGTGTTCTCTTTTCAACTTCCTCTGCAGATTAGCATTCAAACGCCAGAATTTTCACCATCTCCTTAGCTATTATACTCTAATTCCACTGATTTCAAAACTCGGTCCTCCAAAAATTGGAGAGCAACACTTATGTAGTTCTACTACATGATATCTTTAAAAAAAGCCACGGTAATCCTTTCTAACTACACCTACTGACCAGCTCATGTTATAGACAGCGTGTGCTATATGGCAGACCAATCCAAACTCATCTCTCGGCATGTCCAGCCCACTCATTATCTCAGCCAATCATGGCTAGCGGGAAGGTTGCTGACTTTTTCCGTGGCTAAACCAACTAGGCTCGTAATTTAAAAAGTTTATTCAGATTTACAGATGTCATACAAGTTTGTTATTAAGGCACATGACGGTTCACATGTTCCAGAAGGCATTTCTGCCCAAAAATGCATTTTTTTTTTTTAAATAAAAAGTTTTATGTTCAAATGGCTCTTGTGTGAATTAGTGTGCCTAGTTTCCTGAAACTAGTCACAAATGTGCACCCCTTTGCGTCTCCAGGACTAGGATAGGGAAACATTGCCATAGACTAAACCATTTCCTGGTCCTATGTGTGTGTTGCTGCAGGGGCTGCAGATGCTGCAGTCATCCATGGGCAAGGAGCAGGAGTGTCTGTATCAGAGCATGCTGCAGCAGACCCAGGGGCTGGAGGCAGCTCAGCAGCGCATCGGAGACCTGGAGGCCCAGCTGGCTAAGAAGGAGCACCTCATTCTGGAGCAGAAGTTGTTCCTGGAGGAAGTCAAAGGCCAGACCAAGTAAGGGCCCAACTCCACTCCACTTTTTTTAGGCTGTTGCGAGCTCCGATTCCTTTATGTATTTTATTATTTTTCAAAGAGATTGAATTCAGAGTGGTGGACAGATTTGAACAGGTAGGAAGTGGTGGGAAGGCTGGATTCAACCGACATCAGCTACGTGCTTGGCTCCCAGTACCCAACTCTTATTATTCCACAATTGATGGACTGTATCGTGTACTTTTTCCCCCCTGTGAACTTTTACATTTTAAAGGTCTGTCTGTGTAACCCCAGGGGCCAGCTGCAGGCGTCGGAGAGCAGGTACCTGGCCATGCGACAGGTCACCCAGGTGCTGCAGACGGAGATGCTGCAGCTCTACAGCCAGCTGGATGCCGAGATGCTGACCACCAACCAGAGTCTCTCGGAGTCTGACACCATCGAGCCCTCCAGCGCTCCTCCTCCCGGCACTTCCAGGTGAGACCCAGCACCTCCTTTGATCCCTTTCCCACAGTGTGAGGGATGGCTCCAGCTCCCACAGAATGCATATGACAGCCAAGGGCCTTCAAAGTATAATTATGCTATATTTACAAAATGCTGCTGTTGTTTATGTACAATGACAGTCTTCTCTCTGGGACAAAGTTAAATTATATAACCGTGCCAAGTGCTACTAGCAGGAGATGGTCTTTTAGGTAGGCTATACCCAGTGCAGTGCAATTTGTATTAATTTGAGCCATCTCATCATCGCTACAGTCTAGAAATACGGTACTATTGAAACCAACAGGATTAGGGGTGTGTACATTTTCAACTAAATTGGGATCCCCACAAAATTGAAATCACTTAGCAGCTGGCTTGCCTGCTCTTTCTCTTCGCTAATAATGCGAGTGTGTGTTCTGTCTTTGATCTGTTGCCTGCAGAATATCCTAGCCTATTTATTAATGATAGGCCCTGCTTTACTGAAGTTGCGAGACATTGCAAGCCAAGAAATGCGAAATACACATTCCATTGCGAGATAAAGCTTTTGATTGACGATAGATAGGCCTAGTGCACGGTTCTGACTCAGTCTGCCTGGTGGTCGGTAGCTTGCTATGAAAGATGCAAGTGTTTGTGTTCTCAGAAGTACGCCAACTAATCAGTCTCCTCCATGCCAAAAATATGGAATCTTAGGAGTCGATTTCTAGCGGAAGATGTTTCCTTTCTACTAAATGTCTTTCTTTTTTAGGAGAGCATGGCCTGCAGCAGGCAGTTTAAGATTATGCGATGGATGTTAGTCTCCATTTCAGAAGCTGCATTCCTTTACTGACAAGTAAAATGCCCGTTAAGTGGGGTTTCAAAACTTATCTCCAGAGAAGGTTTTGTTTCGGCATTTAAAAAGCACCCTTGGACAAACAAGCCGAGGTGCTTTCAAGGGTTATATGACTGCGGTAGATATAACTTCATTGCCTGGCCCTAGCGGTTATACATAAGTAGAACCATATTTCTGCATTGTTTGAGTTGACGTCAACAAAAAAATTAAATACATTTGTTTTAACCGTAAATGGCCGTTTAAACGTTAAGCACAATTGTCAATTTGTCACAGGATAAGGGAGAGGTTAGCCTGTACATAAATTAAAAGTAGGTACTATGGACTAATCCCAGAGAGATATACAGCTCTTGAACAGAATGTTTTGTTTGATGTAGTGAAGCTGAAGACCAATGTAAAAAGATGAACAATAGTGTGTCTCTGTGTGTTTGCTAGGCCAAATGGCAGCAGTAGAATAACTGTGCCAACTGCTCAGGGAAGCTCTGACCGACGCACCCAAGCGTGGCTGCCTGGCAACGGAAGCACTTTACCACCCGGAGGTGGCGCTCAGTCCACCACCTTGGTGACCCTCAACGGCAGTCTGAAACAGCCCTCTCTCCTGTCAGAGATGTCCCCAACCCACCTGGCCGCCTCTCCACTTTCCCTCTCCCCCGCTGGCACCCCCTTCACTGTGGGCTCCTACCCCAGTGCCAAGAGCTTCCTGGGAATGCACGCCCGAGAGCTGTTCCGCAACAAAAGCGATAGCCAGTGTGACAGGGATGAGGACACCCAGCTCAGTAGTCTCTCTCACGGCCTGGTCGCCGGTGAGGAGAGCAGCGAGTTGACAGAGAACGTCCAGTCCAGCCCATTTCTTCCTCCCGCCACAGGCACCCCCCCTCATTCTCTTCCTGCATCACAGGGCTCTGCTCAGTATGCTTCGGACCAGGAGCCACCCCCAGACAGCCAGCAACTTAGGGCCCACCACGGGCAGGGGGCAAGGCCTAGGGCCAGCACTGCCGCTGCCGCCCGCCAGAGGAGGAAGGACCTGCGGATCATGGACTACAATGAAACACAGCAGGAGCACATCTGACAACGACGACGAGAGAGGGAGGGGTGGGGCAACACCTGCTGATGAGCTGCCACTGTAACAACAGATGTAAGGAAATATCTCTAAATGCAGTGTTATTTTCACTGTTTCCCCAGTGGATGGCAGCATTTAGGTTCATTCAAAAGCTCTATTATATAAACAAGAAAAAAAAACTACATTTCCCTAAGCAAGGGACAATGAGCAAATTTGGCCTCATAATTACCTTTTTAATGTATTCTGTCGAAGGGCCACTGTTATATGTATCCATTAGGGGGCGCAAGAGTGAACAAAAAGTATTCAACAGTGAACTTAACATGGATTCCTTATGGCAAGTCCTATCACACAGAATGGGTCTATTGGGTGTGCAAATCTATATATTGAGGCTATGTCGGTCTGTGTGAGCTTTGTGTGATGTAAAACGAATAACAGCAACAGGAAAACGAGCAAGAATCTTTTATGTTAGATGTTTTAATAAGCTATTTATTTATGGTTTTGACACACCCTAATCTAGAATGGCCTGAACTTTCTGTAGGGTTCGGAGGGTCCTACTCACAAGTGCAATACTTTTCTCACATGACACTTCAGGCGAATGGATTCATCTTGTTTTTTTGCTGCTTGGTTAAAGGCCTCACAGCCTCAGCTTTTCAGAACACTTCCTGAGTTGTTCCATCACATTTCCCTCCCCAAAACACTGAGTGCCTCTTGTTTAACACATAGTTCTACAAATAGGTACTAAAGTTATTGCAATAATCAGTTATAATTTATAACCAGCTAAAGAGAAGCTTAAAAAGTATCAGGTAACTATTTTCTTTTTTCTTGTTGATTCAATGGGCATGATCCCACCATACAATGAAGTTTTACAGCAATAATGCATCTTGCCTAGGTTCAAGCTAAATCTCTAGCTCAGGTCGTTAGTGCGTGTTTCTGCAGTAGTGGAGGAACGTGCCGTAACACCCGGGACCAGAGCTAGTGAATGCTCATACATTCTCTTGAGTTAAATGTGCCACGTGGCATCCATCTTGCTTTTTGGGGGTTTATTGATCAAGTTCATGTGGATCACAGCCTTATTTTGTCTAAGCTAGAGGCCTGAAAGGACTGCGTTATTTTGGATATTGAGTGCCTTGATGGCTGCACACAACTGCCAGTACTACTGCAGTGGGACTCTGATGGCGCTCTTGATGTCTTGGCATTGAAGCTATGCCAGATAAATGTCCCTCTTCATAGAGGTCCTTCCTCACCCAATGCCTTTAAAGTGATTCGGGTCGTATTGGAGTTCTAAACATGGACATATTGTGAATTGGTTTCTGTTGCCATATAGTCAATCGTCATCTAGGGTGACAATCATTATTTTTCCATCCCCTACTCAGGTTTAGGGCTTGCAAGCTTGTCAGTTAATTCGCATATCCATTGAAGTCAGTATTACCCATCTCCAGCTGTTATCCTCAAAGCATGGTCTCTGTCCAAGATCCTGGTGTCAATTCAAGTGTTCCTTTTTTCCCCCACATCTTCTGTTATCAAGCATGTAAATCAATGTTAAACACCATCAGAATAAGGAAACTATGGTACAGTGAATCTGACAGTATGTTAAGACAGTTCTGATTACAAATGTTCTGAAAACAAAAAGGAAAAACAATATAAATCAATACAAATATTTTGCATTGTCTCTTTTTTTTTCATTTTGCGAGAGCACACAAACATTGTTACATGGTAATGTAACAAGATTTGGTTCTGGGTGCCGAGATGATAGTTATTTACCGTCTTTGTCTTATTCAACAGTGTCAGTGGGGTTTAGAAAAGTCACTGCATTGTTTTTGATAGAAATCACTTATGGTGTTGAAGACTTTGTACAGTGTCTGTTGTATGAAACATTGTGTAATATGGTTGCCAAGTTCTGAGTAATAGTTGATCACAAGTCAAACCAAGAGAAACAAACTTTATTGCAATGCTGATTTATGTAAAATAAAGGAAATGGTCAAAGGCCTAATGCTTAATCCTGGCGGTGAGGCCCGGAGGTCTCCAGGCTGGCTTGATTGCATGCCATGTGACTGCTCTCTTTGCCTGTCTTCCTAGTGTTATGAGCACCAGTTGCGTGCCCAGTCAGGCTGAAAGACATGTCTCCCACACCAGCCGTCCCACCTCGCTGTCCTGAGGACTCAAGCACATCCACATTAGGATTCCCAGCAGACGTGTTGTCCTGGCTGCAGTAGGTGTAGGAACTGGCCATCCTTTGCAGTAGCTCCAGTGCTGGTGGGATATGGCTTACCACACCACCGTAGTAGTTCCTGGCCTCGTCACAGCTCAGTCGATTCACTTTATCATGTGGGTAACTACAGACAAAGATAGGACCTG
This sequence comes from Brachymystax lenok tsinlingensis, assembly GCA_030435695.1. Lineage (NCBI taxonomy): Eukaryota > Metazoa > Chordata > Actinopteri > Salmoniformes > Salmonidae > Brachymystax > Brachymystax lenok. The sequence goes on from CM059819.1 coordinate 44,487,201, forward strand.
GGTTAGAAAACGGAGGCAAACTAGTCCAACAGTGGATGACCTCATAACTCCAGTTTAAAATGCAACTGATATTCTGCAACATTTACCATATCTATTGTCAAACTCAGTCCTTGATGTACATTACAACTCATTGACAAACCAGCTATCACTCAACTGGGCCTGCAGTTTGCTGATGTTGTAGCTGAGAAGCAACCTGTAAGTGTCAAGGATGCCACCTCCAGGGCTATGGTTGTTGCCCTCCAGGAGCCTCAGAACAGCCCTCTACTCCTCCACAATTTTCAAGAGGGTGAAAATGTGCTGATCTGTGGCATTACTACAGTGGTGCTCCATGTACCCTTGAATGTGTGTAATAAGGGATGGGTTCATTATTTTATACAAAAAAGGACCTGTGCGAATAACTTGAGGGATGGTCTCACCTGCATGACTGATGCCACTGGTTCTGTCCTATCATGAGCATACTCTCGTGACCTCTAGGGCTGAAAAAATTAACTGCTGTTGTTTGAAGAGGTTATGCGTGTGTTTAATGGACTTCAACCTCTCCCTGCCTCACTCATTGTGACCCTTGCCAGTTGTGCACATGTGTCAACAGGAAAATGCCATTTCAGATGGATAGGTTTACAATATGGAGCTGCAGCACAATACTTATACTCTGCTGCTCTGGACAAAGTCTCTAGACAGACGGGTTGCCTTGTACCAATGTAGGTTCTGGGTTTTCAGACAACTCTGGACAGGTCCCAATAAATACAATTTACCTGCTGGTCTATGTGCTGAGTCAGTCCAGCAGTATAAATATTTTTTCCATGGATATAAAGTTACAATTAGCCCAGAATCTTACTAAATGATAGACACTGTAGTGTGCACTACAGGATTGACAAGGAAGCACTGTGGTCTCGGAATGTTGTCTTGAGGTGTAGAACCAGCAATCAACGAGCGTTCTGACGTTGCTGGGCAACATGACACCAATTACGTTTTCCTTAGCAACGTGTGAATATGCGTCTTGGCAAGCGACTTGGATTTATGTGATAAGCGGGTAAGAAAATATTTTACAGTTTTCCAAAAGCCAGTTCCAAACTAAGCTATCTACTTAGCCACATTTAATTAGAAATTGTACAATAATTGTACAAGTTAATGAGTTTTGTCAAATACCCAAATGAAACGCCATGTTTACTGATAGTCAGAATGTGCTAGCTAGCAACGTTAGCTAGCATTTTGGTTAGCAAAGAGCAAAAAACACGTAGCTTGTTTACTTCGACTAGCTTGATCAGTCACTCTCTCTCTAGAAGTAGGACCAACGGGGACCTCAGAGGGCTTTCAGGGGGTCCCTGAAAAAACGGATAAATTGGCAACAAAAGCCAAAATACAGCGCTCACATTCAATGGAATAACAGTTTGACATCCAGACATTAAAACATTTAATTGTGTAATTACATGATAGTTGTTTCGTATTCATTTTGTTACTTGTTACACAATATCCCACCTTTTCCCCATCAAACAGACTGCACATCACCTTATTGCAATGGATGAAACGGCAAAACCCCTAAGAATTCCACCGGAAATGGCTATTTATGCAGAGAAGCATGAAATATTTGATTTAGTCCAGGTAAACCTATTTACTATTTCATTTGACAATAACATTGCAAAAGATTCCCACTAGTTACTCACGAGTCTGGTCTCAGATCTGTTTGTGCTATCATGTCAACGCCCTGTCATGCCAAAACAGATCTGTAACCTGACTACGGGGTTGACCAGAGGGAGTACAGCTACAACCGGAAGTGACTTTTTGTAGCAGGATAGGTGAGCATTTTAGCGAACCCAAACCTTTTCCTAACCTTAACCCTAGTCTCCTAACCTGCTATGTAAATTTTCCTAACCTGCTATGAAAAAGTAACTTCCGGTTGTAGCTGTACTCCCTCTAGTCAGAACCCAGGCTACCTCTGCTCTCCTTTTGCTTCTACTCCCTTCCTCCTGACTGATCTGTCATCTTACTCTTTTTCAACAGAGCAGACTGCTACTACTTTCATCCCTTTCATTGCTTGTTTACATTTTAAGAAAAATACAAATAAAATATGCTCTAATGGTAGAATGTTATTTCATTGTTTTAGACATTGGTGACGAATCTTATGGTTGATAAGCCAGAGGATCCCATCCAGTATCTAATCGTTCTTCTCAAAAGGGGCAGTGTTGAGGGTAAGTGCTCTGTGGTCCACATACAGTAGGTAATTTCATGATGGTAACAAATTCAGTTTGGTCCCTACCCGTTTGGTTCCTTTTTCTTCCATTTGGTTCTTAAACCGTTTCCCTAATGAATACACCGTGATGTGCATACAACTGATTTTGTGTAGTGTTTTTATTCTACCACTAGGTGACACTATACGAGAAGTTTGAGCTACTGGCTGTGTTTACATAGGCAGCCCAATTCTGATATTTTTCCCACTAATTGGTCAATTGACCAATCACATCAGATCTTTTCACATCAGATCTTTTTCAGAGCTGATCCAATTGGTCAAAATTCCAATTAGTAGGAAAAAATATCAGAATTGGGATACCTGTGTAAACGCTGCCTATGATGCGCCTGGCGTTCACATCCCACATGTCAATATCATGTATTTTCATTGAATATTGTTTCCTGAAAAACTAAATTGTGGTTGTAATACATGTTTGTTTCATTTTTTGCAGTACCCAGAGTAATGTTGTTAGGTCCACCTGCATCAGGGAAAAGAACTGTTGTGAGTACGTTTGGTCTCAAAACTGATTTTAAAGCCTACAGTATTGGGATGAATTGAGATGTCAGGAAAATGGATGGATTTGATCTGGGATAAAAAAAATGGTTGTATTTGTAACATAAGACAGTAGCTGTACTACGCCACCCCTTGGTGTACACAGGAGGAAAGGGAAGCTCCAAAATGCTAAGACATAAGGTTCCCAAAACAGGCCTACCAAATGAATGACAGAAGTACACCTCAATACAATTTTTAAAAATGTGTTCATCAGTGTTACATTCCAATGCTAATATTTGATCAGGGCTATCTTTTTACATGACAACTTTGTTTCAGTGCAAAAAACGAAGAGCAAAGAATGGGCTGGCATTTCACTTCTAAAGAGAAGAATGACATGACAAAAAAACATGAATGCATTTGACCATTGACAAAATTCAAGCTTGTTTTTTTAAAGAAAAATTAAAATACAATTATAAAATAAGTATTCTTTACAGATATACGAGTCCCAAGATATGGCTTGTGATTTTAACACCTAGGGAAGGACAAATTAATAAAATAAATGTCCTTTACCCTTATATATACTGTGCATTTGGTAAGTATTGAGACCCCTTTCCCTTTTTCCACATTTTGTTACGTTACATCCTTATTCTAAAATTGATTAAATAATTTTTCCCCTCATCAATCTACACACAATACCCAATAATGACAAAGCGAAAACAGGTTTTTATAAATGTTTGCAAATGTATTACAAATAAAAAACAGATACCTTATTTGCCTAAGTATTCAGACCCTTTGCTATGAGATATGAAATTGAGCTCAGGTGCATCATCTTTCCATTGATCATCCTTGAGATGTTTCTACAACTTCATTGGAGTCCACCTGTGGTAAGTGCAATTGATTGGACATGTTTTGGAAAGGCACACGCCTGTCTGTATAAGGTGCCACAGTTGACAGTGCATGTCAGAGAAAAACCAAGCCATAAGGTCGAAGGAATTGTCTGTAGGGCTCCGAGACAAGGCACAGACCTGGGGAAGGGTACCAAAACATTTCTGCAGCATTGAAGATCCCCAAGAACACAGTGGCCTCCATCATTCTTAAATGGAAGAAGTTTGGAACCTAGACTCTTCCTAGAGATGGCTGCCTGGCCAAACTGAGCAATCGGGGGAGAAGGGCCTTGGTCAGGGAGGTGACCAAGAACCCGATGATCACTCTGACAGAGCTTCAGAGTTCCTCTGTGGAACCTTCCAGAAGGACAACCATCTCTGCAGCACTCCACCAATCAGGCCTTTATGGTAGAGTGGCCAGACGGAAGCCACTCCTCAGTTAAAGGCACATGACAGCCCGCTTGGAGTTTGCCAAAAGGCACCTAAAGGACTCACTGACCATGAGAAACATGATTCTCTTGTCTGATGAACCCAAGATTGACCTGAATGCCAAGGGAAACCCGTTTCCAGTGAAACGTGGTGGCAGCATCGTGCCATGGGGATGTTTTTAGTGCAGGGACTGGGAGACTAGTCAGGATCGAGGGAAAGATGAATGGAGCAAAGTACAGAATCCTTGATGAAAACCTGCTCTAGAGCGCTCAGGACCTGAGACTGGGGCAAAGGTTCCCCTTCCAACAGGTTAGACCCTAAGCACACAGACAAGACAATGCAGGAGTTGCTCCGGGACAGGTCTTGGAATGTCCTTGGGTGGCCCAGCCAGAGCCCGGACTTAAACCCAATGGAACATCTCTGGAGAGACCTGAAAATAGCTGTGCAGCAACGCTCCTCATCCAAGCTGACAGAGCTTGAGAGGATCTGCAGAGAAGAATGGGAGAAACTCCCCAAATACAGGTGTGCCAAGCTTGTTGCGTCATATCCAGGAAGACTCGCGGCTGTAAGGTGCTTCAACAAAGTACTGAGTAAAGGGTCTAAATACTTATGTAAATGTGATATTTTACAGGTACTATTTAATGAAGCTGCCAGTTGAGGACTTGTGAGGCGTTTGTTTCTCAAACTAGACACTCTAATGTACTTGTCCTCTTGCTCCAGTTGTGCACCGTGGCCTCCCACTCCTCTTTCTTTTCTGGTTAGAGACAGTTTGTGCTGTTTTGTGAAGTGAGTAGTACACAGCGTTGTACAAGATCTTCAGTTTCTTGGCAATTTCTTGCATGAAATAGCCTTCATTTCTCATAACAAGAATAGACTGACAAGTTTCAGAAAAAGTTCTTTATTTCTGGCCATTTTGTGCCTGTAATCAAACCCACAAATGCTGATGCTCCAGATACTCAACTAGTCTAAAGAAGGCCAGTTTTATTGCTTCTATAATAATCACAACCATTTTCAGCTGTGCTAACATAATTGCAAAAGGGTTTTCTAATGATCAATTAGCCTTTTTAAAATGATAAACTTTGATTAGCTAACACAACGTGCCATTGGAACACAGGAGTGATGGTTGCTGATAATGGGCCTCTGTACACCTATGTAGATATTCTGTAAAAAAAAATCTGCCGTTTCCAGCTACAATAGTCATTTATAACATTAACAATGTCTACACTGTATTTCTGATCAATTTGATGTTATTTTAATGGACAAAAACAAGGACATTTCTAAGTGACCCCAAACTTTTGAATGGTTGTGTACGTCGTACAGTTCACAAAATATCAACACATGCTCCACTGTTTCCTCCACTAAACACTCATCACACAAACCTGTGTGCCCAAACTGTAGTCTACTCCACACAACTTCGTGTCCTACATCTCATACTCCCCACCTCTACCTTTACTGATCGATGCATGCAATAAAATTGCCTCCCCTTACTACGAGCATCCCACTCCCTTTGCCAAAGATCGAGCCCTTTTGCCTGGATCAAGGACTTGACTTCCCTGTAGCCCAGTGTGACCTGAATATCTACCCCCTCTCTCCTCACAGCACTCTTAGCCACCACGTCAGCCTTCTCATTACCCTCCACACCCACATGGACGGGAACCCAACAAAAGCTTACCACCACTCACATCCTCTCCAATCCCATTAACAGCACCATCATCTCCACAAACAAGTCTCCCCTATCCAACCTGCCGCCTTCACACTACTCAACACTGCAGCCCAATCACAGCAGATCACACCTCAGTGGTTTCACCTCCAACCATCTCAAACCTATAATCATGGCCATCAACTCTGCCGCATACACTGACACATAATCAGTTAACCGCTTATATACTTTAACATTGAAATCTGGGATATACAGTGAGGGAAAAAAAGTATTTGATCCCCTGCTGATTTTGTACGTTTGCCCACTGACAAAGAAATGATCAGTCTATAATTTTAATGGTAGGTTTATTTGAACAGTGAGAGACAGAATAACAACAAAAAAATCCAGAAAAACAGATGTGAAAAATGTAATAAATTGATTTGCATTTTAATGAGGGAAATAAGTATTTGACCCCCCTCTCAATCAGAAAGATTTCTGGCTCCCAGGTGTGTTTTATACAGGTAACGAGCTGAGATTAGGAGCACACTCTTAAAGGGAGTGCTCCTAATCTCAGCTTGTTACCTGTATAAAAGACACCTGTCCAAGGAAGCAATAAATCAGATTCCAAACTCTCCACCATGGCCAAGACCAAAGAGCTCTCCAAGGATGTCAGGGACAAGATTGTAGACCTACACAAGGCTGGAATGGGCTACAAGACCATCGCCAAGCAGCTTGGTGAGAAGGTGACAACAGTTGGTGCGATTATTCGCCAATGGAAGAAACACAAAAGAACTGTCAATCTCCCTCGGCCTGGGGCTCCATGCAAGATCTCACCTCGTGGAGTTGCAATGATCATGAGAACGGTGAGGAATCAGCCAGAACTACACGGGAGGATCTTGTCAATGATCTCAAGGCAGCTGGGACCATAGTCACCAAGAAAACAATTGGTAACACACTATGCCGTGAAGGACTGAAATCCTGCAGCGCCTGCAAGGTCCCCCTGCTCAAGAAAGCACATATACATGCCCGTCTGAAGTTTGCCAATGAACATCTGAATGATTCAGAGGACAACTGGGAGAAAGTGTTGTGGTCAGATGAGACCAAAATGGAGCTCTTTGGCATGAACTCAACTCGACGTGTTTGGAGGAGGAGGAATGCTGCCTATGACCCCAAGAACACCATCCCCACCGTCAAACATGGAGGTGGAAACATTATGCTTTGGGGGTGTTTTCTGCTAAGGGGACAGGACAACTTCACCGCATCAAAGGGACGATGCCATGTACTGTCAAATCTTGGGTGAGAACCTCCTTCCCTCAGCCAGGGCATTGAAAATGGGTCTTGGGTGGGTATTCCAGCATGACAATGACCCAAAACACACGGCCAAGGCAACAAAGGAGTGTCTCAAGAAGAAGCACATTAAGGTCCTGGAGTGGCCTAGCCAGTCTCCAGACCTTAATCCCATAGAAAATCTGTGGAGGGAGCTGAAGTTTCGAGTTGCCAAACGTCATCCTCAACCTTAATGACTTGGAGAAGATCTGCAAAGAGGAGTGGGACAAAATCCCTTCTGAGATGTGTGCAAACCTGGTGGCCAACTACAAGAAACGTCTGACCTCTGTGATTGCCATCAAGGGTTTTGCCACCAAGTACTAAGTCATGTTTTGCAGAGGGGTCAAATACTTATTTCCCTCATTAAAATGCAAATCAATTTATAACATTTTTCACTTGTGTTTTTCTGGATTTTTTTGTTATTATTCTGTCTCTCACTGTTCAAATAAACCTACCATTAAAATTATAGACTAATAGTTTTTTTGTCAGTGGGCAAATGTACAAAATCAGCAGGGGATCAAATACTTTTTTCCCTCACTGTACACCCCAGCCCCCACCCTTCCACTGACCGGATCCTTTGAACCATCTGTATATATCCTTAAAAATGAATAAAACCGATTTATCTATATATCTCTCCACACACCGTCTCACGTCCTCACCCCCATTCTCTCCTGCCCTCAATCATTGGAAACAGACGCAGAGGGACGTTCCCCAATGCAATTGCCGGCCCTATCTCTCTCTCCCCCAGTCCATATTCTACAACCTTCTGCCCAATTGTCCACCCCGTACGCCCTCTGCTTACCCCCTCCTCGCTCTTAGCATTTCCCAGTGGCCTAGACCTCAGTATGTCCTTCTTAGGGATAGCCCCCTTTTTTTCAATTTTCGCCTAAAACGACATACCCAAATCTAACTGCCTGTAGCTCATCCCATAAAGCAAGGATATGCATATTCTTGGTACCATTTGAAAGGAAACACGTTGACGTTTGTGGAAATGTGAATTGAATGTAGGAGAATGTAACACAATAGATCTGGTAGAAGAAAATGCAAAGAAAACAAACAAAAAAAAATTCTACCACCATCTTTGAAATGCAACAGAAAGAAGGTCGCAGTTCAGCTATCACTCTGGTTGTAATTCCGATGGTGTCCACAACGTGGCAGCAGTGTATGTGCAAAGTTATCAGTTTCAGACGGATAACTTGAAGTATGAGCGAACTACATGACATTTGAATGTAGGAGAATAGGGCCAACATCCCCGTTATTTGCAAGATGAAGAGATGCAGATACAGAGGACACAGAGCCGGATACCTCGTGAGGACCCGCAGAAGGCGAGTGGGAAAGCTGCCGTTACCGTCAATATTACTCGCCAACTTGCAATCACTGGACAATAAATTAGACAAGGTACGATCACGAATATCCTACCAACGGGACATCAAAAACTTCAATATCCTGTGTTTCACGGAATCGGGGCTGAATGACGACATGGATATTCATCTAGCAGGATATACGGTGCACCGGCAAGATAGAACAGCACACTCCGGTAAGACGAGGGGGGGCGGTCTGTGCATTTTTGTAAACAACAACTGGTGCACGAAATCTAAGTAAGTCTCTAGATTTTGCTCGCCTGAAGTAGAGTATATTGTGATGAATTGCAGGCCACTACTTGCCTAGAGAGTTTTCAGCTATACTTTTCGTGGCTGTTTATTTACCACCACAGACAGATGCTGGCACTAAGACCGCACTCAGTCAGCTGTATAAGGAAATAAGCAAACAGGAAACCACTCACCCAGAGGCGGCGCTCCTAGTAGCCGGAGACTTCTTTGGGAGCAGCGCACGAGGTGACGGTTTTGGAGAGCCTGGCGTGCCCAAAGTAAAATGCCTCCCATTCAGGCCCAGAAAATAGGATATGCACATATTTAGTACCATTGGATAGGAAACACTCTGAAGTTTCTAAACGTGTTAACATTTTGTCTGTGAGTATAACAGAATGGATATGGCAGGCGAAAATCCGAGGAATTTCTGTCCTGAAAAAAGTGATTTTGACACATTGCCTCATTTGGAACCCCTCCCTTATGAAAATGCCCATATAAGGGCATATGAATGCAGTACCTATTGCTTCCTCTGGATGTCAACAGTCTCGAGAAAGTGTTTTGATTCTGTTTAGATGCTTTATATGGCAGAAGAAGAAGAATTAGGAAGTGGTCACACAGAATGTCAATAGAGAAAAAGGCGCGTTCCCGGCTGGCGCGCTCTGTGTTTTTTTCCTTTCGTATCGCCCAGTTTATATTCCGGTTGAAATATTATACTATTTATACAAAAAGTGTTCCTAAGGATACATGATCAATTATATTTGATTGTTCTTGGACAGGTTTATAGGTATAGGTTGAACGAGTTCTCTTCACGTTTCAATGGGCGAGTGGACGCTGTATTTTCTCATAACGCGCCAACCAAACGGAGATTTATGGATATAATACATTACTTTTTCTAACAAAAGAACCATGGATTGTCTTCTATTGAAGGTGCTACCCTCAAACAATCAAATGTAGTGCTTTCGACGTGAAGCCTTTTTGAAATCTGACAACGCTGTGATATTGCCAAGAAGCAGAGCTTTTGATGACTATGCAACACTTGTATATTGATGCATGTTTAATAATTCAACTTTTGGATTTTGAATTTGGCGCCTTGCATTTCACCGGGTAGTGTCGGCTAGCGCCCCACCGCTCCCTAAGAAGTTAATTAATGCAGGGAAACTTAAATCAGTTCTACCAAATTTATATCAACATGTTAAATGTGCAACCAGAGGGGGAAACAAATCTAGATCACCTGTACTCCACACACAGAGACGCGTACAAAGCTGTCCCTCACCCTCCATTTGGTAAATCCGACCACAACTCTATCCTCCTGATTCCTGCTTACAAGCAAAAATTAAAGCAGGAAGCACCAGTGACTCGGCAAACTATTACAGACTACAAAGGGAAGCAGAGCCGCAAGCTGCCCAGTGACACGAGCCTACCAGACAAGCTAAATCACTTCTATGCTCACTTCGAGGCAAGCATCACTGAGGCATGCATGAGAGCATCAGCTGTTCCAGACGACTGTGTGATCACGCTCTCTGCAGCCGACGTGAGTAAGACCTTTAAACAGGTCAACATGCACAAGGCTGCGGGGCCAGACGGATTACCAGGACGTGTGCTCCGGGCAAGTGCTGACCAACTGGCAGGTGTCTTCACTGACATTTTCAACATGTCCCTGATTGAGTCAGTAATACCAATAGTCCTTGTGCCCAAGAACGCAAAGGCAACCTACCTAAATGACTACAGACCCGTAGCACTCACGTCCGTAGCCATGAAGTGCTATGAAAGGCTGGTAATGGCTCACATCAACACCATTATCCCAGAAACCCAAGACCCACTCCAATTTGCATACCGCCCAAACAGATCCACAGATGATGCAATCTCTATTGCACTACACACTGCCCTTTCCCACCTGGACAAATGGAACACCTATGTGAGAATGCTATTCATTGACTACAGCTCAGCGTTCAACACCCTCAAAGCCCTCAAAGCTCATCAGTAAGCTAAGGACCCTGGGACTAAACACCTCCCTCTGAAACTGGATCCTGGACTTCCTGACGGGCCGCCCCCAGGTGGTGAGGGTAGGTAGCAACACATCTGCCACGCTGATCGTCAACACTGGAACTCCCAGGGGTGAGTGCTCAGTCCCCTCCTGTACTCCCTGTTCACCCATGACTGCATGGCCAGGCACGACTCCAACACCATCATTAAGTTTGCAGACGACACAACAGAGGTAGGCCTGATGACTGACAACGACGAGACAGCCTATAGGGAGGAAGTCAGAGACCTGGCCGGGTGGTGCCAGAATGACAACCTATCCCTCAACGTAACCAAGACTAAGGAGATGATTGTGGACTACAGGAAAAGGAGGACCGAGCATGCCCCCATTCTCATCGACGGGGCTGTAGTGGAGCAGGTTGAGAGCTTCAAGTTCCTTGGTGTCCACATCACCAACAAACTAGAATGGTCCGAACACACCAAGACAGTCGTGAAGAGGGCACGACAAGCCTATTCCCCCTCAGGAAACTAAAAAGATTTGGCATGGGTCCTGAGATCCTCAAAAGGTTCTACAGCTGCAACATCGAGAGCATCCTGACTGGTTGCATCACTGCCTGGTACGCCAATTGCTCGGCCTCCGACCGCAAGGCACTACAGGGGGTAGTGCGTACCGCCCAGTACATCACTGGGGCTAAGCTGCCTGCCATCCAGGACCTCTACACCAGGCGGTGTCAGAGGAAGGCCCTAAATATTGTCAAAGACCCCCAGCCATCCCAGTCATAGACTGTTCTCTCTACTACCACATGGCAAGCGGTACCAGAGAACCAAGTCTAGGACAAAAAGGGTTCAACAGTTTTTACCCCCAAGCCATAAGACTCCTGAACAGGTAATCAAATGGCTACCCGGACTATTTGCATTGTGTGTGTGTGTCCCCAACCCCTCTTTTACGCTGCTGCTACTCTCTGTTTATCATATATGCATAGTCACTTTAACCATATCTACATGTACATACAACCTCAATCAGCCTGACTAACCGGTGTCTGTATATAGCCTCGCTACTTTTATAGCCTCGCTACTGTTATTTTTCACTGTCTTTTTACTGATGTTTTTATTTCTTTACTTACCTATTGTTCACCTAATACCTTTTTTGCACTGTTGGTTAGAGCCTGTAAGTAAGAATTTCACTGTAAGGTCTACACCTGTTGTATTCGGCGGACGTGACAAATAAACTTTGATTTGATTTAGTGTGAAGTCACCCAGGTACATTTGGGCAAATCGGGAAGGAGACATTTGCATTCATATTACATTTTTCTGCAAGAATATTGTCAAATCTGTATACTTGGACTTTGATTTAGCTTTTCCAGTATTAGTAGCCATATTATAAGTTCTACATTTGCAAAACAAGTTTCCATAATTTTTGTCCAAAAGGAAACGGAATGCTGTCACAAAAGGTTAGCAGCTACATTTTACGACAGATACAGGGTTTCCGGATACTCTCGTAAAGCCCAGCTCATTGGCTATCTAGCTAGTGTTTTTGACCCCGATTGGTGCTTATTTGACAAAGTTAGAGTCAATCAAGTGAAGACCGCCCGCGTCATCGGCGTGCCATGAAGGCGTCGCTCTCTGACCAAATTTGGTGTCCTGTAGGATATACTACACCCCTAATGATATAGTGAAGTCTGGTTACGTTCTAGGATCTCTGAGGAATGCATACAAACGTGATTTGACTGGTTGAAACAACGTTTAGGGTTAGATTTTCACAGATTCTTTCTTTGCAAATTGAACGAGTGGAAATACAAAATTGATCGTGCATGCCATATGGACCTTTTTAGGATATGAAAAAGGATTTTATCTAACAAAACGAAACTTCAGGTTATCTCTGGGAGCCTTTGGATGGTAAATCCGAGCAAGATTTCAGAATGTAAGTATACATTTCACCTTCAGAGGTGAATTTATCAAACCTATCGCGGTGAAAAAAGTTTTTGTTGTTAGGAGCTCTCCTCAAACAATAGCATGGCATTTCTTCGCAGTAATAGCTACTGTAAATTGGACAGTGCAGTTATATTAACGAGAATTTAAGCTTTCAGCCGACATAAAACACTTATGTACCGACATTTGTTGTTTCTCTAAAATCTGCGATCGTGATACAAGGCGCTGCATGATTTGCAACTGTCCCGATGACAGGACGCCAATCCCTAAGAAGTTTTTAATTAACTCCCTTTAAACCTCGCCTTTTATGCAAGTTTGCCCCGCCTTATCCTCAGTGGTAGTTCCCCACTATCCACCTGCAATGCATACATTATGATCGAACACCAAATAAATCTATGACAGCCTTCTTCTTCTATGGTATTATGGTGGTTCGCAAACGTACGTTATAGGTGCATGCCGCCACCTACTGTGTTGGGTGAAACCTGGGGAAATGTAACAACAAAAATAAAAATGTTTTTTCAGCTGTAAAGTCCTGGAGTAAAGTTTCTTCGATTTCTTGTTAGTTTGACCAGGCCAGATCCAGGATGACATGCCTGAGGGGGCATTTTAAATTCATGGGGGTATTATTGCTTTAGAGCCCTAATAAAACAAGGTAGATTGGTCCTACTACTGTTCTGATATACAAAAATGTATCTGAAATGTAGCCGTACACATCAACAACCGTCGTTTTATAGAACACAAGAAAGATATGCGCCCACTACATACACTAAATTGACTGTGCCTTTCTGATAGGCTAATTTACATTATTTGAGTCAATTGGAGGTGTACCTGTGGATGTATTTCAAGGCCTACCTTCAAACTCTGTGCCTCCTTTGCTTGACATCATGGGAAAATGAAAAGAAATCAGCCAAGACCTCAGAAAACAGATTGTAGACTTCCACAAGTCTGGTTCATCCTTGGGAGCAATTTCCAAACGCCTGAAGGTACCACGTTCATCTGTACAAACAATAGTACGCAAGTATAAACACCATAAGACCACGCAGCCGTCATACCGCTCAGGAAGGAGACGCGTTCTGTCTCCTAGAGATGAACGTACTTTGGTGCGAAAAGCACAAATCAATCCCAGAACAACAGCAAAGGACCTTGTGAAGATGCTGGAGGAAACGGGTACAAAAGTATCTATATCCACAGTAAAACAATAACTATATCGACATAACCTGAAAGGCCCCTCACAGCAAGGAAGAAGGCACTGTTCCAAAACCGCCATAAAAAAGCCAGACTACGGTTTGCAACTGCACATGGGGACAAAGATCGTACATTTTGGAGAAATGTCCACTGGTCTGATGAAACAAAAATAGAACTGTTTGGCCATAAGGACCATCGTTATGTTTGGAGGAAAAAGGGGGAAGCTTGCAAGCCAAAGAACACCATCCCAACCGTGAAGCACGGGGCAGCATCATGTTGTGGGGGTTCTTTGCTGCAGGAGGGACTGGTGCACTTCACAAAATAGATGGCATCATGAGGTAGGAAAATTATGTGGATATATTGAAGCAACATCTCAAGATATCAGTCAGGAAGTTAAAGCTTGGTTGCAAATGGGTCTTCCAAATGGACAATGACCCCAAGCATACTTCCAAAGTTGTGGCAAAATGGCTTAAGGACAACAAAGTCAAAGTATTGGAGTGACCATCACAAAGCCCTGACCTCAATCCCATTGAAAATTTGTGGGCAGAACTGAAAAAGCGTAAGGAGGCCTACAAACCTGTCTCAGTTACACCAGCTCTGTCAGGAGGAATGGGCCAGAATTCACCCAACTTATTGTGGAAGGCTACCTGAAACATTTGACCCAAGTTAAACAATTTAAAGGCAATTCTACCAAATACACTCAATTAGTATGTAAACTTCTGACCCACTGGGAATGTGATGAAAGAAATAAAAGCTGAAATAAATAATTCTCTCTACTATTTTTCTGACATTTCACATTCTTAAACTAAAGTGGTGATCCTAACTGACCTGAGACAGGGAATTTTTACTCTGATTAAATGTCAGGAATTGTGAAGAACTGAGTTTAAATGTATTTGGCTATGGTGTATGTAATCTTCCGACTTCAACTGTATTCGTGTGAACATAAGATTCAACAACTGAGACATAAACTGAACAAGTTCCACAGACAAGTGACTAACAGAAATGGAATAATGTGTCCCTGAACAAAGGGTGGGGGGTCAAAATCAAAAGTAACAGTCAGTATCTGGTGTTGCCACCAGCTGCATTAAGTACTGCAGTGCATCTCCTCCTCATGGACTGCACCAGATTTGCCAGTTCTTGCTGTGAGATGTTACCCCACTCTTCCACCAAGGCACCTGCAAGTTCCTGGACAATTCTGGGGGGAATGGCCCTAGTCCTCACCCTCCGATCCAACAGGTCCCAGACGTGCTCAATGGGATTGAGATTTGAGCTCTTCGTTGGCCATGGCAGAACACTGACATTCCTGTCTTGCAGAAAATCACACACAAAACGAGCAGTATGGCTGGTGGCATTGTCATGCTGGAGGGTCATGTCAGGATGAGCCTGCAGGAAGGGTACCACACAAGGGAGGAGGATGTCTTCCCTGTAACGTGTTGAGATTGCCTGCAATGACAACAAGCTTAGTCTGATAATGCTGTGACACACCGCCCCAGACCATGGGGGACCCTCCAAATCGATCCTGTTCCAGAGTACAGGCCTCGGTGTGACGCTCATTCTTTCGGCGATAAACGCGAATCCGACCATCACCCCTGGTGAGACAAAACCAAGACTCGTCAGTTCTGTCTGGTCCAGCAACGGCGAGTTTGTGCCCAGAGGCGACGCTGTTGCCGGTGATGTCTGGTGAGGACCTACCTTACAACAGGCCTTCAAGCCCTCAGTCCAGCCTCTCTCAGCCTATTGCGGACAGTCTGAGCACTGATGGAGGGATTGTGCGTTCCTGGTGTAACTCCGGCAGTTGTTGTTGCCATCCTGTACCTGTCCCGCAAGTGTGATGTTTGGATGTACCAATCCTGTGCAGGTATTGTTACACGTGGTCTGAAACTGCGAGGACAATCAGCTGTCCGTCTTGTCTCCTTGTAGCGCTGTCTTAGCCGTCTCACAGTACGGACATTGCAATTTATTGCCCTGGCCCATCTGCAGTCCTCATGCCTCCTTGCAGCATGCCTAAGGCACGTCCATGCAGATGAGCAGGGACCCTGGGCATCTTTCTTTTGGTGTTTTTCAGAGTCAGTAGAAAGACCTCCTTAGTGTCCTAAGTTTTCATAACTGTGACCTTAATTGCCTACCGTCTGTAAGCTGTTATTGTCCGTTCCACAGGTAGATGTTCATTAATTGTTTATGGTTCATTGAACAAGCGTGGGAAGCAGTGTTTAAACCCTTTACAATGAAGATCTGTGAAGTTATTTGGATTTTTACGAATTATCTTTGAAAGACAGGGTCCTGAATAAGGGACGTTTCTTTTTTTGCTGAGTGTACATAGCTGCCGTAGGCCTACACATAATTTGCGCCTACCAACACGCACAGATCGGCTCCACAGAATGTGCACCATTGCTAAAATATTCTTGCATGCTTCATAGCTTAAACTTCAATGATTTGAACTATAGGCTATATTGCTGTTGAATTTGTGACACGCAATGAGTGGAACCAAGCAGCCACTTCTCCAGTTGCGCCATATTTTCTGTGTGGAAGAGTTTCACACATGTGTACACACACACACACAACTTCATGTGATGTATTGTTGTCTCTACCTTTTTGTCCTTTGTGCTGTTGTCTGTTTCTAACAATGTTTGCACCATGTTTGTGCTGCGGTCATGTTGTGTTGCTACTATTGTTGTCATGTGTTGCTGCCATGCTGTGTTGCTGTCTTAGGTCTCTCTTTATGTAGTGTTGTGGTGCCTCTCTTGTCGTGATGTGTGTTTTGTCCTACATTTGTATTTTTAATCACAGCCCCTATCCCCGCAGTTGCCTCTTCTGCCTCTTGGTAGGCAGTCATTGTAAATAAGAATTTGTTCTTAATTGACTTTCTTAGTTAAATAAAGGTTAAATAAAAACATTTAAAAATAAATAGCAAGAGGCGTTTTCATAGTATTGACATTACTTTTTCAGTAGCCTATCACACAACTAATGTGTAATGCAAATTAGTGCTAAGAAGAGTGTTTGCCAACTTCTTTTAGTAGGCTACACATGGTATTGGTTGTAATACTGCGACATACAAAAGGCCCAAATGTTTTTACATATCTGAAATGCAGCCATATACACAACAACTGTTATGTTGAAGCATGCGATGTTGAAGAGAAGCCACTCAAAGACTGGTAGCCAAAGATCCACTCATTAACACAGCAGACACCATAACCATCGATTCAGGACCATGGACAGAAGGCTACCGCCAGTCAGCATGATGAAAGGACAATGTTCCAATTTCAGCACTATCGTGTTCCAATTTCAGCACTACCGGAATGGACAGCCAGGACAAAAAGAGCACTGTGCCAGGGCTCACCTCAGAGCACAACCAATTAAGCTACATTGGTCATTGTCCCTATACCTATTCAATAACCTCAAGCGGTATATCTATCAATAGCAATTAGACCTGCAAAAGCAAGTAGCCTAACGACATTAAGAATCACAGATACAACTAAAATATGCATTGAAGTAAAAATCAAAGGCCTAAACAACTAGTAGACTTGCATGAGGAAAACCAAGGAATAAATCATTCTGGCACAGCGGCCAGGGCCATAAAGATTGTAGCTTACCATTTAGAAGAGTTGCAGCCTCTTTGATGCTGTCTTGAACCTCATGAGAAGTTTCTGATTCCATTCTCCTTCCTGACTAAATGTTCTTGTCAGGTCCCTCTCAATTGCCAGCTGGACAAGCTGAGCTTTTCATTGATGTAACATGCTCTCTGTTCAGAGTCTGTGTTCACTGAATATGTTCTTCAGGGTGGAGAACACATTTGCACTTTGCTGTAGATGCTCCAAAAATTTTAATCATGTTTCCCTGCCAACAGCACAGTCAGCATTGCTGACAAGGCCTTCCGTATCTTTGAAGAACACTGAGTGGGGTCCATTTGTTGTTGCTGTTACAGCTAGCTGTAACTACCCCCACCCCCCCACCCCCTCCCTCACCCCTCCTCAGATAATGAGCGCAAACCTGGCATATAACCTCTGTCCTGTGCTACTGGCAGGCCCAGCAGCGCTACATTGCAGGGTAATTCATATACCATTTGTTATGTTTATGGGGAAGCAAACCTGTGGGGAGGGGGGTTTGACTTGTACAATTTATCACCTGTGCAATAAATGCAAAAAAATAACCACCTTCACTATCAGTACTTCAGGATCCCTCAACTGATGAACAACACTTTCTGCAGGCTGCAGGGCAACCATTGCCATTTTTTTCTCATTTGCTCCTTACCTCTGCATAGAAGACCTGGTGGACAGCCCGGCTTCAACCTTACAGGGCATTCCTGTGACTTGGGAATGTGGTTCCCACCAGAATTGCAGCACCGTGTATCCTCTGACTCTTCCACAACTCTTTTGTATGCACACACTTGCCAAGTGGCCAAACGTTTTTACATTTAAGACACTGCAACGGTCTGTTTGCATGCTCTCACCGCATATCTCATATACCCCAGCTTTACATGTGTCGGAAGAGACTCTTCATCAATAGCAATAGCACTGATAGGCTTTCCTCTTTCCTTCCATTCACCATACAGTTCAATCGACATGCATCCACTACTCCTGGTATGTTGTGCTTTAGAGTTTCAGCCTAAATTTCCACCGCGATGCCGGGAGATGACACATTTTACCGGTGCCCTGTTCAGAAAATCAAAGTTTTCTAATTCATACTCCAATAATTCCCAGAGACACAATGCGCTTTCCTTTTGTTGTTCTGACATACAATAAATCAACACAATACCACTCCTGGTTATTTTGATTGACTCAACCTGTCCCAGTGTGTCCTCCACCATCTTCTTGACCACAAATGGATCTCCCCAAAACACACCCTTATCCAATGAAATGTACTCCAACAAGGAACGAGGCATTATTAGACCAAGGTTTATCTTCATTAACAACTTAAGCCAGTTTTGCAAAAAAAATGTATGCTACTGTTTTCCACTCATTTTCATTAACTTTAATGCCCCATCCGACTCAAACAGTGTTTCCCCTTCTGCCATCTTTTCCCAAAATGGCTTACTTCCACATCCCTTATAAAGCCTAGCAGAAATGGCCCAATACCTGAAAGAGTGCTACAACTGGTAGACCTCCCATGGCCCCAACAAGCATTTAAACATTAAAGGCTAGTCTACAGTGCCTTGCAAAAGTATTCATCCCCCTTGCCATTTTTCCTATTTTGATGCACTACAACCTGTAATTTAAATAGATTTTTATTTGGATTTCATGTAATGGACATACACAAAATAGTCCAAAATAGTGAAGTGAAATGAAAAAAATAACTTGTTTAAAAAAATAAAAATAATGGAAAAGTGGTGCATGAATATGTATTCACCCCCTTTGCATTGAAGCCCCTAAATAAGATCTGGTGCAACCAATTACCTTCAGAAGTCACATAATTAGTTATGTGAGAGCACCAATAAATCCAAGAATATGGCACAACAACAAACCTGCCAAGAGAGGGCCACCCACCAAATCTCACAGACCAGGCAAGGAGGGCATTAATCAGAGAGGCAACAAAGAGACCAAAGATAACTCTGAAGGAACTGCAAAGCTCCACAGCAGAGATTGGAGTATCTGTCCATAGGACCACTTTAAGCTGTACACTCCACAGAGCTGGGCTTCACGGAAGAGTGGCCAGAAAAAAAAGCCATTGCTTAAAGAAAAAAATAAGCAAACACGTTTGGTGTTCGCCAAAAAAGAATGTGGGAGACTCCCCAAACATATGGAAGAAGGTACTCTGGTCAGATGAGACTAAAATGTATATTTTTGGCCATCAAGGAGAACGCTATGTCTGGCGCAAACCCAACACCTCTCATCACCCAGAGAACACCATCCAACTTTCATTGGCAGGGATTGGGAAACTGGTCAGAATTGAAGGAATAATGGATGGCGCTAAATACAGGGAAATTCTTGAGGGAAACCTGTTTCAGTGTTCCAGAGATTTGAGACTGGGACAGAGATTCACCTTCCAGGAGGACAATGACCCTAAGCATACTACTAAAGCAACACTTGAGTAGTTTAAGGGGAAACACTTAAATGTCTTGGAATGGCCTAGTCAAAGCCCAGACCTCAATCCAATTGAGAATCTGTGGTATGACTTAAAGATTGCTGTACACCAGCGGAACCCATCCAACTTGAAGGAGCTGGAGTTTTGCCTTGAAGAATAGGCAAAAATCCCAGTGGCTAGATGTGCCAAGCTTAGAGACAATTACAGATGTAATTGCTGCAAAAGGTGGCTCTACAAGGTGTTGACTTTGGGGGGGTGAATAGTTATGCACGTTCAAGTTTTCCGTTTTTTTGTGTTATTTCTTGTTTTTTTCACAAAAAATATATTTTGCATCTTCAAAGTGGTTGTAAGGCAACAAAATAAGAAAAATGCCAAGGGGGTGAATACTTTCGCAAGCCACTGTATGTACAGTACATATACATACAGTATTCACCAAGGTTTACATTTTTTTAAAATGCGTCACAGCACAGCAGATCATGCTGCACTTGCCTGGGTCAAAATCGGTTCTGTGATGTGCACACAAAGAAGACTGCATCTGTACCAGGTTTGCTTGTCCGGATATTTATGCTACTCAGTGTATCGTACAGTAGCAGCGTGTATTCATAAAACTACCGAACCACACCTATTTGGGCCATGTTTTTCCTAGAGCGTAGGACAGCTATCTCAACAGGTGGCAAAGTTATATAAATAGCTTCTATGAACTGATAGCCTATTTGTCCTGTTATTTTCAAGCCATTTATTTGTATCCCCACAGGCCAGGAAGCTGTGTGAACACACTCAAGTGATCCATATTACAGACAGCAACATTCTGAAGGAAGACACTGACCTAACCAAGAAGGCACTACAATACAAAGCCAAGCAACAGGTACAGTTCAGGTGATTTTATTGTGTCTGTGAAGAACTAGAGAGACACTATCCTTATTTCTGAGTTATCATTCCTTACTTAAATAAAAAAGAATTTAGATAGAAATAACACTGGCCCATGATCTTACTTCACGTGAAATATGGGATCGAAGTATGACAAGTATTTTTGATATCTTTCCTGTACGTCTGAAGAGGTGAGAAGAAGAGTAGCCGGCAACGTTGTTCGACTTACGTGGATGCAAATAACTCAGCACATCAGAAAATAAGTTAGATAAGAGAACGAGAAGGAAGAATTCACAGGGCCTGCAAAAGTATGTCCTCGTGGTATAATTATTTTAATTATCCCTCCCCCTCCAGTCTTTCAAGGTCCTTCCTTCAGCAATGAACTGCCCCTTAAAAGGCCTGCCTATGGGTGATTATATTTAAAAGCCAGGGTGGAGAGAAAGATAAAAGGCATTAAGTGTCAGAGTCAGTCAGGTGCGTTTCTGAATCAGGGCCGTATTCATAAAGCTCCTCAGGGTAGGAATGCTGATCTAGGATCGGATCATGCTTGTCCATATAATACTATTCATTATGATCGAAGACGCTTGATACATACAACTCCATATCTTTCGTAGAGGTGAAACTGCTTTTAATTGTTTTATATATTTACTATAGTACTGAAGTCATGATCTGGAGGGGGGGGTTGAGGACTTATGTCTGTCTAGCAGAAGATTTCAGATATACTCTCTTGAAGCTGTGCATGCATTCTCACACTTTTGGCTGCTGGCACTTCTCTCTAGGTGACACTTCAAAGAGTATGTGCATGCTGTGTGGCAGAAACTGACTGACTTTAGGGCATTTTGGGAAAATGCTAGGTGAGGTGGTCCATGTTTATTTGTCTAAATTGTTAGTTTTGTCATATAATGGTCATATTTTGGCTTCACAATGGGAGCCCTGTGGAAAAATATGGGCTGGTGTGGGGACCTTGAGGAAAAATAGTGGGGCGGTGTTTATTAGAAGTGCCCTGGACAATTTCTGGTCACAGTCCATCCCTGCCATGTCTCATAGCACACCCTGCTAGCCAATATTCCCAATAGTCACTCCCCACAAAGGCCCAACCCATCTAGCATAAGAAAGCATTTAGAGAAATCTGTCTAGAGGAAGACCAATCAGAGATACATTAGTTGTTCCTTTGTCATTTGCGATGTGGCCTGGATTCACTCTGAGGCAGAGGGCAACTTGGGTCCCTTTTGAAGTGAGTATTGGAATGACAATCAAGAGATTAAAATGTTCTGTCCTTGTTGTTTGTTGTTTCATATGTTTTTTTTTAGGAAATCCCAGGTGACCTTTGGATCAAGTTGATTCAGCAACGGCTGTCAAAAATAGACTGTGTCCGACGGGTAAGAGTGCACATACGCACGAAGGCATGCACCCACGCATGCATGTGCGCACACACACATTACATTTGTAGCTCTTTGTTGAAAGAAAAGGTAGGCCATAATACGAAATAAACATGTAACTGCCAAAATAAAGGAAACACTTGAGTAAATGAGGGATACAAAGTATATTGAAAGCAGGTGCTTCCACACAGATGTGGTTCCTGAGTTAATTAAGCAATTAACATCCCATCATGCTTAGGGTCATGTATAAAAATGCCCAGTTGCCCATTATTTTGGCTACCATGGCTAGAAGAAGAGATCTCATTGACTTTGAAATAGGGGTCTCAATGGAGCATAGGGGTTTAAAGGGTGTGTGTGTCTCAGTCACCAGATCTCAACCCAGTTGAACACTTATGGGAGATTCTGGAGCGGCGACTGAGACTGCGTTTTCCACCCCCTTCAACAAAACACCAATTATGGAATTTCTTATGGGAGAATGGTGTCGCGTCCCCTCCAATAGAGTTCCACATACTTGTAGAACTTATGCCAAGGTGCATTGAAGCTGTTCTGGTGGTTTGTGGTGGCCCAATGCCCCATTAAGACACTTCACATTGGGCACAAACGTCAGTTCAATGTCTAGTTTTGGTTTACATTTGGTTAAGTAGTCAACTAAAGTGAATTCAATGAGAAATCAACCCATAAAATTTACCACATCATTGGATTTAGGTTAAAAGTCCAGGTGAAAAAAATACGCAATGCCCTTATGTTGATGACTTTTTGCAAATACAATTAGCTTTCCACGTTGATTCAACGTCATCACATACTGTCGATTTTGGAGTTGAAATGACATGAAAAAACATTGATTCAACAAGTTTTTGGCCAGTTGGTTTATGTTGGTGTTTCCTTTATTTTGGTAGTTATGTGTAGCTAGTCCATGAGATTGTGCAGTTCCAAAAAGACTTGTATGAGTTACCAGGCATGGGAAAAGATCAATAGAGCGATGCGGAGTTCTAATGTGAGATGTGTAGGCTTCCATACCCCTCATACTTCTCGGTCCGTCACTTTCAATTACAACAGTTAGACATGCCTATGGACTAGCTGCTTTGGGACTGTGCCAACACACACACACTTGGAAATGAACAGAATTTTAGCAGATCAGCAAATGCTAATAGTAACAAATACCTGTATATTATCTAGCCCTTCTCATTTGACGTGTTTACTTAATGATGTGAATTACACCAGTGCACAGCTCCATTCCCAGCGGATCGGCCCCTTCCTCCCAGGGGGATTTGGGCCTCTTGTGATAGAACATGATGACTCTTTGAGCAAAACCCTCATCACACACCCGTCACCCGCCCCCACCAGTCTGTGTTCTCCTCTCTAATGTGACATGGGTAACCCACAACAGAGTCAGCCATACCCCCAAACCTAGGCCCTCTAATCCTGACACTGTCTCTATCACACAGTCAATAAGCTCACTATCAAACACACAGCAGCCATTCTTGTGATGGGTATCTTATCTCTGAAGTGTCAGTTTTCCCTGTAGTGGTGTGGAAAAATATGGAAATAGCAAAAAACTCCTATTTTTTTCTTCTGAACTTTGCTTGGGCTGAATACATTACTTTTTCGCTTGGCATCCTTTAACTTTCGCCTTTTAAGTGTTGTGGTTTGTGATTCGTTTTTTCTTTAAATTTGGTAATGGCTGTTTATCCCTTTAGGCTAAATGTCTGATGGTGTTTATTCATTTGTTTAATTATTTTCCTGTACATCTGCATAAACGGCTGAGAATTCAGTCAGGAACAGGGGCTTATTCTCTGTCGCAGGCAACAAAGCAGTACTGTTGCAGTTTTACCAGATCTGCATCGGATTGGAGTCTCTCTGTCACACAAAGGCACTCCTTCATCTCGTGCACAAAAATGGAGTAGCAACAGAGTGATTGACACGTTGCATTACAACTGAAGTCAAGGCCTGTCTGCTTAATTGCAGCTCCACTCGTTATCGGCTGTTTTTCGTGTGCTCTCTCTCTCTTTTTTTTCTTCTTCTCAAATTAAAGCGATTCTGGAACGTTAATCATACCTAATCTAGGTCGCTCGGGTTCAGTCTCTTTTTTTACTCTTTGTTCTCTTGAGGCTGTTGTTTGTAAAACTTTCGACTTGTAATCTACAGGGAAATCATAGAAGGGAAAAAGTGGATGGAAGCGTAATAATGAACGAAGTGGAAGTGGAATAACAACTGAATTAGTGCAGTACTCCCGCTGATTTAAAAGAGGTTGAACTCTGTGAAAAGAGGTACAAGCCACACGGATGTATCAAAGAGCTCCGTCACTCTAGACCTCTAGCCTTGGTGTAACGCAGTTTCTCTGGAACCCCGCATGGTCCGTGTTCGCCCGAAGCCTAACATTTCACAAAGCTATACACTGTGTAGCTACCAATTTATGTTTTAGAATATACAACAATCCTGAATAAACTAGATCAACCTGCATGACATGAGCCGTCCTCGCGCTCTCTCCCAACTTGGATAAAAAGTTGTTAAAGCAGTGTATGAATGGCAAAAAATACAGTCCATCCAAATTTTTATCCTCCCATTATGCATTGTACTATCTATAGCTATATACCGTATTTAGCTGCTATTTATAAACTTTTTTATTAAAATAACTTTTTTGTGTAGAAATGTTTTCGCCATGCCCTGTAGGTCCAGGTTGCGGGCCCAACTGTTTTTTTTATAGAGTATTGCCAACCCAGACAGTGCTTCCTGAGACATTGTGCAATATATGTCCATTGCGCTGCACACAATTTAAATTTAGTCTTGAATGATGCATGCCAAGATGTACCAGAGATAAAGTACTGTTGATATTTGCAACCACACAATTCAAACGCCGGTTCGCCAGTATGAGCAAAATCGCAAACCACTTTCTTTGTTCAAGCTCTCAATAACTGTTGTCCGCTAAAGATGATAATCTGTTTGCATCTGCCAATTTATTGGCCGTGCAGTATCCAAATGACCTGTCCCCAGAACTTCCTATATAGTTAATCTCTTTCCGTAATGTGTTGAGGCCGGCAATTAAGGAGAATGAGAGGCTCAATGAAAGATGTTGCAGAACTGCTGTATTTCCCTTCAGCCTAGTTTCCCCGATGATGCTGCGGAATTAAATATCCCTGTAACTGACGCTTCTGCGGAGAGATCGTTTTCTAAACTTAAACTCATAAACTACCTAACTACCTAAGAAGCATTAGGCTCTCGGGCTGGTATGTGCTTTTGAATACCTGACTAAGCTCCAATCATTGCACTGGCACTGTTGTAGCCTTGACCACGGCATTTGTTAATTGATATCCCCTTTACTTTCAATCAGTTTCATTTAGTGTTTTTCAAGGACTGCGGCACTTTTTCAGTCACATTCCTGAAGCCCAAGAAACAAACACTTAGCTTCTTAGTACATATAGAAATAAAAAATGTTTATAAAATATTTTTTGAAGGGTTACTGTCAAAATTATTTATAAATAAATAAATAAAAATAGACATCGATGACAGGCGCATGGGCCCCCCACCTTGCGTGGGCCCCCTCACCTATAATTTGTGTGAAAGTCTGTGTTTGCCAATGTGTTATTAACAAGCACCTTTTACAGATAAATACTAAGAATAAGCCTAATTTATTTATGTCAATTTTCTAGAAAACGGTTTATACAGTATGTGCTAAACTTTAAAAATAAAAACCCAAGATGGGATCTAGGCTATTATTTAAACACCCTAAAAACGGAATGTTCAACAAAACAAGCAAAGAGCAATCAGAGCACCCTTCTTGAAATCAAACTTTATTTGTATAGCACATTTCGTACAGTACAATGCAATGCAAAGTTCTTGGAATTACAAGGAGTATAAAAGTCTGACCTGCTAAATTGAATATCTTTACCCATGACATATCTCATCATGTATTAATCAATGCTTAACATATTTACATTTTAGAGTATAGCAATAAAATATATTTGTCATTTAAATGGCATTAATCCATTGTGCTATTATGCTATTACGTAATGGTGAAAACATTTAAGGATGATGCTGTCTCTGAAAGATTAGGATAAAGGCTGATTACAACAATGGTTGTTTGTAACAATGTTATAGATTTTTGTTTGATGTTGTAGATTGAATTGCCCATTAATAAGTAAAGTTTTGATCCAATGTACTTAAAATGATCTATTTTAGTAACATATAGTACAGGAATTATAACGTTTCCTCACCGTTGAATGTTGGTTCATCAGGTGTGGTGAGCTTTAGATATTTTCCATTGCCAAATACTCAAGATCCATTTTTATATGGAGCTTTGGTTTGGTGTAACATTGTAGGGTAATTACAGTAAAAACCACACTGTCAATTACATTGAGAAGTATCTAGTCGTGCACTAAGTACCTTTTAATTGGTGCCGCATTGCTATCCTATAGTAGATAGATAGACGGACAAAGCCTCCAGTGCACAATGGAGATAGCATAGCTCCTAGGGGACATGTCCCGTGCAGGACATGGCTCCTTAGTAACAAAAACACACAGACAATAATTATCTGATTAGCAGCAGGGTGACTAATTGGCTGATTGTACTGTCAAAAGGACCTTGTTAGCGAGCCTTCGCGCCAGGGCCATGGACTATTTTGTGCACGGAGCACAGCAGACTGCTAAGGTCTCTCTCCGGGCTTGTCAAGCCCTGCTCCCCTACACTCCCCCACATCGTCCCCCCCTGCCTGCTGTTGAGCGCCCCGTGACATCTGCTTCATGCGTGTCCATCCTGTGATACATCCCCCCTCCCTCCTCCCCACTGCAGATGCTGTGGTCCTGGGGTTCTGTCTGAACACCGAGCCCTTTTGATGTAGGGATGAAACGGAATGGAGGGAGCCACTGTGTGGGACCCCAGTGATGGAGGCAGGGAGGAGGAGTGTGCTGGGGAGAGGGGGTTGGGGTGTTGTTGTTTTGACGTAGCTCATTAGAATTTCAATCAGGCCTGAGCTTTGGGGGCCTGACTGGGAGGGACTCCGCCTGCCTTTCCACAGCCCTGGCCTAGTCTCCCCTGGGAGGAAGTGGTGGAGAGGTAGAACGGTATTACCAGGAGCTGGCCTGGACTGGCCTGGTCTGGCTGGAGACTGACATCTTTCCTGTTCTCCACTATTCCTCTTTGGACCTGCTGTTTGTATGGGCTCCGTTACTTCTCTATACCTTACTAACTACACACTTTCATTTGCAACCATGTACAGTGCTTACCACTTTATCCAGGAGCCGGTTTCTTTTTCTCGTCTTTATTTTCCCACTCCATTGAGCTGTAAGCCCTGGGATTTTGGAGGCTATTAGAGATGGAGGTTTTTTTGTGGCTAAGGAATGATATGCATGTTGCCTCTTTCTTCTTATGTTTCTTTTTATGGCAAATTGGGGATAGGAACTGGATAATTAGCCACATTTTCAAGGTTTATGAATTTAACCCACCTTTTGAACCACTACTTGATGTGGCAATTGTTATCCTCTCCCTGTTTGTACAGATATTTATTAATATAGTTATTGTCTCTTAAGGTCTCAGTCAGGGACTTGGTTTAACTGCATTATAAAGAGACAGCGTCTAACTTGTTTAAACAACCAGCTATTTATCACACTGAGAGAATGGGACAGTTTAAATGAAGTGATGAATATAAAAAATAGCCCACTGAATAGAAATAAGGTGGAGTAGAAATGCATTGCATTGTAATCACATTAGTGTGTAAGGTCATATACCATTGTAGAGATGTTTTTAAACTTAGTAATTATATTTCTAAGTAAGTAATTATATTTCTTTAAATTATTGAGCACAGGGCACAGAGCTAACCTTGTCGATCAGTCAATGATCATCTCCAGAATCATTTTGGGATTTTTGTGTCATCTCAGGAGAAAAGAAAACCACTCCATCAGAAGAACTATAATTTATATAATTATACATATGATAAATAATCATCTGAGGGCTGTTTCCTAGACACAGATTAAGCCTATTCCTGTAAAAAAAATGTTTGATGTAGATTCTCCACTGAGTTTTTAGTCCGGAACTAGGCTTAATCTGTCTTAAGGAAACTGCCCCATCATGTCCTAATTGAGAAATCTTCTAGTCTTTTGACCCTAGTTTGAGCCACGTTGTTTAGTGCTTGTGTTGTTTGTTCTGTGTTCAGGGTTGGGTGTTGGAGGGGATACCTCAGACACGAGAGGAGGCCCTGTCCCTACAGGAGGCTGGAGTAGCCCCAAATCATGTTGGTTAGTGCCTCAGTTATCCATGTATGTTTGGTTATTTCCATGTTGCGTGTGTGTGTGTGTTTGTACGTGTGTGCATTTGTGTTGGTGAGCGTGTGTGTGTATTGAAGGGACTGTTTTTGTGTGTGTTCCAGTGTTGCTGGAGGCACCCAATGCAGTGCTGATTGAACGGAGTCAGGGCAAGAGAATAGACCCCGTCACAGGAGGTAAGACCACGTGGAGATAGAGAACACTGGAGATGTATTCTAGAGTGCCCGATTCTACCAAGGGGAGGGGGGTGAAAGTGATACAGAGAGACATTCCTTTTTTATAATTCACATCATAACCACAAACCCACATCCATATTGAACCTGACTTTCAAGGAGCAGGACACTAATCCGGACGCTTATAAGAAATCCCGCTATGCCCTCAGACGAACCATTAAAGTGGCAAAGCGTCAATACAGGACTATGATTGAATCCTACTACACTGGCTCTGATGCTCGTCGGATGTGGCAGGGCCTGCAAACTATTACGGACTACCACGAGCTGCCCAGTGGTGTGAGCCTACCAGACGAGCTAAATGCCTTTCATGCCCGCTTTGAGGCAAGCAACACTAAAGCATGCGTGAGAGCACCAGCTGTTCCAGACGACTGTGTGATCATGCTCTCCGTAGCCGATGTGAGCAAGACCTTTAAACAGCTCAACACTCACAAGGCCGCAGGGCCAGACAAATTACCAGGACTTGTACTCAGAGCATGCGCGGACCAACTGGAAAGTGGCTTCACTGACATTTTCAACCTCTCCCTGACCGAGTCTGTAATACCTACATGTTTCAAGCAGACCACCATAGTCCCTGTGCGCTAGAAAGCGAAGGTAACCTGCCTAAATGACTATCACCCCGTAGCACTCACGTCGGTAGCCATGATGTGCTTTGAAAGGCTGGTCATGACTCACATCAACACCATCATCCTGGAAACCCTAGACCCACTCCAATCCGCATACCGCACCAACAGATCCACAGATTATGCAATCTCACTCCACACAGCCCCTTTCCCACCCATAGTCACTTTACCCCCTACCTACATGTACAGCTAAAGCCAAATACATTTAAATGCAGTTTTTCACAATTCCTGACATTTAATCCTAGTAAAAATTCCCGGTCTTAGGTCAGTTAGGATCACCACTTTATTTTAAGAATGTGAAATGTCAGAATATCACCCCGTAGCACTCACATCGGTAGCCATGATGTGCTTTGAAAGGCTGGTCATGACTCACATCAACACCATCATCCTGGAAACCCTAGACCCACTCCAATTCGCATACCGCACCAACAGATCCACAGATTATGCAATCTCACTCCACACAGCCCCTTTCCCACCCATAGTCACTTTACCCCCTACCTACATGTACAGCTAAAGCCAAATACATTTAAATGCAGTTTTTCACAATTCCTGACATTTAATCCTAGTAAAAATTCCCGGTCTTAGGTCAGTTAGGATCACCACTTTATTTTAAGAATGTGAAATGTCAGAATAATAGTAGAGAGAATGATTTATTTCAGCTTTTATTTCTTTCTTCACATTCCCAGTAGGTCAGAAGTTTACATACACTCAATTAGTATTTGGTAGCATTGCCTTTAAATTGTTTAACTTGGGTCAAACGTTGAGGGTAGCCTTCTACAAGCTTCCCACAATAAGTTGGGTGAATTTTGGCCCATTCCTCCTAACAGAGCTGGTGTAACTGAGTCAGGTTTGTAGGCCTCCTTGCACGCACACACTTTTTCAGTTCTGCCCACAAATGTTCTATAGGATTGAGGTCAGGGCTTTGTGATGGCCACTCCAATACCTTGACTTTGTTGTCCTTAAGCCATTTTGCCACAACCACAAGTATGCTTGGGGTCATTGTCCATTTGGAAGACACATTTGCGACCAAGCTTTAACTTGCTGACGGATGTCTTGAGATGTTGCTTCAATATATCCACATAATTTTCCTACCTCATGATGCCATCTATTTTGTGAAGTGCACCAGTCCCTGCTCCAGCAAAGCACCCCCACAACATGATGCTGCCACCCCCGTGCTTCACGGTTGTAATGGTGTTCTTCGGCTTGCAAACCTTCCCCTTTTTCCTCCAAACATAACGATGGTTATTATTGCCAAACAGTTCTATTTTTGTTTCATCAGACCAGTGGACATTTCTCCAAAAAGTACGATCTTTGTCCCCATGTGCAGTTGCAAACCGTAGTCTGGCTTTTTTATGGCAGTTTTGGAGCAGTGGCTTCTTCCTTGCTGAGCGGCCTTTCAGGTTATGTCGATATAGGGACTCGTTTTACTCCGGATATAGATACTTTTGTATTTGTTTCCTCCAGCATCTTCACAAGGTCCTTTGCTATTGTTCTGGGATTGATTTGCACTTTTTTGCACGAAAGGACGTTCATCTCTAGGAGACAGAACGTGTCTCCTTCCTGAGCGGTATGATGGCTGCGTGGTCCCATGGTGTTTATACTTTTGTACTATTGCTTGTACAGATGAACGTGGTACCTTCAGGCGTTTTGAAATTGCTCTCAAGGATGAACCATACTTGTGGAGGTCTGCAATTTCTTTTCTGAGGTCTTGGCTGATTTCTTTTGATTTTTCTATGATGTCAAGTAAAGAGGCACTGAGTTAGGCCTTGAAATATATCCACAGGTACACCTGCAATTGACTCAAATGATGTCAATTAAATTATCAGAAGCTTTAAAAAGCCATGACATAATTTTCTGGAATTTTCCAAGCTTTTTAAAGGCACAGTCAACTTAGTGTATGTACACTTCTGACCCACTGGAATTGTGATACAGTGAATTATAAGTGAAATAGTCTGTCTGTAAACAATTGTTGGAAAAATTACTTGTGTCATGCACAAAGTAGATGTCCTAACCGACATGTTAACAAACTATAGTTTTGGCAAGAAATTTGTGGAGTGGTTGAAAAACGAGTTTTAAAGGGAGCGGCAGTGTTGGGAGTTTTGGAGAGTCTGGCATGCTCAAAGTAAAATGCCTGCCACTCAGGCCCAGGAACTAGGATATGCACATAATTAGTACTATTGGATAGAAAACACTCGGAAGTTTCTAAAACTGTTAGAATAATGTCTGTGGGTTTAACATAACTGATATGGCAGGCGAACACCCGAGCAAAATCCATCCAAGAAAATTTGATTTTGTAAGCTGGCAAATTTTCCAATTAGTTGCTATAGGACATGCTTAAATCCAGCTCGCAGGTTGCAGTACCTATGGCTTCCACAAGATGTCAACAGTCTTTAGACAAGATTTGAAGCGTTTACCTTGAAAACTAGAGTAGAAGAGGAAGTTTATCCAAGTGGAGTGAGGAAGTAATTTCTGTCTGTGGCGCGTGGGACCCGGGAGCATGCACCTCGGTTTTTTACTTTTCTATCGCCCAGGATATTATCCGTGTGAAATATTATAGTTAATATACATAATAGTGCACCTAAGGATCGATTAGAAATGTTGTTTGATTTGTTTGGACAAAGTGTATAGGTATATTTTTTTGTCTTGTATAATGGGACGATTGGACAGTGGATTTTCTAAACAGAACGCGCCAACCAAACGGAGCTTTATGGATATAAATAGGGATTTTTTCAAACAAAAGGAACATTGATTGTCTTGCTTGGACACTTCGGATTGCCCTCAGCAGAAGATCTTCAAAGGTCTTCTTCGATTTATTTTAGCTCTTTTTTATGTGTTTTGTGACACCCGAGCTGGTTTTATTATTATGCTAATGGCAGAAGTACATGGGGCGCTGTCCTCAGACAATCAAATGTTATGCTTTCGCCATAAAGCCTTTTTGAAATCTGACAACCCTGTGAGATTGCCAAGAGTCTAAGCTTTTGAAGAGTATGCAACACTTGTATTTTCATGAATGTTTTATATTTCTACTTGTTTAATTTGAATTTGGAGCTCTACATTTTTCCGGATGTTGTCAAGGATGGGGCGCTAGCGCCCCACTGCTCCTTAATTATACCCAAGAGGTTAATGACTCCAACCTAAGTGTATGTAAACTTCAGACTTCAACTGTACAAATTACCTTGACTAACCTATACCCCCGCACATTGACTCGGTACCGGTATCCCCTGTATAGCCTCATTATTGTTATTTTATTGTGTTACTTTTGATTAAATTTTTTACTTTAGTTTATTTCATAAATATTTTCTTAACTGTATTTCTTGAACTGAATTGTTGGGCTTGTAAGTAAGCATTTCACGATAAGGTCTACACCTGTTGTATTCGACGCATGTGACATATAATCTGATTTGATTTCTTTGAATCCCCACCATAGCTCTCCAGGAGAACAAGTCCTTAGAGTATAGCAAAGCTGTGCTATAATTAACAAAAGCCTCTGCTCCCAGTAGGTTGGTTTGTTTTGGTGAGGATATACTCGATTAAAATAACTGCCATCTCTGTTTTCATTGTGCCAAGGTCTCATTTTGCCTTTGTCAGTAGAATTACATGCATTGTGCAAATAAGCTTGCAGTTATTTTCAAAGCTGTACACGTTTTATTTTTCACTCATGTAGAATTTGTTTGTCAACCTGACTAAATGATTGGTACCTGTGTAAACATTATCAGAATTACTTTATTCGCCAAGTACATTTACAGATACCCAAAATGTGATTTAGTGAATTGTCAAAGTCAATATACATAAATACAGTAAACATAGAACTCTGGAGTACAGGCTGATATACAATGAGGATATACCGGTAACTGCCAAAATAATGGCAACACTTGAGTAAATGAGGAATACAAAGTGTATTGAGAGCAGGTGCTTCCACACAGGTGTGGTTCCTGAGTTAATTAAGCAATTAACATCCAGTCATGCTTAGGGTCACATATAAAAATGCTGGGCAGGTCATTATTCTGGCTACCATGGCTATTCCCCCATAGGATGACAATGCCCCCATCCACAGGGCAGAAGTGGTCACTGAATGGTTTGATGAGCATGAAAACGATGTAAACCATATGCCATTGCTGTCTCAGTCAGCAGATCTCAACCCAATTGAACAATTTATGGGAGTTTCTTGGGCAGCCACCTCATACAACGTTTTCCAACACCATCAACAAAACACCAAATTATAGAATTTCTCATGGAAGAATGGTGTCTTGTCCCTCCAATAGAGTACCAGGCACTTGTAGAATCTATGCCAAGGTGCATTGAAGCTGTTCTGGCTCGTGGTGGCCAGACGCCATATTCATCAAATCCAATCACATTTTATTTGTCTCATGTGCCGAATACAACAGGTATTTTTACCGTGAAATGCAAGCCCTTAACCAACAATGCAGTTTTAAGAAAATAGAGTTAAAAAAATCTTTACTAAATAAACTCAATTAAAAAAACTCACAAACTCATTTCTCAGAACAAGAATAGACTGATGAGTTTCAGAAGAAAGTTATTTGTTTCTGGGTATTTTGAGCCTGTAATCAAACCCACAATGCTCTAGATACTCAACTAGTCTAAAGAAGGCCAGTTTCATTGCTTCTTTAATCAGCACAACAGTTTTCAGCTGTGCTGACATAATTGCAAAAGGGTTTTCTAATGATCAATTAGCCTTTTAAAATGATAAACTTGGATTAGCTAACACAACGTGCCATTGGAACACAGGAGTGATGGTTGCTGATAATGGGCCTCTATACGCCTATGTAGATATTCCATGCAAAAAATCTGCCGTTTCCAGCGACAATAGTCATTTACAACATTAACAATGTCTACACTGTATTTCTGATAAATGTTATGTTATTTTAATGAACAGAAAATTTGCTTTTCTTTCAAAAACAAGGACAAACTTTTGAACAGTAGTGTATATTATCCACTTCATGTTGTTTCCTTTATCATTTTTGTGGGGATAATTTACAGTGGGGATATATCTAGAACATGAAGTTTATGAACAAGAAGAGATCAATAGATCCCACCCTCCCTGTCATGGGGCCATCAGGGCCTGTATTCATAAAGTGTCTCAGTGTAGGAGTGCTAGGATCAGTTTGCCTTTCAGATCATAGTAAATTTGGTTACATGAATAGGAGAGACCTGATACTAGATCAGCACTCTTACTCTGAGACACTTGATGAATACGTACTCTGATCTTCTCTGTATTACCTGTGTAGATGTGTACCACGTCACGTTCATTTGGCCCGAGGACAAGGAGGTGGTGAAGCGGTTAGAGCGCCAGAAGGTCGTGTCAGAAGAGCAGTTTGTCGCCCAGCTGATGCAGCACCATCGCGAGGTTCACGCCCTGCGCAAGACCTACCGCAACTGCCTGAAGAGCATTGATGCCGACCAACCACATGTGGACGTATTTGACCAAGGTGAGAAGACCACTCCCAGCTAGCACATTTGGTTCCTTGGAAGTTGTGGGAAAGTATGTTTTTGGATTCACATTGGTTGTGGGAATGAAGCCATATGTTTCTTGACTGGTAAAACTGAACGTTTTTTAAATGTTCTGGGAACTTAGATTTTTAGTTTGAAGGGATGTTCTGAGAACGTTTCACTCTGGTTCCTTGAAAGTTTTCCTGGGAGGTTTCACTAACACTCTGAGAATAGAAATTATAGATTGGGGGCCTCCCGAGTGGCGCAGCGGTCTAAGGTGTCACTACAGACGCTGGTTCGTTCCCAGGCTGTGTCGCAGCCAGCAGCGACCGGGAGACACATGAGGTGGTGCACAATTGGCCCAGCGTTGTCCGGGTTAGGGGAGGGTTTGGCCAGCTGGGATGTTCATGTCCCAATGCACTCTAGTGACTCCTGTGGCCGGGCGCATGCACTCTGACACGGTCGCCAGTTGCACAGTGTTTCCTCCGACACATTGGTGTGGCTGGCTTCCTGGCTAAGAGAGCAGTGTGTCAAGAAGCAGTGCGGCTTGGCAGGGTCGTGTTTTGGAGGATGCATGGCTCTCGACCTTTGCCTCTCCAGAGTCCGTACGGGAGTTGCAGTGAATGAACAAGACTGTAACTACCAATTGGATAATACAAAATTGGGGAGAAAAAAGGGTAAAAAAATAAAACATAAATAGTTTATTTGGGAGTTTTTGTTTCAGTAAGTATTTTAATAACACTGCTAGCTTATTTTTGGTAAACTTTTTTTTTGACTCAACACAGATTGGACAAATGGAAATAAATGTCCTTAGGCATTCATCATTGTGACACAGCATCAGTGAAATTCAAACTAATAATCTTCTGTTCTCTATCCATGGAATTAGTCCACTGCGCCACCAAGATGGAGCTAGCATGTCGTGTTTTTTTACATGTACCTTTTACATGTACCTGTGCCACCAGGATAGAGCTAGCATGTCTTGTTTTTTTACATGTACCTCTTAGTCTATTCAAACAGACACCATTTCAAAGGAAACAAGCATTCATTAAGATCAGAGGTGCGTTCAGTTCAGTTGAATGTTTGCTACATTACAGAACGGTTTGTACTGAACGACACGTTTCCCCAAAACATTCTACATTCTTGTATGTTTTTGAACAGACTTTGAGGTTCGTTTGCTCCCGTTTGGTGGCTGTGTTGAGGTGTGCCTTGAAGCAATGAGTGACGTATTTACAGTGCCTTGAGAAAGAATTCATACCCCTTGACTTATTCCACATTGCGTTGTGTTACAGCCTAAATTCAAAATGGATTAAATAGATTTTTGTCACCCATCTACACACAATATCCCATAATGACGAGGTGAAAAATGTTTTTATAAATGTTTGCAAATGTATTGAAAATGAAATACAGAAATTTAATTTACATAAGTATTCACACCCCTGAGTCAATACTTTGTAGAAACACCTTTGGCGGCGATTACAGCTTTGAGTCATCTTGCACATCTGGATTTAGGGATTTTCTTCCCATTCTTCCCTTCAGATTTTCTCAAGCTCTATTAAGTTAGATAGGGATTGGCGGTGAACAGCAATCTTCAAGTCTTTTCACAGATTTTCAATGGGATTCAAGTCTATGTTTTGGCTGTGCAACTCAAGGACTTTTACATTCTTGTTCTGAAGCCATTCCAGCGTTGCTTTGGCTGTATGCTAAGGGTCATTGTCCTGTTGGGACTGGTCGTTTGCACTCAAGCAGGTTCTCATCAAGGATTTGCCTGTATTTGGCTCCAATAATTGTTCCTTCTATCCTTACCAGTCTCCCAGTCCCTGCCTCTAAAAAGCATCCCCATAGCATGATGCTGCCACCCCCATGCTTCACCGTAGGGATGATGTTAGATGAGTGATACACTGTACCTGGTTTTCTCCAGACATAGTGCTTTGCCATTAGGCCAAAGAGTTACTTTATTTTCCTCATCAGACCACAGAGTATTTTGTATTATGATCTCAGTCTTTCCCGTGCATTTTTGCAAACCCCAGGCTTGCTGCCATGTGCCTTCTTCTCAGGAGTGGCTTCCATCTGGCCACTCTCCCATAAAGCCCAGAATGGTGCTGTAGAGACTGTGTCCTTCTGACAGGTTCTCCCATCTCAGCCAAGGAACTCTGTAATTCATTCAGAGTGGTCATTGGTCACCTCCCTGACCAAGGTCCTTCTTGCCCAATTGCTCAGTTTGTTCGGATGACCAGCTCTAGGCAGACTCTGGGTAGTTCCATATTTTTTCAATTTCCCAATGATGGAGACCACTGTGCTCTTGGAAACTGTCAACACAAGAAATGGTTTTATATCCTTCCCTAGATATATGCCTCACCACAATTCTCTCTATGAGATCTACGGATAGTTCCTTGGTACTTCTGCTCTGACATACACTGTTAACTCTGGGAACTTGTATAGACAGGAATGTTTCTTTCTAAATCATGTCCAAACAATTGAATTGGCCACAGGTGGACTCCAATCAAGTTGTATCAAAGGAAATTGGATGCACCTGAGCTCAATTTTGAGTGTCATAGCAAATATTTATTTAAATTGGAAATGTTTATATTTAATTTTCAATACATTTGCAAAAATGTCTAAAAACATGTTAAAGTAAGGAAATACCAAGAAAATAATGTTTTTTTGTCAAGTTCTATAAATGTGCTGAGAATGTTCCAAAGCCAAGCAACTATCCTGCACCATTCCCAGAAAGTTGTGGGAAGGTTGTATGCAAAATAACCATAGGACAACCACGCTCTCACCAAGCTCTAAGAAACACATGGTTCTCAGGACGTTATGTGCTAGCTGGGGTGTATGACTGTAGATTAGAACACCACTCTAAGGGGTCCAACAACAAACATAATCTGTTGTTTTCATTTGCGAACATATGCTACATTTTTCCAATTATCTGTCCTTCCTCCCAAACTGTGCACTTGTTCCTTTCATTTCAAGGAAATGACTGGTATAAGAAACATGGTGGAAACTCTAGCCCATGCCTTCACCAATCCAATACTTTTAGGTGTGTGGAAAGTAGTGAACAAGTGTAAGTATTATTGGGACAAAGGACACACTTCTTTAAACCAGAAGCAAATACTCACTGACTGACATGTCTCCATATTCCACAGTAGTACACTGAACAGAAATACAAATGCAACATGTAAAGTGTTGGTCTGAAATTAAAGATCCCAGAAATGTTCCATAATGCATCCAGATGACAGGTATGGCATATCAAGAATCTGATTAAACAGCATGTTCGTTACACAGGTGCACCTTGTGCCAGAGAGTTTAATGTTCATTTCTCTAGCTCAATGACATTTTAGAGAATTTGGCAGTACGTCCTCACAACTACAGACCACGTGTATGGTGTCGTGTGGGCGAGCGGTTTGCTGATGTCAACGTTGTGAACAGAGTGCCCCATGGTGGCGGTGGGGTTATGGTATGGGCAAGCATAAGCTACGGACAATTGCATTTTCTCATTGGCAATTTGAATGCACAAAAATACTGTGACGAGGTTGTGTTGGCCCATTTTTGGGGGGTATCTGTGACCAACAGATGCATATCTGTATTCCCTGTCGTGTGAAATCCATAGATTAGGGCCTAACACATTTATTTCAATTGACTGATTTCCTCATATGAATTGTAACTTAGTAAAATCTTTGAAATTGTTGCATGTTGCATTTATATTTTTGTTCAGTATAGTAATAACTTACATAAAGCCCCTCTCTTTGATGCCCTTCTCTACCTGAGACAGTGATTGACGATGGATGACAGTCTCTCCCATCACGGGCCTCAGAGGCTTTGTTGCACAGCATCAAAGCCTCATCACCATATCATCTCAGTCTGTGTCCCAAATGGCACCCTATTCCCTATATAGTGCACTACTTTTGGCCAGAGCCCATATAGGAAATAGGGTGCTATTTTATGGCACACTCTCAGTGGGCTGCTGCCCTTCCACAGCCACGCCTTCTGGCGGCATGTCAGCACTGCACTGCAGCAGACCCATGGGGAGGTTTTCATTCCCCTCCCTGTCAGCCCAGCTGATGGACGCAGAGTTTGCCTAAGGCTAAGCTACAGGCAAGGGGGAATGCCACACCATTAAAGCAATCTGAATACTACCTGTCTGAACATTACACCACTCAACTTGACCAAATAGTTCTGTCATTCTCTCTCTTAAGATTACTTTAGCCCAACCCCTGCAAATGATACACATACAGGTTTTGGAGAGGTACGGGGGTCTGCCACACTGGGCGACTGTTGTGGGGGGTTAAGTGCTTTGCTCAAGGGCACAAAAGCAGGCAATGACATCTAGGATTTGATACCAGCAACCCTCCGGTTGCCAGCTCACTTCTCAACAGCTTTTTCCTCTGACCCGGGATTTGACTTGGCAATCCTCCAGCCGTTGGCTCACCTCTCTAACCACTAGGCTACCTGCCGTCTCAGGTTTGTTGTGCGAGGCAGGGCAGTGGTGACGGTAGAAGGCTAGAAGCACGCACACCATGGCGGATGTGAATTGGGCATAAACAAGTTTGCATTCCTTAAGTGTATATGTTTCAATTGGAGTGTCTGGAATCTTACAAAGAAAGCTAACTGATAGATAGTACTGTAACAACGTTTTTTTCTGCAGAGAAAAGTCTTGGGCCTGTAAAAAAGATTGGATCTATGTAATTGTAAATAAGATAATCTTGGATAAGTAACAATCACCCAAATAAAAATTATGCATTCAGGAGTATTAGCTTTAAAACTGTAACATTTTCACTCCTCCCCATGGCAAAATGTGTAGAATTGCAGGAAATTTGCTTTTAACTAAAACTCAATCATTTCTACATCCATTTTTGGATTTATTGTAACGTAGACGCTGGTAGTCAAGAATAGGGGAGGAGCGGGAGTAAACGTGACACATATATTAATGGTTGAGAGAATGCCAAGATTGTGCAAAGCTGTCATCAAGGTAAAGAGTGGCTACTTTGAAGAATTGAAGATTTGTTTAGCAATTTTTGGGTTACTACTAGGGTTGCACATTTTGGGGAATATTCAGAGGTGGAAACTTTCCTTGGGAATTAACGGGAATATATGGGAATTAACAGAAATCTATGCAAATTAATATTAATACCATTTAAATGTAGATGTTTTTTGCATTGGATATATTTACTATATCATATGGAGACAGAAACATAAACCTTTTACCTTATCATAAGTAGACATAATTGCAAATGATTAAATCCTTCCAATAGAAATAATGTAAAAAAATTGTTACGAATTGATCTTTAATTAAATGAGTTGACTCTTCACATGGGATGATTTCACTGAACAACAAAAGAAAGGGAATATTGAATGATCCCCAATGATCCATCGCATCTCCCAAAAACGTTTTCAACATACATCTGTAAACTTTTAGTGTAGAAATTAAAGCTTTGGTTGTCTTCCTCTCAGGCTTCCATGTCTTCTCCCGGGACCTCCTCAATGTCCACCTCTTGAACATCAGACTCTGAGGCCTCATCTTCACTGTCACTTTCCAAACTTGTTGAGGATGGCTCGTTGTCAGGCTCAAAAAGCCTCAAATTTGCTCGGATGGCCACCAATTTTTCAACCCTTGTATTGGTCAGCCTGTATTGGTCAGCCTGTACAAGGACCAGTTGCGCTCTGAGGTGGCTGATGTTGGTGGGATTTAGAGGATGATGGAGGCAACAGGGGAAAGAGCCTCAGATCCACAAAGTACCTTCCACCAGGTGGCTGATGAGATATGTTGGCACGACTGCCATGTTGCATCTCCATCCCAAAGCCCTTGCTTAGAAG
The DNA here is from genome assembly GCA_030435695.1 of Brachymystax lenok tsinlingensis. Taxonomy (NCBI): domain Eukaryota; kingdom Metazoa; phylum Chordata; class Actinopteri; order Salmoniformes; family Salmonidae; genus Brachymystax; species Brachymystax lenok. Next base: position 44,527,508 of record CM059819.1, read on the forward strand.
TGTACTTCGCCAGACTGCCAAGAACCTTGCCCTCATCCAGGCCAAGGTGGCGAGACACGGTTAGTGATGACACCATAGGCCTTGTTGATCTCTGCACCAGACAGGAGGCTCTTGCCAGCGTACTTTGGGTCCAGCATGTATACTGCGGCGTGTATGGGCTTCAAGCAGAAGTCTTAACGCTTTTTGATGTATTTCAGAACTGCAGTTTCCTCTGCTTGGAGCAACATTGAAGTGGGCAGGGCAGTACGGATTTCTTCTCTTACATCTGCAAGCAGAGTCTGATCAACAGACAATATGGCATTGTCTCTCTCAATCCGTGCAATGGCTACTGCTGTAGGTTTCAGGAGTTTCAGGCTGCTTACCACTCTCTCCCAAAATACATCATCCAGGAGGATCTTCTTTATGGGGCTGTCCATATTGGCAGACTGTGATATGGCCATTTCTTGGAGAGACTCCTTCCCCTCCAGGAGAATGTCAAACATGATGACAACACTACCCCAACGGATGTTGCTGGGCAGCTTCAATATGGTGCTCATATTCTTCTCACTTTGCTTGGTGAGGTAGATTGCTGATATAACTTGATGACCCTTCACGTACCTAACCATTTCCTTGGCTCTCTTGTAGAGTGTATCCATTGTTTTCAGTGTCATGATGTCCTTGAGGAGCAGATTCAATGCATGAGCAGCACAGCCAATGGGTGTGATGTGAGAGTAGGACTCCTCCACTTTAGACCAAGCAGCTTTCATGTTCGCAGCATTGTCTGTCACCAGTGCAAATACCTTCTGTGGTCCAAGGTCATTGATGACTGCCTTCAGCTCATCTGCAATGTAGAGACCGGTGTGTCTGTTGTCCCTTATGTCTGTGCTCTTGTAGAATACTGTTTGAAGGGTGGAGATGATGTAGTTAATTATTCCTGGCCCACGCACATTCGACCACCCATCAGAGAGGATTGCAATACAGTCTGCTTTCTCTATGCTTTGCTTGACCTTCACTTGAACTATGATGAACTCTGCATCCAGAAAAAGTGTAGATAAAGCATGTCTGGTTGGAGGGTGTATGCTGGGCGAAGAACATTCAGAAATCTTTTCCAATCACATTGCCTGTAGCGTCCTTGGTGAACCAGTTGCATACACAGCTCGAGCAAGACATTCATCAGCATTTCTCTGACTACGTTCCTCCATTGAGTCAAAATAACTTCTGATTCCAGGAGGACCATGAGCTGTTGCAATCGATAAGGTGTCTGATTCATCATTTTCACCTCAAATAGAAGTAGAGGTTGCTGAGGGAACTTTATGCAATTGACCAGATGATTCTGCATCTTTGTTGCATTCTTCACGTATGATTTGGCACAGTATTTGCAAATGTACACAGCTTTTCCTTCTACGTTAGCTGCAGTAAAATGTCTCCACACATCAGATAGTGCCCGTGGCATTTTCCTGTTTTGAAAAATATTAGTAAAAAATTATAATTAGAAAATTAATTAGAAAATAGTTAAGCAGTTAGATTAAACAACTCCTTTGTAAGATAAATGTTTTAAAATGAAACATGTATGGAAACAGGTGAATTAACACTCCTCAGTTAACAGGCTCAAGCAAGCTAAAACGGTAGAAAAAAACTAACTAGGAGAAATTGTTAACAAGTTAGAAATGATTTAACCTTAAGGAGCAGCAAGGAGCACTGGGGCGCTAATTCAAAAGTTGAATTATTAAACATTCATCAATATACAAGTGTTGCATAGTCATCAAAATCTCTGCTTCTTGGCAATATCACAGCGTTGTCAGATTTCAAAAAGGCTTTACGGCGAAAGCACTACATTTGATTGTTTGAGGAAAGCACCTCACATATTTTTCCCATTACCATAAATTCTTTAGCAATCACTGTTCACACAAAATACATTTCACAGCAAAAACAAATCAATTACCTTTTGAAGAACTTCTGCTGAGGGCTTCCCAAGTGTCCAACGAAGACAATCCATGGTTCTTTTGTTAGAAAAAGTAATTTATTATATCCATAAATCTCCGTTTGGTTGGCGCGTTATGATAAGAAAATACAGCGTCCATTGAAACGTGAAGAGAACCGTTCAACCTATAAACTTGTCCAAGAACAATCAAACATCATTGATAATGTATCCTTAGGAACACTTGTATGTATATGTAGTATAATATTTCAACCGGAATATAATATAAACTGGGCGATAAGAAAGGAAAAAACCACAGAGCGCGCCAGCCGGGGGAACGCGAATTCTCTACTGTTGACTTCTGTGTGGCCACTTCCTAAATCTTCTTCTTCTACCATCTAAAGCATCTAAACAGAATCAAAACAGTGTCTCGAGACTGTTGACATCCAGAGGAAGCAATAGGTACTGCATTCATACTCCCTTATATGGGCATTTTCATAAGGGAGGGGTTCCAAATGAGGCAATGTGTCAAAATCACTTTTTCCAGGACAGAAATTCCTCGGGTTTTCGCCTGCCATATCCTTTCTGTTATACTCACAGACAAAATGTTAACACTTTTAGAAACTTCAGAGTGTTTCCTATCCAATGGTACTAAATATGTGCATATCCTATTTTCTGGGCCTGAGTGGGAGGCATTTTACTTTGGGCATGCCAGGCTCTCCAAAACAGTCACCTCGGGAGCTGCTCCCTAAGAAGTTTTAAACACACGTTGCTGTAGGCTACTACAAAAAATCATGTATGTCATATAAAATATATTCACCCCACCCAGTATTGTAATCAAAACTTGTAGTCCTTGTAGTCCTTGGCTCAGACAGTGTAGTAGTGTGGACTCAATAGCATCTCATTAGTGTGCAAGATCTTGAGAATCAGCTGTACATGTGATGGAAGAGTGCACTGCACATGGAAGAATGCATTGTGTGTGCGGAGTGTTGCAATTCCATTGGAGATAGTTTAACCAAAATATGCCACAAAACCTAGAATTGCCTTATGTGTATCCCACAAAAAAGGTTGACTGTTATAAGCTAACTTTTTTGATGAATGTAAGCAAAATTTCCCAAATTCCCGGGCTTAACTTTCCATGGAAATATTCCAGAAAAATTCAGTAAATTTACCGGAAGGTTTCCGACCCTTTGCAACCCAAGTTACTACTATTCTACAATGTAGAAAATAGTAAAAATAAAGAAAAACCCTGGAATGAGTAGGTGTGTCCAAACTTTTGACTGGTACTGTATACCCATTGCTTCTTAAAGAATATAACTTCTAAATGGCTCTTGAAGTTTAGTTCAACTGTCGTACCCCATCAGAACCCAAAGTATAAGCTTGTTTTATTCCAATATTTGTAAACAATGTAATCAAACACTGTATAGCCTCAAAACATGTTTAAAACTATAATGTTAACATCATGGATGGTCAGTCCTTGAATCCATACCTCTGTCTATGAATTTGAGAGTTGTTACATTTCTCCAGACCCATCCCTCAGCTTTTTACCAAAACTGAGGCGGGGTGTTGCTTTGTTATTGTTTCAATTAAGGATTCTAGGTTTAATACAGCAACATTTTGTTTCCACGCCTCCGCCACTCTCACCACCTATGCCCCATTTTGATCCTGTGTAAGAATTACACACATTATATTTTTTTTTATCTCGACTCAGCCTCTCCATTCTGTAGTATTAGTTACCAACCGTCCTCTCGAATCAGCCAAGTATGGTGTCTTTCCCCAGATCCTCTCTGATTTAGAAGCAGGCTTGCGTCCTAAATGGCACCCTATTCCCTTTGATCAGTGCCCAAGTAGTACACTATAACAGGAATAGGGTGCCATTTGGGACGCAATACAGGTCTATGATTGCAGTTTGAGATTTAGAGGAGTGTATGGGAGGCTATGTGTGTTTACTCTCTCGGGCTGTGTTTTCAGCTTGATAAGTAAATGAAAGTTTTCTGTAATGGCACCATTTATAATTAATCAACCTCTTATTTGCTCGAGTTAAACTGAGGGCATAGAAATGTTTAGAAAATGTCTTTGCGATTTAAGTATTCATACGCTGTGGTTGAAATACCAAATGTGCTAAAACTGTTTCTTTGAATATTGATTATTACACTAATTAAGATGTGTTCTTTATTTTGACCTGACTGGCTTCCTCTGCCTTAGCCATTCGAAAATATGATGTTTGCCCTATGGACGCTTGTCAGAAGTCTAATCAAATTGTATTTGTCACATGCGCCTAATACAACAGGTGTAGACCTTACAGTGAAATGCTTACTTACAAGCACTTAACTAATAATGCTTTAAGTAACAAATAATTAAACAGCAGCAGTAAAATAACAAGCGAGGCTATATACAGAGGGTACCGGTACAGAGTCAATGTGCGGGGGCACCGGTTAGTTGAGTTAATATGTACATGTAGGTAGAGTTAAAGTGACTATGCATAGATTATAAACAGAGAGTAGCAGCAGTGTGAAAGAGGGGTCTGGGTAGCCCTTTGATTAGCTGTTCAAGAGTCTTATGGCTTGGGGGTAGAAGCTGTTAAGAAGCCTTTTGGACCTCGACTTGGCGCTCCGGTACCGCTTGCCGTGCGGTAGCAGAGAGAACAGTCTATGATTTTTAGGGCCTTCCTCTGACACTGCCTGACATAGAGGTCCTGGATGGCAGGAAGCTTGGCCCAATGACGTACTGGGCCGTTCGCACTACCCTCTGTAGTGCCTTGCGGTCGGAGGCCGAGCAGTTGCCATACCAGGCAGTGATGCAACCAGTCAGGGTACTCTCGATGGTGCAGCTGTAGAACTTTTTGAGGATCTGAGGACCCAAATCTTTTCAGTCTCCTGCGAACAGCCTAGTACATCACTGGGGCCAAGCTTCCTGCCATCTTGGACCTCTATACCAGGCGGTGTCAGAGGAAGGCCCTAGAAATTGTCAAAGACTCCAGCCACCCTAGTCATAGACTGTTCTCTCTGCTACCTCACGGCAAGCGGTACTGGAGCGCCAAGTCTAGGTCCAAGAAGCTTCTAAACAGCTTCTACCCCCAATCCATAAGACTCCTGAACATCTAGTCATAGTCATTTTAATAACTCTACCTACATGTACATACTACCTCAACTAACCGGTGCCCCCACACATTGACTCTGTATTGGTACCCCCTGTATATAGTCTCGCTATTGTTATTTTACTGCTGCTCTTTAATTACTTGTTACTTTTATCTCTTCTTCTTGTCCATATTTTTTGGAAACTGCATTGTTGGTTAGGGGCTCGTAAGTACACATTTCACTGTAAGGTCTATACCTGTTGTATTCAGCGCATGTGACTAATAGGAGAAAGGAGAACTGGATTGCCACTTTAATACTGTGGTTGTTGTCTCCTCCCACAGTGCTGACGTACATTCTCTCGCGGCACTGTTCTGTGGCCCCTCACACCCCCAGGGTCCTCCTCTTTGGGCCCCCTGGCTCAGGCAAGAGTCTGCAGGCGAAACTTATCTCTCAGAAATACAACATTGTCAATCGTAAGTTTTCACCCAGAACAGTCCTTCACTGTCCCTCTCAATGTGTTCCCCATACTATTGCCTTTACCTGGCTCTACAGAATACTCATTGATTGAATTTGTATTATGGTTATGGCGTTAAATTCAAAATTTTGAGAAAGGTTTTAGAAGTACTTCTTATGTTACAACTTTTGAATGTTATTTCGACATTAAGTATATTTTGCCATGTTCTCTAGTGTAGCCACAGAAACCGACAGAATGTGGTTATATTAAGTGCAGTTTTCCTGTTTGAATGCAGTTTATAAAAGAATGCGGTAATCCAATATTGACTCCCAGTTTGCAAACCAGAGAATTTAATGCTGTAGATTTATGGCTGAAGTGCTGAAGTATAGAGCCAAAATTAAAATTGTAGCTTCACTGTCCAAATACATATGGTGAGGACTGTATGTACAGTATATGATATATATTTGTTTAGACACAAACATGATTCAAATGTTCTGTTTTTACATGGAGTCTTATGTCACTGCCATTTTTTTGCACTTTCATTTTCCATCCTCCATCGCTCCTTGTTTACTGTGTATGGCTGCATCCCAAATGCAAGCTATTCCTATTCAGTGCACTACTTTTGACCATGACCGCTCTAGGGAATAGGGTGCCGTTTGGGATGCAGCCTACAGGAGCTGTCATTTTTCCTAATTCTGTTTACTCCCTGTCTGAAAGGTTACGTTGTGTATTCTGTTTATTTCAACTTGAATGTCTCCCCTTTCTTGTCCCGACTCTCCGCTTCCCTTGTAGTTTGCTGCGGTGAGCTTCTGGAGGCGGTTTCTGCAGATGCGACCAATATGGGAGAACTCATTAAACCTTACTTGGAATCTGGACAGCAAGGTACACAGCCAGTCATACAAGAGGGTGCACTCATACACACACACCTGCACACACACATCTTTGTGGCCATACAATTTACCTGGTTCCTCCTTCAATTAGTTGCTTTTAGCATCAGAACCTACATGTAAACAGTGTTACAGGGGGGAGTACAAATGGGACACATCCATTTGTACTCCCCCCTGTAACACTGTTTACATGTAGAGACCCTGAATCCCTGCCCATGCAATAGTAATGAACAGCTCTGGAATGGCTAGAGTCATTTGCCCAGGAGAATTCGATTAGCTCGGGCTACTCATCATCAGACAATTCTCTGATGTGAATAATAACTAAGGAGTAATTCTCTAGTACTACATTTCCAAATAGTTTGAGTCCCTTTTTGATCTGGGTTGTGTGTCTCATCTTGATTGGAAAAATGTACATATTTCAGTCCGTTTTTTTATTTAATTGTTTTGCTACTTTGGAATAACATCCTGAGGAAAAGAATATTAGACATGATATAAGGCGTTTGCCATTTAGCTGGGGCTACTGCTGCACTCTAGAGAGTGCATTAAGCTGCCAAAGCGTGCCAATCACTGCAATGCCCAGGGCTTGTGTCTGGGCCACTCGCCTTGAGCAACTTTTTATTAATTGAATAAACATCCCCCGGGGAGTGGGCTCCATGCAGATGTGTGTCGAGATTGTGCCTCCAATGCATACGGAGTTCAAGCCTAATGAGGGCCTTGGCTCGCACACTTATCGCACACTTATCACACACACACACACACACACACACACACACACACACACACACAAGCTACTCATACAGAAACACACATTTGCACATACACATGCATAGGCTACACATGCATAGCTACCAATGTTGTTATTGTTACCAATGAACTGGGCTTTATGTTATCCAATGAGAGAAGGCGGCTTTTGCCATTTGAAGACATCAAATGTATTTATAAAGCCCTTCTTACATCAGCTGATGTCACAGAGTGCTGTACATAAACCCAGCCTAAAATCACAAACAGCAAGCAATGCAGGTGTAAAAGCACGGTGGCTAGAAAAGGCCAAAACCTAGGAAGAAACCTAGAGAGGAACCAGGCTGAGGGGTGGCCAGTCCTCTTCTGGCTGTGCCGGGTGCAGATTATAACAGAAAATGGACAAAATGTTCATAAAACAGGCAGAACAGTTGAAACTGGAGAAGCAGTATGGCCAGGTGGACTGGGGACATCAGAGAGAGAGAGAGAGAGAGAGAGAGAGACTGACTGAGGGCTGACATCTCCCTCTCTTTCTCCCTAACCCTCCCTACATAACTCTCCCTCTCTGTGACCGTGAGGGTTGCAGGGAAAGGAGCTTGCTTAAATAATTTACAAGTTGATTAATAGACTCACTGGGGTATAATTAGGGTAGGGAGAGATTGTGGCTAGTGTAACCAGTCCAGTGCTTCAAGGATTTGGAGAGTCACATTAAGGAAGTAGATAATAGGAAACAGTGTTATGGAGGAGTGGAAGGAAAAGAGGTAATGGAAACGAAGGGAGAAGAATAAACCTTTTTCAGGCTGCCTGATGTTTGAAGACGTTTCTGCAGGAGGGAGAAGCTCAGATTGTTTGATGTGGAAATTTGGCATTTCAATCCATCAACTTACATTTTTCCCAGGCTTCATGGTCCCCTTGGGTTTTGCACTTATTTTTTTCTCTCTCAAAGAATATCATTATATTTGTATTACCTACCCCCCTTTTCATTTTCTTTTATTTTCTCTCTACCTTTCGCACATACTTTCCTTCTCCCACCACCCACTATTGTTTCTTCTCTTGTTAAAAGCCACTTCTTCACCTTACTTTTGGAATGCCATCATCAACATACAATTCACTTATGCAGCCTGTCATGCTGCAGCTAGCTGATTTCAGAGTGGAAGGTGTGTGGAGTGTCTTCAAGAAATGTAAACATGAATTTGTCTGATTCCAACTTAATTATTTTGTAGCCGGATACATTCCTCCTTGATTCATTCCTCCTGTATTTAGAAGAAAATGCATGTAGTGATAAAATCCTGTCTCTAAAGATATAGCATACACTTAATAGGCATGTTTATTTTTGGAAATTAGAGATTTCTGGCTCAAGGTGCAATAACTGTGGTGAAAAAAAACAAGACCAAATAGAAAGTACAGAGGGGAATAAATTATACCAGACAAGTTAACATAAAAGTTGATACCCATTTATTGGGGGGTTGGGGGATTTGCACCACAAGCCTTGTCAGAAAGGAAGAACACATGTATAAGAATCCTCTGGACCCAATCTGCTGATCATAACGCCAGGAACTAGACTAATCAATGAAATGTTCTATTTCTAAATGAGAAGATGATTATAGAGTGTTTATTCAGGAAATTCCTGAAGAATCGACAAAAACAAAACTCATGAATATGTCCGTTTACCATGTGTAAACTATGGAATGTGACTGAACACACATTGATAGATACAGTATAAGCAATGGTTCTATCACATCTTCCACCAATCCAGGCATGTCAGATCAGGGATCTATCTGTCAGATGTCTGATCAGGAAGTATGTATTCTTAAGACTTAAAGAATAAGACCAAAGTTTCTAAGGGAGTGTGTTATGTGTGTCCCTGTGTTTCCTTAGTGCCTGACAGCATGGTGCTGCAGATCCTGACGGAGCGTCTCAGCAGGCTGGACTGTACCACACGGGGCTGGGTGCTGCATGGCTTCCCCAGAGACCTGGAGCAGGCAGAGAAACTCCAGGAGTCCAACTTCATCCCCAGCAGGTAGGCCTATTTACATCTAGCTCTGGTCCAGGGTGTTAATGCTCGTTCCTCTACTAACACCTCTAGTTGCATAGGCCACACGATGGGACCCGAGCTAATTTACCTCTAGATCCTCTAGAGCAGTGGTTCCCAAGCTTTTTATAGTCCCGTACCCCTTCAAACATTCAACCTCCAGCTGCGTACCCCCTCTAGCACCAGGGTCAGCGCACTCTCAAATGTTGTTTTTTATCATCATTGTAAGCCTGCCACACACACACTATAAGAATGAGTGTGAGTTTTTGTCACAACCCGGCTCGTGGAAAGTGACAAATTGCTCTTATAGGACCAGAACACAAATAATAATATAATAATAATCAATAATTTAGCTCTTTATTTAGCCATCTTGCATATAAAACTTTATTTGTTCATCGAAAATTGTGAATAACTCACAACAGGTTAATGAGAAGGATGTACTTGAAAGGATGCACATAACTCTGCAATGTTGGGTTGTATTGGAGAGAGTCTCAGTCTTAAATCATTTTCCACACACAGTATGTGCCTGTATTTAGTTTTCATGCTAGTGAGGGCCGAGAATCCACTCTCACATAGGTACGTGGTTGCAAAGGGCATCAGTGTCTTAACAGCGCGATTTGCCAATGCAGGATACTCTGAGAGCAGACCAATCCAGAAATCTGGCAGTTGCTTCCGATTTAAATTACATTTTCACAAATAGTTGCAATTTCGATGAGGCTCTCTTGTTAAGATATCGGTAAGTGGACTAGAGGCAGGGCATGAAAGGGATAACGAATCCAGTTGATTGTGTCACCCGTTTCCGCAAAGTACCTGCGTAATTGCGCACGCAACTCACTCCGGTGCTTCGCTATATACATTTGACATTGTCCGTAAGCTTGAGTTGATTCGCACACAAAAAATCATACAATGATGGAAAGACCTGTGTGTTGTCCTTGTTAATGCAGACAGAGAAGAGCTCCAACTTTTGTCCCTTACATTGAATATAGTTGCGAAGAGTCCCTATAATCCTAGATTCAGATCATTCAGGTGAGAAAAAACATCACCCAGATAGGCCAGTCGTGTGAGAAACTCGTCATCATGCAAGCGGTCAGACAAGTGAAAATTATGATCAGTAAAGAAAACTTTAAGCTCGTTTCTCAATTTAAAAAAACGTGTCAATACTTTGCCTCTTGATAACCAGCGGACTACTGTATGTTGTAAAAGTGTTACATGGTCGCTGCCCATACCATTGCATAGTGCAGAAAATACACAAGAGTTCAGCCTTGCTTTAACAAAGTTAACCATTTTCACTGTCGTGTCCAAAACGTCTTTCAAGCTGTCAGGCATTCCTTTGGCAGCAAGAGCCTCTCGACTACTCCACTATGTCTCCCTGTCATGGCTTTTTCACCATTAGTACAGATACCAACACATCTTGACCACCAAAGTTCATTTGATGTCACAAAGCTGTCCAGTACTTCAAATCAAATCAAATTTTATTTGTCACATACACTTTGTTAGCAGATGTTAATGCAAGTGTAGTGAAATGCTTGTGCTTCTAGTTCCGACCATGCAGTAATATCTAACAAGTAATCTAACAATTTCACAACAACTATCTTATACACACACAAGTGTAAAGGAATGAATGAATACGAGTATGTACATATAAATATATGGATGGCCGAACGGCATAGGCAAGATGCAGTAGATGGTATAGAGTACCGTATATACATATGAGATGAGTAATGTAGGATATGTAAACATTATATAAAGTGGCATCGTTTAACCTCTGCGCACGGATCCCGCTAGCGGGGATCGTTTTCAGAGCAAACATAACGCGGCAAATTCAAAATAAAAATGTGTAATATTTAACATCCTTCGATATACAAGTGTTGCATAGCCATCAAAAGCTCTGCTTCTTGGCAATATCACTGCGTTGTCAGATTTTTAAAAAGCTTTACGGCGAAAGCACCACATTTGATTGTTTGAGGCTAGTACCTCACATAAATTCATATCCAGCTCGGTTCTCAAAATGTCCATATCACAGCTAATATAAATCGCTTACCTTTCAAATAACTTCTGCTGATGGCTTCCCCAGTGTCCAAACAAGAGAATCCATGGTTCTTTTGTTATAAAAAGTAATTCATTATATCCATAAATCTCAGTTTTGTTGGCACGTTATGTTCAGCTACTCCACCAAGCATTGTCAGTCTACTCGCCCGTTTTACAGTGAAGGGATCGCGTTCAAGTTATACCTCTCATCTTTTCACAAACAAATTAAATATCATTAATAATGCATCCTTATGTATTCTTTTATGAATAATAGCGATCATATTTTACACGGATGGTAACTGAAACGTTATAAAAGGAAAAGAAAGCTGGGCGCGTTCACGTTCTCGTGAACGTGCATGGTTGTTTACATTTTTCCCTTCCTGTAGTCTTTCTTCTTCTATAAGGATCTGCTCAGGACTATTTCCTCCAGACACTTTCCAGAGACTGTTGACATCCAGTGGAAGCCATAGGTACTGCAACCTGTGTCCTATTCCCCATTGATTTATATTACCAGGCCTTCAAAGTGAGAGGAGGGCAACAGAAAAAGGAATTCCGGACAGAAATTTCTCTGGTTTTTGCCTGCTATATCTGTTCTGGTATACCCACAGACTATATCTTAGTGGTTTTAGACACTTCAGAGTGTTTCCTATCCAATAGTACTAATTATGTGAATATCCTAGTTTCTGGCCCTGTTTCTGGCCCGTTGAATTGCGACTCTACTTTGTCTCTGTACTGATGCTTAGCTTGTTTGATTGCCTTGCTTAGGGAATAGCTACACTGTTTGTATTCAGACATGTTTCCGGTCGCCTTACCCTGATGAAAAGCAGTGGTTCGCGTTTTCAGTTTTGCGCGACTGCTGCCATCAATCCACGGTTTCTGGTTGGGGAAGGTTTTAATAGTCGCTGTGGGTACAACATCACCGATGCACTTGGTAATAAACTCGCTCACCGAATCAGCGTATTCATCAGTGTTATTGTCCGACGCTATGCGGAACATATCCCAGTCCACGTGATTGACGCAATCTTGAAGCATGGAATCAGATTGGTTGGACAAGCGTTGAACAGACCTGAGCACGGTTTTTTCCTATTTTTGTTTCTGTCTATAGGCTGGGAGCAAAAGGGGGGCAGGGAATGGCTTTTTATGCGTCGCAGAAGTTAGAATAATAATGATCCAGGATTTTCCGGCCCGGGTCAGACATTTGATATGCTGATAAAATGTAGGGAATATCCTCTCCTGTTGTCCTGATTTCCATTGGTTTGCAGAAGAGGATGTCTTCCTTAATTGACCCCCCATAAACGTAACAGACATGTACGTCTGTCGACTCATCCAGCTGTAACGCATAGAATTCACTAGCTTGTATGCGAAGCAGTAATTGTTGAAACAAAACATGCTTATTTGAAAATATGCCACGGGAGTTTGAGTGAGAATTAAGATGACTTTCGAGTAGTAAGACATGTATAAAAGCAACAGATACCATTAAAAGAAGGGACTAGAAGCATCGTATATGGTGAGCTAACGAGTGGCTAGGACAGGCAAGTCCCATCCTATTGTGGAGGACTTAGGTCCAGCGTCCCTGTCTGTTGTTCGGTGCTGTCCCGCGTAATGGGGCAGTAGCTCTTCGGCTCCATCAGATTCTGTCATGCGGTGGGTGTAGCTGGTGTAGGTAGTCAGGCGCAGGAGAACAGAGATGAGTGTACTAAGTACTTTTACTAAGGCAAGTGTACAAAAAGAACGCAACCGCGTCACAAAACAAATTCCCAAAACCAAGTAAGGCAGCACAAGTACAAAATACACATACACAATACCGGCTGCACAAAGCACGGGTGAAAACATACAAACCCGGCGTAAACCGACATGCCGAACAAACAATTCCCCACACAGACATGGGGGAAAGAGGGTTAAATAAACAACAGTAATGAGGGCAAATTAAAACCAGGTCTGATGGAAAACAAGACAAAACAAATGGAAAATGAAAAGTGGATCAGCGATGGCTAGAAGACCGGTGACGTCGACCGCCGAACGCGTGCCCGAACAAGGAGAGGAACCAACTTCGGCAGAAGTCGTGACAGATTCACAACTGTCAGTGTCCATGCTAGCTGGGCTAACAACAAATGTAGAATTACTAATGTTAGCATTGGATGTGCTCGTCAAAGCAGAACAACTTGTGTCGTCGACAGGTGCAGGTGTAGTACTGCTGGCAGTACTACCAGTAGAGCTGGTATGTGTCTCTATGGACGCTGGCCGTACATTTTTTTTACCATTTATAATTTTTCGAGCAAACAGAATGAGCAGCAGCTACGTTTGGCTACATACGGACCGTTAGTGGATTTCCCGCGAGAGAGTAGCAGTTAATGTGATTGGATGTTAATTATTTGACTTGGCTACCTGTATTTGACATTGTGTAGTTATTTCGCTGACCACTAGATGGTTTAATTTTATTTTTGGCAGTGAAACGAGGCTACTCAGGCGAGAGAAAAAAACTCAGCCAAATGTATTGGAAAATATAAATGGACTGTTTGAAAATGTGAAGATTTTTTTGTTTTGTTTTAAATATATATATATATATATATATATATATATATATATATTATTATTTTTATATATATTTTTTATGAGAATCACATTTTTATTTGGCATACCCCTGACGGCATTGGAATACCTGCCCTAGAGGACACAGCCAATCAGCCTATATCTCAGACCTCGGACTGACTTAGAAATCACTCACACTCCGCTATAGGGTTGTGAGTATTTGTGTAGCACCAGCTGTCAAAGTTGACGATAGAGCTATGAGTGTGGTAATGTGAAACTACTGTAGTAGCTCAGTAATGTCTCCTGCTTCTCCATTCTGTGTAAAGAGATTAGTTTATATCGCTAGTAGGTTCCAGTTTAATTCATATTTTGGTTCAAAACCACTTCACTGCATTACTTGACAGTCAGGCTACATTTAGGGCTCCCGACTGGTGCAGCAGTCTGAGGCATCACTACAGTCCATGGTTCGAATCCAGGCTGCATCACATCCGGCCGTGATTGGGAGCTGCATAGGGTGGCGCACATTTGGCCCAGCGTCGTCCGGATTTGGCCTGGTATGCCGTCATTATATATAAGAATTTGTTCTTAACTGACTTGCCTAGTTAAATAAAGGTTAAATAAAAAATAAATACAATAAAATTAAATAAATAAATTATGTTTTCCTGGTGGAACCAGCCTATTAGCTGCGTTCACCATTCTTTTTTATTGAAATAGAATGGTGAATGCAGCACCCTTACAAAAAAAACACATAAAAAATCATAACAGCAAAAAAAAAAAAGAATTCACAAGTCACACACGTGGTTTTTCGGACGTGTTTCCCATTTCCAATTTGTTCTCGCATTTCGAAATTATTTCCTTGCAATATTTTGTTTTGCTATCAGTACCTTTGTGTTTATGTTTTGCTTTCAATATCATATCAAAATTTTGTTTTCGACTTTCGAAGTTTTACTTGATATTAATGGCACAAAAGTAACTCACTCATTAGAGGATAACATCATATAATAACACCATTACTCTAATAAAGGTGTTTGAAGAGGCAATCCTTAATTGAAATCTGAGGGATGGGGCTGGAGAAATGCAACCACTCATATCCATAGACTACGCTATGGATCCAAGGATTGACCATCCATGATATCCAAATTATAGCTTTAACCATGTTTTTAGGCTATACAATGATTGTTTACATTTATTTTGTTTACAAACATTGGAGTTAAAACAAGTTTGACTCATAACCCGCAATCGGGGCGGGCGGGTTTAGGGTCATGAAATATTGTGTGGATAAAGGGCAGGTGGGTGGCAGGCGGGTTGATTAAATAGAAAATCCATACATTTATAATTCCTGTGAAATGTATATCTGTAGGCTACATTTAGGTTTTTCTTTCATTCTTTTTAGGCTATTTGGCATTAGTTAGGCTTTCTGTGCTTTTCTTATTTTTATTGAAGGAGGCAAAGAAATTCTCTTGGAGAATCACAAGAGAGCCATCTACATTTACAGTACAAGCTCCATTACATGTGTTGACCTCAACTGGACATCTACCTCGTCTCCAACATGTCCATGACTGCAATGGAAATGAATGGTACTCAAACTTTTGACCAGGGGCCATAGGGAAGAGAGTGCCATTTTGAATACATCCCATGTCCTAGCTAGACCCTACACCTCCTCTCAACCAGTGTTTACTAATCATAGTGGTCTCATTTTCCCTTCTCCAGTGCAGCCTGCTGTGTGGCATTAAGCACTATTAGAGATGTCAGTAAATACTGCGAAGTGTCCAGAAAGCTCTCAGGCAATACTGGCGTTGGCGCTAATGGCAGGAGACCTAATTTACATAGCATTAGCTTAATTGAGTCGTAGACACAATGGAGAGATAATGTTACTGATGGGATGATGATTATGGTAGTGGTGGGGTGGCCAGGGCTTTTAGGGGCAATGATTTACCTGACGGCTTTATTAATTAAGGCCTATTGACAGTTTGAGGTAC
Source organism: Brachymystax lenok tsinlingensis (assembly GCA_030435695.1). NCBI lineage: Eukaryota > Metazoa > Chordata > Actinopteri > Salmoniformes > Salmonidae > Brachymystax > Brachymystax lenok. The sequence continues at coordinate 44,543,129 of CM059819.1, forward strand.
CGCAAAGGAAAGATAGTCATGACGCTGATTGACATTGTTGCAAATGACGGGGGAATAACCAATACCGATGAGGCATCGCCAGCTGTGAACTCATTAGCACGCTTCAGACATCCAAATCAAATTTGATTTGTCACATGCGCGGGATTCCTTACCGTGAAATGCTTACTTACAAGCCCTTAAAACCAACAATGCAGTTATGAAAATATTTACAAAATAAACTAAAGAAAAAAATATATATATCTAAGAGTAACATAAGAAAACAACATAACAATAACAATACAGGGGGTACCAAGTCAATGTGCGGGGGTACAGGTCAATCGAGGTAATTTGTAAAGTGACTATGCATAGATAAACAGCGAGTAGCAGCAGTGTAAAAACAAAGGGGTGGGGGGGGGACCAATGTAAATAATCTGGGTGGCCATTTGATTAATTGTTCAGCAGTCTTGCGGTAGAAGCTGTTAAGGAGCCTTTTGGTCCTAGACTTGCGCTCTGGTACTGCTTGTTGTGCGGTAGCAGAGAGAACTGTCCATGACTTGGCTCTCTGGAGTCTTTGACAATTTCTTCGGCCTTCCTCTGACACCGCCTAGTATATTAGTCCTGGATGTCAGGAAGCTTGGCCACAGTGATGTACTGGGCCGTATGCACTACCCTCTGTAGCACCTTACGGTCGGATGCCGAGCAGTTGCCGTACCAGGCATTGATGCAACCTGTCAGGATGCTCTCGATGGTGCAGCTGTAGATCTTTTTGAGGATCTGGGGACCCATGCCAAATCTTTTCAGTCTCCTGAGGGGGGAAAAGGTGTTGTCATGCCCTCTTCACGACTGTCTTGGTGTGTTTGGACCATGATAGTTTGTTGGTGATGTGGACACTCTCGACCCGCTCCACTTCAGCCCCGTCGATGTTAATGGGGGCCTGTTTGGTCCTCCTTTTACTATAGTCCACAATCAGCTCCTTTGTCTTGCTCACATTGAGGGAGAGGTTGTTGTCCTGGCACCACACTGCCAGGTCTCTGACCTCCTCCCTATAGGCTGTCTCATCGTTGTCAGTGATCAGGCCTACCATTGTTGTGTCGTCTGCAAACTTAATTATGGTGTTGGAGTTGTGCTTGGCCACACAGTCGTGGGTGAACAGGGAGTTCAAGAAGGGACTAAGCATGCACCCCTGAGCAGACCCCGTGTTGAGGATCAGCGTGGCAGATGTGTTGTTGCCTACCCTTACCATCTGGGGGGCGGCCCGTCAGAAAGTCCAGGATCCAGTTGCAGAGGGAGGTGTTCAGTCCCAGGGTCCTTAGCTTAGTGATGAGCTTTGTTGGCACTATGGTGTTGAACGCTGAGCTGTAGTCAATGAACAACATTCTAACATAAGTGTTCCTTTTCTCCAGGTGGGAAAGGGCAGTGAGGAGTGCGATTGAGATTGCGTCATCTGTGGATATGTTGGGGCGGTATTCTAATTGGAGTGGGTCTAGGGTTTCCGAGATGATGGTGTTGATGTGAGCCAGGACCAACCTTTCAATGCACTTCATGGCTACGGACGTGAGTGCTACGGGGCCGTAATCATTTAGGTAGGTTGCCTTTGCTTTCTTGGGCCTAGGGACTATGGTGGTCTGTTTGAAACATGTATGTATTACAGACTCGATCAGGGAGAGGTTAAAAATGTCAGTGAAGACACTTGCCAGTTGGTCCATGCATGCTTTGAGTACACATCCTGGTACAGAGAGCGTGATCCCGCAGTTGTCCGTAACAGCTGGTGCTCTCATGCGTGCTTCAGTGTTGCTTGCCTTGAAGCAAACATTTAAAGGCATTTAGCTCGTCTGGTAGGCTTGTGTCACTGGGCAGCTTGCGGCTGGGTTTGCCTTTTAGTCCGTAATATTTTTCAAGCCCTGCCACATCCGACGAGCATCAGAGCCGTTGTAGTAGGATTCAATCTTAGTCCTGTATTGATGCTTTGCATGTTTGATGGTTCGTCTGAGGGCATAGCGGGATTTCTTATAAGCGTCCGGATTAGTGTCTCACTCCTTGAAAGTGGCAGCTCTAGCCTTTAGCTCGGTGCGGATGTTGCTCCATGGCTTCTGGTTGGGAAATGTACGTACGGTCACTGTGGGGACTACGTCGTCGATGCACTTATTGATGAAGCCGTTTACTGAGGTGGTATACTTCTCAGTGCCATTGGATGATTCCCGGAACATATTCCAGTCTGTGCTAGCAAAACAGTCCTGTTGCATAGTGTCCGCGTCATCTGACCACTTCCGTATTGAGCGAGTCACTGGTACTTCCTGATTTAGTTTTTGCCTGTAAGCAGTGTGGCAGACCAGGGGGTTTGGTCAAGATGTTTAAAACAGATCAGACATAGACAGAGTTGGATTACCTCGGTTTCAAGGGTGTTTATTTAAATAACATATGAAAAGAAAAGAATAGGTCTCCTCCAGGAGACAGGAACAATACCGTCTTCTGGGCTCCGGGGTCTGTATCCTGGGGTCTGTATAGCTGTATCCTGGGGGAAGCAAAACTGATCTCCCTCCGTTATCTCTGGTGCTGAGCACGACTATACGGGAGTAACCTCTCTTCCCCCAGTCCCCTCTCCCGTGTGCTGCCCTTCTGGCAGCTTTATGATACTCGTCCAGCTGGTGAGAAATCAACCCCTTGATTACTCACCAACCACAATCAGCCCCAATTAGTCCTGGCCAGAGAGCCCGTCGAGACCTGGCACGTCCAGCAGATGGAGCCATCGCCTCGTGATGTAGACTCCGTCTGTCACCAGGCCTTGACAAGTCTCCCCCCTGATGGCTGACCTGCTGTACGCCACAGCAGGAATCAGGAGGATAGAATTATGGTCAGATTTGCCAAGTGGAGGGCGAGGGAGAGGTTTGTATGCATCTCTGTGTGGAGTAAAGGTGGTCTAGAGTTTTTTTTTTCTGGTTGCACATGTGACATGCTGGTAAAATGGATTTAAGTTTGCCTTCAATAAAGTCCCCGGCCACTATTTAAACGTGTTAACCCTCGCAAGGCTGCCAGCCCAGACGGCATCCCTAGCCGCGTTCTTAGAGCATGCGGCAGACCAGCTGGCTGGTGTGTTTACGGACATATTCAATCTCTCCCAATCTGTTGTCCCCACATACTTCAAGATGGCCACCATTGTTCCTGAACCCCAGAATGCAAAGGTAACTGAACTAAATTACTATTGCTCCGTAGCACTCACTTTGGTCATCATGAAATGCTTTAAGAGACTAGTCAAGGATCATATCACCTACACCTTACCTGCCACCCTAGACCCACTTCAGTTTGCATACTTCCCCAACAGGTCCACAGACAATGCAATCACCATCAGACTGCACACTGCCCTATCCCATCTGGACAAGAGGAATACCTATGTAAGAATGCTGTTCATTGACTACAGCTCAGAATTCAATACCACAGTACCCTCCAAGCTCATCATTAAGCTTGAGGTCACCCTCCAAGCTCATCATTAAGCTTGAGGTCCTGGGTCTCAACCCCACCCTGTGCAATTGGGTCCTGGATGTCCTGACGGGCCGCTCCCAGGTGAATATACCCGGCTGTGATTATAATCAGAGAGAATTCTCTTGGTAGATAATGCGGTCGGCATTTGATTGTAAGGAATTCTAGGTCCAGTGAACAAAAGGACTTGAGTTCCTGTATGTTGTTATGATCACACCACGACTCGTTAATCATAAGGCATACACCCCGCCCTACGTCTTACCAGAGAGATGTTTGTTTCTGTCGGCCCGATGCGTGAAGAAACCGGGTGGCTGTACCGACTCTGATAAGGTATCCCGAGCGAGCCATGTTTCTGTGAAACAGAGAATGTTACAATCTCTGATTTCTCTCTGGAAGGCAACCCATGCTTGAATTTCATCTACCTTGTTGTCAAGAGACTGGACATTGGTGAGTAGTATACTCAGGAGCTTTGAGCAATGTGCCCGTCTACGGAGCCTGACCAGAAGACTGCTCCGTCTGCCCCTTCTGCAGCGCCGTTGTTTTGGGTCTCCTACTGGGATCTGATCCATTGTCCTGGGTTGTGGTCCAAACAGAGGATCCGCTTCGGGAAAGTCATATTCCTGGTCGTAATGTTGGTAAGTTGACGTTGCTCTTATATCCAATAGTTCTTCCCTGCTGTATCTATTGCATCTTAGCCTATGCCGCTCTGTCATTGCTCATCCATATATTTATATATTCTTATTCCTTTACTTAGATTTGTGTGTATTAGGTATCTGTTGTGGAATTGTTACATATCACTTGTTAGATATTGCTCCACTGTCGGAACTAGAAGCACAAGCATTTCGCTGCACTCGCAATAACATCTGCTAACCATATGTATGTGACCAATAAAATTTGATCTACAACTATTTTGGACTGCCCATACTGTAACGTTAATGTTAGTCTCAGGCTTCACTAACTAGCGTTAGTGTCTTAGCTGGAGCTATTCTTTGCTACTTTTCAAAAGAATAATCATAATATTTCACATATCATCTTGCTAGATATGCCGAGAGAAGGCAGGAGACACTTTGTTTTGTTTAGCGTCACTTAGGTTAGAATGCTCCCTTTAATTGATCAGTTGTCCACCAGGCCACGATTAGTGAGAGGTGGGAGAGGAAGCGTTGGGTGTCTCGGTTAGGAAGAAAGTGGAATGGGATTCAGGGTTTTACTGTTAGGATACATTTATAAGTTCCAACAGATCTTTGCATTCCACATTTTGTTACATTTACAGCCTTATTCTAAAATTGATTAAATAAAATGTTTTTCCTCATCAATCTACACACAATACTCTATAAAGTGAAAACAGGTTTTTAGAAATAAAAAACAGATACCTTATTTACACAAGTATTCAGACCCTTTGCTATGAGACTTGAAATTGAGCTCAGATGCATGCTGTTTCCATTGATCATCCTTGAGATGTTTCTACAGCTTGATTGGAGTCCACCTGCGTTAAATTCAATTGATTGGACATGATTTGGAAAGGGACACACCTGTCTATATAAGATCCCTCAGTTGACAGTGCATGTCAGAACAAAAACAAAGTGATGAGGTGGAAGGAATTGTCCATAGAGCTCAGAGACAGGATTGTGTCGAGGCACAGATCTGGGGAAGAGTACCAAAAAACACAGTGGCCTCCGTCGTTCTTAAATGGAAGAAGTTTTGAACCATCAAGAATCTTCCTAGAGCTGGCCTCCCGGCCAAACTGAGAAGTCGAGGGAGAAGGGCCTTGGTCGGGGAGGTGACTAAGAACTCAATGGTCACTCTGACAGAGTTCCAGAGTTCTTCTGTGGAGATGGGAGAGTCTTCCACCAAAAGTACTCCACCAAAAATGGCTTTATGGTAGAGGGGCCAGACGGAAGCCACTACTCAGTAAAAGGAACATGACAGCCCGCTTGGAGTTTGCCTAAAGGCTCTCAGACCATGAGAAACAAGATTCTCTGGTCTGATGAAACCAAAATTGAATGGCAAGCGTCACGTCTGGAGGAAACCTGGCACCATCCCTACGGTAAAGCATGGTGGTGGCAGCGTCATGCTGTGGGGATGTTTTTCAGCGGCAGGGACTGAATCGAGGGGAAAATGAACGGAGCAAAGTACAGCGAGATCCTTGATGAAAACCTACTCCAGAGCGGGGCGAAGGTTTACCTTCCAACAGGACAACGACCCTAAACACACAGCCAAGACAACACAGGAGTGATTTCAGGACAAGTCTCTTAATGTCCTTGAGTGGCCTAGCCAGAGCCTGACTTGAACCCGATCGAACATCTCTGGAGAGACCTGAAAATAGCTGTGCTGCAACGCACCCCATCCAACCTGACAGAGCTTGAGAGGATCTGCAGAGAAGAATGCGAGAAACTCCCCAAATACAGTTGTGCCAAGCTTGTAGCGTCGTGACATGCGTGTAGCGCCATACCCAAGAATACTCAAGACTGTAATTGCTGCCAAATGTACTTTAACAAAGTACTGAGTAAAGAGTTTAATGAAGAGTTGAATACTTATGTAAATTATATTTATCATGACAATAGGCGACACCAAAATGCAGACACAGGAGGCAGATAGTTTGAGTTTAATAAATCCAAAGGGAATAGGCAAGAGAATGGTCGTGGACAGGCAAAAGGTCATAACTAGACCAGAGCCCAGGAGGTACAGAGTGACAGGCAGGCTTGAGGTCAGGGCAGGCGGAATGGTCAGGCAGGCGGGTACAGAGTCCAGAACAGGCAAGGGTCAAAACCGGGAGGACTAGAAAAAGGAGAAAAGGCAAAGCAGGAAAACAGGAAAAAATGCTGGTCGGCGACAGGAAACACATGGATAAATACACTGGGGAAAACAAGCGACACCTGGAGGCGGTGGAGACAATAACGAGGACAGGTGAAACAATATTTCCGTTTTTTATTTGTAATAAATGTGCAAACATTTCAAAAACATGTTTTTGCTTTGCCATTATGGGGTATTGTGTGTGTATAATTGATGTTTTATTATATTTTTTTATTCATTTTAGAATAAGGCTGTAACGTAACAAAATGTGGAAAAAGTCAATGGATCTGAATACTTTCAGAATGCACTGTATTTACTTCACTGCAAAATATTCCTGCGCTCCTAGTGGTTATTAACATATTTTAGATATGCCTTTATGCTATAGTTTATTCCATGTTTATATCTTTGGTTAATTGACTTCAAATGCAAAACTGAAATTTACTTAGTGGAATGTCTGTGGCGTTTGTAAAGTATCCAAGCTTAAACAGGTTATTACTAGGCTTAATCAACTTAATTAACCTAATGTGTTCCTACAAGAAACTCACTTGTTGAAGGATGAGCTATTTAAAGTACGCAGGAGATGGCAAGTAATAGCATCCTGTTTCGCTTCTCATTCTCGTGGTGTTAGGGTTTTAATTCACTAATCTGTTCCATTTTAGGTGGTAATATAACTGATACAGCTGGTAGACACATTTTGATACAGGGAACTATTTTTAATGAGCGTATTAATCTGGTTAATGTTTATGGTCCTAATGATGATAATCCCAAATTCTTTGAGAATGTATTTCTATTGATAGCCTCTCTTCCTGGTAAAGTCCTAATGGCAGGGGATTTTAATTTCACTCTTGATCCTCATCTAGATCGCTCCTCTGGTTTAGACACTTCCCACTCGGAAAGTTGAAAGAAATTACAGCATTTCATTAAGGACATAAATCTATGTGAACCTTGGAGGACTCAGAACCCAGGTAAAAGGGAGTATTCATGTTACTTGTCAACATTTAAATCATATTCTCGTATAGACCACTTTTTAGTTTCTTGCTCATTGCTTTCCAATGTAGCAAGAAGTGGATATGATAGTATTGTTCTGAGTGACCATTCCCCTGTGTCATTCTATAGGGATTTAAAACTAGTAAAAGTATCCTCTAGATGGCGTTTGCATCCCAGATGGTTACAAGACCCGGACTTCTTACATTACGTTGGAGTTCATATAGATATTTATTTTCCATTGAACACTGACCAAACGTCAGCGAGTACCAGATTGGAGGCTTTCAAAGCATATATTAGTGGGCAAATTATTTGTTTACCAGTTTCAAATCAAATCAATTAAATCTGAAAATGAGAAAGATGGACCGCAAAATCAGAGAATTGGAAAGGAAAACTTTTTGGGTATAACTCAGTAGAAGTAATTATTTGCTCTTAAAGCTCAGTATGAAGAACTTTCCACCTCAGGCTGCAAACACCTTAACGAGGCTGAAACAATCCTTCTATGATCAAGGTGAAAAGAAATTCTGGCCTGGTGCGTTAAGAAGTTAAATTCAGACAGATCCATTAATGCAATTCATAATTTCCAAGGACAATTACCAAATATTTGCTTCCTACTACAACACACTTTACAACTCTGAATCTCCTAAGAACTTAACTAATCTGACATCTTTTTCTCCTCATCCCCGTCATTCGCAGGAGAAAAAGACGGAGATATTGAGGACGAAGGTCGCGGTGCCTTGTAAGTTTCCGGCGACGAGTGGGTAATTTGCCTTTGCCAACGTACAATCATTGGATAATAAAATAGACAAACTACAAGCACGTATATCCTACCAATGGGACATTAAAAACTGTAATGTCTTATGCCGTGGCTGAACGACAACATGAATAACATACAGCTGGCGGGTTATACACTGTATCGGCAGGATAGAACAGTAGCCTCTGGTAAGACAAGGGGTGTCGGTCTATGTATATTTCTAAACAACAGCTGGTGCACAATATAAGGAAATCTCAAGGTTTTGCTCTCCTGACGTAGAGTATCTCATGATAAACTGTAGACCACATTATTTACCAAGAACGTTTTCATCTATGTTCTTCGTAGCTGTCTATTTACCACCACAAACCAATGCTGGCACTAAGACCGCATTCAATGATCTGTATACGACCATAAGCAAACAGGAAAATGCTCATCCAGAGGTGGCGCTCCTAGTGGCTGGGGACTTTAATGCAGGGAAACTTAAAACAGTTTTACCTATTTTCTACCAGCATATTTAATGTGCAACCCTCGAAAGAGTGTTTTAATCACTCTTATTCAGAAGCCTGATAAATGTGAAATTTACAGACCGATTTCTCTTCTGAACTCTAAGAAATTATTGCCAAAGCCTTAGCCAGGAGATTGGATAGAGTACTCCCATATCTAATACACACAGACAAATGCCAAGGTTTTCACAATGTGAGGAGAGTATTAAACATAGTGCACATGTGTGAAGGGTCCTGTGATACTGCCACACTCTCACTTGATGCAGAGAAGGCATTCAATAGAGTTGAGGGGTCTTATTTATTTGAAGTGCTTAAGAGATTTAGTTTGGGAACTACTTCTGTAAATGGATTAAGGTATTATATATCGACCCCACTGCAGAAGTTGCCACTAACAACCTTTTAAGCTTTTTTGGGGCACGAGACAAGGATGTCCGGCCAGTCCAGGACTCTTTCTTTTAGCTATAGAACCCTTTGCCATTGCAGTAAGGGCCCACCCGTCAACGTCGAGATATGATACCCTTTTATTCCTAAAGGATCTAAAGAATTCTATCTCTTCCCTCTCCAATTTAATTAATAACTTTGGTCAGTTTTCTGGGTTTAAAGTTAATTAAACCAAATCTTCCATCTTTTTCCTCAACAAGTAAGAGAGACTCAATCCAGAAATTAGCTCCTTGAGTTCAACAAATTATTAACCCATTTTAACGAGTGTAACAGAATCCATCAACAGATGGACATCATTGCCTATATCTATTTTTGGTAGAATAAATATCATTAAGATGAATATTCTGCCCAAATTTATTTGATCTATTTCAATCAATTCATCTGGTTCCACCACCTTTATTTTTCCAAAAGATCATAAAGATTTTTATCTGGAGGAACAGAAAACCAAGGCTTAAGCTGTGTTCGAATACTTATACTATCCGTACTATTTGTGACGTAAATTGAGTATGTAGTATGCTTATTGTTCATAGTATGGGAAAGGGGAAAGAGGGATACCTAGTCAGTTGTACAACTCAATGCATTCAACTGAAATGTGTCTTCTGCATTTAACCCAACCCATGTGAATCAGAGAGGTGCGGGGGGCTGCCTTAATCGACATCCATGTCTTTGGCACCCAGGGAACAGTGGGTTAACTGCCTTCCTCAGGGGCAGAACGACATATTTTTACCTTGTCAGCTCGGGGATTCGATCCAGCAATCTTTCGGTTACTGGCCCAATACTCTAACCACTAGGCTACCTGCCGCCCCTATAGGCATAGTTAGTATGCTAAAAGTTCCTGGATGTCATACTAAATTCGCCATAATACAAAGTATACAAGCAGTGGACAGTATTTATGGGATTTTGGGGCCCATAATGCAATTTTTTCAGATGGGCGTGGCTTCACAATATTTTCAGATTTGAAGAAAATGGCAGCCGAAGTCCGACGAGAGCGGATACAAATTCATTGCTTTAACTAATTATGACAAATGTTAAGAACATTTTGAGCAATGTAATAAAGTAAACACTTGTTAAATAAGTTATGTTACACGTTATGTTGGCTGACAATTTGTTAGCTATGTTATTCTTATGAACCGCAAAGCATTACAGCAGTATGTTAGCTAGTTACCTAACGTTAGTTGGCTACTAATACATCGAACTTGCCAGGCAGTATATTTATCAATATGCTATCTAACTACCTACCCAACGTTTGACTTGATTATTCACGTCATTCTTAGCTAAATAGTATAGTCGTTGTGGGTTCTCAATGGATATTGTAATTCTGTCCATCTACTCCGATTTCAGAGAACTCTCGCCTGAGCGTGCCAGAGCGCAGAATAACTGACCGCTTTAGACTTTCTCTTCTTTATTTGCCCTATGACAGAGGGGGGTTGCAACTTCCAAACCTACAGTGGTAATACTGGGCTGCACAACTTAGGGCTGCAATTCTTTGGTTCTCCAAGAAACCATATTCACCCTGGCTGCAGACTGAAATACTGTCCACAAAAGGCTTAACTTTAGATGGATGGATATTTGTACTCTGCTCCCTTTAAGAAACTAAAGAAGAATACTACTAATTCCTTTGTTAAAAACACCCTAACTACTGTGCATTCGAAAAGTATTCAGACCCCTTGACTTTTTCAAAATGTTGTTACATTACAGCCTTATTTAAACATTGATTAAAATGTTTTTTTTTCCAGGAATCTACGCACAATACCGCATAATGACAAAGTAAAAAAAAAGTTATATTTTTTTGCAAATGTATAGAATTTTGTATAGAATATTTTTTTTACATAAGTATTCAGACCCTTTACTCAGTACTTTGTTAACTACTTAGGGAGTAGCGGCGCACTAGCAAAAGTTGAATTATTAAACATTCATCAATATACAAGTGTTGCATAGTCATCAAAAGCTCTGATTCTTGGCAATATCACAGCGTTGTCAGATTTCAAAAAGGCTTCACGGCGAAAGCACAACATTTGATTGTTTGAGGATAGCACCTCCATAATTTCTGCATTAGTATAAATTCATATCCACCGCGTGTCAGACAAAACCCATATCAGAGCTAAAATAAATCCCTTACCTTTCGAAGAACTTCTGCTGAGGGCTTCCCAAGTGTCCAACGAAGACGTCCAATGGTTCTTTTGTTAGAAAAAGTAATTTATTATATCCCTAAATCTCCGTTTGGTTGGCACGTTATGTTCAGAAAATCCAACGTCGAATCGCCCATTGAACAGTGAAGAGAACGCGTTCAAATATACCTATCAACTTTTCTTAAACAAATCATATATAATTTATAATGCATCCTTAGCTATCCTTTTATGAATATTAGCGATAATATTTCACTCGGATGGTAACCTAAACGTTATAAAAGGAAAATAAAGTGGGACGCGCACACGGTCTCGCGCCCGTGAAATGTTGTTGACATCTGAGCTCCCTTGACTATTTCCTGTTCCTATCCGTTCTGCTCACTGCTAGAGCTTCCAAACTCTGTATAAAGACTGTTGACATCTAGTGGAAGCCATAGGTACTGCAATTTCGGAGCTGGATCCCATTAAAATCAATAGGGGAGAGTATCAAACAGAGCAAAGGTCACAAAAAATAAAATTCCGGACAGAATTTTCTCGGGGTTTTTGCTTGCTATATCAGTTCTGTTATACTCACAGACATTATTTTAACACTTTTAGAAACTTCAGAGTGTTTCCTATCCAATAGTACTAATTATCAGTCCCAAAAAAGGCGCCGACAGAGATGGCAGCCTCGCTTCACGTTCTCAGGAAACTATGCAGTATTTTGTTTTTTTTATGTATTACTTGTTACCCCTGGAAATATTAAGTTTTATTACATACAACCGGGAGGAACTATTGGATATAAGAACAATGTCAACTTACCAACATTACGACCAGGAATACGACTTTCCCGAAGCGGATTCTCTGTTTGGTACCCCAACTAGGACAATAGACTGGATCCCAGCCGGCGACTCAAAACAACGGCGGCGCCGGAGAAGGGGGAAACGCGCCGGTCTTCTGGTCAAGCTAAGTAGACGGGCGCATCGTGCACCTCTCCCGAGTATTTTAATTGCCAATGTCTAGTCTCTGGACAACAAAGTGGACGAAATCAGAGCAAGGATTGCCTTCCAGAGAGACATCCGAGACTGCAACGTTCTTTGCTTCACGGAAACATGGCTCACTCAGGACACGTTATCAGAGTCGGTACAGCCACCTGGTTTCTCCACGCATCGCGCCGACAGAAACAAACATCTATCTGGTAAGAAGAAAGGCGGGGGTGTGTGTCTTATGATTAACGAGACGTGGTGTGATCATAACAACATACAGGAACTCAAGTCCTTTTGTTCACCTGACATTGAATTCCTTACAATCAAATGCCGACCACATTATCTACCAAGAGAATTCTCCTCGATTATAATCACAGCCGTGTACATCCCCCCTCAAGCTGACACATCGACGGCACTGAAAGAAATTCTTTGGACTCTATGTAAATTGGAAACCACATATCCTGAGGCTGCATTTATTGTGGCTGGGGATTTTAATAAGGCTAATTTGAAAACAAGGCCTCCTGAAATTTTACCAGCATATCGAATGTGCCACCCGGGCTGGTAAAATCCTGGATCATTGTTATTCTAACTTCCGTGATGCATACAAGGCTATTCTCCGCCCTCCTTTCGGCAAGTCTGACCATGACTCCATTTTGTTGCTCCCAGCCTACAAACAGAAACTAAAGCAGGAAACGCCCGTTCTCAGGTCTGTTCAACGCTGGTCCGACCAATCTGATTCCATGCTGCAAGATTGCTTCAAGCACGTGGACTTGGATATGTTCCGGATAGCATCTGACAACAACATTGATGTATACGCTGATTCGGTGAGCGAGTTTATTAGCAAGTGTATTGGTGATGTGGTACCCATAGCAACTATTAAAACCTTCCCCAACCAGAAACCGTGGATTGATGGCAGCATTCGAGCGAAACTGGAAGCGCGAACCACTGCTTTTAACCAGGGTAAGGCTACCGTAAACATGACTGAATACAAACAGTGTAGCTATTCCCTCCGCAAGGCAATCAAACAAGCTAAGCGTAAATATAGAGACAAAGTAGAGTCACAATTCAACGGCTCAGACACGAGAGGAATGTGGCAGGGTCTACAGTCAATCACGGACTACAAAAAGAAAACCAGCCCCGTCGCGGACCACGACGTCCTGCTCCCAGACAAACTAAACAACTTCTTTGCTCGCTTTGAGGACAATACAGTGCCACCGACACGGCCGGCTACCAAAACCTGCGGGCTCTCCTTCACCGCAGCCAACGTGAGGAAAACATTTAAATGTGTTAACCCTCGCAAGGCTGCTCGCCCAGATGGCATCCCTGGCCGTGTCCTCAGAGCATGCGCAGACCAGCTGGCTGGTGTGTTTACGGACATATTCAATCAGTCCCTATCCCAGTCTGCTGTTCCCCCTTGCTTCAAGAGGGCCACCATTGTTCCTGTTCCCAAGAAAGCTAAGGTAACTTAGCTAAATGACTATCGCCCCGTAGCACTCACTTCCGTCATCATGAAGTGCTTTGAGAGACTAGTCAAGGATCATATCACCTCCATCCTGCCAGATACCCTGGACCCACTCCAATTTGCTTACCGTCCCAATAGGTCCACAGACGACGCAATCGCAATCACACTGCATACTGCCCTAACCCATCTGTACAAGAGGAATATCTATGTAAGAATGCTGTTCATCGACTACAGCTCAGCATTTAACACCATAGTACCCTCCAAGCTCGTCATTAAGCTCGAGACCCTAGGTCTCGACCCAGCCCTGTGCAACTGGGTCCTGGACTTCCTGACGGGCCGGCCCCAGGTGGTTAGGGTAGGAAACAACATCTCCACCCCGCTGATCCTCAACACTGGGGCCCCACAAGGGTGCGTTCTCAGCCCTCTCCTGTACTCCCTGTTCACCCATGACTGCGTGGCCAAGCACGCATCCAACTCAATCATCAAGTTTATGACACTACAGTGGTAGGCTTGATTACCAACAACGACGAAACGGCCTACAGGGAGGAGGTGAGGGCCCTCGGAGTGTGGTGTCAGGAAAATAACATTTCACTCAATATCAACAAACAAAAGGAGATGATCGTGGACTTCAGGAAGCAGGAGAGGGAGAAGGTGGAAAGTTTTAAGTTCCTCGGCATACACATCACGGACAAACTGAAATGGTCCACCCACACAGACAGCGTGGTGAAGAAGGCGCAACAGCGCCTCTTCAACCTCAGGAGGCTGAAGAAATTTGGCTTGTCACCAAAATCACTCACAAACTTCTACAGATGCACAATCGAGAGCATCCTGTCGGGCTGTATCGCCGCCTGGTATGGCAACTGCTCCGCCCACAACCGTAAGGCTCTCCAGAGGGTAGTGAGGACTGCACAGCGCATCACTGGGGGTAAACTACCTGCCCTTCAGGACACCTACACCACCCGATGTCACATGAAGGCCAAAAAGATCATCAAGGACAACAACCACCCGAGCCACTGCCTGTTCACCCCGCTATCATCCAGAAGGCGAGGTCAGTACATGTGCATCAAAGCTGGGACCGAGAGACTGAAAAACCTACCTCAAGGCCATCAGACTGTTAAAAAGCCATCTCTAACATTGAGTGGCTGCTGCCAACATACTGACTTAAATCTCTAGCCACTTTAAAAATAGGAATTGGATGTAACAAATGTATCACTAGCCACTTTAATTAGGGAGCAGTGGGGCGCTAGCGCCTCCTCTTCTGTTTACGTCCGGTGACTAGTTAGAAATTCTTCTTCTATTACCATCCAGAGCAACCTAACATCACCAAACACTGTCTAGAGACTGCTGGCATCCAGTGGAAGCAATAGGTACTGCAATCTTACTCCCAGATATGGCTGTTTTCAATAGGGAGGGGTTCAAAATAAGGCAATGTGTCAAAAACACTTTTTCCAGGACAGAAATTCCTCGGGTTTTCGCCTGCTATATCAGTTCTGTTATACTCACAGACAATATTTTAACACTCTTAGAAACATTGTTTCCTATCCAATAGTACTAATTATGTGCATATCCTAGTTTCTGGGCCTGAGTGGGGCAGGCCTTTAACTTTGGGCACGCCAGACTCTCCAAAACCGACACCTCATCTGCCGCTCCCTAAGAAGTTAAACAATTTTGTATATAATGTTTACATATCCGACATTACTCATATCAAATGTATACACTGTCCTCTAAACCATCTACTGAACCTTGCCTATGCCGTTCAGCCATCGACTCAAATCTCAAGCCACTTTAATAATTATAATTGGATGAAATAAATGTATCACTAGCCACAATGCCATTTATATAATGTTTACATATCCTACATTACTCATCTCATATGTTTATACTGTACTCCATACCATCTACTGCATCTTGCCTACGCTGGTCAGCCATCGCTCATCCATATATTTATATGTACATCGTATTCATTCCTCTACTCTTGTGTGTATAAGGTAGTTGTTGTGAATTTGTTAGATTACGTGTTAGATACTACTGCATGGTCGGAACTAGAAGCCCAAGCATTTCGCTACACTCGCATTAACATCTGCTAACCATGTGTATGTGACAAATAAAATTTGATTTGATTTATGTGCATATACTATTTTCTGGGCCTGAGTGGCTGGCATTTTACTTTGGGCCAGACTCTCCAAAACCGTCACCTCTGCTGCCGCTGCCTAAGTTAAAGCACCTTACAGCCTCGAGGATATGATGCTACAAGCTTGGCACACATGTATTTGGGGAGTTTCTCCCATTCTTCTTTGCAAATTCTCTCAAGCTCTGTCAGGTTGGATGGGGAGCGCCGCTGCACAGCTATTTTGAGGTCTCCAAAGATGTTAGATTGGGTTCAAGTCTGGGCTCAGGTATTCAGAGACTTGTACCGACTTGTACCGTGATGCGCCTTTTACTGAAGAGTGGCTTCCGTCTGGCCACTCTACCAAAAAGGCCTGATTGGTGGAGTGCTGCAGAGATGGTTGTCCTTTTTGAAGGTTCTCCCATCTCCACAGATGAGCTCTGTCAGAGTGACCATCAGGTTCTTGGTCATCTCCCTGACCAAGGCCCTTCTCCCCCGATTGCTCAGTTTGGCCGGGTGGCCAGCTCTAGGAACGGTCTTGGTGGTTCCAAACTTGTTCCATTTAAGAATGACGGAGGCCACTGTGTTCTTGGGGACCTTCAATGCTGCAAAAATGTTTTGGTACCCTTCCCCAGATCTGTGCCTCGACACAATCCTGTCTCTGAGCTCTACGGACAATTCCTTCGACCTCATGGCTTGGTTTTTGCTCTGACATGCACTGTCAACTGTGGGACCTTATATAGACAGGTGTGTGCCTTTCCAAATCATGTCCAATCATTTGAATTTCCCACAGGTGGACTCCAATGAAGTTGTAGAAACATCTCAAGGATGATCAATGCACCTGAGCTCAATTTCGAGTCTCATAGCAAAGGGTCTGAATATGTATGTGTTATAGAAATTTCGTTCTCTATGTTCATAAACTGAACTTCAATTAAACAAACTCTGTCTGTTACCCAGTATTTGTAAGATACTGGTTGAAATGAGACAAACAGAGGCCCAATCTATAATGGTCAAATGTGGATTATTTATTCATGGGAGAGCTCTGAGCTCTAAAAGGTGTACACAGTCTTTTATATGGTACAATGTTGAAACACAAAGATTCAAAATTCCCACCTCTTCCCCCACCCTCTCCAAGAACACAGTACCCATTCATTCCTTATCACAATCTTTGCAACATAGGTCAAACTCGGGAGGTATTGGGAGGTTCTTCTCAAGGACGGGCCTCTCGCATGTGTCTGGTAGAATCAAAAAATTATTTGTTCACACAGACACCCCCTAAATGAAGTCATACTTCTGCACACCAAGTTAATATCTAGACACACACACATATTAATTGGACTGCCATTTGTCTTGCAACCCCATCTCCATTGCATACACTTTCAGAATGGAATGTTCTTAGTATTAAGTACAAACATTTAGTCATCAAAACATAAAATCTATAACAGTATGTAAATAAGGTATTTCTGTTTTTTGTTTTTAATACATTTGAGAACATTTCTAAAACCAGTTTTCGCTTTGTCATTATGGGGTATTGTGTGTAGATTGAGGAGGAAAGGAGGGCATTTTTTTAATCAGTTTTAGAATAAGGCTGTAACGTAACAAAATGTGGAAAAAGGGAACGGATCTGCACTGTATATTTACAATATCTAAAGAAATACACACTCTTATTCTCTCTCTGTCTCTCTCTCACATTGAGAGCAAATTCAATGGAAACTGGAGAACTTTCCATTGGAGACATCAAAACTATGAAATAACACATATGGAATCATGTAGTAACCAAAAAAGTATTAAACAAATCAAAATATATTTTACATATCAGATTCTTCAAAGTAGCTTTGCACACTCTTGGCATTCTCTCAACCAACTTCATGAGGAACCTTTCCAACAGTCCCCACATATGCTGAGCACTTGTTGGCTGCTTTTCCTTCACCTTGTGGTCCAACTCATCCCAAACCATCTCATTTGGGTTGAGGTCGGGTAATTGTGGAGGCCAGGTCATGTGATGCAGCACTCCATCACTCTCCTTGTTCAAATAGCCCTTACGCAGACTGGAGGTGTGTTTGTGGTCATTGTCCTATTGAGAAACAAATGATAGTCCCACTAAGCGCAAACCAGATGGGACGTCATATCACTGCAGAATGCTGTGGTAGCCATGCTGGTTAAGTGTGCCTTGAATTCTAAATAAATCACAGACAGTGTCACCAGCAAAGCATCATCACACCTCTTCCAAGCTTCTCGGCGGGAACCACACATGCGGAGATCATCCGTTCACCTACTCTTCGTCTCACAAAGACACGGCGGTTGGTACCAAAAATCGACTCATCAGACAAAAGGACAGATTTTCACTGGTCTAATGTCCATCGCTTGTGTTTCTTGGACCAAGCAATTCTCTTATTATTATTGGTGTCCTTTAGTAGTGGTTTCTTTTCAGCAATTTGACCATGAAGGCTTGATTCACGCAGTCTCCTCTGAACAGTTGATGTTGAGATGTGTCTGTTACTTGAACTCTGTGGGCTGCAATTTCTGAGTCTGGTAACTCTGTTGAACTTATCCTCTGCAGCAGAGGTAACTCTAGGTCTTCCTTTTCTAGGCCGGCCTCATGAGAGCCAGTTTCATCATAGCGCTTGATGTTATTTTCTTATTGACTGTATTTGAAACCCGAGTCCCACTAAATAAGTCCGTACCTCACAAATTGAGTTGATTATTTATTTACTAACAAGCTGAAATTATAATATAAGATACACATACACACAGTCTAGGCTATTGATTAGAACTTAGTACAATGAAACGGGTCCCTAGCGGGCCAACACAAAATGACACGTGTTACACAAAATGGGGATTTCAAAAGAGAGAGAAAGAGGGAGTGCACGAGAGAAAAGCATACTTGGGTACATTTGTAAACTATGCTTAGTTTAACCCTAACCTTGCCCGGAAGGGTCAGAATATAATGATGTAATTACGTGTTGAAGGTCTCCGATGGGGTATCTCCTCTGACGACCGAGTTCCTCCTTCTCCTCTGATGGCGGCACTTCTGTTGTTACCGGGTGTAACTCTCTGATTGTCCACACAATGTCAGTGTCCTTTCTGAGTACGGTCAGCCGTGTAGCTCAGTGCTCCAGCGTAGGAATGAAAGCAGTGTAGACACCCGATTCCTTGGAGAGTGGTAACCGGGTGGTCCTGTTTGAATTCACCCTCTTAGACACTGCTACTCATCCGTAGCATAGATTGTTAAAAGGTTCCTTTGTCTTCTTTAACCTCGTGTTGCGTTTTGGGGTTACAACTAATCGGACCTTGGCTGCAGCTCGTGGTCACCTAGTCTGATATGTTAATTCTTAACTCACATGTTTTACACCCTCGGGTCAGAAATGGGCGTTTCTGCCTTCAGGGCAAGTTCTCTGGGCGTAACTAGTTACGAGGTAAGGTCTGTATTTTACTCAGATCCAATTTAGGCAACTAGCTTCACATTTCATCTTTACAAAAACATTATCTTTATCTGTACATTTTCCACACAACGTGCAGTATGCAAACATCAAGTACATATTGTGAAAACTCTTCAAGTTAGAATGTTTTCATTATAACGTCGTCATTTAACTTTTAACATAACAAAAACGACATAAATTTTCATATTTGATCTATTGTCATTACAACCATTTTGGCTGACAAAACACATTGTCCCAAAGTCCATTTATTGCATGTTACTGTTCTGAGGTAGGTTCTTCGTAGGCCCATCATACATTCCATCCCTCCATACTGAGAGGACAAATGATTTTGTCTGATGCCTAAATATTTACAATGTGTGGGAGGTGTCATAAAAAAAAACACCTCCATACCTCTCGATTTCTCCCCCTCTGGTGGGTGTGAGAGATGTCTCTGTAGGATTGTGGTCCATGGTAACCTAACCCAAACAGGCCAGTCATGATACTCATTTCATGAAGCTCCAGACGAACCGTTCTTGTGCTTATGTTGCTTCCAGAGGTAGTTTGGAACTCGGTAGTGATTTTTGCAACCGAGGACCAACGATTTTTATGCGCTACGTGCTTCAGCACTCGGCGGTCCCATTCTGTGAGCTTGTGTAGTCTACCACTTTGCGGGTGAGCTGTTGTTGCTCCTAGACGTTTCCACTTCACAATAACAGCACTTACAGTTGACCGGGGCATCTCTAACAGGGCAGAAGTTTGACGAACTGACTTGTTGGAAAGGTGGCATCCTATGACAGTGCCACATTGAAAGTCACTGAGCTCTTCAGAAAGCCCATTCTACTGCCAATGTTAGCTATCTCCATAGACAATGTGCTCAATGTTATACACCTGTCAGCAAGGGGTGTGGCTGAAATAGCCAAATCCACTAATTTGAAGGGGTGTCCACATACTGACCATCCTACCGATCCTTGACTTCGGCGATGTCATTTACAAAATAGTCTCCAACACTCTACTCAGCAAATTGGATGCAGTCTATCACATCCGTTTTGTCACCAAAGCCCCATATACTACCCACCACTGCGACCTGTACGCTCTCGTTGGCTGGCCCTCACTTCATACTCGTCGCCAAACCCACTGGCTCCAGGTCATCTACAAGTCTTTGCTAGGTAAAGCCCCGCCTTATCTCAGCTCACTGGTCACCATAGCAACACCCACCTGTAGCACACGCTCCAGCAGGTATATCTCACTGGTCACCCCCAAAGCCAATTCCTCCTTTGGCCGCCTTTCCTTACAGTTCTCTGCTTTGCTTTATCTTGGCCAGGTCGCAGTTGTAAACGAGAACTTGTTTTCAACTAGCCTACCTGGTTAAATAAAGGTGAAATAAATAAAAATACTTTTGTATACGCAGTGCATTCGGAAAGTATTCAGACCCCTTGACTTTTTCCACATTTTGTTACATTACAGCCTGTAGGAGGGATATTTAGTCCAAAGACTAAATATAGGTTGATACAGAAGCAGCTGTAGTTCACAAATTACAATTAGTTTAGTCATTTATATGGCATATTTGGGTTTAGAACAAACTGTACTAACTATGTTGACGCCATCTTTCAAGCATTTACACCAAGCATAATTTGTTCTGTGGCGCATTTTGATATTGTACTAAATATAGTACAAGGACGTGAATGGGTTACTCTTAAAAAACGGTCATATGTGTGTTCCCTAAAGTCTACTGATTGCAACGATATATAACATGATATTTTGTATCAATTTCAAGAAATGTGACAAGAAACCTGCCTTGTAGATGTCACTCTAGGTAAAATCCCATAGGAATGCATTATGTCCAGCAGAGAGATACGTAAACCGTTTCATCAACATGCCTTTGAGATGAGACCAATCAACCTTTACAAAAGCAAGTAAAGGTCTAAATAAAGAGCTAGCTATAGTGCCGTTGCAGATTTAACCCATTATACTCTAAAGGACCGGTTTTCCAAAATGGCCACCAATCAGCTCAAAATGTTTTTATTTAACTAGGCAAGACAGTTAAGAACAAATTCTTATTTACAATGATGGCCTACGAACAGTGGGTTAACTGTTCGTAGGCCATCATTTGCATTGGATTTGCTTACAAAAAAATTAAAAATCCTTTTTAGATGACATTTTAAGGCAGCAAAATGTGAAGCCTGTGCAAGGGGCGTGTAGACTAGGAGTGTGTGTGAGTGGATTTCTTTAGATATTATTTGTATACAGTACCATCAAAACTATGAAATAACACATATGGAATCATTTAGCAACCCAAAAAGTGTTAAACAAATCAAAATATATGTTATACTTGAGATTCTTCAAAGTAGCCATTCTTTGCACACTCTTGGAATGTTTGAGGGGGGAGAACACAATAAAATGGCCCTAGTATGTCAGTTATATGTATTATTTCAAATTTATGTAGAAATGTTGAAAATGTGCCCAAAAATCTTGAATGTACTTTATCCTAAGTTTCAATATTTTACAATTAAACACTTTTAACTGTCATATTGGTGTTCCCTAAAGTCTCCTGATTGAAATTATCTACAATATGCTTTTCTGTATTTTATAATTTTCAACAAATGTTACAGGAAACCTTCCCTGTACTTAGAATGTTGAACATAGAACCATGGACATGGACATAACTTGGACGTGGACATAACTTTTTTAATTGGATGTATGGGATACGATACTTGGGCCCTTTTATTGTGTTCTTCACACCATCATTTTAAGCCATCATTGGTATTTATGTGCCAATTATTTATGGAAATATGGCCATGTGAATCCTGTCCACTATTTTTCTTAAAATTCCAGCCATTTTGGAAGCCTCGTGCCCTAGAGTATATCATTGCAATCATTAGACTAAAGGGAACACCCATATCACTTTTTCTTTGTGCTTACATTAACAAAAAACTGTAATTTGGCACACTTTTTCACCACTTTTCTAATACAATTTTAATGGATATAGACTGAATAAAAATATAAATGTAACATGCAACAATTTCAAAGATTTTTGAGTTACAGCAATCAGTCAATTGAAATAAATTCATTTGGCCCTAATCTGTGACCACCATTTGCCTAATGTTGATTGTAGCCTGTGAAATGTTGTCCCAACCCTCTTCAATGGCTGTGCAAAGTTGCTGGATATTGGCAGAAACTGGAACACGCTGTCGTATATGTCAATCCAGAGCATCCCAAACATGCTCAATGGGTAACATGTCTGGTGAGTATGCAGGCCATGGAAGAACTGGGACGTTTTCAGCTTCCAGGAATTGTGTACAGATCCTTGCGACATGGGGCCATGCATTATCATGCTGAAATGAGGTGATGCGGCAGATGAATGGCACAACAATGGGCCTAAGGATCTCGTCATGGTATCTCTGTGCATTCAAATTGCCATCAATAAAATGCAATTGTGTTCGTTGTTCATAACTTTTGCCTGCCCATACCACAACCCCACCGCCACAATTGGGCACTCTGTTCACAACGTTGACATCAGCAAACCGCTCACCTACACAACGCCATACATGTAGTCTGCAGTTGTGAGGCCGGTTGGACGTACTGCCAAATTCTCTAAAACGACATTGGAGGCTGCTTATGGTAGAGAAATTAACATTCAATTCTTTGGCAACAGCTTTGGTGGACATTCCTGCAGTCAAGATGCCAATTGCACGCTCCCACCACTTGAGACATCTGTAGCATTGTGTTGTGTGACAAAACTGCACCTCTTAGAGTGGCCTTTTATTGTCCCCAGCACAAGGTGCACCTGTGTAATGATCCTCCTGTTTAATCAACTTCTCTATATGCCACACATGTCAGGTGGATGGATTATCTTGGCAAAGGAGAAACGCTCACTAACAGGGATATAAACAAATTTGTGCAAAACATTTGAGAGAAATAAGCTTTTTTTGCATATGGAAAATTTCTGGGATGTTTTATTTCAGCTCATGAAACATGGGACCAACACTACATGTTGCGTTTATATGTTTGTTCAGTGTATATTATGACATATATATGGCATATTTGGGCAATTTTATTGTGTTCTCCAGACCCCTCAAACATTTTAAGCCATCATTGTGCTTTATTCTACACTCCGCGTTGGCCACACCTGGGCTCCTTAAAGGCCCGACACGAGTTTAAACAATCAAAGTCTTTTTGAACAGCGAAATATGCATGCCTATTCGTGACACAATACGGGGCGGCAGGGTAGCCTAGTGGTTAGAGCGTTGGACTAGTAACCGAAAGGTTGCAAGTTCAATTCCCCGAGCTGACAAGGTACAAATCTGTCGTTCTGCCCCTGAACAGGCAGTTAACCCACTGTTCCTAGGCCGTCATTGAAAATAAGGAATTTGTTCTTAACTGACTTGCCTAGTAAAATAAAGGTAAAAAATAATAATAATAAAAACACGCAGATAAGTATGCCAATTAGCCATGTAATCCTAGAGAGCTGTGGGCAAATGTCAGCTTGAGCATTCCCTTTACCGCAACCCCTCTCTAACTCAGATGTATTTTAACTGTCCAGCAAACCGCATCAAATCAACACTTCCTCTAATTGGCTTATAAATAATACAGCAGGGCCTGCATTATAATTTAATCAGTGGTAAACATTGCCACGGCGGGCTGTAAAGAATCTGTCCCTCATTAAATTTCTTAATTTGGGTAAGATGGAATGGGAGGAAATAAGGACAGGGGTTGGGGGGGTCTGGTTCTACACAGGGGATCAGATGAGTGGAGCCTCTTGGTTTAGTTGGTACGCATACAGGGTCTTTGTGTAGAAAATAGGTACTTGTACTGTGTGTACGTCCCTCACTCATCAAATTTAGGTTATATACACCCACATGCCTAAAACACAAAGACAGAATGCATGTGCATTCATTCAAGTGCGCACACACACACTTTACGTTTCATTCAAAACATTTCCGCATATCTCTGCTTGTGAGCACTCTTGTTTATGTAAGTAATTTGTTTTAGAGCATCAAGTTGTTCCACAAACAACACCCAGTGTAAATTATCTCTTCTCTTACAAACCCCCTACCCAGACTGACGTCTTTTTTTTATCTTCTTGGTTTAACCATGAATATTTCATGTAGTGGCATAAATATTAATTCTAATAGCTTTGCGGAGTCGTTTTTTTTTTTTTTAAGACAAATATTCATAAAATATTCAAGACACTCTCCCCAAAATAATTGACCATAGTCAGGCACACAAATACACACACACACACACACACAAAGCTTTCTCCAAGGCATACATTTAAAATCTTCTTCTGGAAATGTTTTACAGTGATGATTGACAGCTTTGTGGCATGTTGTTCAGTATGTGCCAGTCAGGACATCCCTGCCACAGTCTCTTAATCTGTAACAGTTAGGAACACTTGGGGAACATCATGGAATGGAAGGCATATCAAAGGGCTTTAGTAGGCCTATATACTGTATCACACACAGTATATTCCGAGGACTGTGTGTGTGTCATTGATCCTTTGTAATTTGAAATGTTCCAAATCTCACCTTAAGGGGGGCTAGGGGTGGTCCTTCTATATACTCTCCTCTTGAAGTAGATGTAAAACATTTATGAAACGGTGAATACAGTCAAGAGGTCACCATCCTATGATCCTCCAGAGACCACTATGGGGCCGGTGTTTAGAAGGGGATGACGGGGACTAGGGGGTGAGGACAGTCAGCATTGTGTTCCTCCACCTGACCACACCATTAGAGGCACTTTACGTAAGCAGCAGCGTGTCCTGGGAGAGACCCGTGTGGACATTCCCGTGATTATTAAGTTGTGCCTGCTCAGGAGACTCATCATCCATTCACTTTCTCTTAGCTGCCCTCATGATTATTTCAGTTAGGCACAGTGATATTCAGGCATTACCATTATTGTTTTCCTGGGACATTTCGAAGACAAAATCATTTAGTAGTAGTAGTAAGTAAGAATACCAACCGTCGTCTTCGCTCAAGTGGAAGTAAAGGAAGGAGAAATGGTCTCTAAGTGATTGTACCTTGACGATCCCAAACCCGGCCCTGGCTTTTGTGGCTTACTTTGGGGTTTTATATCCTTGTGATGATCCTAGAAATGTGACTGGTCATCATTGTTTATCTGGAGGAAATATATTGTATATTTATCTAACAATGTATGTGGAAAAATGTTTTTAGACCTAGCCTAAAAGGAACCTAAGATGAAGCTCATACAGCTAAATACAGTCCTTCCAACTATTTCTGCTTGGATATCTAATGTTCATTTCCTTTCTCGCCATAGGGTCTTCTTTTTGGAGATGACAGACGACGTGGCCATCGAGAGAGTCACTCTGAGGTCAATCGACCCTGTCACCGGGGAGAGGTGAGTCATGCGACGTGGTCATCGCTCAGGCTAATGGGGATGTTGACCCCATGACATAGACAGCGGCTGCATTCCAAACTCTTAAAAGACACACCCTCTCCCCTCAGCCCTCATATTAAGTGGACACTTCTGATGACGTATCATGATGTCTGACGAGTTGACACTTGCAGGGCAAGGGGCGAGGGAAGAATGAATACATTTTAAATGGACTGCTCTTGGCCGTAAATTTGTCACTCTTTTATCCCACGGTTGTGTTGTCAGTCATCATGGAACTGTTGTGTGTGCCTTATATGCACTACAATCAATTATGATTGCATTTCATATCTTGGCTAGAAGACGACGCATCCGCAGACATCGAATGTTAGCCATCCTACTATATCAGGTAAATCGAAAATAACAATCTAAAAGTGTGATGTCAGGGTAGCAAAATGTCAAACTTATTTACATTTGTTTTTAACTTACACTTGTATGTTGACTTCTCCATATTAATGTTGGTTTTAAGTTTTTCTTAGCAGATATACAGTCATCGCAAATTGAATTATGGGGGGGTTCAGGCCACGGAGTGAACATAATTGTACACTAGAAAACTCCATTTAAAATGAGGGCTGAGGGGCTTACGTTGCAAAATTCTAATAATTTGGACCGATGACAAATATGGCCGAGGGGATTCCCCCAAGGGCATAAGGCGAGGGTAAGTGGATGAGGGTGTGTCTTTTATGAGTTTGAAACGCAGCCTGTGTCCCAAATGTTACCATATTTCCTATTTAGTGCACTACTTTTGACCAAGACCCATAGGGTTCTGGTCAAAAGTAGTGCACTATATAGAAAAGAGGGTGCCATTAAATGGGGATGTTCCCATAGTCTGATGTACAAAGTTCTCTGTTTATTCCTCGTCCTTTGTTATTCTTAGTCCTGTTGTTTTTGCCCGACAGATACCACTCACTGTATAAGCCAGCCCCCAGTCCTGAGGTGCAGACCCGTCTGCAGTTCAATCCCAAGGACTCCGAGGCCCAACTGCTCCGGCAGCTAAAGGAGTACTGGGCCAATGCTTCCTCCCTGCAGGACCTCTACCCTGAGGCAGTGCATATCAACGCTGACCAGGACCCACACACCGTCTTTGAGTCCCTAGAGAGTCGCCTAGTCGGACGTATTCAAAACAACGCCTGAAGTCGAATCGAGACCCCACCCACCCTCATGATTTTTACATTAACACGAGCGGAGTGAAGATCCTTTTTAGTTAGTATATAACGTATTGTAATCTTAATTGTAGAAATAAAAGGAGTTTGTTGTTCAAGCCCACTGAAGCCATCATCGTTGTAATTTGTTTCCGCATCCACTTTGTCTGTGGACTCCTGACCAGTGGTGTAAAGTACTTAACTTCTTTTAAATACTTTAAAGTACTATTTAAGTCGTTTTTGGGTATCTGTACTTTTTTTTACTTTTACTTCAATACATTCATAAAGAAAATAATGTACTTTTTACTCCATTTTCCCTGACACCCTAAAGTACTTGACAGGAAAATGGTCCAATTCACACACTTATCAAGAGAACATCTCTGGTCATCCCTACTGCGTCTGATCTGGCGGACTCACTAAACACAAATGCTTAGTTTGTAAATTATCTCTGAGTGATGGAGTGTGACCCTGGCTATCTGTAAATGGTGCCGTCTGTTTTGCTTAATATAAGGAATTTGAAATGATTTATACTTTTTCTGTTGATTCTTAAGTACATTTTAGCAATTCAATTTACTTTTGATACTTAAGTATAATTAAAACCAAATCCTTTTAGACTTTTACTGAAGTAGTATTTTACTGGGTGACTTTCACTTTTACTTGAGTCATTTTCTATTAAGGTATCTTTACTTTTATTCAAGTATGACAATTAAGTACTTTTTACACCACTGCTCCTGACCCTAATCTTCACAAGGTGCACTGGTTAACTCTGCTTTATTAACATATAGAAGTAACACTGCTGCTTGGTTCAAGTCCTCTGTACAGTGGAGCCATTAGTTCGCCATCAGGGAGACTTAAGTGCAGCAGTTAAACAAAGATGTTAATATGGCAAATTTTTCAAAGTCCCCAATGACTGGTCCAGGCTGACTTCATTACTGCAGATGAGTTTGAACATAATATGCCATTCCTTTGAATATTTTAGTAGTGGGATTTTTTTATGTGGTGGTGTGCCCTCTTAATTTTTTTGTGTTCCACTAATCAGTGTAGTTTTGATTTATTTAGTAGACAAGTCTATGTTTTCATAATGTGGGGGATTGCTTACTTGATATTTTAGTCTGTAGTGTAAATCTTATCATAAGCATCAGAATCTATTTCGAAGCTCTGTATTTGTTGTTGGTCTCAACTCAGAAAATGGACTTGTCAATGAACTCAAACAATACCACTATAAAGCACGTTTTCTGAATGTAAGATAACAAGAAACTTGCTCCATATTATGATGTTGCATTTGTCGTGACGTGACTTTCATTAATGTGATGTCTGTTATTTATCGAATCAACTATGTTTAATTGTTCCCCGATTAAATTAATCATGTAACAATTAACTAATTAGGAATTTGGGGCACCACGAAAGAAGTTACCATTTCCCGAATTAAACTCTAAAGATATGTTATATATCGATAACATTCACTTATTAATCATTACCTCATATCAGTCTCATTCTGAATGTCGCAGACTTCTTGAATCTGCACAAATCTGAGTCTTGCTGATCATCCCGTAACACACACATTGATTTGATTATTTATTTACTAACTAACTAAATGATAACACAGGATACACACACGCATGGTATAGGTTATTTATTAGAAGCTTAATACGATGAAAACAGGTCCGTAGCAGACTAACACAAATGACACTTGTTACAAAAGATGGAGAGTTAAAGAGAGACACAAATGGATACATTTGGAAACTACTCTCATAGTAATCATAACACTTTGCCCCGAACTGAACTATCAGAAGCTTCTAAAGCCATCCTTTTCTGGAATTTTCCAAGCTGTTTAAAGGCACAGTCAACTTCTGACCCACTTGAATTGTGATACAGTGAATTATAAGTGAAATAATCTGTCTGTAAACAATTGTTGGAAAAATTACTTGTGTCATGCACAAAGTAGATGTCCTAACCGACTTGCCAAAACTATAGTTTGTTAACAAGAAATTTGTGGAGTGGTTGAAAAAACGAGTTTTAATGACTCCAACCTAAGTGTATGTAAACTTCCGACTTCAACTTTAAATGCTTCACAGAGTTCAAGTAACAGACATATCTCAACATCAACTGTTCAGAGGAGACTACGTGAATCAGGCCTTCATGGTCGAATTGCTGCAAAGAAACCACTACTAAAGGACACTAATAAGAAGAGACTTGCTTGGGCCAAGAAACACAAACAATGGACATTAGACCAATGGAAATCTGTCCTTTGGTCTGATGAGTCCAAATTTGAGATCTTTGGTTCCAAACGCCGTGTCTCTGTGAGACACATAGTATGTGTGGTTCTCACCGTGAAGCATGGAGGAGGAGGTGTGAGGGTTTGGGGGTGCTTTGCTGGTGATACTGGCGGTGATTTATTTAGAATTCAAGGCACACTTAACCAGCATGGCTACCATAGCATTCTGTAGCTATACGCCATCACGTCTGGTTAGTCCTTTGTAGGACTATCATTTGTTTTTCAACAGGATAATGACCCAACACAACTCCAGTTAGGGATGTTTGATCAAAAAGGAGAGTGATGGAGTGCTGCATCAGATGACCTGGCCTCCCCAATCCTCCAACCTCAACCCAATTGAGATGGTTTGGGATGAGTTGGACTGCAGAGTGAATGAAAAGCAGCCAACAAGTGCTCAGCATATGTGGGAACTCCTTCGAGACTGTTAGAAAAGCATTCCTCATGAAGCTGGTTGAGTGAGTGTGCAAAGCTGTCATGAAGGCAAAGGGTGGCTACTTTGAAGAATATAAAATATATTTTGATTTGTTGAACACTTTCTTGGTTACGACATGATTCCATATGTGCTATTTCATAGTTTTGATGTCTTCACTATTATTCTACAATGTAGAAAATAGTAAAAAAGAAAGAACAACCCTTTAATGAGTAGATGTGTCCCAAACCTTTGGCTGGTACTGTACATCATTGGGTCAGACAGACAGGTCAAAGTGTTAAACAGCAACTAGTTGAGATCAGGGTCACCTTCATACTAAGGGAATTTAACTGTAACAAAGTTTAACCTCTGTGTTGATGGGGGAAAATACTTTTGATCTGCACAATTAAGCTTATTATAGGTTTAAATGGAACATGAACCCCATATTCATAATTCCTGTCATTGGTCCTCCAGTCTAATTTCAGTGTTTACATTTAAATGTTAGTAGGCTACTGTCCTGTGCTTTGATATTTTTGCTGTCATTTAATTTAATGTAAATCTATTTATTTACTGAGCTAGTAATACTTATTTATGTCGTATTTACAGGTAACTGCCAAAATAAAGGATACACCAACATAAAGTGTCTTAATAGGGCGTTGGACAACCACGCGCTTAGCATAGATTCTACAAGTGTCTGGAACCCTATTGGAGTGATATGACACCATTCTTCTACGATAAATTCCATAATTTGGTGTTTTGTTGATGGTGGTGGAAAATGCTGTCTCATGCACCACTCCAGAATGTCCTATAAGTGTTCAATTGGTTTATCATGAATCATCAGCAAGTTGAGCAGTCTTCGTCACTGAAGCTCCTGACAAACGTGCCCCAACAATCACCCCTCTTTCAAAGTCACTGTCTTAGTCTAAATGACTATTGCCCCGTAGCACTCACATTTGTAGCCATGAAATGCTTTGAAAGGCTGGTCATGGCTCACATCAACACCATCAGACACCCTGGATGCACTCCAATTCTCATACCGCCCCAAAGATCTAGAGATGATGCAATCTCTATTGCACCACACTGCCCTCTCTCACCTGGACAAGAAGAACACCTATGTGAGAATGATGTTCATTGACTGTTCATTGACTACAGCTCAGCACTCCAAGCTCATCACTAAGCTCAGGACCCTGGGACTGAACAGCTCCCTCTGCAACTTGACCCTGGACTTCCTGACGGGCAGCCACCAGGTGGTGAGTGTAGGCAACAACACATCCGCCAAGCTGACCCTCAACACGGGGGTCCCTCAGGGGTGTGTACTTAGTCCCCTCCTGTACTCCCGGTTCACCCACGACTGCGTGGCAGCACACGACTCCAACACCATCATTAAGTTTGGTGGTAGGCCTGATCACCAATGACAATGAGACAGCCTATGGTAGGGTTTCCCAAACTCGGTCCTCAGACCCCCACATTTCATTTTTTCTCAAGCATTATACATCTGATTAAAATAATCAACTAATCATAAAGCTTTGATAATTTGAATCAGCTGTGTAGTGTTAAGGCAAAAACCAAAACGTGCACCCTTTGGGGTTCCGAGGACCGAGTTTGGGAAACGCTGGCCTATAGGGAGGAGGTCAGTGACCTGGTGGTGCCAGGACAACAACCTCTCTCTCAACGTCAGCAAGACAATGGAGCTGATCTTTAACTACAGGAAACGGAGGGCTAAGCACGCCTCCATCCACTTCGACAGGGCTGTAGTGGAGCGGGTCGAGAGCTTCAAGTTCCGCTGTGTCCACATTACTAAGGATTTAACATGGTCCACACACACCAACACAGTCATGAAGAAGGCATAACGACACCTCTTCCCCTTAGGAGGCTGAAAGGTTTGGCATGGGCCCTCAGATATTTGATCTCTTCTTCTAACCATGGTAGTCAAAATAATGGGCAACTGGGCATGTCCAGCATTTTTATACATGACCCTAAGCATGATGGGGACCATGAACCACCTGTGTGGAAGCACCTGCTTTCAATATACTTTGTATTCCTCATTTACTCAAGTGTTTCCTTTATTTTGGCAGTTACACATATATGCCCAACTTAAACATGTCACTGTCCGTCCAATCAGAGAGGAAGAGGCGAAGCATAAGGGTTTACTTAGCACAAAATCTGTCCCGGAAAATAAGACCACGAAGTGAGGAATTTTTGTATTAGGGTCAGTAAGTGTAGAATTTGGTCAGCAACAAAAATGTATTGCTAGTTTGCAACGTGCGGCTTATTTGATTGAATATAAGTTTTGTAATAGTTAGATTGTTACAAATGCACTGATAAGTGGACACACCTGGGGCATTTCGGCAAATGAGAAAAAAACGACTTTATATCGGTCCCAACTGATCTCGCCTCTTCTGTCCTCCTTAACTGGCTACCCAAACTCTTTGCTCCGGCCAAATGCTAAGCTACGCCCACGCAATGGGCGGATTCGATTATGCTGAGCCGGGGGGGGGCACCAGTCTACGGCCCATGACGTGAACCCATAGGGTCCAGCTGCGACAGCATCTCTCAGAGCAGGCATCCTTCAGGGTCTCTATGCTGCCACCTACTGATATGTCATATCTCAGTGCAGTGCATCTCTCAGGAAAGTGGGGGTGTCGAAAGGTGTGGGCGTTTCAAAAGGAACCATATAAGGAGAAGTGGGGGTTTCTAAAGGAGTCTTTTAACACTAGACGTGCTGGAATTCCATAACTACTAGAACAGCCATGGCTTGATATTTAAATTTCAAATATTCAATAATAAATAATACATCCATTACAAACAAATATTTTAGTCAGAGTGCAGTTTAACTGCAGTACAATGCAGTATAACTGCAGTTAAAGTGCAATCTAACTGCAGTATGCTCCAAATACTGTGTCCAAAAGAACACCTTTTTTTTTTACTACAGTAATTTTGCAGTGTAACTGCAGTTATTCTGCAATTGCTGCCTCCAAAATACGACTGCAGTTACTGCCCTTCTACTGCAGTTTCAAAAAAAATGTATGCATTTTGTCCAACTAGTTTTCATTGGGAAGGCAGATAAAGCGTTTTTATGCTTGATGCCTCGCTTCGCGTTCTTAGGAAACTGCAGTGTTTTGTTTTTTTATGATCCGGAAATGTGGTCGGAGGCGCGGTATGGATGGTGTGACGCAATTGCTAAGCTTCTGGAGGTCCTCAGTCTGGAGGAGAACGAAAGCGCCTACAGTGGGCGACATCATTAGCACTCCTCCCTCAAGTCTCCAGTATAATGTTGGAGGAAATACTTTCCTAGCATGAGGAACATGCTTGCTGGCCAGTTAGCTAATATTTAGAAGTTATGCTAACCCATTTGCAATCCCTTTTTGCGTTGCTTGCTAGATAGCTACAGAGGTTAGCTACTGCCATCAGTTGTTTTATCATATTTAGTCTATTCCACAGTTTGTAGAATGAATACTGGCATTTGAATATAGTTTGGGAAAAGGGAATCCGGACATACTGTTGACATGGTAGACACATTTAAATGTAGGTGTAGATGCATGACGCGTTCGGAATTCCATGATCAGAAGAACTCTATGACCAGAATAATAAAGCTGCATGAACTACCAAGTCTAGACACGGCCTTAGAAGTCATTTTCACATACAAACTTTATATGTCCGAACAAATATACTTCCCAAAAATAACATGGTCGCTGTGGTAGAATGTTTATTTTGATTGGCGATTTTCTGAATTAAATAGAGTGCCATTAGGTAGCCTGATTTCAGATGTGTCCATGTAAACAGGATTATTAGGGACATTGCTCTTCTTGCAAAGCATGTAAACGTTTTAATCAAACTATTATATTAATCTGACTATCCACAATAATCGCATTAGTATGTGCATGTAACCTTACTCAGTGAGGGGATTCGATTAATCTGGCCCGGCTAGGCCTCCCGAGTGGCGCAGTGGTCTAAGGCACTGCATCGCAGTTGCTAGCTGTGCCACTAGAGATCCTGGTTCGCGACCGGGAGACCCAATTGGCACAATTGCACAATTGGCACAGCGTTGTCCGGGTTAGGGGAGGGTTTGGCCGGCAGGAATGTCCTAGCGACTACTGTGGTGGGCTAGGCGCATGCACGCTGACACGGTCGCCAGGTGTACGGTGTTTCCTCCGATACATTGGTGTGGCTGGCTTCTGGGTTAAGGGGGCATTGTGTCAAGAAGCAGTGCAGCTTGGTTGGGTCGTTTTCCGGAGGACGCATGGCTCTCAACCTTCGCCTCTCCCAAGTCTGTACGGGAGTTGCAGCGATGAGACAAGACTGTAACTACCAATTGGATACCACGAAAATGGGGTATAAAGTCAAAAGATTATTATAATAATCTGGCCGGGCTAAATGTGTTTTGTGCACAGGGTGAAAGTTGATCGCATTCGTTTTGGAACCGGGCTGCCTCCTGGATAAGCCAGGTGCCCCCGAAAAACAACATGTCAACACTGTGGTACGCTCCATCGGCCCTGTTTGTGTATTCTGTGTAGACCCCTTGAAGGCGCTGCATGGTCAGTCAGACATCTGCATTGGCCGTGCAGCGTTTACTGTGATATGGCCTCTGCAGAAGTCAGGGTATTCATACTTCTTGCGCTTCCCCAAGCAGCGTAGAGCTGTTGTGAAGTAAGTGGTCAAGGAAGTGAGTTGGTGTTTATACAGGACCTCCCTCCCTCACCAACCGTCAACCAATCATGTCAATGCGGAGCCCTCCACATTGTTAAACAATTTGAGAGAGGTGCATGGCGAAGCAGTATGCTGCTCAATTTGGCCTCTGCATGCCTCTAGGCTCCTCATTGCGTCACACTATCCATACAGCCTCTGACCACATTCTCAGATACATTTTCGGATCAAGCATAAATTGAAAGGATGCACATAACTTTGCAATGTTGTATTGGAGAGAGTCAGTCTTAAATCATTTTCCACACACAGTATGTGCCTGTATTTAGTTTTCATACTAGTGAGGGCCGAGAATCCACTCTCACATAGGTACGTGGTTGCAAAGGGCATCAGTGTCTTAACACCGCGATTTGCCAAGGCAGGATACTCTGAGCGCAGACTAATCCAGAAATCTGGCAGTGGCTTCTGATTAAATTCAATTATCACAGAACCGCTTGTTGCAATTTCGATGAGGCTCTCTTGTTCAGATATCGGTAAATGGACTGGAGGCAGGGCATGAAAGGGATAACGAATCCAGTTGATTGTGTAATCCGTTTCGGGAAAGTACCTGCGTAATTGCGCAACCAACTCGCTCAGGTGCTTCGCTATATCACATTTGACATTGTCCGTAAGCTTGAGTTCATTTGCACACAAAAAATCATACAATGATGGAAAGACCTGTGTGGTGTCCTTGTTAATGCAGACAGAGAAGAGCTCCAACTTCTTAATCGTAGCCTCAATTTTGTCCCGCACATTGAATATAGTTGCTGAGAGTCCCTGTAATCCTAGATTCAGATCATTCAGGCGAGAAAAAACATCAGCCATATAGGCCAGTCATGTGAGAAACTTGTCATCATGCAAGCGGTCAGACAAGTAAAAATTATGGTCAGTAAAGAAAACTTTAAGCTCCTCTCTCAACAAAAAAAACACGTCAATACTGCGCACTTCTGTATGTTGTAAAATCATTACATGGTCGCTGCCCAAATCATTGCATAGTGCAGAAAATACACCAGGGGCCTTGCTTTAACAAAGTTAACAATTTTCACTGTAGTATCCAAAACGTCTTTCAAGCTGTCAGGCATTCCTTTGGCAGCAAGAGCCTCTCAGTGGATGCTGCAGTGTACCCAAGTGGCGTCGGGATGCACTCGCGTTACCACTCACTACTGTATGTCTCCCAGTCATGGCTTTTGCACCATCAGTACAGACACCAACATGAGCATCAGCTACGTTTGGCTACATATGGACCGTTAGTGGAATTCCCCTGAGAGAGTAATGGTTAATGTGATTGGATGTTAATTATTTGACAAGGCCACCTGTATTTGACATTGTGTTTTATTTTGCTGAACACTAGATGGTTGAATTGTATTTTTGGCAGTGAAACGAGGCTACTCAGGTGAGAAAAAAACCTCACCCAAATGTATAGCCCAATTGGAAAATATAAATGGACTGTTTGAAAATGTGAGGGAAAAAAATGTGAATCACATTTTTATTTGGCGTACCCCTTGGTTGGGCCAGAGCCAGAACACACGTGGGTAAAGCAGTTTTTGTAAATTCCTCATTAGATTTTATACTGATTGGTTAGAGATTATTTTGTCAAGAAGGGATACATACAGCTTCTGTCAAAATTGACTGTTCGTTGCATGTTTAGGATAATTAGGTTAATGTTAGGAAAAGGGTTTGGGTTAGCTATTTTTTATTTGTTTATCAACTTTTGATGTCAATTTGACAAAAGCTGTATCCCATCTAGACATGTCCTCGGTTTTTGGGCAAAATCGACGCGCTTGAACAAAAGGGAACGCGCAGGGAAGTGACGTAGAATAGAGAACGTACCCAAATCCAGGACATCCATGCTTGATCGAAAAACAACAAACTTTTTTTTGTAAATTGAAATTCAGTCGACTAATTGCAGCACCAGATTATTTGTGAGACCAACGTGGAGGGGAAGACTGCTGACTTTCAGGGTAGCAGCAGTAAAAGCGTTCAGTTTCTAGCTAGTTATATCAATAGCTAGCTAAGTTAGCCTGCGCCTGCTAGCTAACTGCACACACGTGTGAATCGGTGCCTCAGATCATAGCACTAGACTTGTAAAGGTAACATGTTCTGCCTAGGACTGACACATTTGGATTAACTGTACATTCACACGGTGTTATTATAAGGTTACATTTAGCTGTAGCAGACATGTACAACTAGCTAGCTATGGTATAATTTGTTGTGTGTGTTGCAGAGGGACGTGTATCACACCCCACCAGTCACCATGGCAGAGGATATGTTGATGTTGAACCTCTCATCTGACTCAGCTCCAGCATTTCACACGAAGAGTTATCAGAGACCAACGTCTCAGGAGAAATGGGCTTTGGTAGGTTAACTCGGGTCACAATAATGTCACGAGCTTTGATAGATATTTCACAAGTACCTCAACTCCACGGTGATTTTATTCACGGAGTTGACTACAAACTACAGTTTAAATGAACCTCCGACTCGCTATGCAGTCGCTCTTAGTGTAACTATGTTTTCCTCTGTGTGCCTCTATTTGTTTTCTGAAGTCATACTTTTTTAAATATAACGTGAATCAAATACAACCACCGACTGTTTACTTGTTGAGATTACATTTGCATATGCATGAACATTCCCGCGGAGGAAACAGTCGGTGGTTGTATTTGATTAACGTTTTATTATAAATTATGGTTTCAGCAAACAATGGTATTCAGCAACAGAGGACAAACATAAGAACATGATGAGGGTTTACATTTTTAAAATATCGACTGCATAGGGAGTCAGTAGATTTTTTTTTTTTTAACTAGTCTACCTTCAACTCCATGAATGAAATCATTGTGGAGTTGAGATACTTGGGAAAGGGGGATAACTAGTAAGTTGTACAATTGAATGCCTTAAACTGAAATGTGTTTACCACATTTAACCCAACCCCTCTGAATCAGGCAAGGTTGACCAATCATTGTCAGCACATGTACCTTGCAAACTACCTAACTCCTTTTGTTACCTTGTTCTTAGTTTATCTCTGAATAGATATTACATGTTTTTTTGTTTTAATTTCCAGAAAAAAGCACAGAAACGAAAATACTCAGAAATACAGAAAGGGTTACCTAATAAAGGGTTCAATGGGCCTAAGACCAAGGACCAACAGCCCCCTGAGGACAAGGAAGAAGAGGAGAATGTACCAGCCCATAAAAGCCCTGTCCGCAAGCCGGCACCAAAGGATGCAGCCAAAGCCTTGGCCCCTGAGACCCCAAAACCTGCCCAGAGATCCCAAGCCCAGCCAAAAACGACTCCAAAAAGTAAACATGAAGGGGAACACAAAGGAGGAGAGGACAGTGTGTTCATAAAGACTTCGTCCCTCTTTAGAAATAACCCAGATGTCCCAGATGTCCACAGGTAAGTTCTTTCAATGACGATGGGAGGGTGTTGAGTTAGTAATGTTGCACCTCGCTGTTGACCTTTATTCAAATAGTCTACTTTCTATACACCGCTAATGGTTTGCTGAAAACATGTCTAAGGTCCAAGACTTATTACAAATACAATTATTTAGCATGATAGTAGTACAGTCTAAGAAAAAGCAGGCTTGGACGGAGGTTTAGTGTTTAGTGAAATGTTGTTTGGTTAGTAGTAACCCTTCCACTGGCTGTGACTGCAGGCCTGCTGTGACCCAGCTGAAGGAGAAAGTCTTCACCAGCGACTCATTTGAAGAGCTGGACCTTCACCCCCACCTGGTGAGCACTAAACTAGGGATGTGACAAAGGGAAAACGTGAATTCCTAATGCATATGACCGCTATTTTTTATTTTACCTTTATTTTACTAGGCAAGTCAGTTAAGAACAAATTCTTATTTACAATGATGGCCTAGGAACAATGGGTTAACTGCCTTGTTCAGTGGCAGAATGACAGATTTGTACCTTGTCAGCTCGGGGAATTGAACTTGCAACCTTTCGGTTACTAGTCCAATGCTCTAACCACTAGGCTACCCTGCCGCCCCACTAGGGTGCAATTCTATCTACCGCAGTCATAGGCTGAATCATACATCTTGGCCCCTAAGCCCTTTATTGAGTGGCCTCTTGCTGTTGTGTTCGATAGTGATCACTCGAGTCTGCAATTATTTTGGCCAAAATTAACATTGAGACGATGCATGCTTGATGTCCCAACTGACACAATATTTCAAAATCCGTTTGCGAGCGTTGTCTCAACTGGTCTTGTGCATGACTCATTTGCTATTAAGCACGTGCACTGGAGCAGACACAGACGCATACTCTGATAGGCAGTGAGAAAGTTGTAAAAACGACATCTTACTCCTGCACAAAATATGTGCAAGTATATCGGTCTCCAGGGATTTCATCAGCTGATTTAGCTGGAGTAGCATGCCTGCTGCTAGCTAGCTTAGCTGACAAACACATGGATGGAATTTTAGATAGCTAGCAAAGGATGTTTGGCACATCACTGTTTGACAGCTTGCTGATGAAGTTAAAGACATGTTCGCAGCAGTTAGTCCGTACTTTAGTATGTTTCCAAAGCACCGATCGCTACGTTGTAACGTTGGGTCAGCTTAAAGCATAGCACATCAGCAGACTGTTCGCTGCTGTCGCTTCCCTTTCTTGTTAGTGTTGGTTTTGTGATTTTTTTTAAACGTTTTATTTAAACGTTTTTGCATTCACACAACCTCGACAGTAAATATTTTCTCTAGGGTTGTATTCAGTAGGGTGCACTGTAGCAAAACATTATTGCAACAGAAAACAACCAGTGTGTCTGATTGGACAAGGGACAAGTTCAGGTAGTCCCTCCCTGTTTTAGTGCCTTTTCTTCTGTTTTCGTGCCTTATGAGTGTGACCCAGGTCATCGTAGCTGGAGTCTAGACCACCGTCCTGTCAAGATGATGGTTCTCCTTTACAATGTGTTTTGTAAATCAGTGGCCCTGTGGGACTCTGTTGGCTAACTGAATTGGTTCCCGCATCAGGTGGCGACGCTGACCAAAGTGCTGAATGTGACCACTATGACCAGGTAAAGCTTCCATTGGTGTTTTTCTAACTATATGTTCCAAATGGCATCCTATTCCCTTTATAGTATGGATGCACGATATATCGGTGAACGTATCGGAATCGGACGATATTAGCTAAAATAGCCAACATCGGTATCGGCCCAATGTCTAGTTTAACGGCGATGTTATAAACCGATGTCAAAGCTGCCATGCATACCTATATAACGTAGGTACATGTAATGTGACGTAATGACGCCACGTAAAATTTTCCGCTAAATGTGCAACACAGCATTCCTAACTTATCCCACACAATGCCTGCTGTGTGGATCGTGCAGTCAACAAGTCGAGCAGTCATATGAAAGAGTAAAAGAATTCCAGCGAGACAACTCAAAGACGAAATCCATTAAAGCCAAGATTATGGTATTCATTGCCCTTGACAATCAACCGTTCTCTGTCGTGGGTGATGTTGGCTTTCGCCAACTAGTCGAGCACCGGTACACACTACCATGTGCGCTATTTTTCCGATGTTGCCCTACCGGAGTTAAACAGTAATAGCGTCACTGCTATTAGCTTCACGACATGTATACTACGGAACGCCGTTTGGGTCTTGCGTGTCAAAAAGTATACAGCAGCACTGTCAAAGCTGTACAAAAAAGTCTGCAAACACCGGTGCCGAACGATGTGTTTACAATACCTCGTTGGTAATAAAGCATAATTTGTTCCACCGCAACTTCTGGGGTAGCTAGCTTGAGCTTGGTACCTAGCTAGCAGCAATACAACCAGCCTGAAAACAATGACTAGTAGAAACTGCAGTCATTTTCATTATTCTTAGCAATGATTTAGGAATCCTTGTGAGTAAGTATTAGCTAGGTTGCCACTTGTTGTTCGCCTATTGAAATTGAACTTCAGATCATGAAAATAAATAGCTAGCCAACTACTTAAACCTGTTGCCCAAAGCTAACGTTATAAGCAGCCAGCTCGCTTCATCTGGCTAGTGAGTCTCGACCAGACCGGGTTGTGTTGTGAAGCTAGCCAGAATAGTGGAATTTGCAGTTTGCCTTCAAAATAAAAGTATGTCATTGACAGTGATGCAAATGATAAAAAATAGTAGAATTTACTATTATTTTGAAGGCTAACCGCAAATTCCACTATTGTGGCTAATCCTTATTGAGGCTAGCTTCACATAGATGGGTCCAACCACCATTAATCAAAAAAAAACTTTCTGATGAATTAGGGTTATTTTAGATGACACCTAGCTATATAAACTCAGCAAAGAAAGAAATGTCCCTTTTTCAGGACCCTGTCTTTCTTTCAAAGATAATTTGTAAAAATCCAAATAACTTCACAGATCTTCATTGTAAAGGGTTTAAACACTGTTTCCTATGCTCCCAAACTTTGATTTGATTTGTTCAATTAATTAACATGCACCTGTGGAACGGTCGTTAACTTCTTAGGGCTAGGGTCCCATTTTCAGAATTTTCGCCTGTCTGACGTGCCCAAAGTAAAATGCCTGCCACTCAGGCCCAGAAACTAGGATATACACATAATTAGTACTATTGGATAGGAAACACTGAAGTTTCTAAAACCGTTAAAATAATGTCTGTGGGTATAACAGAACTGATATAGCAGGCGAAAACCCGAGAAATATCTGTCCGGAAATCATTTTTCTTTTGACATTTCCTGACTTTGAATGGCTGATAAAATAATTCTCAGGGAAATAGGACACAGGTTGCAGTACCTATGGCTTCCACTAGATGTCAACAGTCTATGGACAGTGTTTTGGAGCGTTTATAATGGAAGAGAGCAGAAAGGAAAACCATTTGGTATGACATACCAGGATATCCTCTCTGTCTAGTGCACGAGATTCCCGGGAGCGCGCCGCACGGTGTTTACCTTTTTTTTTTTATCTTGTAGGTTATTATCTGAGTGAAATATAATAGCCAATATAGATAAATGGATGCCTAAGGATAAATTATAAATGTTTGATTTGTTTGGGCAAAGTTGATAGGTATAATTTGAACGTTTTCTCTTCACTGTACAACGGGCGAGTAGACTGGAAATGCTTGGTGGACTATCAGAACATAACGCGCGCCAACCAAACTGAGATTTATGGATATAATAAAGGACTTTTTCTAACAAAAGAACCATGATTCTCTTGTTTGGACACTTGGGATGCCCTCAGCAGAAGTTCTTCGAAAGGTAAGTGATTTATTTTAGATCTTTAAATGGGTTTTGTGAGACCCGCGCTGGATATGAATTTATGCTATTGAGGAAAATAGGAGAGGTGCTATCCTCAAACAATCAAATGTTGTGCTTTCGCCGTAAAGCTTTTTTGAAGAATCAGAGCTTTTGATGACTATGCAACACTTGTATATTGATGAATGTTCAATATTACACATTTTTATTTTGAATTTGCCGCGCTTTGTTTGCTCCGAAAACGAACCCGCTCACGGGGATCGGATCCATAAGAGGTTAAAACACTAACAGCTTACAGATGGTAGGCAATTAAGGTCACAGTTATGAAAACTTAGGACACTAAAGAGGCCTTTCTACTGACTCTGAAAAACACCAAAAGAAAGATGCCCAGGGTCCCTGCTCATCTGTGTGAACGTGCCTTAGGCATGCTGCAAGGAGGCATGAAGACTGCAGATGTGGCCAGGGCAATAAATTGCAATGTCTGTACTGTGAGACACGTAAGACAGCTCTATAGGGAGACAGGACGGACAGCTGAAAACCACAAGTAACATCACCTGCACAGGATTGGTACATCCAAACATCACACCTGCGGGACAGGTACAGGATGGCAACAACTGCCCGAGTTACACCAGGAACACTCCATCAGTGCTCAGACTGTCCGCAATAGGCTGAGAGAGGCTGGACTGAGGGCTTATAGGCCTGTTGTAAGGCAGGTCCTCACCAGACATCACCGGCAACAACATCGCCTATGGGCACAAACCCACCGTCGCTGGACCAGACAGAACTGGCATAAAGTGCTCTTCACTGACGAGTCTTGGTTTTGTCTCACCAGGGGTGATGGTTGGATTTGCGTTAATCGTCGAAAAAATGAGCGTCACACTGAGCCCTGAAATGTGGAGCGGGATCAATTTGCAGGTGGAGGGTCCATCATGGTCTGGGGCGGTGTGTCACAGCATCATCGGACTGAGCTTGTTGTCATTGCAGGCAATCTCAACACTGCGTTACAGGGAAGACATCCTCCTCCCTCATGTGGTACCCTTCCTGCAGGCTCATCCTGACATGACCCTCCAGGATGACAATGCCACCAGCCATACTGCTCGTTCTGTGCCTGATTTCCTGCAAGACAGGAATGTCAGTGTTCTGCGATGGCCAACAAAGAGCCCGGATCTCAATCCCATTGAGCACGTCTGGGACCTGTTGGATCGGAGGGTGAGGGCTAGGCCATTCCCCCCCCCAGAAATGTCCGGGAACTTGCAGGTGCCTTCGTGGAAGAGTGGGTTAACATCTCACAGCAAGAACTGGCAAATCTGGTGCAGTCCATGAGGAGGAGATGCAGTACTTAATGCAGCTGGTGGCCGCAGCAGAGACTGACTGTTACTTTTGGACCCCCCTTTCTTCAGGGACACATGATTCCCTTTGTTAGTCAC
The DNA here is from genome assembly GCA_030435695.1 of Brachymystax lenok tsinlingensis. Taxonomy (NCBI): domain Eukaryota; kingdom Metazoa; phylum Chordata; class Actinopteri; order Salmoniformes; family Salmonidae; genus Brachymystax; species Brachymystax lenok. Next base: position 44,585,630 of record CM059819.1, read on the forward strand.
ATGTCTGTGGAACTTTTTCAGTTTGTCTGTTGTTGACTCTTGTTATGTTCATACAAATATTTACACCTGTTAAGTTTGCTGAAAATAAACGCAGTTGACAGTGAGAGGACGTTTCCTTTTAGTTAGTTAGCTAGCTAACTACAGTCGTGGCCAAAAGTTGAGAATGACAAATATTAATTTCCACAAAGTTTGCTGCTTCAGTGTCTTTAGATATTTTTGTCAATGTTACTTTGGAGTACTGAAGTATAATTACAAGGATTTCATAAGTGTCAAAGGCTTTTATTGTCAATTACATGAAGTTGATGCAAAGAAGAGTCAATATTTGCAGTGTTGACCCTTCTTTTTCAAGACCTCTGCAATCTGCCCTGGCACGCTGTCAATTAACTTCTGGGCCACATCCTGACTAATGGCAGCCCATTCTTGCATAATCAATGCTTGGAGTTTGTCAGAATTTGTGGGTTTTTGTTTGTCCACCTGCCTCTTGAGGATTGACCACAAGTTCTCAATGGGATTAAGGTCTTGGGAGTTTCCTGGCAATGGACTCAAATTATTGATGTTTTGTTCCCCGAGCCACTTAGTTATCACTTTTGCCTTATAGCAAGCTGGAAAAGGCATTGTTCGTCACCAAACTGTTCCTTGATGGTTGGGAGAAGTTGCTCTCGGAGGATGTGTTGGTACCATTCTTTATTCATGGCTGTGTTCTTAGGCAAAATTGTGAGCCCACTCCCTTGGCTGAGAAGCAACCCCACACATGAATGGTCTCAGGATGCTTTACTGTTGGCATGACACAGGACTGATGGTAGCGCTCACCTTGTCTTCTCCGGATAAGCTTTTTTCCGGATGCCCCAAATAATAGGAAAGTGGATTCTTCAGAGAAAATGACTTTACCCCAGTCCTCAGCAGTCCAATCCCTGTACCTTTTGCAGAATATCAGTCTGTCCCTGATGTTTTTCCTAGAGAGAAGTGGCTTCTTTGCTGCCCTTCTTGACACCAGGCCATCCTCCAAAAGTCTTCGCCTCACTGTGCGTGCAGAATGCACTCACACCTGCCTGCTGCCATTCCTGAGCAAGCTCTGTAATGGTGGTGCCCCACCATTGCAGCTGAATCAACTTTAGGAGACGGTCCTGGCGCTTGCTGGACTTTCTTGGGCGCCCTGAAGCCTCCTTCACAACAATTGAACCGCTCTCCTTGAAGTTCTTGATGATCCGATAAATGGTTGATTTAGGTGCAATCTTACTGGCAGCAATATCCTTGACTGTGAAGCCCTTTTTGTGATGACTGCACGTGTTTGCTTACAGGTAACCATTATTGACAGAGGAACAATGATTCCAAACACCACCCTTTTTTGAAGCTTCCAGTTTGTTATTTGAACTCAATCAGCATGACAGAGTGATCTCCAGCCTTGTCCTCGTCAACACTCACACCTGTGTTAACGAAAGAATCACTGACATGATGTCAGCTGGTCCTTTTTGTGGCAGGGCTGAAATGCAGTGGAAATGTTTTGGGGGTATTCAGTTCATTTGCATGGCAAAGAGGGACTTTGCAACTAACTGCAATTCATATGATCACTCTTCATGACATTCTGGAGTATATGCAAATTGCCATATTACAAACTGAGGCAGCAGACTTTTGGCCATGACTGTATAGCTACTGAAACAGATGTCATTTTGCTATGTTTTTGGGGAAGAACATTGTTTGCGTCCATGAGCTAGCTACTTTTTTTTGATGACCAGCACTGTAGGTGTGCGATTAAACTTCACCAGAGTCATAGCAATCGTATCGATGAATCGTTGAGACATATGCAATACGAGTTTGTAATAACTATGTAAAAAATGTATGAACGAGTTAAATTGTGACTTGCGGTCATATTCAGGTCCTGATTGGTCAACAAGCTTGTTTGACATGCAAAGACCCAAACAGCATTCCATCAAAATCCTGGTTGAGAATGAAACGACTGAACAAATTAACAACCAAACAGCACAGCAAGTAAGTGAATGAAATAGGTTTTGATTTATAGTTTTCTGGTAATGGGGACATATGTAATTGCCAACAAACTTTTTTGTGTGTGTCCTTTATTTAACTTGGCAAGTCAGTTAAGAACAAATTCTTACTTACAATGACGGCCTACCCCGACCAAACCCGGACGACGCTTGGCCAATTGTGCGCCGCCCTATTGGACTCCCAATCACGGCTGGATGTGATACAGCCTGGATTCGAACCAGGGACTGTAGTGATGCCTCATGCTCAGATGCAGTGCCTTAGACCGCTGCGTCCGTGTGTTAACTACTTAAGGATCATTGGGGTGCTAGCGCCCCGTTCCCGACACTACCCGGAGAAATGTAAGGCGCCAAATTCAAAATCCAAAAGTTGAATAAAACATTCATCAATATACAATATCAATATACAAGTGTTGCATAGTCATCAAAAGCTTAGTCTTGGAAATATCACAGCCAGCGTTGTCAGATTTCAAAAAGGCTTTACGGCGAAAGCACATTTGATTGTTTGAGGATAGCACCTCACACATTTTATGCATTAGCAGAAATCCATAACCAGCGCCGGTCTCACATAACAGAGCTCAAATAAATCGCTTACCTTTGTTGATCTTCTGCTGAGGGCAATCCGAAGTGTCCAAGCAAGACAATCCATGTTTCTTATGTTAGAAAAAGTCATTTATTATATCCATAAATCTCCGTTTGGTTGGCGGGTTATGTTCAGAAAATCCACAGTCTACTCGCCCATTGTACAGTGAAGAGAAAGCGTTCAAATTATACCTATCAACTTTGCCCAAACAAATCAAACATTTATAATGTATACTTTTATGTATATTAACTATTATATTTCACACGGATAGTATCCTAAACGATATAAAAGAAAAATACAGAGGAGCGCGCTCACGGTCTCGCGCACCAAAAACTGAAGTGACTTCCTCCATCTTTTACATATTATTCTTCTATTCTGTGATCTTCCATGATAAACGCATGAAACCTTGTCTAAAGACTGACATCTAGTTGAAGCCATAGGTACTGCAACCTGGGTCCTATTTTACAGAGAATCCCATAGGCAGGCATTGAATGTGAGGGCATGTCACCAAAAAAAATATTTTTCCGGACAGAATTTCTTCGGGTTTTCGCTTGCTATATCAGTTCTGTTATACTCACATACATTATTTTAACAGTTTTAGAACTTCAGTGTTTCCTATACGTTAGTACTAATGTGCATATCCTAGTTTCTGGGCCTGTGTGGCAGGCATTTTACTTTGGGCACGCTAGTAGACTCTAAACTTCTGAATACTGCCCCGGTGCCTGGAGAGGTTAACTATTTAACTGTACTAGAATGCTTACGGACGCATTTTTTTATATTGGTTATCGTTACTGTCTTTTTTTTGGCAAGGTAAATATCGGTGCATCACTACTTTTATAGTGCACTATAATATAGGGAATAGGGTGCCATTTGGAACGCATAGCTGCCAACTGTCCTCAGCGTTCAAGATGCTCACAGATCAATATGCACAGTCTGAATACTATCACTGTTTTCCTCGGCAGTGTCCAGAAAGAGACAATTCCTGTCCTCTTGTCTGGTCGAGACGCTGTCGTGCGCTCTCAAACAGGATCGGGTAGGATGCATTTCCAGCTCTTTATGCTTCCTTTTGATGTTTGACTGCATATTATTTTTATATATTCCACATAGTGCATTCGGAAAGTATTCAGACACTGACTTTTTCCACATTTTCTTATATTACTGCCTTATTCTAAAATGGATTAAATACATTTTTTCCTCATCAATCCATACACAACCCCATGAAGGGTTTTAGACATTGATTGTCCTTGATATGTTTCTATAAATTCATTGGAGTCCACCTGTGGTAAATTCAATTGATTGGACATGATTTGGAAAGGCACACACCTGTCTATATATGGTCCCACAGTTGAGTGAAAACCAAGCCATGAGGTCGAATGAATTGTCCGTTAGATCTCCAAGACAGGATTGTGTCGGCACAGATCTGGGGAAGCGTACTAAAAAATGTCTGCAGTATTGAAGGTCCCCAAGAACAGAAGTTTGGAACCACCAAGACTCGGTTCACCTTAAGCACACAGTCAAGACAAATCAAATCAAGTTTTATTTGTCACATACACATGGTTAGCAGATGTTAATGCGAGTGTAGCGAAATGCTTGTGCTTCTAGTTCCGACCATGCAGTAGTATCTAACAAGTAATCTAACAAATTCAGAACAACTACCTTATACACACGAGTAAAGGAATGAATACGAGTATGTACATAAATATATGGATGAGCGATGGCTGACCGGCATAGGCAAGATGCAGTAGATGGTATGGAGTACAGTGTATATACATATGAGATGAGTAATGTAGGATATGTAAACATTATGTAAATGGCATTGTTTAAAGTGGCTAGTGATACATTATTTCATCCAATTATAATTATTAAAGTGGCTAGAGATTGGGTCGATGGCCGAACGGCATAGGCAAGATTCAGTAGATGGTTTAGAGTACAGTGTATACATTTGATATGAGTAATGTCGGATATGTAAACATTATATACAAAATTGTTTAAAGTGGCTAGTGATACATTTGTTACATCCAATTCCTATTTTTAAAGTGGCTAGAGATTTAAGTCAATATGTTGGCAGCAGCCACTCAATGTTAGTGGTGGCTGTTTAACAGTCTGATGGCCTTGAGATAGAAGCTGTTTTTCAGTCTCTCGGTCCCAGCTTTGATGCACCTGTACTGACCTCGCCTTCTGGATGATAGCGGGGTGAACAGGCAGTGGCTCGGGTGGTTGTTGTCCTTGATGATCAACTTAGGAGGGGCTCCGGGATAGGTCTCTGAATGTCCTTGAGTGGCCCATCCAGAGCCTGGACTTGAAACCGATCGAACATTTGTGGAGAGACCTGAAAATAGCTGTGCAACGATGCTCCCCATCCAACCTGACAGAGCTTGAGAGGATCTGCAGAGAAGAATAGGAGAAACTCTCCAAATACAGCTCTGCCAAGCTTGTAGCGTCATATCCAAGACGTCTCGAGGCTGGAACTGCTGCCAAAGGTGCTTCAACAAAGTCCTGAGTAATGGGTTTGAATACTTATGTAAATGTGATATTTCAGTTTATTTGTATTACATTTCTAAACATGTTTTTGCTTTGTCAGTATGGGGTATTGTGTGTAGATTGAGGGGGACTATTGAATCCATTTTAGAATACGTCCGCAACGTAACAATGTGGAAAAAAGTCAAAGGGTCTGAATACTTTCAATGTGCTGTATTTTTACTGTAGAGCATAATTACCATACGAGTTGTTTGGGGAATGGTAGAATGTTTTCTTCTATATACATTGTACAGATTTAATCATTCAGCAACGTTGTTTGGAGAGGATGCAGATATGTTTGATTTATTTTAAAATTTTTAGAGCTTTGTATGAGTAATAGTCCTAAAGTTAAATGTTTTCCTTTTTTACTGGAATGTCTAGGTAAAACTCTTGCCTACGGGATACCGCTTGTTCAGTCTTTACAAGCAGTGGAACCCAAAATTAAGGCAAGCACACTGATTTTTGTTTTTTAAAATACATTTTAAAAAGGTCAACATATTATTTGGATGATAACCAGGGAACCGCTTTCATGTCAGAGAATTACCAGCTCATTGCCTATGAATAGTGCAATCATGTGCATGTAGGGTTGATATTCTTTAATAAAAATAATCTATATTAGATGATTAACGAAATCAGGAGATAATGAGATGGAAGTCCCAGGAATCCTTCATCTATGATTTCTGGAGAAATGTTGGAAAGTTGATAATCTCTGTCCGTGTGCCTAAACCTTCTGCAAATCCTTTCTCCAGAGAGGGGATGGGCCTCTTGCTGTCATTGTGGTCCCCACCAGAGAGGTATGCCCAGGTCATTTTCTCCTCTCTCCCACTTGTTGTTCGTCTTTGCTCTTCTAACCTGCCTAACTTCTCACCTGTGTGCATGTGTTATACAATGAGTCACTGTGCAGTTGTCATTTGTACAACAAGCATAAACTCATGTAAAGGATGTTGAGTTTGAGTCGTAACCATTTTGATTTCTTCTTGATTTTTGTTCCCACTCAGCTGGCCCAGCAGAGCTTTCATATCTTTCAGAAGCTCCTCAAGGTACAGTAGGGTTGTGCCCCAAATGACACCCTATTCCTTTTCTAGCCCCAAATGACACCCTATTCCTTTACTAACCTCAAATGACACCCTATTCCCTTTCTAGTGCACTACTTTTGACCAATGTTAATAGGGCTCTGGTCAAAAGTATAGCAGTATATAGGGAGTAGGGGTGTGTCTTGGGATGCATCCCTAGTTTCTCTGCTCAGGAAAAGCACTACAGTCAGCCAGCAAAGCATTGGGATGTGATGGGCTCTTTTCCCCTGGCTCTCTGCCTATTTTATTGTACCTTCATTCCCATCCCTCTCTTGCCAGCCTTTCACCTGGATCGTGCCTGGAGTCCTGATGGGGGGAGAGAAGAGGAAGGCAGAGAAAGCCAGGTTATTTTCCCATTGATTGACTTTTGGTAACATATTGGTTTGGAGGGGGAAGCTTTCACTATAATTGGAGTCAGTGGATCCAACCTGGGCTGTGTGTGTTGAGTGCTTACAATGCTATCTGTCTGTTTAGGCTGCGTAAAGGGATCAACATTCTGATCACCACGCCAGGCCGACTGGTGGACCACATCAAGAACACTCTGAGCATAGCCTTCAGCGCTGTCCGGTGGCTCATCCTGGACGAGGCTGACCGGTACACACACACACACTTTGACCACTATTTCAGGGCTTAAGGCCCTCCGTTGTTGGCATTTACTTCCTGCCAACACTACATTGTGTATCTGGCTTTGCTTTATGGTGAATGAGTGGTTCTGTGTCTGTCGGGGTGTAGTATTCTGGACCTGGGCTTTGAGAAGGACCTGACCGTGATCCTCAATTCCTTGAATGCCACTGGACCTCCCAGGCAGAACGTGCTCCTGTCTGCTACTCTCACAGATGGTAAGCTGCCCGAGTGTCTCAAATAAGTCCTGAGTCCTGTTTGTTAGGCACCAAATAGAAGGAAATGGGGAAGAACTGCATTTTAGTCATTTAGCAGACCATCTTATCCAGAACGACTTACAGTAGTGCGTGCATACATTTTTCATACTGGTCACTCGTGGGAATCGAACCCACTACCCTGGCGTTACATGCGCCATGCTCTACCAACTGAGCCACACGGAAACATCATTACTTTGAGTGTAATCATTAGTGCACACCGTAACGTTTTACACAAAAAAAAGTACATTTCTTCTTAGTCAAGTTTGTTAGTTCCTCCCTAATTTGGTCTGTTTGGTCCCAGCTAAATGGGACTGCGGGCCACAGGCCAATCAGATCAGTATGTGTGTGACAGCTGCTATATCAGCTCTCTTGTGGACCAATAGAACCTACACTCCCCTCAATATATATTTAGACAGAAGAGCTAACATTTAAAATTTGTCTCTATACTTCAGCATTTTAGATTTGAGATCAAATTAGGCGACAGTACAGAAGTCACCTTTTTATTTTAGAGTATTTTCATAAATATCTGTTTTACTGTTTAGAAATTAAAGCACTATCTAGTCCCCAATTGATGAAGGAATACGTATTTGGACAGATTCACTTAGTGTATTAAAGCAGTCAAAAGTTTAGTATTTAGTCTCTTATTACTTGCACTCAATGACTTATCAATGACCCAAGCCCAGCTCAGTTAATCTCTACTATTGTGTTGCTGAGTTGTCATAATGCTTCAGCAAATGTACATTATCCCAGGGGTGTTGGTAGACACAATGGGAGTAACTTAATTTATGTCCACCTAACTGCTCTGAAAGCCCTCTGCTGATCCTACAGCGATTGAATGCAGTAATCATGTGCCGATAAACCAGAGTTATACTGTTGGCACTGAGGCGGTGTGGCTCCCCCTGCACTAACATAAATAACATGAGCATGTCTACAGTGCATTTGTAAAGTATTCAGACCCCTTGACTTTTTCCACATTTTGTTACGTTACAGCCTTATTCCTCAATCTACACACAATACCCCATAATGACAAAGCAAAAACAAGTATTTATACGTTGTTGCAAATTTATAAAAAATAAGGTGTAGGTTCAGGCTAAGGCTCAGAATTTGAAGAATAGTCATCCGAGATGTCATGATTAATTTCTTTCCCATCATTTGAGTCAAATTTTACAAATGTATACATAAAAAAACATCTATCACATTTACACAAATATTCAGTCCCTTTACTCAGTACTTTGTTGAAGCACCTTTGGCAGCGATTACAGCCTCTGCTTCTTGGGTATGACGCTACAAGCTTGGCACACCTGTATTTGGAGTTTCACTCATTGTTCTCTGCAGACCCTCTCAAGCTCTGTCAGGTTGGAAAAAGTATAGTTTAACAAGAAATGTGTGGAGTTGTTGAAAAACTACTTTTAATGACTCCAACCTAAGTGTATGTAAACTTCTGACAACTGTACATATGTATGATATATGACAATGGACTTTGGATTGCACATTTTGTATGATCTTTTACAAGACAATGTATGACTCCACTTACTGTGTGTGGAATAGAGATGCGTATACAGTGCCTTCAGAAAGTATTCGTACCCCTTGACTTATTCCACATTTTGTTGTTGCAGCCTGAATTTAAAATGAATTAAATTGAGATTGTGTCACAGTTTTTCTCACTGTGTTATAATTAATGTTGTGGTGGCAGGCTTATCCCGGTTAGCTGGGATCAGCATGAAGGAGCCGGTCAGCATCCAGGTGGGAGAGAACCTTGAGGGGATCAACGAGCCGACCCCCGGACCCCATCACAGCCCAGGGCAAATCGGACCGCTTTGCAGTACCCGAGAGGCTGCAGCAGCACATGGTGGTGGTTCCCAGCAAACTAAGGCTGGTCTGCCTGGCAGCCTTCATCCTGTCCAAGTGCAAGGTAAGCACGGTCTGGTGTTGGGTGAAGTTTCCCATAGATGCTGATCTGATCTTGGGTCAGTTTTAGTGTTTCCCTCACTAATGATTGAGATTAGGCGTGGGGGGATGTGAAGGTGGTCCTAGATCTGTGCCTAGGAGAAAATTCTCCCCAGAATGCACAGTGCACACTCCGATAGCCAACCCCCAAATATCAACCTATCTTATTGTTAATGTTAAATCGGGGAGCTCAATTAGTCTTACCATTCTGGGAAATTAAGTAGGGATGTGAATCGGTTATCTGTTTGAAAATTACTTTTGACCAGCCATGCTTATTGGTCTATAGGTTAATTTGCATAATTTAGAGGAATTTAATTGGCGCGTGGGTATTTTTGTTAGTCGTCATGCATCTTAGGACACGTGCACAGCATACAGAGCCTAGTTTGAGGAGTAGAGTATCCTATCACGTGTCAGACAGCGTGAGATTAGATCCTCAGTGGCATGAAACTTCCTATTTTGTAAGCTAAGTCACTGCGCAACAATTCTAAATGAAATCGCGTATTTCTCTCCTGTTCTATTGGTTTTCATAACTTTCTTTCATTGCCCAGAAGCCAAAGGCCCTATCTTAGTCATATTACCAACGTATCCTAGTTGTTATAGATTCCCCCTCTTTCTAAGTTTCTAACAGAGATTTTCATCTGTCACATATGGAACCGCTTGCATTAGGTGCGCTATTTATAGTGGTGTTTTCCCCCAAATTGCATTTTGGCAAGTGTTTGAATGCCTTTTTCTTTTTTACAGGAGTTTTGACTGTAAGACAATAGGCTTGCTGTTGTCGCATGTTTCCATTAAGCTCTTAACTACTTAGGGAGCAGTGGGGCGCTAGCAAGGCGCCAAATTCAAAATCCAAAAGTTGAATTATTAAACATTCATCAATATACAAGTGTTGCATAGTCATCAAAAGCTCTGCTTCTTGGCACAGCGTTGTCAGATTTCAAAAAGGCTTTACGGCGAAAGCACAACATTTGGTTGTTTGAGGGTAGCACCTCCAATATTTTTCGATTAGCATAAATTCATAAACCATCGCGGTTCACACACAACACATTTCACAGCAAAAACAAATCCCTTACCTTTTGAAGAACTTCTGTTGAGGGCTTCCCAAGTATCCAACGAGGACATCCAATGGTTATTTTTATTAGAAAAAGTCATTTATTATATCCATAAATCTGTTTGGTTGGCGCATTATGTTCATAAAATACAGCGTCCACTCGCCCATTGAACCGTGAAGAGAACTCGTTCAACCTATACCTATACACTTGTCCAAGAACAATCAAACATCATTGATAATGTATCCTTAGGAACACTTATGTATATCTACTATAATATTATAAACTGGACGATAGGAAAGGAAAAAACCACAGCGCGCGCGAGCCCGTGAACGCGCATCCTCTTCTGTTTACATCCGATGACCACTTCAAATTTCTTCTTCTATTACCATCCAGAGCAACTAAACATCATCAAACACTGTCTAGAGACTGTTGACATCCAGTGGAAGCAATAGGTACTGCAATCTTACTCCTATATATGTCTGTTTTCAATAGGGAGGGGTTCAAAATAAGGCAATGTGTCAAAAACACTTTTTCCAGGACAGATATTCCTCGGGTTTTTGCTAGATATCAGTTCTGTTATACTCACAGACAATATTTTAACCCTCTTAGAAGCTTCAGAGTGTTTCCTATCCAATAGTACTAATTATGTGCATATCCTATTTTCTGGGCCTGAGTGGGAGGTATTTTACTTTGGGCACGCCAGACTCTCCAAAACCGTCACCTCGGGAGCCGCACCCTAACAAGTTAAGGGAAACTGTCAAAGTCACCATTATTAGTCAGTTGTACAACCGAATGCCTTCAACCGAAATGTTTCTTCCGCATTTAACCCAACCCTTCTGAATCAGAGAGGTGCGGGGCTGCCTTAATCGACATCCACGTCTTGGCGCCGGGAACAGTGGGTTAACTGCCTTGTTCAGGGGCAGAACGACAGATTTTTTCCTTGTCAGCTCGGGGATTCGAACTTACAACACTCCGGTTACAAGTCCAACGCTCTAACCACTAGGCTACCTGCCGCCCCTACCCTGTCCGGTCCTTGTGTGCATGCATAGTATCAGAGAGCAAGAGGCGAAGCGAAAGGTTTCACTCTCGCCAAAATCTGTCCAAAATAAGCCCAATGCGTTTCTATGTCTCCTGCCTTCCAGCCTTGTAACCTTGTTAGGGTGGAGAAATAAGCGTCTCGTAATTATATACAGATCTCTAATAGTATTTTCTGTTGGTCATGTCGTTTTACTGTTTGTTTTTTCTGTTAATTGGTTAATGATTTTCAGTTATTCAGGAGCAAAAGTGACTGACATTTGCATCCCTAAAGTAAAGGATATGCACATTGTCCCATTTATATTATGGCTGTTTATCCTCTCTCACCCCTGCAGTTTGAGAAGGGTCACAAGATAATTGTGTTTGTGTCGAGTTGTGAGGCAGTGGAGTTCCTGCTGATCCTTTTCAACGCCGTGCTCTCTGGGCCAAAAGCCAAACAGCAGCCTCCGCTCAGCTTCCTCCGTCTCCACGGCAACATGAAGCAGGAGGTGAGACACTACTTTTTTAACCTACCATGTACCCATGTGACTGTTGCATGGGAGTACAGGACAGTTGCGTTTTTACATTTGTGCTACGCAGGCATCACCCCCAGGGACTTTTCTGGAGCAGCAGCACAGTCTTTCCAATGAAGGCTGCTTTTAGTCAGGGTCAGAGAGTGGCTATACCATGCCCTGTATTGCCACTAACCAGCTGGTGTAGTGTGGCAGTCACCAGGCCATGCCCTGTGGCTATACCCGGGGAGGAGCTGAGGGCTAATTCCCTGCCCAGTGTTCACCCCTGTCGCAGGGCCACTAATGACAGTCAACGGGGGCTGCCCATATGGCACCTCTGGGGGCGTGGGACTGGAGATGGGCAGTGTGCACAAGCTCTGGTTAGATATTAAAGAAAAATGGGTCAGGTGGAAGTATGGACGGCAGAGGCTGTCACCGAGACTGGATCTACGTCTCAAATGGCGCCCTATTCCTTATATAGTGCACTACTTTGGTCAACCTTTGGTCAAAAGTAGTGCACTATGTTGGGGATAGGATGCCATTTGGGATTCAGACAGTTATTATGGATGTGTTTGGTAATAGGAGTGCACAGGCTGGGCCCCTTACAACTGCTCCTGTGACGAGGATGGCAGTCGACACAGCTGTTTGCACCTAAAACAGATTGCCCTCCACAAATACCCTTTATGGATTTTGGTGTTGGGCAAATCATTTTTTACGTGTGCAGAATTAAACAACAAACTTTATTTTTAACAGGAAAGGACAGAAGTTTTCCAAGAGTTCTCTCTCTGCAAGACTGGAATTCTGCTCTGTACGGTAAGCAAGCCCCCTGGGCCTACATGACGTCGGATATCTTTCTGCGGGTTGAGGGAAACTGTTAGATTAAATAATGACTGTCGTACCAGGTCTAAATTGTGCTGCCCTGGGTCCCAGGCAGTGAGTGGCCTGAGCATCAGCCCCTGTTTGATGGAAGGAAAATACAGAATATCCCTGCCCTGCGGGAACCAGCCCAACTTCTCTTTCCATTAGCTTGGCATTTGGCTAAAAAGTTCCCTAGGCAACCGAGCCTGCCCCCCCCCCTCCATCTCCTTCACTACTTGATTGGTCATTCAATTATATTGCTTAGTTCCTAGATATTTGTCCTTTGCCATTAGTTTGGACTTGCATTCCTTCAACCAGCCACTGAGGCACACTGTCCCACGATGTCTAAACAATATCCACAATGACACCAACTTCATTTTGGGGAAATTAAATGTGTGTGAATGACAGACCCCTTAATGCTAAATGACGAGGCTGAATAAATAAGTGGTTCTAATCCGTCTAACATGCTGGCATGGCCCAGCACTGGCCTCCATCTGTACTGGCTGGCCAGGCCAGCATCGCTACTCCACCCCTCCCCAGGCAGTCCAGTGTGCCCGGCCAATACACAGCTCATCCTGGCCCTGCCACTGGCAACCTAAGGCCCAGAGCTCCATGCAGCATCTTCCCTCTTCCTAGCACTCCGATATCAGCTATTTATTTATAAGCTAAAGCAGCGCAGCTGGCCACAAACCACAATGGCTTCCCAGACCAATAAAGACAATGGCCTTTTTTGAAATGTTAGCCCATTTCAAACTGTGTGCACGCACAAACTCCTGTGCGTGCACACAGTCATCTAGCCCATCTGTGTGTTTTTGTAGTGAAAGTGACCGTGGTATTTGATCAGGAAAATGTACTTCTTATAGGTCCACTAAATCTTACCTAAAAGTCAGAGGGTTGGTGTCAGGCTGGCATTGGGAGGTCCACGACATCACGATCATTATTATTATCATTATTATTTTTTCTCCAGGATGTTGCAGCACGTGGACTTGACATGCCTCAGGTGACATGGATTGTACAGGTAAAATTATAATATAAGAACATGACATTACTGTCCATAGAGGGATTCCAAGTGAAATGTCAGTTATTTGTCTTTAAATTAGTAATGTGTGTGTCTGTATTTCAGTACAACCCTCCAACCACTCCAGCAGAGTACGTGCACCGCGTCGGGCGAACTGCTCGTATAGGCGCTAAGGGAAGCAGCCTTCTCTTCCTCACCCCTGCTGAAACGACCTATGTCACTTCCCTAGCAAATCACAATATCAGGTAGGTCTGTGGATGATCACTCAACATCTCTTCTCTAATCCGTGTGCCCATGTTCACAACCTTTTTATGGTTGTGTGACACATCTCCACACAGTCTGTCTGCGTCTCCAACTTTTAAGTTGGACTTATTTGGACTTTTCTATCCTCCATACAAGACTGTGAGACACTTTTCTCTCCCAGTCCTGTTCTCCTACACGTGGTCTCTATGGTTTTACTTTGCGCGCACACACACTAATGCTTCATTACCAAGCTCTCAGTAGGCCCGGCTGAATCGTCTAGGCTGATCGAGCTCTGTGAAGCAGAGCACTGATGTCTACTGAGCAGAGCCAGCCAGAGCTGTCACCCTCTATGGTCATGTGCCTACCTGGACTAGACTAATCACACACCGCCACTGCTCACAACATCATTTACCACGAGCCACATGACAGCCTGCTGCTTGGGTGGGGGGAGGACATTGCGGAACATCCCGTGCCCCACTTGTATTTCTAAGGGCACAAGCACTGTTCATGACACACTTTTCACACCCCTCTTGTTGGTGGATAGAATTGAGCAGGTTTAAAACTTATTTCCTGCAATTCTACACATTTTGTCATGGGGTGCAAAGAAAATGTTTTTAAAGAAAATGTTCATGCAAGTCTGTACATTTTGCCATGTCTAGTGTGTATTCATGTGAAATTTGAGTGACACAAAAATTACAACTGTCTATGGGCAAAAAAAAACTAAATAAAAAAAAGTTAGCTGACATGGACTAGTTGATCTGAACATTCTGACAAGTTATAAATAGATCTCTAAGGTATGCAATAACTAACATGACAAGCGAACCTGATGATGCACTACCCAATTTCGAAATTGCACCTTGTGCATTCGACTATTACAACTTTCAAGAGTAAGTTTAAAGCCGGACTCTGTTTAAAAGGAAAAAAATACGAACTTCCTCTCTTGGTGCGGGTGCCCCTCCTGCCGACCCCACAGTTTGGGAACCACTGTGCTGTAGGACTATTAAAAGGGTTTAAGACGAGGGAGTAAGACATCCGGAGAGATCCAATAGAAAGTCATACTACAAAAGTCTCACTACTTTGCGTCTTTAGAACAAATACCCGTTTGAGGCTAAGTCACAATGTTTGGATTTCCCCAAATGTACTTACTTGGAAGTTTTTAGAAAGCAGTCCACAGTGCAGCTCAGGGTGTCTGGGGTGTATTCACTAGGAACCAAACGTAACCATAGGGACCGAAAATGGAATGGACCTACCTGAATTTGTCCAATACGAAACTCTTGTTTTTGTTTAAAAATGTTTTCTGCGTCAATACGGTTTGCTACGGTTTGCACAGTGCACTAATGAATACACCCCTGTTGTCAACTGTTCCTCCAGCCTGTCCGAGATGAAGATGGAGACGATTCTGTCAACGCTGATGCTGGACGACCGCTTCAAAGTCAGGGGAAAGTATGACGGAAAGGTGAGGGAGGAACAAGCTCAACACATTTTACAACCCAGCTGTGGAACTAGACATGACTATATTCAGCTTTCACCAATGGTATAAGGAATAAGTGCTTTCCTTCTGGTCAGTTCAATCCACATAACTTGTGTGTGTTGTACACCTGTATGTGTCTGTAGAAGTCTTCCGGGGCTCTGGAGCAGGAGGTGCGGGAAAGAGCAACTGTCCTACAGACTGAGTTTGAGAGCGTTGTCCATAACAACGACGACTCTGTCCAAGCAGCCAAGAGAGGTGTGTTAAATTTGTTTAGATTTTGCACAAGAAAAGACAAGGCAATAAGATGAGAGTTTAAAGACAAAGGAAAATTACAGGTGAGGAAAAAAATAGATGTGATGGTAAGGCACCTCCCCAATTTTATAGAGAGATAGAGAGATATATATTAGAGATAGTTAGTTGGGAATAACACAAAGGAAAATAACAGATTTAAGCACATGGGTAAAAAATGTAAGAAATTCAAGTAAAATCCATAATCAACATGCGTTGCAAATACAGCAGGTGGGACCAACTTCACCCAACATTGCAGGGTTAAACGGACAAAAAAAGCGAAGAATTCTATGTTTAACATGATCATTGACATTAGTGTACATAGCAGGAACTTTTAAGTACAGAATCAAAAGAAAGGCTTCCTCACTATAAGAGAATGATATCCTCGCTAACAGTTTGTCTGGTTGACTGGTTTAAACTCATGTTTTGTGGTCCTTGTTTTAGTGACGTTCATGCAGCTCTTTCCTCTGTTGCTTTAGCCTTGCAGTCGTTCCTGCGGGCGTACACTGCCTACCCGTCCAACATGAAGCACATATTCCATATCAAAGCCCTGCACCTGGGCCACGCCGCCAAGAGCTTCGGCCTGAGGGACGCCCCACAGGGCCTGGTCACTGTCCCTGCCAAGGGCTCCAACAAAGACAAGGGACCGGCCAAGGGCAAGAGGTGAGCCTAAACACTACTGCACCGCTAGCGTTACTGAACTGTCTCACTTTTTTACTGTCATTCAAACATCTTTTAAACTGTAAAAATGTGTTGTGTTTAGCGTGTGTATGTGTGTTCAGTGGAGGAAGCTGCCTTTTTTTTGCTTTTGAAATAGCAGCCATAGTGGGCTGCCATTCCTGTCCCTCTGGGTGTAGAGGAGTGGCTGGCTGTCTAGACCCCCAGAGGACAATCCGTATGGCCAGGCGTGGCCGTTGCTAGGGGTGTCTGACACTGGACCTGCCTCCACTCATCTCTACTCTCACACAGCTATTAGTGGTCATCTGAGGGATCCCCCTGAGGCTCAGCACTCAGGTCCTGGCCTGACTGGCTTCTGGCTGGCTGCTTGGCCTGGACTCGCCCTCCAGCTAGACGCATACAGCACTGCGTAGTCGGAAAGAGGGAAGGAGGGTCAGCTCAGCAGGGTGCCCTAGTGCTCATTAGCCTGGTGACATGTTAGTATATTCTGCGCTGCTTGGACTGATTAGCGTGGGCTCTCACTTCTGCAGCAAGCTAGCAGCTAGCACCTGCTGTAGATTAATGCAGTCTGGCTGACGTTTTTGGCTCAGTGGAACTTGGTTCATTTGGTTTCGGCAAGCTAGGTTTGTAAAACAATTCCTCGCCCATCACCTATATGTAAGAGTGTGGTTCATGTTTTTTTTCCTGCATGTGTCTCAAGTGGCACCGTAATCCCTATATAGTGCACTTCCTTTGTCCAGGGTCCTGGGCCTCATTTCCCAAAGCTTTCGTAGCATTAGGATCATTGTTAGAACCGTCTTACCATCTTCGGTTGTTTCCTAAAACCATTATTACTAAAGTTGCACTTGAAAACGTTCGTTATTTACCGACTGCCTTAGATGCTTTTTTGCCCTTTCCAGTCACAGAAGATCTCAGCTAAACACAGAATTAAGAGTTTTCTGTCGCGCTGTCACCGCCGATAACTTCAGAATGAAGTTGACTACCAATACAACGTTACCAATTTCTTTGCAATTGTTACAAACAAGTAAAGAATAAAATTGTTTGAAGTGAAAAGTGAGATGACTGCAAAAGATAAATGCACTATAGGCTATGTAGGCCTGTATATTAAAATGCATGTATGTTCATTCAATTGCATTCGCTAATTTTAGGCTGTTTGTCATTTTTGCCTCTATTTCATGATTGGTAACATGCCATCTTGATTTAGTGTATTATTATAGAGTGAGCATTTAGAATGTTTTGTTACAGCCTGAATAAAACATTTATTAAATGTAGGTTGTCACTGGCCTAAACACAATACCCTATAATGTCAGAGTGGAATAATATTTTAGAAATGTCTTGTCAAGTATTCAAACCCTTTGTTTTGACAAGCCTAAAAAAGTTCAGGAGTAAAAATGTGCTTAAGTTGCATGGACGCACCTGAGGGAATCTAATTAGCATACACACAAAAAATCCCCATAAAAATCAGCAGTGACTATGGAGGTGTAGCGTCTCCATCCTCCTATGTTGCACTTCCGCATCTGCAGTGAAAGGTGACAGAGCTAGAGCGGTGTTTGTCAGACCATGAGACATCCCAAAGATCAGTCTTCTCACAATATTGTTTGTAGCTTCTGAACGGTTTGGCCTACAAACTATCATAGGAAGATGACTCTCAAGAACATGGTGTTCTCTGTTTTTCTCTACGACCTCCACAAGTGTCAGGAGACTCGTCTGAAGTCGGTACAGCTGATCTGCCAACTGCTGTCTGTAGCGTCCGAACCGTTTTGGGCTACACGCTAATAGATTCTAACGAACACGTACAGGCCATACAAGACTCGACTGAAGGTCCCTCGGTAAACAGTTGAAAAAATTTAAGGAAGTGCATTGCCTTCAGAAAGTTTTCAGACCCCTTGTCTTTTTCCACATTTTGTTACTTTACAGCCTTATTCTAAAATGGATTAAAATCTACACACAATACACCATAATAATAAAGGGAAAACAGGTTTTTATACATTTTTGCAAATGTATAAAACATAATAACAGACCTTATTTACATAAGTATTCAGACCCTTTGCTATGAGACTTGAAATTGAGCTCAGGTGCATCCTGTTTACATTGATTATCCTTGATGTTTCTACAACTTGATTGGAGTCCACCTGTGGTAAATTCAAGTGATTGGACATGATTTGTAAAGGTGCGCACACACCTGTCTATATAAGGTTGCAAAAACCAAGCCATGAGGTCAAAGGAATTGTAGTGCTCCGAGACAGGTTTGTGTTGAGACACAGATCTGGGGAAGGGTACAAAAACAATTCTGCAGCATTTGAAGGTCCCCAAGAACACAGTGACGATCATTCTTAAATGGAAGAAGTTTGGAACGACCAGGACTATTCCTAGAGCTGGCCGCCCTGCCTAACTGAGCAATCAGGGGAGAAGGGCCTTGGTCAGGGAGGTGACCAAGAACCCGATGGTCACTCTGACAGAGCTCTAGTGTTCCTCTGTGGAGATGGGAGAATCTTCCCGAAGGTCAACCCTCCCTGCAGCACTCGGAGACGCAGACCCTAATCAGGCCTTTATGGTTGGTAGAGTGGCCAGACGGAAGCCACTCCTCAGCAAAAGGCACATCACAGACCACTTGGAGTTTGCCAAAAGGCACCTAAAGACTCTGACCAGGTAGTCACATGGAATGCATTTAAATTAACAGCTGTGCCTTGCTAAAAGTTAATTTGTGGAATTTCTTTCCTTAATGCGTTTGAGCCGTTGTTTTGACAAGGTAGGGGTGATACACATAATATGGACTTTTACCAAATAGGGCAATCTTATGTCAAGAGCAGCTCAAATAAGCAAAGACAAACTACAGTCAATTACTTTAAGACATGGTCAGTCAATTTGGAAAATGTCAACTTTGAAAGTTTCTTCAGGCGCAGTCACAAAAACCATCAAGCCCTATGATGAAACTGGCTCTCATGAGGTCCGCCACAGGAAAGGAAGACCCAGAGTTACCTCTGCTACAAAGGATAAGTTCATTAGAGTTAACTGCACCTCAGATTGCAGCCCAAATAAATGCTTCCCAAAGTTAAAGTAACAGACACATCTCAACATCAGCTGTTCAGAGGAGTCTGCGTGAATCAGGCCCTTCATGGTTGAATTGCTGCAAAGAAACCACAACTGAAGGACACCAATAAGAAGAAGAGACTTGCTTGGGCCAAATTTGAGATTTTTGCTTCCAACCGTCGTGTCTTTGTAAGACTCGGAGTAGGTGAATGGATGATCTCCGCATGTGTGGTTACCAGGAGGAGGTGTGGGGGTGCTTTGCTGGTGACACTGTCAGTGATTTATTTAGATTTGAAGGCACACTTAACCAGCATGGCTACCACAGCATTCTGCAGCGATACGCCATACCATCTGGTTTGCGCTGAGTGGTGCAATCATTTGTTTTTCAACAGGAAAATGACCCAACACACTTCCAGGCTGTTTAAGGGCTGTTTGACCAAGAAGGAGAGTGATGGAGTGCTGCATCAGATGACCTGACCTCCAGTCACCCAACCTCAACCCAATTTAGATTTGGGATGAGTTGGACTGCAGTTGTGAAGGAAAAGCAGCCAACAAGTGCTTCGCATATGTGGGAACTCCTTCAAGACTGTTGGAAAAGCATTCCAGGTTAAGCTGGTTGAGATAATGCCAAGAGTGTGCAAAGCTGGCGTGGTGGCTTTTTTGAGGATTCTCAAATATAATATATATTTAGATTTTTGTTTTCTTCATGATTCCATATGTGTTATTTCATAGTTTTAATGTCCACTATTATTCTACAATGTAGAAAATAGTAAAAATAAAGAAAAAGCCTTGAAAGTGTCCAAACTTGACTGATACTGTATGTACATGTGATATTTCAGTATTTTATTTATAAATTAGCCAACATTTATAACCTGTTTTTGCTCTTGTGTGTAGATTGAGGGGGGGACGACGACAATTGAAACAATTTTAGAATAAGGCTGTAATGTAACAAAATGTCAAGGGGCCTGAATACTTTCTGAAGACTGTATTTCTGGATTGTTTAATGCCAAAAATATGGGGTTAAATAAATGTATAAAAATGTTTTTTACGGATATTTATTTTGTCTCGGATATAGGAGAGACACTGTAGAACAAACTTTATATTGATATTTTTTTGCAACTATCTGTTCCATGTAATTAATATTCTATTCAATGTGTTTGTATGGGCTAACAGCAGTAAGACCAAAAATGTGTTTCGTCAAATGATTGTATTTTCTTTTGTTACTTCAAGGGGTCTTAAAATTCTAAATCAAATACCTAAATGATCCTTGGTATGACCGTAAAACAATTATATAGCTTAGTAGAAAAACTGCAACATGTGGCAAAGAAATTAACATTATGTCCTGAATACAAAGTGTTATATTTGGAGCAAACACAACACATCACTGAGTACGACTCTTTATATTTTCAAGCATGGTGGTGGCTGCATCCTGTTATGTGTATGCTTGTCATCGGCAAGGACTTTTTAGTTTTTTATGTAAAAAATAAACTGAGTAGAGCTAATCACAGGAAAAATCCTAGAGGAAACCCTGGGAGACATTACCTTTCAGCAGGACAATAACCTGAAACACAAGGCCAAATATATACGCTGGAGTTGCTTACCAAGATGAAATTGAATGTTCTTGAGTGGCCTAGTTATAGTTTTGAAAATGTCTGTCAACCAACTTGACAGAGCTTGAGAAATATTGTGTGTAGATGGGTGAGAAATTTGTTTTTATCAATGTTGAATTCAGGCTCTTAACACAACAAAATGTGGAATAAGTTGAGGGGTATGAATACTTTCTGAATGTACTGTCTGTCAGAACTGATCTGTCGTCAGTATTGTTGAATACATCTAATGCTAGGTAATATTTGAATGGAGAAAGCTGATCCGAGAGCAGTGCTGCTTTTCTTTCGATCCCATTAATATCGGCACGTAGTGTAACGACGCACTAAGCAAACGTTCTCTCTGTGCTTGTTTGGGAAACACTCTTAAGCAGTTGGCCCATAAAGAGCGACGCATCTGGTACGATCATTTAAAAAAAATGTTCACCCTTACATAACCAAGTAGGCCAGTTGAGAACAAGTTCTCATTTACAAATGCGACCTGGCCAAGATGATAAAGCAAAGCAGTGCAACAAAAACAACACAGAGTTACACATGGGATAAACAAACGTACAGTCAATAACACAATATAAAAATCTGTATACAGTGTGAGCAAATGAAGTAAATAATAATAAATAGGCCGATAGTGGCAAAGTAATTACAATTTAGCAGTTTACACTGGAGTGATATATGTGCAGATGAGGATATGCAAGTAGAAATACTGGTGTGCAAAAGAGCAGAAAAACAAATATGGGGATGAGGTAGGTAGTTGGTTGGATGGGCTATTTTACAGATGGGCTGTGTACAGCTGCAGTAATCGGTAAGCTGCTCTGACAGCTGACGTTTAAAGTTAGTGAGGGAGATATGAGTCTCCAGCTTCAGTGATTTTTGCAATTTGTCCCAGTCATTGGCAGCAGAGAACTGGAAGGAAATATGGCCAAAGGAGGTGTTGGCTTTGGGGATGACAAGTGAAATATACCTTCTGGAGCGCGCGTGCTATGGGTGGGAGTTGCCATGGTGACCAGTGAGCTGAGATAAGGCGGAGCTTTACCTAGCAAGTACTTGTAACCTTGCTAGGTATTGGTTAGAGCGTTGGACTAGTAACCGAAAGGTTGCAAGTTCAATTCCCCGAGCTGACATGGTACAAATCTGTTGTTCTGCCCCTGAACAGGCAGTTAACCCACTGTTCCTAGGCCGTCATTGAAAATAAGAATTTGTTCTTAACTGACTTGCCTAGTAAAATAAACAAACTTGTAGATGACCTGGAGCCAGTGGGTTTGGCGCCAAATATGTAGCGAGGACCAGCCAACGAGAGCATACAGGTCGTAGTGGTGGGTAGTATATGGGGCTTTGCTGACAAAATGGATGGCACTGTGATAGACTGCATCCAATTTGCTGAGTAGAGTGGAGGCTATTTTGTAAATGACATCGCTAAAGTCAAGGATCGGTAGGATAGTCAGTTTTACGAGGGTATGTTTGGCAGCATGAGTGAAGGAGGCTTTGTTGCGAAATAGGAAGCCGATTCTAGATTTAACTTTGGATTGGAGATGCTTAATGTGAGTCTGGAAGGAGAGTTTACAGTCTAGCCAGACACCTAGGTATTTCCTAACAATTCCCAAACTTTGCCAAAGCACAGCCCCCACACCACTAGAGGGATATCTTCAAAC
The DNA here is from genome assembly GCA_030435695.1 of Brachymystax lenok tsinlingensis. Taxonomy (NCBI): domain Eukaryota; kingdom Metazoa; phylum Chordata; class Actinopteri; order Salmoniformes; family Salmonidae; genus Brachymystax; species Brachymystax lenok. The sequence goes on from CM059819.1 coordinate 44,608,036, forward strand.
CACCAACTTACTACCCTGAGACAAGGCTGAGTATAGCCCACGAAGATCTCCCCCCACGGCACGAACCCGAGGGGTGCGCCAAACCTGGACAGGAAGATAACGTGGAGAGAGCAACGGCAGTTCGTTGCTCCAGTGCCTTTCCGTTCACCTTCACACTCCTGGGCCAGACTACATTCAATCATAAGACTCAGCTCTTCAGTAGGTCCTAAATAAAGACTTAAAGATCTAAACTGAGTCTGCGTCTCTCACATGGGTAGGCCGACCATTCCATAACAATTGAGCTCTATAGGAGAAAGCCCTGCTTCAACTGTTTGCTTTGAAATTCTAGGGACAATAAGCAGGCCTGCGTCTTCTGACCATAGTGTACGTGTAGGTATGTACGGCAGGACCAAATCAGAGAGATGGGTAGGAGCAAGCCCAGGTTAGCAGTAAAACCTTGAAATCAGCCCTACCCATTACAGGAAGCCAGTGTAGAGAGGCTAGCACTGGAGTGATCTGATCAAATGTTTTGCTTCTAGTCAAGATTCTAGCAGCTGTGTTTAGCACTAACTGAAGTTTATTTAGTCCTTTATCCGGGTAGCCAGAAAGTAGAGCATTGCAGTAGTCTAATCTAGAAGTGACAAAAGCATGTAAAAAAAATTCTGGATCATATTTGGACAAAGTTTCAGATTTTTGCAATGTTACGAAGATTGAAAAAAGCTGTCCTTGAAATAGTCTTGAAATGTTTGTCAAAAGAGAAATCATGGTCCAGTGTAACGCCGAGCTCCTTCAGTTTTATTCGAGACAACTGTACAACCATCAAGAATAATTGTCAAGTCCAACAGAAGATCTTTGTTTCTTGGGACCAAGAACAAGCATCTCTGTTTTGTCCGAGTTTAAAAGTAAAACAATTGCCGCCATCCACTTCCTTATGTCTGAAACACAGGCTTCCAGGGAGGGCAATTTCGGGCTTCACCATGTTTCATCAAAATGTACAGCTGTTTATCGTCCGCATAGCAGTGAAAGTTAACGTTGTGTTTCCGAATTTCATCACCAAGAGGTAAAATATATAGTTAAAACAATAGTGGTCCTAAAACGGAACCTTGAGGAACACTGAAACTAGGTTGATTTGTCAGAGGACAAACCTTCGGTAGTCTCCTATTTATTTATTTATTTTTTTAAATATGTACTTTTAGTTGCAGCAGCAGAGTTTTAGAACTGCCTATCACTTGAGTATCTTTGCTTTAAATCAGTGCACGTGCGAGCACTCTGGCAGTATTTCTCTCTGCATCAAATCCATTCAAATTGCATCCAAAATAGTTCATCCTGTTCTAGATTGATATATAGATGTCCTAGCCTACCTTTTTCAGGTAATAAATGCAGTGCAGTATTAGCTTTATATTGAGCTCATTAATGATTGGTTATGCATAATAAGAGTAACTTATTGTATCTGTCTCTTAAGGAGCAGTGGTGCGCTAGTATGGAACCACTGTTGTAGGCCAGAAAAATATAAAATGCATATCGTCCCGCAACTACCCCAACATTTGTTTTGAACCTTCCCAGAAATGTTTTATTGTCATCGGGACACCCTTCATTTTGTGCCCTGAACGAGGCTCAGGTCAAGAGTAGTGCACTATATAGGGAATAGACAGCCTGCGTCCCAAATGGCATTGTCTCTGGTACGATCACCCTAAATTCCTTATTTCTTTCTATTCTTCATGTCCCACGTTGTCTTTCTACATGAGCTTTGGAGATGAACATGCAACTGCCGCAGTTAGGAATAACTCCATGTTAAACTGCAGTGTGGCACTCAGAAATTTATTTGGGATTGTTTGAAGGCATGGCATCCTCTGAGCTCATCTTCATCCGAGCTACCTTTCCATGAAGAATGTCCAAAGGCGGAAGAAATACTCGTACATTTTTTTAAGGAGAGCAGCTACATAAGCCATATGTAGTTTTAGAAACACACCTTGCTCAATCCGTCACACCTTGCTGTTGAAAATTCACCTTATTTTCGTTTTGGGGGAAGAATGTCAACACTCTAATGATAACATGCAGGATTTATTTATCTAGGTGAGTTAGGAACAGGATGGAGTGGGATAAAGAAAAGCATCTTGTATACTTTTATAGCCCCCCCTAATATTCTTACTCCTTCAAATGAATGCTGGGCTGAATTAAGTGGTGTAGCATGTAGTTGCTCCGAGACGCTGATCTTGGGTTAGTTTAGCATTTTACCCTCTTATAACATGGTTAGGATTGGGTAGGGGAAGTGGATCCTTGATCGGTACTTGGGGGAAACTTCATTCTGACGGCAACATTCTAACAGTGTAACATTTTGTATACGCTATTGCAAGAAAATAATAATTTGGTGGTTTATGAAATTACAATACGCAACAACAACAAAAACACAATAGCATTTTCATTAGTTTATTGTGTGTATTTTTTATTTAACCTTTTATTTAACGAGGGAAGTCAGTTAACTACTTAGGGAGTGGTGGGGCGCTAGCAACACTACCCGGTGAAATGCAAGGCGCCAAATTCAAAATCCAAAAGTTGAATTATTAAACATGCATCAATATACAAGTGTTTCATACTCATCAAAAGCTCTGCTTCTTGGCAATATCACAGCGTTGTCAGATTTCAAAAAGGCTTTATGGCGAAAGCACTACATTTGACTGTTTGAGGGTAGCACCTTCAATATTTTGCATTACCATGAATTCATTAGCCAGCGCGGTCCATAGAAAATGCATTTCACAGGGAAAACCTGTGCCTTTTGTAGAACTTCGGCTGAGGGCTTCCTAAGTGTCCAACGAAGACAATCCATGGGTATTTGGTTAGAAAAAGTAATTTATTATGTCCATGAATCTCCGTTTGGTTGGCGCCTTGTGTTCAGAAAATCCAACGTGAAGAGAACGCGTTCAACTAAACCTATAAACTTTTCCTCAACAAAACAAAAACCAATTAAAATGCATCCTTAGCTATCCTTTTATGAATATACGTTATATAAGTCAAATAAAGTGGACCGCTCAGCCAAACGTGCGCCCAAAACCGAAAAAGAGCTCCTCTCACCAAAACCCCTTCCTATTCAACACATTAGTTCCGATTTGCTTTGAAACTTTATATATAGACTGCTGACATCCAGTGGAAGCCATAGGTACTACATCCAGTGTCCTAATATAAAGGGTTTTTAATAGGCCGGATGGAATTTTCTCTGGGTTTTGCCTGCCAAATGAGTTCTGTTATACTCACAGACATTATGTTAACACTTTTGGAAACCTCAGTGTTTCCTATCCAATAGTACTAATTATGTGCATATCCTATTTTCTGAGCCTGAGTGGCAATCATTTTACTTTGGGCACGCCAGACGCTCCAAAACAGTCACCCCAGCTGCCGCTCCTAGAGAGGTTAAAACTTGTTAGGGAGTGGAAGCTGAGGGGTCGGTTTTGGAGAGTCTGGCGTGCCCAAAGTAAAATGCTTGCCACCCAGGCTCAGAAACTAGGATATGGACATAATTAGTACTATTGGATAGGAAACACTCTGAGGTTTCCAAAAGTTTTATCATTTTGTCTGTGAGTGTAACAGAAGTCATTTGGCAGGCAAAAACCAGAAATATTTCCATCCGGAAATCTCATTCTTGAGGTTTATAGCTCACTTTGAGACGGTGCCTATAAAAAAAGTATTAATACCAGGACCCTGAATGTAGTACCTACTGCTTCCACTGGATGTCAGCAGTGTATAGGCAAAGTTTAATGGAAATCGGAACTAATGCATTCTATTGGGAGAAGTTTTAGCCGGGGGACCTCTTTCTCAGTTGCACGTTTTTGGGCGCACATTTTCCTGAGCGGTCCACTTTATTTGACTTATATAACGTTTAGGTGACCATCCAAGTGAAAGATTATCACTTTTATTCATAAAAGATAAGCTAAGGAAGCATTTTAATTGGTTTTTGTTTTGTTGAGGGAAAGTTTATAGGTTTAGTTGAACGCGTTCTCGTCACATTGGATTTTCTGAACACAAAGGTGCCAACCAAACGGAGATTTAAGGATATAATAAATTACTTTTTCTAACCAAATACCCATGGATTGTCTTCGTTGGACACTTAGGAAGCCCTCTGCAGACGTTATACAAAAAGAAGAAGTTTTATTTATATAGCGCCTTTCCATAGCTCAAGGTCGCTTTACATTGCACATTACAATACATTCAGAACACACACACATACATACATCGCAGTCACATAGGATACACACTACCCAAAATGCATGTCAAACAGATATGTTTTCAACTGGATCTTGAATGCACTCACGGATGAGGTATTGCGTAGTGTAAGAGGTAGTGAATTCCATAATTTAGGAGCATTAACACCAAATGACCTCCCACCTACAGTGGACAACCGGAAACGAGGGACGGTCAACAAACCAAGTTCAGCTGATCTAAGGGACCGAGCAGGCGGTAAGGATAGAGTAAGTCAGAGAGATATTGGGGAGCAAGACCATTTAATGCTTTAAAAGTTAGAAGCAATACCTTAAAGTGGATACGTGATGCCACAGGTAGCCAGTGAAGGTCATGAAGCAGAGGAGTGATGTGAGCAGAGCGCCTAGTGGAGGTGAGAATTCTTGCTGCTGAGTTTTGAACATACTGTAATCTTGCAATAAGTTTTTTGGGAAGACCAAGAAGTAAGGCATTGCAATAGTCCAAGCGTGAAGTGATTAATGCATGAATTAGAGTTTCAGCATCAGCTAAAGTGAGAGAAGATCGGAGACGAGCAATATTACGAAGATGGAAAAAAGAGTTTTTAACGAGAAGAAATGTGAGAGCCAAAAGATGGTGTCTTATTCGATTCAACTCTAAGGTTACGAATCAATGACGAAGGCTTAACGTGGATTCCATCAACATCAAAGGACTGATCAATCCTTTTGGCTGAGGCAGCAGGACCAATCAATAATATCTCAGTTTTATTATCATTCAGTTTAAGGAAATTCAGGGACATCCATTTCTTGATGTCCCTGATACATTCAGTGAGTGAGTCAGGCAAAGATAACCTATCAGAGCTGGTGGTGAGGTAGATTTGAATATCATCAGCATAGCAATGGAACTGAAGTCCGTGCCTGCGTATGATATCACCGAGTGGATATATGTAGATGATGAATAATAGTGGGCCAAGAACCGAACCTTGAGGGACACCCTGTGTAAGTGAAGCAGTGGCAGATCTAAAGCCTTGTATAGTGATATAATACTTTCTGTCGCTAATGTAGGAGATGAGCCAAGAAAGAGCAGAGCCAGTGATACCAATGTCAGAAAGCCTAGAGATAAGTATTTCATGGCAGACTGTGTCAAAAGCAGCGCTTAAGTCAAGAAGCATCAGGATGTTTATCAGCCCTGCATCCATGGACAAAATAATGTCGTTAACCACCCGGAGAAGAGCAGTTTCAGTGCTATGAGCTGGGCAAATCCAGACTGAAAAGGTTCAAAAGACCGTTTATATCCAAATGTGATCGCAATTGCGAAGCAACAACCCTTTCAAGGACTTTGCTTAAGAATGGTAAGTTGGATATTGGTCTGTAATTTTCCATGTTTAGGTGGTCTAGGCCTGATTTTTTTAAGAATGGGCGTCACCGCAGCCATTTTTAAATCTGCTGGAACCACGCCGGACGCCAAACTACAGTTAATCATATGTGTTATGAAGGGTGCAACCTCAGGGACACACAACTTAAGCAAAACAGTAGGTGTAGGATCAAGTTGGCAGGATGTGGAATTTGACTTCACAATTAGATCACTTATAGCAGTTGGAGTAGTTAGAGTGAAAGCAGAGAGTGAGTTTGTAGAATGAGTAAAATCAGCTATTATTAAGTGAACATTTGAGTCACTTGGATGAGGAGTGTTTTTGGCGATGGATGCAGTGATTGACTTTAATTTGTCCGAGAAAAATTGTAAAGCTATTTACAAGCCCCACAGAACCCGACATAACATGTTGTGGTGGATTTGTGAGTTTGCTAACCATTGCAAAGAGTGATTTGGGCCTGCACTTTGAATTTCTAATGGTAGAGGTGAAATAAGAGGATCTTGCATCGTTAAGGGCTGTACGGTACTTAAGCAAGTGTTCTTTAAAAGCCAAAGAGTGGACAACAAGTCCAGTTTTCCTGTATAGTCTTTCTAGGCGGCGACCCTCGGTTTTTATCGTTCGTAGTTCAGGAGTGAACCATGGTGAGGCACGAGTAGATGGAACCAGTCTAGTTATGACAAGAGCCTGCCTCTCAAGTATTTGAGACAAGACATTATTGTATATACAGCAGATTTCTGATGGACAATTTAATAGTAGACATTCTGACAAGGAAGAATCCTTATTAAAGCAGAAAAAGAAGATGGATTCACAGAATTGATTTTACGATAGGTCAGCATTTTCTTCAGTGGTGATATAGATATAGGAAAACTACAACTGAAGCTTATGAATTTGTGATCTGAAAAAGCAAAATCAGAGCTGCTAACAAGAATATTATTTAAGCCAGATGTACATATGAGATCCAGTATATGACCCCTGGAGTGAGTAGCAAAAGTTACATGTTGGGTTAGGTTGAAACAGTCCAGTACAGCCATCAATTCATTGCAATGTGCAGTGTTTTCATGTATGTTAAAATCACCAAGCAGAATAACAGATGGATAGTTACCACAGACAGGAGTGAGTAACGCACTAATCTCAGAGAAAAAAATCAGAGGGACATTTTGGAGGTCGGTAGATTAAGATTACAGCCAGTGACGTTTGGCCAGTCATTTTCAGCGCGAGATATTCAAATGCTGTAACATCATGAAACTCTATCTTGGAAATTTTAATAGTCTCACGGCAAACTACAGCCAGGCCTCCACCTCTACGATGAAGACGCGGCTGAGAGAAGTAGATGTACCCAGGCGGAGTTAAGAGGTTCAGGTTGAAAAGGTCGTTAGGCACCTGCCAGGTTTCAGTCAGAAGCAGCATGTCCAGATTTGTGTCAGTGATTGTCATTCAATACTGATGCTTTAGTAGTTAGAGAGCGGGTGTTCAACAGCGCACATCGCAGGTCTGAAGATGAGCCTCTGCAAGTTCGGAGGTCCGGATCAGAGCGCAATGATCTTAGATTTCCAAAGTTAATGGATCGATTTTCCAGCTGGGTTGTGCCCGGCCTTGCAGGTGTTGGTAGAGACAACCGGAATATTATTGGAGGACGAGTGGTGATAATTCAAGTTTCTTCGCGATCGATGTATATAGCGCGGTCGGCGTAAAACTCCAAGTTGTTCACACCATTTATAGGTGTCCGGAGCCAATCGGGACGATCCTTTAAATGTTCTGAGATGAGCTGCAGAGAATTGTAGAGCCATCTCGGGAAACTAATTTGATTCACGTCATTCAAAGACAGCACAAACCAAAAAGACCAAAAACAAAGCCTGCAAATGGATATGTGACGACATGACCGGTGATGTCCAACGTGACCTGCAACAACAATTTATCGGTTTAAACTACGTTAGCCAGAAACCGTATCAGACCCAAAATCCACACAATCCACAGAAGGGAAGGCTACCCAACCATAGCAAGGATTGACACCACAAAATGATAAAGAGAGGGGAAACTCACAGTACCAGATGTCGCGAGGGATATGAGGATAGGAATGGAGAGGGCTCGTGGCGAACTGTGTGACAGGATCACGAAAACAGCCAGGTCAGTTATCCAAAACTATTTAAGCATGTAAATAGTCCAGTGCATACTCCAGGAAGTGTTTCGATGGTGTAGAATAGTCCAGTGAGTAATCCAAGAAGATTGATTCCAAGAAAAAAACATATCCAAAATACAGACGTGACAACAGCAAACAAACAGGTACCAGCGTGAAGCGGCAGCACAGGTGCGCCTAGCGTTCTCACACCGGAAGCAATCACACCGGAAGGTAAGGCACAGGTTTTCCCTGTGAAATGCATTTTCTATCGATGGTATGGTTATGGAAAATATGTGAGGTGCTAGCCTCAATCAAATGTAGTGCTTTTGCCGTAAAGCCTTTTTGAAATCCGACAACGCTGTGATATTGCCAAGAAGCAGAGCTTTTGATGAGTATGGAACACTTGTATATTGGTGCGTTTTTAATAATTCAATTTTGGAATTTTGTCTTGCATTTCACCTGGTAGTGTCGGGAGCAGCCCGCTAGCGCCCCAGTGATCCCTGAGAAGTTTGAGCCCATAAAACGGCAGCCATATTCTCTTGCTCCATCTGTCCCATTTTATATAGACTTATTTAGAAAAAGTCAACGACAAAGGGGGGGCATGATTTTAAAAATGGCAGACTAATAATATTTTTCAATTCACGAGCAGTCCAAATGACTGCTAGTGTTAATGACCTCACTGGCTGCTGTCCTTTTTTAACAGCTAGGCTAATTATTGGCCATGGCCCCCAATGAATAAAGCCTGCGCAAAACAGTACCGGACACTCCTCTCTACGATTTTACTATGCTCGAGACACACATTTACACAGCGACACTCACTGTTTTAACCCCAGCCTAGACATCATCCATATGGCCTGTCTGATGGTTGGCTCAGCTTTGAGTGTTACCACTGCTCTCATGTTCACACACACACAATCTCACTGATTTGATAACAGCTATTGGCCCTTTCTAACAGACTTCCTCGTTCTCCTCGTGTCTCTATCAGGACCTCTCTGGCCCTGTATAGTGCACTAGTTTGACCAGAGCCCTATGGGAATAGGGTGCCATTTGGAAAGCTTCCTGGGACCGTGTTTATTTGGTTCTCCGGCCACCTGTCAGTAGAGACTTCATTACAGGTGTATGTATGTCTGTGGTGTTGCACTGTCCTTGTCCAGGCAGGTCCTTTCTCTAATTGCCTGAATAGTCCAGCAACAAACATACAAACACATCATACACAAAGCCTTCTCAAAGGCACATCTCACACACACTCCCTACTCCCTCTGGTGTAAACTCTAGCTAGACTTCACACAGCCAAGGGTGTTAAGAATACATGGAGACCACCTTTCATAGTTTATTTACATTGCTGTCTCTGGTGGTGAGGCTGAGGTTGCACTTGGACTTGCCTGAGGGGGTTCTTTTGTCCCTTGTGCTTACGATGTTCTTTGTCCTTTGGTAACAAACAGACGGCAAACAATTAAACAAATGAGCTGACTATAAAATGGCAGTATATTCAGACTGTGCCCCATATCCTGCATTCCTTATCTCTCCAGTCATTGTGAATGTTATTTGGTCCAATTTTCTGAATTGTTTGAATTAACATTTTGAAAAGCTATCTAGTTGATTTATTTTTTAAGAGCCATAACTGAACAGGAATGGGTTACAACTTTAATTACAGTTGATCTAGAAAATGGTAGTGGCATGTAGTTGAGGCGGGTCTATCTATTTCAATGACAATTGTCTGTGAGGGGGGAGGGGCGAATGCATGCATATGCGCTGGGGTGGGTTTGAGGGGGGGATTCTCCGCTAAGTATTGAACTTTTGACGAATGCCAGATCCGGCAGTGCGAGTGATGCATTCTGTGTGTAGATTAATCTCTCGTGGACAGACTATGTAAACATAAATGGTACCGTAGATCTCTCATGATACAACGGGATGCATGAGATAACAAGCAGCATTATTTCCGGTGATTTAGACAAATCACGATCTCACTGGTGCGTCTTTCACATTTCAGAAGGGGAGGGGGACATTTGGTCCATAGACAGTTTGTGACGTTGTCAGCTAACCATATGTGTGCTTCCATGGGGCTGAAGTCAGCATATTGTTGTGATTCTGGATGGCCAGATTGTTAGCAAGAATGACGAACTCCCTTGTGGGGATCGTAAGTGGCTTGTTTCATCATGTTATATATATCTTTTGAGGTGTTTTGACTGACTTCATGTCAATGCTAATATGGGTCAAATTCGCTAGCTAGCTAACCAACAACTGTAACGATGTATTTTAGAGACATGCTCATTGTGCAAATGTAAATGTTTTCAATAAATATTGGAGACGAAATATAGCTTACATTTTGTCAACAATCTAAGCCAACCCTGTCTGTTTTGCCCCATAGTTGTGCACACCTCGATTTTGTTGCTGAACAACCTGTCTAACTTGAAAAGAGAGAGGGTGGAGCTCTTTGTTCCGGTTCCGATCCTCGTTCTAGCTCTACTCTTAACATTTATGGACCCAGAACTTAATCGGGCATCTGACCAATTACGGGAGGCTTCAGTTCTGGGTTAACCAGGATTTGTGTAGATATAGGCTCTTCAGTCAGTCAGGCTCCCCATTCATATGTCCTCCAGTAGGGGTCCCTATAGAGCACACTAAAGCTGCAGATCAAGAATCTTGTTACTGGAAGGCAGGCTCCTCTGGGGTGATCAGTGTCACTGCCCTGGGTGTTAGCTGCAGCCTACTGTGCCCGTGGGCCGTAAATGTCCCTCTGGGCTGGGCAGCCCGGGGCAGGCTCCAGCTCCAGGGGTTATTGATTAGATAAAGACACAGGCTGGTTTTACATGGTCCCCCTGCTGCGATGTGACATGGCAGTTATCGCTGGTCAATAGAGATCCTCTCCTATACACACAACAGTCAGTCACTCTTTTCTCTGGTGCGTCTCTCCCTCCTTGTGAAGATAGGTTTTTAGTACTCACCACAGCCAGAGATGTGTCTTTTCTCCTGTACTGCTGTCTTTGGACTAGCTGAGGCTTGTTTGAGAAGAGGTTTAGTATTAAGTTCAGGATGAAGTTGAGAGATGTATTTTTACATACAGTATACTTGCAGTGAATCCGCTCAACAACTACATAATACAAGTCATCCAACAGACTCTCATTCAGAGCGACACACAGAAGCATCCAGGGTCAATGCCCTGTTCAAGGGCACGTTGACAGATCTCCCACCAGGCCAAAAAACGTGAACCCGAATCCTCCAAGATCGCCCCACAGTTTCCTAATAACTGTCCCTCAACCAATAGACCCTCCCACAGTCCCCCAAAAAATAAAAATAAAATTAATTCCATTCCCCACCCCCAAGAACCCCCCCAATGCACAAACAACCAAGAGAATGAACTAAAGAGAAAACAGCAAACAACAATGCCATTTTATTTAGAAATAAATAAATTCAAAACAAAAGACATCAAGGACAGCTAAAATCATAACAGCAATGCCAACTGTATATGTTTGTGTGCATGTCTGGCGCTATTGCATGTGTGTTCTTGTATGCGTTTATTTGAATGCGAGTTTGTGTATATGCATGTTTACAAACACCTGCACGGCATCAACCTCAGGCAAACCGGCATTAGTTGTAAAAACCCTGTCCCTCAGTGTCATTCAAACATACTTTTTATTATATATTTTTTTTAACTTTTATATTTGACCATCTCCCGCACAGCAACTCCACTCCCACTTGTCTCCCATTCCATATCCCAACCCTCAGCTTCCCTCAGCCCACCCACTTCGGGTTTCTACACAACACATATCTTTCAACTATGCTGTGATGTTTAACGTACACTTTCAATCTATCTAATCAAATAGAATCCAGATTGTGAGTTGAAGATAAATACTTTTACTACTTTTATTAGTAATTGACTTACCCGGTCTCTCCAGATTTCCTAGCAGTACTATTTCTAGGGTCAAATTTAGATCAATGCTATGAATTTTCAGCCATTCCTGAGACCAGAAGAAGGCTACCTGAGGGCAATACCAAAATAAATGGTCTTGATTCTGTATCCTCACAACAAAATCTGCAGAGCATTGATTTTATGCCCCAAATATTCAACATTTTGTTGGTGGCAAGAATTCTATATAATTTAGCTGAAATGCACGAGGTCTTGAATCTTGCGTTGTTTTATATATCAACTCATAAACCCTGTACCATGGAATCTGTACATCAAAAATCTCTTCCCAACTATTTTGCAATCTGTATGGCACAGTTGTCAACATCCTGGTCCTCAAATGAAACTAGTATACTTTCCTATTTATGCTATTTTTATTCCTCTGCCAGTTTTGATCCTTTAAATTGGGCCGACAGACCAGTTTTCTACCTCCTCCTGCTGCCATCTGCCTCTATTTTTGGGGTAATTCTGTAATCATTTGGTTGTACTCTTGGATTGAGCAGACCTTCTCGTACAATTCTATGAAGGACATAACTCTACCATTCTATTTTACAATATCATTTAGAACAAAATACCCATTTCAAACATCTTTTCCATAAATACAGGTATTTTACCAACCAGCACATTTGAGTTAAACCATAGTATTTGTTTTAATATTTCAGGGGGATGAAATTGAAATTGTAGCCAGCTCTGCATGCTTGTTTGAAAAAGAGATACTTTGAAAAAAGTAACATTTTCAATTACTCAAATTAGATATGGCAATCTACAAAAACGCCATTTTTAAACAATGTATGAGCTTTTTTTAGTAATCTACTTGAGAACCATTTAGGGTTCAAGTAAAACTTTTGAATAAGTGAAGCTGTTATAGAGGTTTAGTGCTTTTATATTTAATAATCTCAACCCACCCAATTCATATTCATTATATAGATAGACACATTTTATTTTGTCTGGTTTAGTGTCCCAGATAAAGCGAAATATAATTTGATCATATGATTTGAAAAACAAATCATCTGGAGTAGGCAGCGCCATAAGTGAGTGAGTAAACTGAGATCTGACTAAGGAGTTAATCAGGGCAATTTTTCCAGAAATAAACAGGTATTTACCTCTCCATGGTTGCAGGATCTTGTCTATTTATACAAGTTTTATATTGAAATTCATTGTGGAGAGCTTATGTATATCTTTTGTGGTATGAATACCAAGTATGTCTACTTCACCATCAGCCCATTTTATAGGTAAACTGCAGGGTAATGTAAAAGTTGTATTTTTTAAAGATCCAATATGTAATATTGTACACTTATCATAATTAGGTTTTAGTCCAAAGAGTACAGAAAAGTTATCTAGATATTCAATGAGATATTGCAGGGATCTAGCTTGCAGACTTCATATTAAACTTGAGTCATCGGCATACATGGACACCTTTTGTTTTTAATCCTTGGATTTCTAATCCTCTGTTATTCGATCTAATTTTAAAAGCTAGCATTTCAATGACCATAACGAATAGATATGGTGACAGCGGACACCCTTGTTTAACTCCTTGACAATTCAAAACTCTGAGAAGTAGCTGTTATTTACTATTTTACAGCTGTGGTTGCTGTACATTGTTTTGACCCATTTTATAAGAGAATTACCACAATTTAAAAATTCCAAGCATTTATAAATAAAATCCAGTTACTTTATCAAATGCCTTTTCAAAATCCGCTATAAATACCAGGCCTGGCTTCTGTTTCATGATGTTTTATTTTTTCTAGTAGTTGTCATATATTATCTCCAATGTATCGTCCATGTTAAATACCTGTGATCAGGATGAACAATGCCTGGTAAAACCCTTTTAATTCTGAGTGCTATGCATTCCGCTTGTATTTTTGCATCACAACATTGAAGTGTAAGGGGCCTCCAGTTTTTTAGATAGACTGGGTCTTTATATTTGCCTTCGGGGTCTTGTTTTAATAATAGAGAAATCAGACCTTCCTGCTGAGTACCTGACTGACTACCATTTCTATAGTAGTTGTTAAAACAATCTAACAATGGTGCTTTTAGTATATCAAAAAATACTTGATATACCTTTACCGCTATGCCATCAAGCCCTGGGGTTTTTCCAGACTGAAAGGATTTAATAGCCTCAAAGTTCTTCCTCTGTAATTTGGCTTTCGCACTGATCTTTCTGTACATTTGTTAACTTTTAATTTTATTTATTATTTGGAAATAATTCCTTACTGTAATCTTCATTCAGTGGGAGAGGATGAAACTGAAAAGAGAACATCTGCCTAAAATAATTAGCTTTCTATTTTAACATATAATTTGGAGAATCATAGATGACTCAGAGTTTCTGCAAATTCTTTTTGTTAGTGTTCCTGTATTGGAGATTCAGGAAGAATTTAGCATTTTTCACCATATTCCATCCAGTTTGCTTTATTTTTGTAATAGATTACATTACATCATTCTTGGATAAGTTCCTCAAGTTCTTTTTGTTTTTCCTCTAACTTATTTTGTATCTCTGTAGTATCGTTTGTATTGCTGTCTACCTGTACTATTAGTTCATGGATTTCCCTTGTTAGTCTTGTCTCTTTAGCCAGAAACTGCTTTTTTATTATTGATGAATATTGAATTGAATGACCCCTGAAGGTACATTTTAAAGGTATCCCAAACAATAAGGGGATTTGCTGAACCTATATTATACTGGAATAATTCAGTTATAAATTATTTTGTCTTAGTTAAAAATAAGTTGTCCTCCAGTAAACTTTGATTACATTTCCAATATCCCCATCCACATGGAAAATCAATAAGAGTTCATTCTGGCATTCAATCAATGTGAATGCCAATTAGATGATGATCCGATCGCATTCGGTCTCCTATTAAAACTTTTTTTAACCTTTGATGCAGAGACAAGAAAGTAGTCAAGATGACTAGCTTGATTAAGTCTCCATGTATATCTCACTAGGTCAGAGTTTTTTGGTCTCCAAGTATCCACTATTTCTAATGTGTCCATAATATTTGTGATTTCCTTAACTTCTTAGGGATCAGCAAGGTGATTTGGTGCGCTAGCGCCCCACTCCCGACACTACCAGGTGAAAAGCAAGACAAAATCCAAAAGTTGAATTATAAAAAATGCACCAATATACAAGTGTTTCATACTCATCAAAAGCTCTGCTTCTTGGCAATATCACAGCGTTGTCGGATTTCAAAAGGCTTTACGGCGAAAGCATTACATTTGATTGTTTGAGGCTAGCACCTTCAATATTTTCCATAACCATAATCTTTAGCCAGCGTGGTCGATAGAAAATGCATTTCACAGGGAAAACCTGTGCCTTACCTTTTGTAGAACTTATGCAGAGGGGTTACTAAGTGTCCAACGAAGACAATCCCATGGGTATTTGGTTAGAAAAAGTAATTTATTATATCCTTAAATCTCCGTTTGGTTGGCACCTTGTGTTCAGAAAATCCAACGTGAAGTGAACGCGTTCATTTAAACCTATAAACATTCCCTAAACAAAACAAATACCAATTAAAATGCAACCTTAGCTTATCTTTTATGAATTAAAGTGATAATCTTTCACTTGGATGGTCACCTAAACGTTATATAAGTCAAATAAAGTGGACCGCTCAGCCAAACGTGCGCCCAAAAACGTCTAACTGAAAAATAGCTCCCCCCTGACTAAAACGACTACCGAATGAACACAATGGTTCCGATTTCCATTAAACTTTACCTATACACTGCTGACATCCAGTGGAAGCAATAGGTACTACATTCAGTGTCCTGGTATAAATACTTTTCAATAGGCAGTCTCTCTAAGTGAGTCATAAGCCACCAGAAGGCAATTTCCGGATGGAAAATTCTCAGGTTTTTGCTTGCCAAATGAGTTCTATTACACTCACAGACAAAATGTTAACCCTTTTGGAAACCTCAGTGTTTCCTATCCAATAGTACTAATTATGTGCATATCCTATCTTCTGAGCCTCAGTGGCAAGCATTTTACTTTAGGCACGCCAGACTCTCCAAAACCGACCCCTCAGCTGCTCATCCCCAACAAGTTAAGAGCACGGTGATGATAGTTTGTAGAGTGATTACCTTTACGGTCCATTGAGGTACTTATCACTGTATTATAGTCTCCTACCATAACGATATGATCATTTGTTGCCTGTAAGTTCAATCGATTGGAATAAATGTTTTTGAAGAAGTGTGGATCATCCTGATTTGGACCGAATAGATTGATTGAGCCAAATCTCTTTTTTGTTCACTTTGATATTCAGAAGGATCTACCTTCCTTGCGAATCATTCCTAACTATTTGCACGTTTTGTTAAAACTCGTTTTTCAACCACTCCACAAATTTCTTGTTAACTTCTTAGGCAGTGGTGGGGTGCTAGCACCCCACCACTCCCGACACCACCAGGTGAAATGCAAAGCGCCAAATTCAAAATCCAAAAGTTGAATTATTAAAAATGAACCAATATACAAGTGTTTCATACTCATCAAAAGCTCTGCTTCTTGGCAATATCACAGCAATGTCAGATTTCAAAAAGGCTTTACGGTCCATAGAAAACGCATTTCACAGGTTAAACCTGTGCCTTACCTTTTGTAGAACTTCTGCAGAGGGCTTCCTAAGTGTCCAACGAAGACAATCCATGGTTCCTTTGTTAGAAAAAGTAATTTTTTATATCCATAAATCTCGTTTTGGTTGGCGCTTTAGAATGTTTAAAAAAACGCGTCGACGCCTCCATTGAAATATGAAGACAACTTGTTCAATTTATACCTATAAATTTGTCCAAAAACAATCAAACATAATTTTAAATGTATCCTTAGGAACACTTTATCGTATATCTAGCATAATATTTCAGCCGGAATATAAACTGGTCAATAAGAAAGGAAAAAATGACAGAGCGTGCCTGACGGCAACGCGCATTTTCGCCTATCCACAACAGAGGGGATACTTCCTTATTCAGTCTTCTTCTCTGTTTTAGAATGATCTAAAAACGAAAAGAACACTTTCCCGAGACTGTTGACATCCAGAGGAAGCGATAGGTACTGCATTCATATGCTCTTATATGGGCATTTTCCAAATGAGGCACTCTGTCAAAACCACTTTTTCCAGGACGGAAATTCCTCGGGGTTTCGCCTGCCATATCCGTTCTGTTTTACTCACAGACAAATGGTTAACACTTTTAGAAAATTCTGAGTGTTTCCTATCCAATGGTACTAAATATGTGCATATCCTATTTTCTGGGCCTGAATGGGAGGCATTTTACTTTGGGCATGCCAGGGTCTCAAACGGTCACCTCGTGCGCTGCTGCCTAAGAAGTTAACAAACTATAGTTTTTGCAAATCTACTTTGTGCATGACATAAGTAATTTTCCCAACAATTGTTTACAGACAGATTATTTCATTTAGAATTAACTATCACAATTCCAGTGTGTCAGAAGTTGACATACACTAAGCTGACTGTGCCGTTAAACAGCTTGGAAAATTCCAGAAAAATGATGTCATGGCCTTAGAAGCTTCTGATAGGCTAATTGACATCATTTGAGTCAATTGGAGGTGTACCCGTGGATGTTTTTCAAGGCCTACCTTCAAACTCAGTGCCTCTTTGCTTGACATCATGGGACATCACCTCAGAAAATAAATTGTAGACCTCCACAAGTCTGGTTCATCCTTGGGAGCAATTTCCAAACGCCCTAAAAGGTATCATGTTCATCTGTACAAGCAATAATACGCAAGTATAAACACCATTGGAGAACACATCCATCAAAATGCTCAGGAAGGTGACGTGTTCTGTCTCCTACAAATGAACGTACTTTGGTGCAAAAAGTGCAAATCAATTCCAGAACAACAGCAAATGACCTTGTGAAGATGCTGGAGGAAACTGGTACAAAAGTATCTATATCCACAGTAAAACGAGTCCTATATCGACATAACCTGAAAGGCCGCTCAGCAAGGAAGAAGCCACTGCTCCAGAGCCGCCATGAAAAACCAGACTACGGTTTGCAATTGCACATGGGGACAAAGATCATACTTCCTTGAGAAATGTCTTCTGGTCTGATGAAACAAAAATAGAACTGTTTGGCCATAATGACCATCCTTATGTTTGGAGGGAAAAAGGGGGAGGCTTGCAAGCTGAAGAACACCATCCCAACCGTGAAGCACAGGGGTGGCAGCATCATGTTGTGGGGGTGCTTTGATGCAGGAGGGACTGGTGCACTTCACAAAATAGATGGAATCATGAGGGAGGAAAATTATGTGGATATATTGAAGCAACATCTCAAGACATCAGTCAGGAAGTTAAAGCTTGGTCGCAAATGGGTCTTCTAAATTGACAATGACCCCAAGCATACTTCCAAAGTTGTGGCAAAATGGCTTAAGGACAATCAAGTCAAGGTATTGGAGTGGCCATCACAAAGCCCTGACCTCAATCCTATAGAACTTTTGTGGGCAGAACTGAAAAAGCGTGTGCGAGCAAGGAGGCCTACAAACCTGACTCCGTTACACCAGCTCTGTCAGGAGGAATGGGCCAAAATTCACCCAACGTATTGTGGGAAGCTTGTGGAAGGCTACACGAAACGTTTGACCCAAGTTAAACAATTTAAAGGCAATGCTACCAAATACTAATTGAGTGTATGTAAACTTCCGACCAACTGTACGTACTCAATTACATGCTCGCTTACACATACGGACTTATACATACACACACCTGATCTCGCTCGCTTCTCTTTCACTCTTTTCCCTTCTCTCCCTCTCTGTTGTCGAATTTTATAATTTAATGTTTGTCTCTTTATGTATTTGTCTACAAGTTTATGCATGTTTACAAAAAGCAAGGGGAAGATATCAGAATAGGGGCATTGGGAAATAACATATTGTACGGAATACATTTGTACTGTAGTGAAGCCGTCTCGAGTAATGCAAGGTCTCTCATGATCATGTGAAATGTCAATTGCTATGGAAATGCTGGGATATGTTTTTCAATGATAAAGGTAATTATGATGCAACTATGACGGTGATACGATATGGATTACAATTATCATCATGAATATTAAGGCTATACGCACTACATGGATATCACACATAGTCTTACTCTTATACAGACATCGTACACACTCACTAAATCACATCCAATATCATACACCTCAACCTACTCATATTTACTACACACAATATCTTGTCTTTTCTAACATCTGTGGCATTGGCTCACAGGCAAACAGGCAAGGGAACAAAACAAATATTGCTAGAACTTATTTCTTGAACTTTACAAGCACTAATTATGGTCAATTTAGACCGAGAATAGTATCTAGTTATGGTAAGGGGTGAAATAAGTATAGCCAGTTATAATTGTAACGGTTTAGCAGATTATAAAAAAAGATCAGTCTTTACATGGCCAAAAGTAAAGGAATTTAACATACTGTTTACAGGAAACTCACTCTACATCCTTAGATGAAGTTGCGTGGAAAAAGGAATGGGGTGGTGAAATAATTTTCACGGACAAAGGAACACAAGGTGTGATGATATTAATTTAAAAACTTCTTAGGGAGCGGCAGCAGAGGTGACGGTTTTGGAGAGTCTGGCGTGCCCAAAGTAAAATGCCTGCCACTCAGGCCCAGAAACTAGGATATGCACATAATTAGTACTACTGGATAGGAAACAGTCTGTGAAGTTTCCAAAACTATTAAAATAATGTCTGAGTATAACAGAACTGATATATCTGGCAAAAACCAGAGGAATTTCTGTCCCGATTTTTTTTTTTTTTTGTTGTTGTGACATTTCCTCTTTTCCATTGATCCATTGACTTGCTATTGAAATCCATGGGTTTTAGCTCCTAGGTTGCAGTACCTATGGCTTCCACTAGATGTCAACAGTCTTTATACAGTGTTTGGAGGCTTTTTTACACTGAGCAGAACTGATAGGAAGAGGAAATTGTCAAGGGACCACAAATGTAACAACGTTTCCCGGGCGTGAGATTGTGAGCGTGCCCCACTTTATTTTCCTTATATATCGTTTATGATATCATCAGAGTGAAATATTATCGCTAATATTCATAAAAGGATAGCTAAGGATGCATTATAAATGTTTGATTTGTTTGTGCAAAGTTGCTAGGTATATTTGAACGCGTTCTCTTCACTATACAACGGGTGACTCGACGGAGGATTTTGTGAACATAACGCGAGATTTATGGATATAAAAAATGACTTTTTCTAACAAAAGAACCATTGGATGTCTTTGTGGGACACTTGAGAAGCCCTCAGCAGAAGTTCTTCGAAAGGTAAGTGATTTATTTTAGCTCATATGGGTTTTGTGTGACCCGAGCTGGATATGAATTTATGCAAATGAATAAATATTGGAGGTGCTATCCTCAAACAATCAAATGTTGTGCTTTCACTGTAAAGCCTATTTGAAATCTGACAACGCTGTGATTTTGCCAAGAATCAGAGCTTTTGAAGACTATGCAACACTTGTATATTGATGAATGTTTAATAATTCAACTTTTGGATTTTGAATTTGGCGCCTTACATTTCACCGGGTAGTGTCGGGAGCGGCCCGCTAGCGCGCCGTTTATCCCTAAGAGGTTAATGACTCCAACCTAAGTGTATGTAAACTTCCAACTTCAGCTGTATGTGTTCATATCCACTTCATAATGTTCAGATATTTGTACACTTCCCATACTTTCTTTTTTTCGTAACCTGAAGTCCCTGTATAATTTAGTACAGTCATTGTGTTATGGAGCTGTTGCGGAATAGCTGTCCATCTATAAAGAGTTTGTCCACAATGACAAAGGCTCGCTTACCCTTCTCCCTTTGTTGCCTTTGTACCGGGATACATTCTCCCTTCCCCTGCTTTTGATCAGCTCCTTTTGTTGGAAGTGTTCAAATTTTGCGATCGGTCGGGTACCCTTGGTCTTGTCACTCCAAGCTCCACGTCTGTGTACTCGGTGGAAAGCCACCTTGTTTACAGTCTCTGTAGGAGGTTTCAAGGCAGATTGCATGAATTCTCTGATCGCGGCCTCTGGATTATTGGACGTGTCCTCAGGAATCGATTTTCACGCATGCTACGACTTTATGTCTAGTAGCGACTCCATCACCCTGTTTTCCCTGAGTAGACAATCCATGTTGGAATCTTGGATTTTTACCTTGGCTGTGAGTGCCTTGTTTTCTTCTTGGAGAGTGAGAATTTCACTCTGGCTGAACTCCAAACTCCCCCTCAGCCCTGCTACCTCCTCACACAACTTTTCCAGTGTTGCATGGATTCCAGCCGAGGCATTAGCCTCTACTTCAACGGTAAGTAAATTGTCCGTGTCTGTAGATGAATCTAGTTTTATTCTTTTTTGTCGGGTTAAAGGTATTTTGTGAGGTGGTCGGATCTTTCCATGATGGAGTATGTTCCTCCATAGTGTAAAGCTGTTGGTACTTGTCGATTTCCCTCAGGATCTCCTTAGTATCCAGGTTGGCAACCAGTTGTTTTACAAAAAGATAAGTGTTTCCCACGACAATGACAGGTGTCTAGTACAGCCAGCTAGCACTCATGGAATCCATGCAAAAAAATGGAACACAAACTTGCAGTCCCAGCCATAAAGGCTAACCGTGTCGTGGAATCCTTAGCAACAAAACTTTAATTCTGATTAAAATCAATTTAATGAAACAATTTAAATATAAACAACAAACCGAGTGTAAGACAGTACAATGTTCTGTTGCGCACTCTGATGACTTATCTGATGATGTATATCCGGATCTGAAGTTGAGATTTGTGTTAATGTTTTACCAATTGGTATATTAGGGACTGCTTGTCTAATGAAGCTGCTGCATCCTATGCTCTCTTCCCTCAGACCTCTCAAGAAGTTGAGCACTAAAGAGCGGGTGGCCATTCTCACGCGCTCCGAATACGCCAGCGGGATGGATGGCGACTTCGCAGCCAAAAAGAAGAAGAAGAAGAAGAATACCCAAGCCAACGGAGAGGAGGACAGTGTGGAATAGCAGTCAGGTGCTGAAAGGTTATCCCCGCTCACCCAGGACAACTCCTAAACCAATCTCTAGTCCCTAGCAGCTATAGTCTAGACATGCTTGTGACTGCTCCTCGTAAATCTAAACCGATCAAATTATAGTTGAAGCAAGGTAATAACTCCACCTAGCCCCTTAGAGGTTGATTTGTGATTGTGCTGGTTGTGTAGCTTAAGTGAATTCCATCCTTACATAACCGTTTAACCCTCTACATTTGCGCAATCACTGTGTCTCTGTACAGAACTGATCCCAGAGCAGTGCTTGACACAACACCCCCAAGCATGGGGAACCAGAAGTTGACATAGTGAGTATATTGTTTTTCTTTAGCAGTTCAGAACAGACTGACATAGTCTCAGGTTGTGTGTATTGTTTTATAATGAATTGTATGGTGAGCCACGCACCATGGTCTATCACGTCGACACAAGTTAAGAATGTCACTGTTTCATGAAAAGAGTATGGTTCTCAAATGTCAGCATTGTATTTTCAGCTACTGTCTCGATAGGAATCTTGGTATACATCTGTGTGGACACGACTTGAACCAATGAACCTTTTCAATTTTGAAAATGTTTGGTGTTGAATTTGTTAAGTAAAATAACCCCAGATCATGGAAAGTGATAAAGTTAATGAAACAAAATGCATTCATGCCATTTTAAATGTTTCAGAATGTCAGAAATCATATAAGCAAAGTATACAACACATTAAGAACACCTGCTCTTTCCATGACATGAAAGGTGAAAGCTATGATCCCTTATTGACGTCACTTCAATCAGTGTTGATGAAGGGGAGGAGACAAGTTAAAGAAGGATTTTTAAGCCTTTAGACAATTGAGACAGGGATTGTGTATGTGAGCCATTCAGTGGATGAATGGGCCAGACAAAATATGGAAGTGCCATTTGAAATGGGTATGTTAGGTGCCAGACGCGCCGGTTGGTGTAAAGAACTGCAACGCTGCTGTGTTTTTTATGCTCAACTGTTTCCCGTGTGGATCAAGAATGCGCCCCCACCCTAAGGACATCCAACTTACTTGACACAACTGTCAAAGCATTGGAGTCAACATGGGCCAACATCCCTGTGGAACGGTTTCGACCCCTTGTAAAGTCCATGCCCTGACAAATTAAGGCTGTTCTGAGGGCAAAGGGAGGGGGTGCAACTCTATATTAGGAAGGTGTTCCTAATGTTTGGTATACTCAGTGTATATGACCTCCATGTTCCGATAAAAAAAAAAAAAATGTATTTGATTTTTTTTAATTTTTCATGTGTTTTTACATTGCTACTTTTTCCAGGTGAATACAGTCTTACAAATAGGCATTTTCTTTTTACCTTTATTTAACTAGGCAAGTTAGTTAAGAATAAATTATTATTTACAATGACGGCCTACCGGGGAACAGTGGGATAAGTGCCTTGTTCAGGGACATAACGACAGATTATTTTACCTTGTCAGCTCGGGGATTTGATCCAGCAACCTTTTGGTTACTGGCCCAACGCTCTAACCACTAGACTACCTACCGCTATGTTTGGTTGATTGACAGTTATTGACGTTTGTGGCCTTTTATTTTCATATGTATCAAAGTTAAATTCTGTAATTTTGGCAGAACCTTTTGTAATACCACAAATAACTGAAATGACAGGCTAAGAATGTACAGAGAGATAGACCTATGTGTTCATATCATATTTCTCCAATGCCTAATCTGTGTGTCTTGTTTGTAATGAAACTGTCCCTGTTTGCAAATAATAAAATCTGAGATGTCATTAGGAATCTGCGCATGGTACTTTCAAAACTTAGTCCTACTTTTCCACCACAGACAGTCGGCCTACCGATGCAGAAAAATGTAATCTTTAACTGCTGTCTTACACTAACAAGGTGTAGGCCTGTGCTTTGTTCCATTTTCTTTAATAAAAGTAGGCCTATGGTATACCCTCTCAATTCAAGTCTTGGTCTTAACTTAGCCTACCTCTGTGTCAGTGAAGGGCTGTCGTTTAAAGAGTGCATTGAGGGTGGAGGAATTTACCGACACATCTATGGATATAGCAGCCTACAACCTAATTCCATCTGTCACGAAGGTAGGCCTACCTCTTAAATAGGAAGAAATAGGCTCCAACACACATCCCTCTTGTTGTTAGTCTAATTAAATTGAAGAGGTTTGAAATGAATTATTCCCACTCGAATTTGCCTACTTCCAGCACCATCAGCTGTTTCCAAATAATTGTGCCTTTTTATTTTTTATTTTACTAGGCAAGTCCGTTAAGAACAAATTCTTATTTTCAATGACTGCCTAGGAACAGTGCCTGTTCAGGGGCAGAACGACAGATTTGTACCTTGCCAGCTCAGGGATTTGAACTTGCAACCTTTCAGTTACTAGTCCAATGCTCTAACCACTAGGCTACCCTGCCACCATGGCTGATGCTTCAAGTTTCAGCCCCACAATGTAAGTTACTGAAATCTGGCTTATTGTGAGGTCAGTAACTCTGATAAATAGGCCTAAATCTTGGGCAGGAAATACAGTGCATTCGGGAAAATATTCAGGCCCCTTCCATTTTCAAACATTTTGTTACGTTACAGCCTTATTCTAAAATGCAGATTTTTTTTAAAAAACAGGCTGACAGAGCTTTAGAGGATCTACAGAGAAGAATGGGAAAAACTCCCCAAATACAGGTGTGCCAAGTTTGTAGCTTCATACCCAAGAAGACTCGAAAGGCTGTAATCGCTGCCAAAGGTGCTTCAACAAAGTACTAAGTAAAGGGTCTGAATACTTATTTAAATGTGATATTTCTGGGTTTTTACATTTGTATATATTTGTGAACATTTAAAAACCTATTTTGGGGTATTGTGTGTAGATTGGTGAACAACGATTTAATCCCTTTTAGAATAAGGCTGTAACATAACATGTGGAAAAGGTCAAGAGGTCTGAATACTTCCCGAATGCATTGTATATTGTTTTTAATTAAAGTAGTGGCAAGCTATCAAAGTTGACCGGTCCTCATGTTAATGCACTCCTTTTCAAACTGAACAGAACATAGGCTATAAACTAGTCCACACGCAACATTTTTAGGACTAGGTATAATCCAAAATTATTTTTGGAAGAAGCCTTTGGCTCTTCTGAACTGCCACCGTAGGCCTACACAGCACAGCCATTTGTTAGGCAGCACACAATTTTTTGAGCAGCAAGAGGAGAGCAGGACGGGGCCCAGGGTTCTAATATCCATTGCAATGTGATGCAGTCTAGTTTTATTTACACCAACCCAGCAGCTATCTTAGAAATATAACTTTGCTCTTTGTTTCTCAGAGCAGGCACTTTGTAGCCTATAGGCTATGGATCTTTTGATTGAAACCACACTAAATAGCCTATAGGTGCACTTGATCATGCGCACCCAGTGGAGAATCAGAGATCAAATCAAATTTTATTGGTCACATACACATGGTTAGCAGATGTTAACGCGAGTGTAGCGAAATGCGTGTGCTTCTAGTTCCAACCGTGCAGTAATATCTAACAAGTAATCTAACAATTTCACAACAACTACCTTATACACACAAGTGTAAAGGAATGAATAAAGAATATGTACATATAAGTATATGGATGAGCAATGGCTGTGCGGCATAGGCAAGATGCAGTAGATGGTATAGAGTACAGTATATGCATATGAGATGAGTAATGTAGGGTATGTAAACATTATATAAAGTGGCACTGTTTAAAGTGACTAGTGATACATTTATTACATCCAATTTTTAATGATTAAAGTGGCTAGAGATTTTAGTCAGTATGTTTGCAGCTGCCACTCAATGTTAGTGATGGCTGTTTAACAGTCTGATGGCCTTGAGATAGAAGCTGTCTTTCAGTCACTCGGTCCCAGCTTTGATGCACCTGTACTGACCTCGCCTTCTGGATGATAGCGGGGTCAACAGGCAGTGGCTTGGGTGGTTGTTGTCCTAGATGAACTTTTGGGCCTTCCTGTGACATCGGGTGGTGTAGGTGTCCTGGAGGGCAGGTAGTTTGCCGCCGGTGATGCGTTGTGCAGATCTCACTACCCTCTGGAGAGCCTTACGGTTGTGGGCGGAGCAGTTTGCCGTACCAGGCGGTGATACAGCCCGACAGGATGCTCTCGATTGTACATCTAAAAGTTTGAGTGTTTTCGGTGACAAGCCAAATTTCTTCAAACTTCTGAGGTTGAAGAGGCGCTGTTGCGCCTTCTTCACCATGCTGTCTGTGTGGGTGGACCATTCAGTTTGTCTGTGATGTGTACGCCCAGGAACTTAACTTTCCACCTTCTCCACTACTGTCCCGTCGATGTGGATCGGGGGGTGCACCCTCTGCTGTTTCCTGAAGCTCACGATCATCTCCTTTGTTTTGTTGACGTTGAGTGTGAGGTTATTTTCCTGACACCACACTCACCTCCTCCCTGTAGGCCGTCTCGTCATTGTTGGTAATCAAGCCTGCCACTGAAGTGTCGTCTGCAAACTTGATGTTTGAGTTGGAGGCATGCATGGCCACGCAGTCATGGGTGAACAGGGAGTACAGGAGAGGGCTGAGAACGCACACTTGTGAGGCCCCAGTGTTGAGGATCAGCGGGGTGGAGATGATGTTTCCTACCCTCACCACCTGGGGGCGGCCCGTCAGAAAGTCCAGGACCCAGGTGCACAGGGCGGAGTCGAGACCCAGGGTCCCGAGCTTAGTGACAAGTTTGGAGGGTACTATGGTGTTAAATGCTGAGCTGTAGTCGATGAACAGCATTCTTACATAGGTATTCCTCTTGTCCAGATAGGTTAGGGCAGTGTGATTGCGATCGCGTCGTCTGTGGACCTATTGGGGCGGTAAGCAAATTGGAGTGGGTCTAGGGTGTCAGGTAAGGTGGAGGTGATATGATCCTTGACTAGTCTCTCAAAGCACTTCATGATGACGGAAGTGAGTGCTACGGAGCGATAGTCATTTAGCTCAGTTACCTTAGCTTTCTTGAGAACATGAACAATGGTGGACCTCTTGAAGCATGTGGGAACAGCAGACTGGGATAGCGATTGATTGACTATTTCCGTAAACATACCAGCCAGCTGGTCTGCGCATGCTTTGAGGACACGGCTAGGGATGCCGTCTGGGCCGACAGCCGTGCGAGGGTTAACACATTTAAATGTTTTACTCATGTTGGCTGTGGTGAAGGAGAGCCCGCATCGCAGGTTTTGGTATCGGGCTGTGTCTGGCACTGTATTGTCCTCAAAGCGAGCAAAGAAGTTGTTTAGTTTGTCTGGGAGCAAGACGTCGGTGTCCTGGTTTTCTTTTTGTAATCCGTGATTGACTGTAGACCCTGCCACGTACGTCTTGTGTCTGAGCCGTTGAATTGCGACTCTAATTTGTCTCTATACTTAACTTGATTGGGGAATCGGGTTAATCTCCCTCTTAATAAGCAAGTAATTCTAAATCAGTGAGAAATGTTGATATTTAATCAATTACAAATTACATGATCCTCCCCTGGACTAGATTTAGAAAATACTAAACCCTCCCCTTGACTGAAATTGAAAAAGCATGACCCTCCCCCATTTTCCTCCAAGTACCCATTTGTTCACTTCTAACCAAAACACATTGTATTTTTGTTTTAATCGTTGGGGGTGATTTCACAAATTTGTTTGGCTTGAATTTCACCAATCGCCAGGTAGAGTAGCTTTCAAGCCAGGCTGAGGAGTCAGGAGAGTTGCGTGCGTCGCCGCTGACCAGCTGTCCTGTCCCAGTCTCTCCATGGTCATATCAGGCAGTATCGGCTGGTCACCAGCTGTTATCGCATTTTGGCCAAGAGCCCAAGACACCATCACCAGCACTTTGGGAGTCATCATTGGCATCATCATTCACAATGCTGTGATAATCGCTCGTTCAATATTTTATTGACTAATTGTTTGGCAAATCTATTGTTGACAAATAATGTCAGCTGTTCAGATGGTCCGCCACAACATTAGTTATAGCCTACAACTGCCAGACTACTGCCATATAGACAATTCGTTTTAAGCAATTCCGAGTAGGTTTGGCACTATTGATTAGACCTACAGTTGAAGTCGAAGTTTACATACACCTTGGCCAAATACATTTAAACTCAGTTTTTCACAATTCCTGACATTTAATCCTAGTAAGAATTACCTGTCTTAGGTCAGTTAGGATCACCACTTTATTTTAAGAATGTGAAATGAATAATAGTAGAGAGTGATTTATTTCAGCTTTTATTTCTTTCATCACATTCCCAGTGGGTCAGAAGTTTACATACACTCAATTAGTATTTGGTAGCATTGACTTTAAATTGTTTAACTTGGGTCAAACGTTTCGTGTAGCCTTCCACAAGCTTCCCACAATCAGTTGGGTGAATTTTGGCCCATTCCTCCTGGCAGAGCTGGTGTAACTGAGTCAGGTTTGTAGGCCTCCTTGCTCACACACGTTTTTTTCAGTTCTGCCCACAAACTTTCAATAAGATTGAGGTCAGGGCTTTCTGATGGCCACTCCAATACCTTGCCTTTGTTGTCCTCAAGCCGTTTTGCCACAACGTTGGATGTATGCTTGGGGTCATTGTCCATTTGGAAGACCCATTTGCAACTAAGCTTTAACTTCCTGACTGATGTCTTGAGATGTTGCTTCAATATATCCACATAATTTTCCTCCCTCATGATTCCATCTATTTTGTGAAGTGCACCAGTCCCTTCTGCAGCAAAGCACCCCCACAACGTGATGCTGCCACCCTCATGCTTCACGTTTGGGATTGTGTTCTTCGGCTTGCAAGCCTTCCCCTTTTTCCTCCAACCATAATGATGGTCATTATGGCCAAACAGTTATATTTTTGTTTCATCAGACCAGAGGACATTTCTCCAAAAAGTACGATCTTTGTCCCAATGTGCAATTGCAAACCGTAGTCTGGCTTTTTTATGGCGGTTTTAGAACAGTGGCTTCTTCCTTGCTGAGCGGCCTTTCAGGTTATGTCGATATAGGACTCGTTTTACTGTGGATAGATACATTTGTACCTGTTTCCTCCAGCATCTTCACAAGGTCCTTTGCTGCTGTTCTGGAATTGATTTGCACTTTTTGCACCAAAGTACATTCATCTCTAGGAGGATGAACCAGACTTGTGGAGGTCTACAATTTTCTTTCTGAGGTCTTGGCTGATTTCTTTTGATTTTGTCAAGCAGAGAGGCACTGAGTTTGAAGGTAGGCCTTGAAATACATTCACAGGTACACCTCCAATTGACTCAAATGATTTCAATTAGCCTATCAGAAGCTTCTAAAGCCATGCCATCATTTTCTGGAATTTTCCAAGCTGTTTAAAGGCACATAAACTTCTGACCCACTGGAATTGTGATACAGTGAATTATAAGTGAAATAATCTGTCTGTAAACAATTGTTGGAAAAATTACTTGTGTCATGCACAAAGTAGATGTCCTAACCGACTTGCCAAAACTATAGTTTGTTAACAAGACATTTGTGGAGTGGTTGAAAAATGAGTTTTAATGACTCCAACCTAAGTGTATGTAAACTTCCCACTGTATTTCTATGGGATTACTTTAATTCTTTGTGTGGTTTAGAAATGAACAAGAATTTTGTAAAGTTTCAGCTCTGCACCAAGTGCATTTTAGATATGAACACTTGATTGGAATTGGAATTAGATTTTGTCCAACTTAAATCAAGTGTAAATGCAGGCTATAGGTAGCCTTCTGCAAAACATGAATTTTGACCAAATCTGAAATTAATTTGACAGCTAATAGTTGAATTCACCTTCATATTTTTATGTAGGCTATATTTTAATAGTTAAGTTTGTCAACACACCATAATTAAGACCGTTCCCACTTAATTTGGCTTACAGTAAAAGGGCATTATCATTTTCACAATTTCACAGTATTATTCCAACATAGTGTATATATATATATATATATATAAAACAGAAAAATTACGTTTTTGACTGCATTGGGCCTTTATTAAAGAACATTTAGTTGTATGTTTAGGATGAAAGAGGAGTGTGCTGAAGTGGAAGGTTGCTGGTTCGAATGTCCGAGCGACAAGGTGAAAAATCTTCTGTGCCCTTGAGCAAGGCACTAAACGCTAATTTTCTCCAGGGCCTCCTACTACTATAGCTGACCATGTAAAACAACACATTTCACAGCACCTATCTGGGGTTGTGTTGTGCACCAGAAGCAGCAGCTAGACTGCTAGACCACCCTAGGCCACGTTTTGCTTTAATTTCTAATGATTCCTTAATTTTATTTTAACCATATAGAGGCCAGTGTGCAATTCTGTGCCCATTGATTGGCTAACATGACTCCCTGTCAAAATAAAAGTTACAGGCCTAATAAAATAACTCAGCCTAGGCGAACTGTACTAAATCTTCTTTCGACCACATATTTTGAGTGTAGGGTAATTTTTGTAGAATGTATTTATACATTTAAAACGTAAATACAACCCCTTGTTTTGGCTTTAACTGGAACAGGATACCTTGAAATAACCACATGACATTGCAAGAACAATTTCAAATTAGGCTACACCTTTCATCTTTAAAAAGTTTCACTGTTGCCCCATATTGGTCGTCCAATTTGAGCAGAACGAAAAGTGAATGTCATATTGAATTAAATGCTAAAGATAAATCTGGACTGTAGGCCCCCACATCTCCATTATTTGCAAATATCATGGACACATATATTGCTATAAATATAGGCTATAACCACGTGTTTATTTTGGTTTTGTTTGAATAGAGCCCAGATATTCTCTAAAAACAATCTATCGCTTAAGCATTACAGATTGCGTGATCGAAATGTAAAGCTAATTTCCGATGGGGGCCGACATGCAGCGTTTATCGTGGATGCAATATCCGCTAATGCGGGAAGATTGCCTTTGCCAGCTCTAACGCAGAATTTCAGCAATACAAATTGAATCCAGACCCAAATTTGTGCTAACATAAAATAGCATTTTGGCCTCAATCCAATAATTTCACGTTGATAAAAGAGCCTATTCGTCAGCCTAAAAAAATATGAAGGCCTGCTCTGAAACACACAATGTTTAATTAGCCTACACATTGGCCTACAAACATGTTTATTTGTATTTTTTCCCCCTAAAGCCAAACTGTTCACTACATTTCAGAAATATCGACCCAAATAAAAGTTATTTGCCTTCCTAAATCTTGTAATTTTGTTCATGTGCAGTCCCATTTGTTTGTCAGCGAGGAGCGTGGCTGCTGACATCTATGTCCGTTCATCGATGTGTAGGTCGAGGGAGGGCCCCAGATAGAGAGGAGAGCGGCTCCCCGCCTCCCTGAAGACCACGGAGGAGGATTCGTGGAAACAGCGGACGCTGGATAGGTGGTGGTGCCGCCGAGGGTCCTCTGTACAGATATAAGCCCGCTGTGGTATCTAGGTTCGAAACCAGACTTTGTGAGTAAAAATATGGCGAGGGAAACATTCTTTGAAGATTCGAGTAGTTGCCAGCGTCGGCCAACAATTCCAGTCCAACCGCGGTCTGGCGCTTCCATTTCGTTCTAAAACGAAACAGGAAAATTAGGGTTTAGAGAACAAAACTAAACTATAGGTACAATTTATTGGCCATCATTACCTTCTATTATAACAAGCAGGAGGAAATAGAATTGGATGTAGCTCAGAATGTTTCATAGGCCTACTTTACTCACCCAAAATGCCTATTTATTAAATAAACAATGTAGCTACATTAGGGGAAAATATGTCAAATCTCCTCACAGTTTACAGCCATTTTATGGGTAAATAATTAATAATTATAGCAATTGTGTAATAACAGCACGGCAGTTCAATTATTGATACCGCAAGCAGTAATTTATTATGCACTAATTAATGTGTTGTGCGTAATTGTGTTACGTGTAACGAACGATATGGGAGGACTTAGCCACAACTATATGTTTGTAATAACATATTTTTGAGTGGCTGGATCCAATAACTAAGCCTACTTGCATGAATTACAAATCACGGTTTCGATCTGTCTTGCAACTCACCGTCTGTTCTGGTACCAAGTTTTGACCTGAGTGTCGCTGAGGTTGAGCGAAGCTGCCAACTCCATTCTGTCCTGCACACTCAGGTATTTCTGCCGTTCGAAGCTGCGCTCGAGCTGGGCCAGCTGGTGATCACTGAAAGCGGTTCGAGCTTTCCGGGGCTTCTTCAGCCGAGACGACGGACTGTCCCTGCTGCTGTCCATGTCACGGTCTCGCGCTAAAATTAATGAACATGTATTTACAACTAGATACATGACCAAAATATAACCAGAATCATAAAGGATAGAATTGGGATCTGGACATTTTCCGGTTAGCCTACAATCTTGGTTATGATTGGACAGGAATTTCTTGGGCTATAGGCCTATAACTGCCACACAAAATATCTCGGTTGTTTCCATGGTTATTGCACAGTGGATATGTGAAGCGCGAAAACTGTTTTTTATATGGTCTGATCTGATTCTCAGGGAGTACAATAATCCAGTTAATTGATCCACAAGGGATGGAAACCAGTCAACTGACTGGCGCGACTTCACAGGACCGTGGATAAATCCGAAATATAGAGCTGACAAAATCCTCGGGTTACAAATCTGATTATCAGATTGCAGCCAATCCCCGAACAATTGGATGTATCAGTGGAAGATAAACCAACTAGAGAGAGAGAGACAATATGATATACGAAACACCACTCATCCATGCAATGAAAACCAGTCATCCTAGGCATTATCAGGCCCCCTACAATTTATATTGGTCAATGTAAGGATGAGATGATGGTTTGACACACACACACACACACACTTTCAGGTTGATCTCAAATAAGGAACGGTCTATAATATTAAAGTGGCCTATAATAGTCCTAGTCAAATTACATTATTATCATATTTATGTTAGCTGCAGCCATTGTGAATTAACCACGCTGGATACATTGTTTACGCTTAAAGGCCTTATTGAACAAATCATAATATAGGACTATACTTAGATTTTTTTCTGTTTCCTGTTTGCATCAAAATAAGTGGGTTTAAAGGCAGTTAAATGGGCGTGCAATTGTATTTTCTCTCAATAAATACTAATGTATATGAAGTAGGCCTACAAACCAAGGGTATTGGGCTATAGGCCTAATGTTTTCATATAATTGATGAACTAATATGATAGGCTAGTTTATTTAATGAACGTTTTTTTCTTTAATTTATAAGACATTATGCTATTTGTAGGCCTATCATAATTTGACAAATCTTAAAATAGCCGTCTATATGAGCGATTTACTTACTGTCAACTTGTTTTACGGACTGTCAAGTAATAAAGCTTACCTTTGTATTCATTGTCCGAGGACGAGTTGCTGTGGATTTTATCCATAAAGTCGTCCGCTATTTTGGACTCAAATTTCTCTGAGTCTGGCATAGGATGTTCATGAATCTTGTAGGGGGCACATGCTGCAAGTGGTTTGTTACAGTCTGCAAGAATATCCCGAATAAGAAAAGATGATGCGACTGTCCGTGGCTGGGGCAGTTGCCCATGCTGTAGCGAGGACTCCAGTGCAAAATCATGTCTGTGCATTGCATCTTCGATAGACTCCGGTCGCGGGGAGAGAGGAGATGAGCAGCCGCTTTCCAGGTCGGACCTCGGGCTTAACTCCAGTGGAGACCGGTATTTTTCGATCGAACTGTCTCCTTTCAAAATGTGTTGGCTTGCTGGTCTGTGAGACAGCAGAGAGTCAACACCAAAACTCGACCCGTTTATGGAGACCTCCATGATATAAAACAGGGCAACTCGGTAATTTCGTACTTTTAAACTACAATTTGAGACCAAGTCAACTGTCCAGTTGGAAAATCCCAAAACAACTTTGACCAGGCAATTTGTTTTTATCCACTTTCCGTCATTAGGCCTACGCGTTTTACTGCAGCGTGTCTGTAGAAATATATGTTTATGTTCTGAACGTCACTGTAGGCTATGCCCCCCCCCAAAAAAAAAAAAGTATCCTAGGTTAATAATAGCCTAATTCCACATGTTTTGTAGAGTAAAATTCCCCCTGTAAGGGAATGACCTCAACCAGTTAGCGAGTTAATTTCAGCACCAGTCTTAAGGTCCATGCAGTCTGCAGTCACGTCCTGCCTTTGAGGAAACCGGGAGACACTGACGACACGAACAAACATGATGGGCTTACTGGTACTGTATATGGTTGATGCTGTGGCCCCAAGCAAACAGAAAATAATAGGCAAAGTCCCCTAGTGACCCTGTTCACAACTAAAGCACAATTGTCAGCTTTTAAAGGTGTCTCTAGCAGTCTTCCACAATGCCCTGAGCCCATTGGCTCAGAGAGGTTTTGGATGATAACTGAGGGGAGGAGGAGTGGGGGGAAGGGTGGATTCAACCACTACCACCCTGTTTCATCTCATTCCTCATTACTGTAAATATGAGACAGATATTTGGCCTGGGCCTTATAAATTATATCTCCATACAGATATTTTCCACACTGATTCATTACACTTTTACTTACCATCGCTGGCAATAATCCTCTGGTAACCTAGATGTGCCTTTTCCTTGGTAATCCATGTCTAACAGGGTTGTTTGTTTTCACTTCTTGCCACTGCAGAAATATGTATTTCAATGTTTACATATTCGTATTTGTTGAATTGGCACTTTAGGTGTAGGTATAATGGGGGGGTCGTGAATGTCAGTTCTTCCCAGTCTGATATTTGAGCAGATGTAGCAGATGAGGGTCTATATGAAACTCACTCCTTAGCCTGCGCTACTGAATTGGGCCTTTTTCAGTAGCGCAACAGGTTATAATTCTTCAGGAGGCCTGTCATGTGTATTTGTGAGGCAGAGGTCCCGAGTTTCTCATCTTGGTATGAGCTGGCTCGGGAGAAAGCGGTATGGCTTAGCAAGCAGGGTGACACCCTTTATAATGGTGCTGTGACCTGGATCTGCAGTTGTGCTCAGCTCATCTACTGAGGTTGCTGTGGAGTGAGTTTGGGAGTGTCAGGTATATGTACTGAACAAAAATATATACGCAACATGTAAAGTGTTGGTCCCATGTTTCATGAGCTGAAATGCAGTTTGGCTTCAGGGCCCATCACTCTGCAGAAACAGCTAAATGTTTCTTTTTAGAGACTGTTCGAGCAATGGTTGACAAGGGTGGTGTTGTTGGCGCTGTGTTTTTAGACCTTCATAAAGCTTTTGACACAGTCAACCATCAGGTCCTTATTGCCAAACTTTCTACTTTTAATTTCACCCTTTCTGCAATCAAATGGATTGTGTCATATTTAACTGGTAGAACTCAATACGTTTCTGTGAACAATCATCGTTCATTAGTTCTTAATTTACGCACAGGGGTACCACAAGGATCGATACTTGGCCCGCTTTTGTTTAGTCTATATATCAATGATCTGCCATCAGTTTGCCCTGATATCAATACACTAATGTATGCGGACGATACTGTAATTTATGTGCATGCCAAGACAAAACATCTGGCTGCTGCCAAACTGACCACAGCTATGGATCAGATCACCAATTGGCTAAATCGTTCGTGCCTTCAACTAAATGTAGATAAAACTGTGGGAATGTTTTTCACAAAGAGACAATGTAACATTGTGTCAAATATAACGATTTCAGGTCAAAACATTAGTATTGTGCCACAAGTTAAGTATTTGGGCGTTATTATTGATTCTAATCTTTCTTTTAAAGCACATATTAAGAAAGTGTGGAATAGGGTCAAGTTTAGCTTAGCCAAAATTATTTATGGATGCCATGATTGTGTCACATCTAACATATTGTCTGACAAGCTGGGGACAAACTAACAGCTTATCACTAAAGCCATTAGCAACTCTTTATAAAAAAACTCAAAGCTTTGGACCAGAAGCCTAACAGTTTACATCATTGTATTATCCTTAATAATCATAAACTGCTAAACTGGGAAGATGTAATCAAATATAAAAACATCTGTTTGGTCTACAAAGTTCTGCATAATACCGCTCCTGCTCCTTTTAATTCATTTATAATCCAACGTAATAATAGCAGGCAGATCACCAGAAGCACCACACGAGGTGACCTTCTAATCCCATTTAGAAAAAGCACATTTGGCCAATTATCATTTTCTGTTACAGCAATACAAAACTGGAACTCACTGCCCACTACAATTAAAGACATACATACATATTCCACTTTTACTATACACCTTAAAAACTGGCTGTCCGACAATTATAACTGCACACATTAATTTCACAGATGTGATGTGTGTTTGATGTGACATGGTCATGCTGCTGCCACTTGATCCTTGCTGCCTGCCTCAATGTTATGTCCTGTATGTGCTTCAATGTGGTCTCTGTGTGATTATTCTTTATGTCGATTTGTACTGTTTTATTACATGAACTGTTTTTATGTCTTTGCAATCTGTGCTTGCTTGTTTCTTGCTTGCCTCAATTGTGTGCCACACGTTTAGTATGTCTACTCCCTCTTGTTTAGTCCTGCTGTAAATATAATTGTATAATTGTAATGTATGTAATGTATTTTATTTGATGTATGCCTATTGACAACTGGCCGGGGACTACAGCTGGAAATTAGCCGTAGAGGCTAAAGCTGCTCTTTTTATCACAATGCCACAGATGTCTCAAGTTTTGAAGGAGTGTACAATTGGCATGCTGACTGCAAGAATGTCCACCAGAGCTGTTGCCAGAGAACCTCCACATCCGGCTTCTTCACCTGCGGGATCGTCTGAGACCAGCCAGCCGGACAGCTGATGAAACCGAGGTGTATGTCTGTCTGCAATAAAACCCTTTTGTGGGGAAAAAAACAATTCTGATTAACTCATTTTGATTCCCAAGTGGGTGGGCCTATGCGCCACTGCCCAGCCATTAAATCTATAGATTATGGCCTAATTAATTTTGTTCAATTGACTGATTTCCTTACATGAACAGTAAATCAGTAAAATCGATGAAATTGTTGCATGTTGCTTTTTTGTTCAGTATACATATATAGTATTTTGTAATATTTTTGTCATTGTTATCATTTATGATTATCAAATCCCATTCTTGTATTTTTACATGTAAACCAGACAGACCTACAGCCATAAATCCTTGTGGGACCACTGACTGACCACTTCCTGTTATTAACACAGCACAGAAGAAGTACAAAGTACCATCTGTTACACACGTACCATATGTATAGGTTGTGGAAAATATAATATATGAATTTATTGAAATAAATTACCCTAAATCAGTTTGACTTTTCCATTAAATGTTTTATACTTGGAACACAACCCGAGAAAAAGATTTATAGCCAAGCTATGACCTAATAACAAACAGTGAAAAATGAAGCAATATTAGCGTATTTGAATAACTTAAAATATATATTTTTTTTTATTTTTCCAGGAACACATATTCACAGCATTTGAGTGTTTTGTACTTTACCTTCTTGCTGAGTTAAAGAGTAGTGTAGTCTACAAACATTATATTACAAATCCTTGTGGTGGTAACAGTGTCCGGCCAGAAGTACGATATCAGTTTTTTGCCAACAAACTTAAAGTACAAGCTGTTATTGAGGAGTTGTAGAAATCAGTAAAATCCCATGATGTCAGTATCAGTAATACAGGTTAATTGCATCTGAGAGCAATTTGATTAAGGCCGGTTGGAAAATAAGACTTTGCCCCCCCTACTCCCTACCCCAACAGTTACTACATAGACTCTTTTCTAATGTATGTTTTAGCCCACAGTGTAGGTTCCCTTTCCCAGCTGTCCTGTCCGTGCCACTGAGTCTGAGAAGTGTGCACTGAAGGCCTTCTTCCTAGCATATGGATCCCGGAAGGTGTCCAGAGCTGGGCCAACCTGCAGATAAGAGACGAACAGTGATGGTGAATAGATATGACATGGTTAGTTTGATCAGTTTTATATAGAGATATGTTATGGTGAGTTTGACTTGGCCCAGTCTTATATGGCAATGTTTTATATAGAGATATGTAGGAAAGTCTTGTGTATATATAGATATGACTCTGGGCTCTTCGATCAATCCATCCTGCCAGATAGGGCTCAACACTGGAAACAAAAATGAAAGGGACCTTCCATGTGGATTAACTCCAATGTGTGAGTAAACACACTGAAAGATGTGATGGAGAGTTTAAGGAGCACATCTAATGCATCTCCACTGGCTTTTCTCACGCTTTCCTCCAGGCATTTAGATTGCTGTGTGTGGATTGTGAAAGAGTACTGTCTAAAATACATTTAGAATTTGGAATAAAAGTTGTCCTCAGATATGGACTGCCAGTTAATCCTTCAAGTACACACTTTTTTCTTAAGTTTAACATGTTGCAAATCGCTTGTAGGATGTTTCAAACACTGAGAAAACAGATCCCATCAGTTCCCTTATCAAATCTACAAGCCAGAAAAAAGCACTGTGTAACTACACCTGTGTGTCATTTGTTTATTTAAATATTTACTTGTTTGTTATGTTCTCTTTGTTTGGTAAGAAATCATGTATCCTGTGGAACCATCACATCTTATTGAAACGGGGAAGAAAAAACAAGCAATTCAACAAAGATAGAATTGAGAGAAGCAAAAGAAAAATGACAAC
Source organism: Brachymystax lenok tsinlingensis (assembly GCA_030435695.1). Classification (NCBI taxonomy): domain Eukaryota; kingdom Metazoa; phylum Chordata; class Actinopteri; order Salmoniformes; family Salmonidae; genus Brachymystax; species Brachymystax lenok. Next base: position 44,646,086 of record CM059819.1, read on the forward strand.
ACAAACAAACAAATGATGAGCAGATGAAATGCGGAGCACGCCGGAAAAGTCAGGGATGCAAATGTCGAACCCAGAGCAATCAGAAATGCTACTTGACAGAAAATAATGAGGATTGTTAAGTATTTTATAAGGTTAACATTCGCCTTTCACCGTCAGCTGTCAGACAAGAAAGACTTTAGCGGTGCACGTGCCGCCAAAATAAACCTTAAATCGCCTCATTAAAGCTGACAGGCATAGAAAGCAGACCTCGCCACCAGGCAGCACGCCACCCCATTTTGTGTGTGTAATTTGCACCAAACATATATGCAGGAATGGGAAGAGATTGTGAAAGTAAAGTTAGGTGGGGAAGACTTTGTGTGTGTGTGTGTGTGTGTGTGCGTGCGTGCGCATCGTTAGCGTGTCAGGAGGCTGATTCCCCCATAATTGGAAGCAGTGGCCATTGTCAATTGAGTATTTTGATTGCCTCACTGACAGGTAGAGCCGTCACAATGATAGCCTACTTGTCAGTGTAAAACACCAAGAAAAACACATCACTTTTGATTTAACTGGAGGCCTGTGCTAGCCATGAGGTAGGTGAGCGAGGGGGATCACTGAGGGTGTGTGGGTCTACGTATGCCTGTGTGTTGTAAATGAAGGGGAGGAAATCTTAAATTTGACTCTAAACATCCCCTAAGGCAGTCTATTCTTTATTCTGCTCCGCTTCCCTATTTTGTCTTCCATTCCTCACTGATTCCCTATAGACTGTGTGTAGAAATGCCTTCAGGAGCCCAGGATACATCTCACTCACTCACACACGCACGCACGGTAATAGAACAACTACAGTAATACTGGTTAGGCTGTCTAGGCTGGAGTGTTGGTGACCCTGTAGCTGTGCTGTGGTGTTACTATGCTGGTCTTTTACCTGCTGGAAGCGTGGAAGCTTCCACAGCGGGGTAGACTCAGGCATGGGCCGACTCTTCCTCAACAGAGTTGTCCGTGTCTCCTGGATGCGGCCCAGCTTAGGCTGCAAGGATAGCCACGCCAGAAGAGAAATGGACATACATAGAATATAGAAATACTTATACTACCACCACTACAAGTACTACTTACTACTATTGCTGGTAATACTTTCTCCAAAATAGGATATAAAAAATATATAAAAATATAACCCCTTCCTTGTGTGCCAGTCTTCAGGATTCAGAGTGCATATGAGTTTGGGCTCAATTCAGTTTTCAATAAAGTCAATTCAGGAAGTAAATAAACATTAAATTCATGAATGGAAAAATGCTCATAGGAAGCAATAGGCAATTTTCAGAATCCACCCCCCGAATTGAAAACGGAATTGACCCAAACCCTGGAGAACACTGCTCCTGGCTACCTTTAAACCACCCTCCTTTCCTCTCCACTCGTCCCCGAATCTCACCATGTTGAGCTGCCTCTCCTCCAGGGCTCTCTCCTTGGCCTGCTGCTCCTCTAGCCAGTGCTGGGCGTACTTGTGCTCCAGCAGCTCACAGATGGGAGTGGATGGCCTGAGACGACACAACACAGGACTGACATTGACCTGACTGACTGTCCTAGGGGACCACTAGAAGAGGGACCTGTTTCTCTGAGGAAGCTGAAAAATGTGACTGTGGCTGCATCTGAAATCACTTCCTACCAACTTGGCCCAAACTGGTTGAATCAACATTGTTTCAACGTCATTTGTCAACTTATTGTGAAATGGAATTTACATGGAAAATACATTGGGTTTCAAAAAAGTAATCAGTGTAAACTTGTTTTGAGGGTGAAATTTCAACCACAGGATTATGTCATCAAGGTAACCAAATATCAACAAAGACAAATATTGTATAACATTTTTAATTTGTACCTTTAAAACGTCAGAACTTCAATGTTATATCCACTATGAGAAAAAAACTGGCTGTGCAGTACCTCCTACTGGATAATTAATCTATCTACAGTTACCCTTTGGTTTCCCATCAAGGATTTGAACCAAGCCCTGCTTAGCTATGATATCTGTCACTGACTATCATCAATGTGCTATCGAGAGAACGATTGTTGAGAATGGATCTCGAATAAAAAATAAAAATAGATTCATTGTTGCTGTCGAAGTCATTCCAAAGGGTAGGTTTAACAAAGCAAATTAAATGTGCCCATACTTTATCACTCATATACTGTATAATCAATTATGCTATTTAGGCCTATATAGCATTTACAAACTCATCAACAGCTATTGTTTCAATTCAACCCAGAATAAAAAAATAAATAGACAATACATATAGGCCTAGGGTTTCAAGCTCCAGTTGATTTCAAATGTAATAACATGTAGCGATATTGAATTGTGTGTTTAGTTGTCAACGCAACCTAATATAAACATTTCAAGGAGATTCATATTCTGTGTAGATTGTTCCATCTGTGTCACTGACTTAGTCTGGCTTTAATTCCAGTATTTATTTTATTACAAATGAATAACTGATATTTTGTATCCATGTCTCGAGATTTAAATACAATTAATAGCCTATTAATTATGTGTTGGATTCACATCTCCAACTCGACCCCCCCAAAAATTTTAAGAATGGGCTGAGATGGAAATATCACCTTTAAATGTTGATATTTAGTTGCATTGTCAACCAAACACAATTGGATATTACTTTGGTAGTACAGTACATTTTTTGTTGTTGTATATATTTACATAAATATATATTTTTTTACCCTATTTTTCTCCCCAATTTGTCTCATTGCTGCAACTCCCCAAAGGGCTCAGGAGGCGAAGGTCTAGTCATGCGTCCTCCGAAACATTACCCGCCAAACCGCGCTTCTTAACACCCGCCCGCTTAACCCGGAAGCCAGCCACTCCAATGTTTCGGAGGAAACACTGTTCACCTGACTACTGAGGTCAGCCTACAGGAGCCCAGCCCGCCACAAGGAGTCGCTAGAGCGCAATGAGCCTAGTAAAGCTCCAGCGGCCAAACCCTCCCCTAACCCAGTATTTCATAATTATTTATAAAAATATCTGTCAGCTGTATTTTGTGGAGGGGCACACTGACTGGACAAGGCAGAGTACCCCCCCATTATCCTTAGTAAGTGTTTCCTTCTAAGGTGCACCACAGAACAAAAGAGAGTGTGTAGAGTGACACACAGCATTTAAATAGATTTTAGCTGCCAGTGATGGGCAGAACTCACAGGAGGTATCTTTGCTATATTAATTTGATCTAACTTTGTAGTCTATTGTTCCTTCTCGATGAATAAATAAAATGGAAATGTAAAAAAGTATGTGGACACCTGCTCGTCGAACATCTCATTCCAAAATCATGGGCATTAATATGGTCCCCCCTTTGCTGCTATAACAGCCTCTTCTGGGAAGGCTTTCCACTAGATGTTGGAACATTGCTGCGGGGACTTGTTTCCATTCAGCCACAAGAGCATTGGGCACTGATGTTGGGCGATTAGATCTGGCTCGCAGTCTGTGTTCCAATTCATCCCAAAGGTGTTTGAAGGGTTGAGGTCAGTGCTCTGTGAAGGCCAGTCAAGTTCTTCCACACAGATCTCGACAAACCATTTCTGTATGGACCCTGCTTTGTGCAGGGGACACTGTCATGCTGAACAGGAAAGCGCCTTCCCAAAACTGTTGCCACAAAGTTGGAAACAGACGATTTTTACGCGCTACGCGCTTCAGCACTCGGCGGTCTCGTTCTGTGAGCTTGTGTGGCCTACCACTACACGGCTGAGCCGTTGTTGCTCCTAGACGTTTCCACTTCACAATAACAGCATTTACAGTTGACCCAGGCAGCTCTAGCAGGGCAGAAATTTGACCAACTGACTTGTTGGAAAGGTGGCATTCTTTGACGGTGCCACATTGAAAGTCACTGAACTCTCCAGTAAGGCCATTCTACTGCCAATGATTTTATACACCTGTCAGCAACGGGTGTGGCTGAAATAGCCAAATTCACAAATTTGAAGGGGTGTCCACACACTATTGAAACTCAGCAAAAAAAGAAACGTCCCTTTTTCAGGACCCTGTCTTTCAAAGATAATTCGTAAAAAATCCAAATAACTTCACGGATCTTAATTGTAATGGGTTTAAACATTGTTTCCCATGCTTGTTCAATGAACCATAAACAATTAATGAACATGCACCTGTGGAACGGTCGTTAAGACACCAATAGCTTAAAGACGGTAGGCAATTAAGGTCACAGTTAAAAAAACTTAGGACACTAAAGAGGCTTTTCTACTGACTCTGAAAAACACCAAAAGAAAGATGCCCAGGGTCCCTGCTCATCTGCGTGAACGTGCCTTAGGCATGCTGCAAGGAGGCATGAGGACTGCAGATGTGGCCAGGGCAGTAAATTACAATGTCCGTACTGTGTGACGCCAAAGACAGTGCTACAGGGAGACAGGACGGACAGCTGATCGTCCTCGCAGTGGCAGAGCACGTGTAACAACACCTGCACAGGATCGGTTTATCTGAACATCACACCTGCGGGACAGGTACAGGATGGCAACAACAACTGCCCGAGTTACACCAGGAACGCACAATCCCTCCATAAGTGCTCAGACTGTCCGCAATAGGCTTAGAGAGGCTGGACTGAGGGCTTGTAGGCCTGTTGTAAGGCAGGTCCTCACCAGACATCACCGGCAACAACGTTGCCTATGGGCACAAACTCACCGTCGCTGGACCAGACAGGAATGGCAAAAAGTGCTCTTCACTGACGAGTCGCGGTTTTGTCTCACCAGGGGTGATGGTCGGATTCGCGTTTATCGTCGAAGGAATGAGCGTTACATCGAGACCTGTTCTCTGGAGCGGGATTGATTTGGAGGTGGAGGGTCCGTCATGGTCTGGGGCGGTGTGTCACAGCATCATCGGACTGAGCTTGTTGTCATTGCAGGCAATCTCAACACTGTGCGTTACAGGGAAGACATCCTCCTCCCTCATGTGGTACCCTTCCTGCAGGCTCATCCTGACATGACCCTCCAGCATGACAATTCCACCAGCCATACTGCTCGTTCTGTGCGTGATTTCCTGCAAGACAGGAATGTCAGTGGTCTGCCATGGCCAGCGAAGAGCCCAGATCTCAACCCCATTGAGCACGTCTGAGACCTGTTGGATCAGAGGGTGAGGGCTAGGGCCATTCCCCCCAGAAATGTCTGGGAACTTGCAGATGCCTTGGTGGAAGAGCGGGGTAACATCTCACAGCAAGAACTGGCAAATCTGGTGCAGTCTATGAGGAGGAGATGCACTGCAGTACTTAATGAAGCTGGTGGCCACAGCAGATACTGACTGTTACTTTTGATTTTGACCCCCCATTTATTCAGGGACACATTATTCCATTTCTATTAGTCACATGTCTGTGGAACTTGTTCAGTTTATGCCTCAGTTGTTGAATCTTGTTATGTTCATACAAATATTTACACCTGTTAAGTTTGCTTAAAATAAACGCATTTGACAGTGAGAGGACATTTCTTTTTTTGTTGAGTTTATACAAAAGTATCTCCCAACCACATAATCAGCTACTGCGCTTGACAGGAAGGGTGCTAGCAGGCTGGCCCATTGCTCATGGGGCCATTTCTCCCTAGCCTCCGTCCTCTCGAAGGCTTGGAGGTAAGCCTCGATGTCGTCAGCCTCTGTCAGTTTCAGTATAAACATACTGGGTTTGGGACGAGAGACTGCTGCGCCTGCAGCCACGCCGGCATTGGCGGCTGTCAGCTGGCTGAGTTCAGCTCGCAAGAGAGCGGTCTGCTGACGCTGTTCCTCCAGCAGCTCCCGATCCATAGCCTGTTGCGCTATGTTCGCCTCCACCAGCTGTTTCACCAATGCTTCCATTATGCTCCGTGTCTGTTAAGTTATTGAGCTTGGTTTGCTATGCCCGCATTCTCCACCATATGTAGCAGGCTCAAGGGTGTGGGGTTTCCACGTTACCAAGTTCAATAACCATACACGGGTAATCAACGGGTAATCGTACAGATAATTCTCCCGCTTCTCACACGCTCCATAACACGCGTTTCCCTCTCGGTCCTCTCCCTCTTTGTGCAGCCCGCTTCCTCTTTTATCCCAAAGCACTCAATGGCTTGCGCGTGCGCATCAGGAAGCAAGAAAGGCTTATAGTTTAACACCATCTGCTTTAATTCTCTCACGAAACAGTAATTCAAAAAGATGTAAATGCATATTCCCATGAAACTGATTGAGATTAAATGATTGGCATTCAGTTTGGACATTTCACTTGTAAAACGTGAAGTATCATTTACTATTTTGAAATTAGGTTAGACCTATGCCAAACTTGGTGTTTCAGTGTATTAATAATTATAATTTTTTCTTGAGACAATATGTGTGGGCATAAGCAGACGTTGCAATTGGAGGATGGATGTTATGCATAGGCCTATTCTACATCTGTCGGTACAAAACTTTGAATTAGAAATGATGACGAAATGATGATGTCCTGCTTCATAGTACTGACTGTGAATGCTTCATAGTACTGACAGAATAGTACTGACAGAATGCTCTATAGTACTGACTGTGAATCCTTCATATTGACTGAATGCTTCATAGTACTGACTGTGAATGCTTCATAGGACTTACTGTGAATGTAAGTTGTGGGAACGTATGTTTTTGGTTTCACATTGATTGTGAGAATTAAGTCATAAGTTTCTAGACTGGTAAAACTGAACGTTTTTTTTTACATTCTGAAAACAGAAATTACAATTTTGCCTCTTCTGGGAGCGTTTATTTTTAGGTTGCAGGAAGGTTCTGAACTTTTACTCTGGTCGCTTAATTTTCTTTAAAGCTCTGAGAATGGAAATTATAGGTTATTTGCAGTGATGGAAAAAGTACAAAATTCTCATACTTGAGTAAAAGTAAAGATACCTTAATAGAAAATGACTTACAGTTGAAGTCGGACGTTTATATACACTTAGGATGGAGTCATTAAAACTTCCACAAATGTCTTGTTAACAAACTATAGTTTTGGCAAGTCGGTTAGGACATCTACTTTGTGCATGACACAAGTAATTTTTCCAACAATTGTTTACAGACAGATTATTTCACTTATAATTAACTCACAATTCCAGTGGGTCAGAAGTTTACATACACTAAGTTGACTGTGCCTTTAAACAGCTTGGAAAATTCCAGAAAATGATGGCATGGCTTTAGAAGCTTCTGATAGGCTAATTGACATCATTTGAGTCAATTGGAGGTGTACCTGTGGATGTATTTCAAGGACTACCTTCGAACTCAGTGCCTCTTTGCTTGACATCATGGGAAAATCAAAATAAATCAGCCAAGACCTCAGAAAAAAAGATTGTAGACCTCCACAAGTCTAGACATCCTTGGGAGCAATTTCCAAATGCCTGAAGGCATTTGTACAAACAATAGTATGCAAGTATAAACACCATGGGACAACGCAGCCGTCATACCCCTCAGGAAGGAGACGTGTTCTGTCTCCAAGAGATTAACGTACTTTAGTACGAAACGTGCAAATCAATCCCAGAACAACAGCAAAGGACCTGGACGAAACAGGTACAAAAGTATCTATATCCACAGTAAAACGAGTCCTATATCGACATAACCTGAAAGGCCACTCAGCAAGGAAGAAGCCACTGCTCCAAAACCGCCATAAAAAAGCCAGACTACGGTTTGCAACTGCACATTGAGACAAAGATTGTACTTTTTGGAGAAATGTCCTCTGGTCAGATGAAACAAAAATAAAACTGTTTGGCCATAATGACCAACCTTATGTTAGGAGGAATAGGGGGGAGGCTTGCAAGCCGAAGAACACCATCCCAAACGTGAAGCACGGGGGTAGCAGCATCATGTTGTGGGGGTGCTTTGCTGTAGGAGGGACTGGTGCACTTCACAAAATAGATGGCATCATGAGGGAGGAAAATGATGTGGATATATTGAAGCAACATCTCAAGACATCAGTAAGGAAGTTAAAGCTTGGTCGCAGATGGGTCTTCCAAATGGACAATGACCCCAAGAATACTTTGAAAAGTTTAAAGTTGTGACAAAATGGCTTAAGGACAACAAAGTCAAAGTATTGGAGTGGCCATCACAAAGCCCTGACCTCAATCCCATAGAACAGTTGTGGGCAGAACTGAAAAGGTGTGTGCGAGCAAGGAGGCCTACAAACATGACTCCGTTACACCAGCTCTGTCAGGAGGAATGGGCCAAAATTCACCCAACTGATTGTGGGAAGCTTGTCGAAGGCTACACGAAACGTTTGACAATTTAAACAATTTAAAGTCAATGCTACCAAATACTAATTGAGTGTATGTAAACTTCTGACCCACTGGGAATGTGATGAAAGAAATAAAAGCTGAAATAAACCATTCTCTTTACTATTATTCTGACATTTCACATTCTTAAAATAAAGTGGTGATCCTAACTGACCTAAGACTGGGAATTTTTACTAGAATTAAATGTCAGGAATTGTGAAAAACAGAGTTTAAATGTATTTGGCTAAGTTGTATGTAAACTTCCGACTTCAACTGTTTACAGGACTTGCATCTTTGGCACAATAAAGTTATTATATTCTACTCTATCCATAGCCTTCATTAACTTCTTAGGGAGCGGCTCCCGATGTGACGGTTTTGGAGAGTCTGGCGTGCCCAAAGTAAAATGCCTCCCACTCAGGCCCAGAAAATAGGACAATTAGTACTATTGGATAGGAAACACTCTGAAGCTTCTAAGAGGGTTCAAATATAGTCTGTGAGTATAACAGAACTGATATAACAGGCAAAAACCAGAGGAATTTCTGTCCTGGAAAAAGTGTTTTTGACACATTGCCTCATTTTGAACCCCTCCCTATTGAAAACAGACATATATAGGAGTAAGATTGCAGTACCTATTGCTTCCACTGGATGTCAACAGTCTCTAGACATTGTTTGATGATGTTTAGTTGCTCTGGATGGTAATAGAAGAAGAATTTCGAAGTGGTCATCGGATGTAAACAGAAGAGGAAGCGCGTTCACGGGCTCGCGCGCGCTGTGGTTTTTTCCTTTCCTATCGTCCAGTTTATAATCCGGTTGAAATATTATAGTAAATATACATAAAAAGATACTAAGGATACAGGTTCCTAAGGATACATTATCAATGATGCTTGATTGTTCTTGGACAAGTGTATAGGTATAGGTTGAACGCGTTCTCTTCACGGTTCAATGGGCGAGTGGACGCTGTATTTTATGAACATAATGCGCCAACCAAACAGAGATTTATAGATATAATAAATGACTTTTTCTAACAAAAAAAACATTGGATGTCTTCGTTGGACACTTGGGAAGCCCTCAGCAGAAGTTCTTCAAAAGGTAAGGGATTTGTTTTTGCTGTGAAATGTGTTTTGTGTGAACCGCAATGGTTTATGAATTTATGCTAATGGTAAAAATATTGGAGGTTTTTATCCTCCACTACACAATAAGCAAGTAAATAGTTAGCTAGCTATGTTACTTCAGCTGCATTGCACGGCAAGGCAAGCTTACACAATTGTACATTCAATTTGCAGTAAATGCATTAGCTAGCTAGATTCTTTACATCCACTGTTTCCGAAGACGACAGCCTGGTTTGCTGGTCTTCTCAGGAGTCCCTAAAACATTAAACAACACGAATTACAATGTCATACTCATGTCATAACACCAGCTATCTTGTTGCTGGCTAATGTTAGCTCGTCAGCTAACTTGCTAAATAGCGATTTTTCGTAAATTAACTTTATGACAAAAAAATATGCACAATCGTTTGTCTCTACATTAACTAACATATTATTTTTTATTTTTTTCTTGACTCGTAATGACGTTATAATTACTTAACCTCTTCCAGCTAGGGTCCCATTTTCCAAATTTTCGCCTGTCTGACGTGCCCAAAGTTAAATGCCTACCACTCATGGCCAGAAACTAGGATATTTACATATTTAGTACTATTGGATAGGAAACACTCTGAAGTTTATAAAACCATTAAGATATAGTCTGTGGCTATTCCAGAACAGATTTAGCAGGCAAAAACCAGAGAGATTTCTGTCCGAATTTATTTTTCTGTTGCTCTCCTCTCATTTTGAAGCCCATGTAATATTTTCTATGGGGAATAGGACCGAGGTTGCAGTACTTATGGCTTCCACTAGATGTCAACAGTCTCTGGAAAGGGTATGGAGGAAAAAGCTCTGACCAGATCCTTAGAGAGAGAGAATTACTACGGGTAGGGAGAAAAGGTAAACAGACGCGTGCTCGTTCACGAACGTGAACGCGCCTTAAGCGCGACCAACTTTCTTTTCGCCTTTTAACGTTTCACTTACCGTTCTTGTAAAATATGATCGCTATTATTCATAAAAGAATACATAAGGATGCATTATTAATGATATTTGATTTGTTTGTGAAAAGATGAGAGGTATAATTTGAACGCGATCCCTTCACTGTAAAACGGGCGAGTAGACTGACAATGCTTGGTGGAGTAGCTGAACGTAACGTGCCAAAAACAACGGATATTTATGGATATAATTATTTACTTTTTCTAACAAAAGAACCATGGATTATCTTGTTTGGACACTTGGGAAGACCTCAGAAGAAGTTATTTGAAAGGTAAGCGATTTATATTAGCTGTGATATGGATATTTTGAGAACCGAGCTGGATATGAATTTATGCTAATGTGGAAAATATGTGAGGTACTAGCCTCAAACAATCAAATGTAGTGCTTTCGCCGTAAAGCCTTTTTAAAATCTGACAACGCAGTGATATTGCCAAGAAGCAGAGCTTTTGATGGCTATGCAACACTATGCAACACTTGTATATCGAAGTTAAATATTACGAATATGTATTACGAATATGTATTTTGAATTTGGCGCGTTATGTTTGCTCTGAAAACGATCCCGCTAAAGGGATCGGCGCGCTAAGAGGTTAAATTTGCTTCCACTGTACTGTTTTGTCAGCCATCTTTGCTGAAGAAAGTCACCAGGGACTGGTGGCTCGCGTCAAAATCGTCAATGGAACCACTCGATATGATTGGTCATATAAAAACCTTGGGTCCCAAATGCATAATGAGTGCTCTAACTCCCCCTTGTGGTGGTCTGGAGCAATGAAGCCGGGTACCTCTAAGTCCCGCGGTGTAAGCTCGCAACTTTTAAAAGTGGAACCACTGTATGTATTTACCCCCTTTGCTATGAAGCCCCTAAATAAGGTCTGGTGCAACCAATTACCTTCAGAAGTCACATAATTTGTTAAATAAAGTCCACCTGTGTGCAATCTAAGTGTCACATAATCTGTCACATGATCTCAGTATATATACACCTGTTTTGAAAGGCCCCAGAGTCTGAAACACCACTAAGCAAGGGGCACTACCAAGCAAGCGGCACCATGAAGACCAAGGAGTTCTCCTAACAGGACAGGGACAAAGTTGTGGAGAAGAACAGATCAGGGTTGGGTTATAAAAAAATATCAGAAACTTTGAACATCCCTCGGAGCACGGTTTCCACGCGAGTAGAACACGGTGTGCATTTCGTTATTTGCCGCATTTTCCGGTAAAAAAATTGCACTGAGAAATGGTTTGAACGAAATGACGTTATAAGTAAAACCACCCTATTTTGTGCTTGGAAGTGAGATTTCTGTACAAATAGGATTAGCTTGGCACTAGATGCTACAGCTAACAAAGGGAAAACAGATTTTTCTTTTTCCTGTGTCATGTTGAAATTCCTCCGCCTTGCGCCTTGTGATTTCAGCTTTCTGTGATCAGTGACCCCCTGGTGGTGAAGAATCGCCAGTACATTTATTGGAAAAAGAATTAGGTGACACCCAAACGTGGATCACGTTTAATAAGTGGGTATTTAGGATATCCTGCCAATCAATTGATTGGATATTGATGTCTCATTCAATTTAACTAACAAGTGAAATTGCCAGATTTACCTTTTCAGGTGGATCTTTTAAATGATATCCAAATGTATTGGTTTTCTATAATGTAACAATTTAAACTTTTCCCATTAACCTAGAGTAATGCTTTCAGGTTAATTAAAGTTTAATTCCGAAATAGCCTATACAGGTATGATTTATCATTAAAATTGATCAATCAGTAAAATCTGCTTTTGCAAAGCACATTCAGTAAACCCCAGTACTGACGGAAGTCCCGCCTCCAGCAGGAATCCCATGTGGCTTTGGCCTTAGGGAGAGGTGAACCTAGTGGTGAACGTAACCTAACATTTAAACTACTCTTTATACCTTTTATGATAATCCAAACAATCCCAATTGCTTGGATATCATCGTCTCATTCAATTTAATAGGTTAAATTGTCAAACATACTTTTTTAGGTCTTCCAAATAAATGAGACATTTTTAACTTTCCAATAGTAACCTAGATGAACCAACTTCCCAAGTTAATTAAAGTTTAATTCCCAGAAAGCCTATCCAGGTATGATTAATCATTATCATTGATGAATTAATTCAACATTCTTTTGCAAATTCATTCACATCCAACTCCCACATTACTGGTACAGTACGGATGGTTCATTAACATCTATAAATATATTAAAATCGTCTTTGCAACTTCCAACATATTCCAAAACCAAACTTTGGAAAATTAGTAAAAATATTTTTACTTTCAAATGTTCTAATAATGTGCAAGCTATCAGAGGGGGTAGCCCCCACGCGCCCGCTAATTAGTGAACCTCCACCCATAAATGGATTGATCTCTGACCTCAGCAGCGATAACAACCCTAATTATGTTATTAGCGGAAAAACAGCAGACATAGCGAACAACGCTCTCCAAAATCAACCATAAGGCGCAGGCCTCAAAAGGTTCTCTCCAGTCTAGCCCTGATGTCTTGCCATCCGAGATTGGCATCTGTCCAATACCGCAGTGCACAGTTGAAGCACGAGCAGGTAACGATAGGCATAAAGGGACAGGTGCAGAGAACCGGGAAACCAATGACAAATGCAGAAAAGGGAAAAATTCTGCTAGCTATGGAACTGCGTTTGAAAACTGAACAATTAAATGTAATTGCAAAAACTTATGACGATGAACAAGCACAAACTCTTCAACAAAATCGTCTTCTACAGGAACAAAATCGTATGCTACAGGAACAACTCAATTTAGCTAAAACTAAATACGATGAGGTCCACGCCAAACTAGATAAATCTGATGAGTTATCTACAAACAGGCGTGCTCAACTTGATAACATGCATGCAGTTTTGTTGAACGTTACTCAAAACTAACATGGTTCTACTCAAAATGCTGCAGACCAAAGACGATCAGTTAATGAACACAATGACTAAGTTGGATGACAGATCAGCTGAACTCATTGAAGTCGCTGACCAAATGAATGATGAGATAACTCAGGTGATGAAGATGGAAATATTGATTTCTAAGCAAGAGGAGGAAATCTCATCACTGAATCTCTCGCTCCGTACTCAAGACCTCTATCTGCAAACCATGACAGATAAGTTGGAGACCGAAAGGAGCAAGTGCGACAGTCACGTGTCCAAAATCAGTACTCTAAGAGCTCAAGTGGACTCTGCAATGCAGCAGAATACCACCCTTAGGTTCCATCTGGAGGAGGTCCAGAAAGGTCACGCTCTACAGCGTGACTACCCATCCAAGCAACCGAAGCCTTGTACTCAAAGGAGTAAAGACGATATGGTTCAGACTTTGCCTCCCTCATGTGTCCCTCAGTCTTCTCCTCTTGGCCATTCGGCACTGGGTAATAGGGTGCCTCTTGGCCAACAAAGCCAAAGCTTGGCTTCTCCTCTTGGCCTTTCAGCCCAAATTTCCCCACAGGATGAAGCCAACCCTCTCCGCCCACTTGGCGCGGAATACCTTGAGAAACGCGTCTAGAATTTCCCCACCTTTGACCCCGTTCCAGGTCAGCCAAACAATACTGAGACGTTCCTAGCTGACATAGAGGACGCATTGGATGGCTACCCGAATGCTACGGGTTCTGACACGGTTTACCTGTTGAAGCGAACGTCAAATAGACACGTGACGAGGTTAATTAGTCTACAACAGCAACACGTGTTAAATGACGACGCTAAACTTGCCAAAGCTTTGAAATTAGAATTCAGTGGTTCTGCGACTCGCAAACACGATAGCTCACTGCCTAACACTGTCAAACAAGCTTGGAATGAACACCCACAAGCTTACTATCATGGGCTTCGTTCAGCTTACTATGGCCTACTCACTGAAACAGGAATGGAAGAGCTGTTACCATTCAAACAAATGTTCCTGTCGAACATGTATCCCACCTTCATTACCTACTTGGGCCCTGCAGCCCACGTTGGCTTGCCTATCTTACAACTCAGAGAGCTTGCAAGCACAGCTTTTGAGGCATCAAAAGCTCACAACGCTAAGAGCCCTGACCACTCAGTTTTGAAGTTTGACCAGGAGCACTTACTCCAGTTAGAGGGTGCATTATCAGGTATTGGAGCGATGAGAGATGACGCACAACAACGGTTTCTACCACGAAACCACGATTCCAATAACCTCTGCGGTCTAAATAACTGTAAAGTACGTCGCCATCGAAACGACTACCGCTACAATCGACAGAGCATAAGGGTCACAAAGGGTTAAAGGATGATCAAAACGTAGACCAATGTTCTCCAGAAGTTCCACTACGTGAAGAACTAAAGCGAGAAAATTTTGAGAAAAGGGTAAAAGTCACAAGGACTAGACAGGGAATTACCGGACACCAGGTCTGCAGGAATTAACATCCATAGCAAGGATGTTTGAGGCCTTTGACTCTACAGCTACAGTACTCACCAGTTTTCTTCCCAGAGGTCCATAGGTCATCCCTGCAGACTGCCCAAAAATGGTGCCTTACAGCTGTAGACTTATCATATGGTTATCAACTTAGGATAGTGCCTGAGCAACACACCAAGTAGGAAAACCCTAGACATGACATTAGAGACAATAAATGCTGGCACCTATTCATGTTGCTGTGGTTGTGATTTCATTATTTCAATGGGATCTCTTGCTTGAGATCTATTAATAACATATCCACTGCTGCTGTGAATTCAAACGTTTGTTCCCTTGAGAGGAGACAGACACGTATAAAGCTTTTGTGGAGAGATGTCTGTACGCTACAGAGCACAGTTTGCACATTCTATTCAAGTTGTGCCGTTGTGCATAATAGCTACAAATTGATTTGTTAGCTAAGTGGTGGCGTCGGCTGGCTATCCAGCTCACATTAAGAAGTGTAATGGCAAATTCACCTTTTGTAAAAATGAAAACAGTGTAGAGAACATTTACTGCTGTATCTCAATGGAAATGGATAGAACATGTTAGCAAATTGACCATCCACAGTATTGTAACCATAGTTTCCTTCCATTCATGTTGTGATGCCCTATTCCAGTATGAGAGAAGTTGCGTCTGAAATTACATTATTGCTATTACCTATCTAGTGCACTAGATAGGGAATAGGGTGTCATTTTGAACACAACCCCACATCAGATCAAATAAAGTGGGACACTCACTGTGTCGAGATCCCAAAGGTAGTGTCAGGGGGGATGCGAGGGGGCACAGGGACATGGGAGCCCCTTCTGGCAAAGGCAGCTCGTCTTGTGTCGTGGGTGGCACGGTACTGATAATGCTCCTTGGCAGTCACCAGGCCGGACTTCACCCCCTCGCGGTTCAGAGCCACAAAGTCCTTCTCAGGCCTCCTGGAGTGGCCTCTACTGCCATTGGTGGGCAGGGAGTGTGTGCGCCAGTTGGACAAGGCTGGGAGAGTAGGGCACAACACAACGGCAGAGAGTGAGTTCAGGGCCCGTATTCAGTGTCTCCTCTAACAAGCAATTACTATTTATTTTTATCGAATATATTATTATTGTTATTATTTGTATTTATTTATTTACTTCCATTTTTCTTTCTCTATATAATCAGGATGACAAAACCAAATAAGAAAGATTCACCCCTTCAACAATATTTTCCCCGTATATACTTCAACACAGTTACTTCACCCAAAGACAAATGTCGAATTTGTTATTAAAGGTCCAATGCAGCCATTTTTATCTCAATATCAAATCATTTCTGGGTAACAATTGAGTACCTTATAGTGATTATTTTGAATTAAAATGGTAAAAAAGACACATTGATTTCTCAAGCAAGAATTTTGCTAGGACTGTCTGGGAGCGGTCTGAGTAGTGAGGGTAAAACTGAAAATTATTGGCAGAGATGTTTTGAACTCTCTGTTCTATTAACACATTTTTACCGCAAACTCCAACCCACCAAAACAGGCTAAAATGTCAGGCAGTCTTTTCGAACAGCACTTACACTAAAAGGGAATTATTATAATTCTCACAATTTGACAGTATTTTTTTCAACCTCATAGTGTGGAAATATACAGTGCATTCAGAAAGTATTCAGACCCCTTGACTTTTTCTACATTTTGTTACGTTGGCCTTATTCTAAAAAAATAAAATAAAAATCTAATCTCATTAATCTACACACAATACCCCATAATAACAAAGCAAAAACAGGTTTTTAGAAATGTTAGCAAATGTATTAAAATCAAAAAACTGATATCACATTTAGAATAAGGCCGTAACGTAACACACACCCTTATCAATTCATCCGAACAAATTCCCTACAGATGTCTTTGAAATGGAAATCAAATTGAACTATTTTACAGGTACAACGCATGCCCAGCTAGCACATAACCTTCTGAGAACCATATTTTCTTAGAGCTTGGTGAGAGTATAGTTGTCCTATGGTTATTTTGCATAAAACCTTCCCACAACTTTCTGGGAATAGTGCAGGATAGTTGCTTGGCTTTGGAACATTCTGAGCACATTCAAGGAACTTCACAAAAATAAATTCATAACTTTAACAGAAAGTTTCCTAAAAGTTCAAACATGGTTAAATTTACATTTAAGTAATGTTCTAGGAATATTCTCCAACTGGTTTGACATTGGGAATGTTCTCAAATAGTTTAGAGAGCATTAAGAAACAACGTTCTTCTGTGGGAATTTCAGTACTTCAGCATAACGTTTCTTACAGGTTTCCTCATGGTTATATTTAAAGTCATGTTCTCAAATTGTTTTGCGAACTTTAAGACAAAACTATTTCTATCCTCTATCTTGTTAAGTGTGTTCAGGGATGTTGGCCATACCTACAATTGGCCACACCTGATCTTAATGAGTGCTTGTTTCCTTTGAAATGGGCTGTTTGAATAGACAAAAATTAACAGCTTTGTGTGCATAAAAAAAAACATGACATGTTAGCTCCATACTGGTGTCACAGGGGACTATTTCCATGGATAGAGAACAGATAATCATAGGTTTGTATCTCACTGATGCTGTGTCACAATAAAAAATAAATGTGTTTGCATGATTAATGCCTAAGGAAATGAATTTTCATGTGTCCTGTCTGTGCATGGAGTTCCAAAAAGTTGACCCAAAATAAGCAAGCAGTAAAATTAAAAGACTTAATTAAAACCTCCCAGGAAAACTTTAAAGGAACCTGAGTAAAACTTTCTCAGAACCTCCCTGCAACTTAAAAATAAACATTCCCAGAACAGGCAATATTTTAACTTCTGTTCTCAGAACGTTGGCTTCGATCCCACAACCAATGGAAAACCAAAAAACATATGTTCCCACAACTTTAAAGGAACCAAATGTGCTAGCTGGGCGGCGTCTACACGGCTACAACTATACAAAGATATATCAATCGCTCACATACAGTAGATAATGTCTTTCCTGAAATATTTATAGCTGTGCAAAGAGTTGGAACAAGGCTGTTCTCTGTGAAGCAGCTCATTGCAACACCAATTTCCATCAGAGGGGTTTTGATTATTTGCGAGACGGTGACATCTCCATATGGCGCTTGACTCCCTCTCTCAGTCATCTCTGTCTCGGTGACAATATGGAGGTGTGTTCCCCAGGTGTCGTTACCACCGTCGCTGACAGTGAGCCTTTGTTATCCTTGTCACAATTATTGAAATTCACACTTTTTTTTACGCCATTTTTAAAAGAGCGCTCTCTGTCTAGTGGGTAGTGACAGATCTAAGAGGGGGAGGGGGGTTTAATTTGAGAGAGTTGAGTGCTTAAACACTTAGAGCGGCTCACGATTGACAGTCGAGCTCAATCGGGAGACGTTTCCATTGGGTGTGAGTGGCGATGGCCTGGAGGGGGGTTCAAGGGTTGGTTTGGTGGGGGTTCAGGTAAGAGTTTGACATTCCCCGGCGTCTGTCCGCTGACGGAAGAGCATCATTATCATTCACCAGCTGGAGAAGGAGGAGGACAAGGAGGAGGACATGCACAGTTTAGCTGGTGAGAAGAGGAAGAGTGACAGGGAGGGCCGGCTGCCTGAGGGGACGCTTTCTCAGCCAAACACACTGTGACATCAGGGCTGATGGTAATGGGAACACATGGGTTGTATCCCAAATGGCACCCTATTCCCTAAGTAGTGAAATAGTTGGCCATATGACACTGCCATGGCCGTCACAATCTAGCCCTCTCCAGTGCAGCCAGCGTGTGTGTGCCTGACAGACACACCTCTGAATAATATCCAAGATCGTTTTTACCATGTGCTGTGGAGTTTATTTTATTTTATTGTGTGCTGTGGAGGGCTTCCACACACCTATCAATGCTAAGTCTGGGGTTAAAGAAAATAATGGACCATAAGGGCTGCAAAAGAGGATTCATAATAATAGTAATGATTTTATGTCACCCCCAATGTGTAGGCTAACACCCAAGTGATGCAGGATGGCCACTTTGTACACCCCTTACCTTCTGAGACTCCTCCGTCCTGGATGGTCGCAACAGTTCCGTACACAAAGTCAGGTCCAAGACATGTCAACCCTTTAGACTTGGTCTTCCCAAGCGCTGGCTGTAGGTAACAGACAGAAAAACAGGACAGTATTCGCTTTAAAGCTAGAATCCTTGGTTGCAACATTCATTTTTGGACTGATAAATGAATGGTATATAGCAATGAATTATTGAAGAATATAACTTATAAATGTCTCATGAGTTTAGTACATCTGCTGTACCCCATCAGAACCCAAAATATAAACTGGTTTTACTCCAGTTTGTAAACAATGTAAATGAAAACAAACACTGTATAGCCTCAAAACATATAATTTGGAATTAGAATAGGATCTCTATGGTTAAAACTCCATTTTGATATCATGGATGGTTAGTCCATCCATAGCTCTGTCTATGAATGTGAGAGTGGTGACATTTCTACACAGTTTTCTATAAGGCTGAGAGAAAATGTTGCTCTTTTAAAGCTAATTTCCTACAATTCTACACATAATGCCATGGGGCCGAGAGAAAAATGTGCTGTTTGATAGCTAATCATTTTACATTTACATTTTAGTCATTTAGCAGACGCTCTTATCCACATCAACTTACAGTTAGTGCATTCCTCTTAAGATAGCTAGGTGGGACAACCACATATCACAAGCATAGAAGGTACATTGTTCCTCAATAAAGTAGCTACAGTATCAGTAGAGTCAGAGCTAGGGGGGGTTCGAGGTGAGGAGGAGGATTATTTAAGATACTTTTTGAAGATGGGCATGCATTCTGCTGTCCTAGCTTCAGGGGAGCTGGTTCCACCATTGGGGTGCCAGGATAGAGAAGAGCTTGCACTGGGCTGAGTGGGAGTTGGCCCTCCCACCCGTAGGGGTGGGAGGGCCAAGAGACCAGAGGTAGCAGAACGGAGTGCTTGGGTTGGAATATAGAGTTTGAGCATAGACTGAAGGTAGAGAGGGGCAGTTCCTCTTGCTGCTCCGTAGACATGGTGTTGTAGTGGATGTAAGCTTAGACTGGAAGCCAATGGAGTGTGCGGAGGAGCGGGTGACATGAGAGAACTTGGGAAGGTGGAAAACCAGGCGGGCTGCAGCGTTTTGGATAAGTTGCAGATGTTTGATGGCACAAGCGGGGAGCCCAGCCAACAGTGAGTTGCAGTAGTCCAGGATTAGGACCTGCGCCACTTCCTGTGTGAGGTAGGGTCGTACTCTACGGATGTTGTAGAGCATGAAACTGCAGGAGCGAGTCACTGGTTTTATGTTTGCAGAGAACGACAGGGTGTTGTCCAGGGTCACGCCAAGGTTCTTTGCACTCTGTGGAGTTGTCAACCGTGATTGAGGTCTTTGAGCGGGCAGTCCTTCCCCACGAGGAAGAGCAGCTCCGTCTTGTCAAGGTTAAGCTTGAGGTGGTAAGCCGACATCCAAGTTGAGGTATCTGCCGGGGATGCAGAGATGCGTGTTGCCGCCTGGGTGTCAGAAGGGGGGAAGGAGAAAAGTAGTTGAGTGTCATCCGCATAGCAATGATAGGAGAGACCATGTGAGGATATGACGAAGCCGAATGACTTATAGAGAGAAGAGGAGAAGGCCTAGAACCGAGTCCTGGGGGACACCAGTAGTGAGAGTACGTGATGCACACACAGATCCTCTCCATGTCACTTGGTAGGAGCGGTCTGCCAGGTAGGATGCAATCCAAGAGTGTGCAGAGCCTGTGACGCCCAGCTCTGAGAGGGTGGAGAGGAGGATTTGATGGTTCACAGTGTTGAAGGCAGCAGATAGATCTAGGAGGATGAGAATAGAGGAGAAAGAGTCAGCTTTGGCAGGGCGGAGAGCCTTTGTGACTATTCTACACATTTCGCATGATGCTGAAAGAACATTTTGCAGTTTTTCAGCTAATTTACTGGAATTCGAAACGTTTTTGCCATGGCTTATGACGTGTTCATTTGCTATCTTGGGGGAGGGGGCAAACAGATCTGGGACTAGGCTGCAACAGTATCAGCCAGCTTCGTAATCCACAATTTCTTCCTCATCAGGCCTATTTTTGAAGAGCCTCTAGATGCAGAAGATTCCCTAAGCTGTCAGAAACGAACATGGAAAGCTTGAGGACCTTGATGTTTCTAACCTCTGTTGAAACCATTCAATTTTTTTTTTTATAAAAAAATATCTATGCAAAAGTCACAAAAAGAACAGCACTTGGGAGCACATTTGAAAATTGTTACTCGCGGACAAGAACGTCAAATATGTCAGACTTGTGTGGAAGTGATCAATTGTCAGCTACTTTATCAGTAAGTCTTTAGAGACGTTAATAGGTGGAAAGACACTACCTGTATAAATTACTGTTAATTATCCCAGGTACTTAAAAGCACTAATTACCATAAAATATTCCAAACAAGATCAAAATTATTTTTGGAAAGACATTGATTGTCATATGGTACAAACATTTAACCAACCCTTTTAAATTGAGAGTTTTGTTTCAAAAGAGTGAGTGTTTTAGTAGCGGCAGTAAGACACAATGGTGGTTGAGTGGTTCTTTGTCTCTTACAGGCTTCTGTAGCCTACACAGAGAGGTGAAATGTTCAGAACGGTGCAGATGGAAATGTAATGCATAGAGCACCTGACTCGATCCCACTATTCTATTACATGGTAGACAAATAGGGTATGATCTACATAATGCATTTCTATAGCGTGTTCTGTAGCGTTGGACCCCCCTGTTAACTGGCGTTGGACTCCCCTGTCCCAAATGGCATCCTATTTCCTATATAAAGTAGTGCACCAAATAGGGAATAGGGGGCCAGTTGGGACGCACCCCAGGATTGAAGGGTGATTAAGAGAAACGGGGCTGAATGAAGCAGCTCCTCTTCTCCAGCATTGAGGTGCGACTTTATACCACCTGTCTGCCATCTCTATACTGTAGCTCTGAGAGAATCTCCAATGGGGTGAGAGTCGGGTGCGGGGAACGAGCAATAGGTGATGTCGTACTGTGCTTTGGTCGTCTTGTTTCAAAGTTCTCCATTCAAGTTCTTGCTTTTAAGTTAAGTTCTCAACATCTCTCCACGAAGACGAGAAGAAAAAATCCAAACCCCAGCTAGGGTGATGAGAGAAGGGTGCGAGGGATTGCTACTCCACATTTACCTGAACACATTGAAGTGTATGACATGTACCTATGATCTGCAGGCTCTTCACTGAGTGACAGAAACAGAGGTTCTGAGCACGCGTCAGTCACACAGATGCACACATATGAAAGCTTGCCCCCTCATGCTGTCTTGTGTTATTTGTAGGCAGATAAAAACATCCTTTGGTTATAGCAAATACCTTGTGCCAGCAACAGAAACACACAGACACAATATGGCATCGCTAGCTTGAAGCCTGGCTTTCAGCTATGACATGACTCAAAACATAAGTCTCATTTAGAATACAATGGAAACACTTTTACAAGGTAGTTAATCACAGCATAACCATTGTGAAAATTACCTCAAGTTTAAAGCCAGCCTGACCATCTACGTATGAAATGTGGATTACACTACCATGGTTCGTCCCAAATGGCGCCCTATTTATTTTTTTAATATTTTTTTTATTTAACCTTTATTTAACTTGGCAAGTCAGTTATTTACAAAGACAGCCTAGGAACAGTGGGTTAACTGCCTTGTTCAGGGGCAGAACTCTGGGATTCGATCTAGCAACCTTTCAGTTACTGGCCCAATGCTCTAACCACCAGGCTACCTGCCGACCCAAACCCTATTTAAACCCCCATATTTAATGCACTACTTTTGACTAGGGTCCATAGGGGTCTGGTCAAAAGTAGTGCACAATATAGGGAATAGGGTGCCATTAGGGAAGCACATCATATCTCCAAGGAAATAACCAGTAGTGACAAGTGAGAAGCTGTTTGCAAGCTTTATGAGTGAATGACAACCTGAAAACCTTCAATTAACAAAGTCAGTGAAGATCTCATTTAGGGCTGTTACGGTGACCATATTACCGCCACACCAGCAGTCACCATATTACCGGCAGTCACCATATTACCCCCACACTGGCAGTCATAAGTCAAATTGCACGTGGCCGTTTAGTCACGGTAATTAGATTTATCCAAGCTCTGATGCGGCTGATGGTCATTAGTAGCTTACCAAACGTGCTAACTGCCTGGTACTCAGCACTCTATTGTCCCTCTTACCATTCAGACATCAACGCAAATGTAATCGAAAATGTAATCAAACACTTCATGAGAGCCCATGATCTCATGTTGAGCAACATTCCTATAGGCTATGCAATTGCGTGAGAAAACAGAGTGATGGCCTATATTAAAAAGAGGAGGACCCCATCAGCTTACTATAGGCTAGGCCCCCTATATTTATTTATAAACTTTCCTAATATTAAGCACATTGCCTCTCTTTACAACAGGATGGCATGAAAATGAACTATGGGAATAGTGTCCTCCATTCAGACATGTATTTTTTCCCCCTGTTTTTCCCCATTATTTATTTGACATTTTTAAATTGAACCTTTACTTAACTAGGCAAGTCAGTTAAGAACACATTCTTATTTACAATGACGGCCTACCCGGACGACGCTGGGCCAATTGTGCGCCCCCCTATGCATGATAATAGTCCATTCTAAATCAAAACAAATTTCACACATACAGGACCAGTCAAAAACTTGGACACACCTACTCATTCCAGGGTTAAATTTTGTTTTTTTTCTCCTGTTTTCTACATTGTAGAATAATAGTGAAGACATCAAAACTATGAAATAACACATATGGCATCATGTAGCAACCAAATAAGTGCTAAACAAATCAAAATATATTTTTGATTTTAGATTCTTCAGCCACTCTTTAACTTGATGACAGCTTTGCACACTCTTGGCAGTCTCTTATTTAGTATATGTAAAGCCAAGACTAAATCAAGAATAGTCTGATGGGTGACAATATTAGCCTATCACCTGTGAATGATATATTTATCGCTGGGAAATTCGAGGCATTATCAATTGCTTGTCAAATTGTGAATGAGAGACTGATAAAGTGTGTACAGTCTGAGCAAAAAAACAAAGCAGAGCTCATGCTTTTAATGCAACTTTTTTAAAACCACCATTAGAGTCGCATCATGCAGCCTTATAATGTATTAAAAATCAAAACATATAGCCCAACGTTGGTATCACAACTAAAGTGGCCAAATAACTTCTTAAAATTAAGCACATTAATCCACTTTACAACAGGTGTAGAGTCTAACTGGCATACCTATACAGTGCGTGAGTTTCAAGTTTGGGGAAGATCATTTCCACCATAAAGATGCACCTTTATAATAAAAGCATTACATGCATAATTGCATTTGCAGTCACTTTTGAGAATGGTGTTTTCCTGCTAATGTAACATTTGTTCTTATAGCCTACTGCAGTGTGTGCATTGCTGCGCTTATAATGTGAAGAAATAGTCTAACAGTTTATCAACATTTTAAGCTAAACGTTCTGATCTGTTGCATCAGCGTCATTACTTGCTAGTGGTTGTATTAATTTGGGATCTATCACATCCCACAACTATCCCAGACTGTTTGGAATATTTATTTTTCGCACAGAATAGGTCAGCTTTTGTACCAAGGGGGATAGTAGATTGATATAGGCTAGTGCTTTTGCTGTTCGTTAGTACTACTCATCTTGTTGGCTGACGAAAATTTAATGTGGAGAGTTCTTCCAATGTCTTCAATATGCCCCTCGGGAATTGGATAAGGACTCGCGCAGTTGCGTCCCCGATGTGTCTGCCTTCACTTGTAGTGTGTGAGAAAGACCCCCCCCCCTTTGTTCAGGGACACATTATTCCATTTCTGTTAGTCACATTCTGTTAGTCTGTGGAACTTGTTCAGTTGAATCTGTTGTGTTCATACAAATATTTATGTTAGTTTCCTGAAAATAAACTCAGTTGACAGTGAGAGGACGTTTTTTTGTTGTTGCTTAGTTTATTAAAAATCAAAACATATAGCCCTATGTTTGAATCACAACTAAAGTTACATACATAGCTATAAATTAAGCATAGGAGTACCTGTTTCTTTGTTAACCACTCAACAGAGAATAGCCATATGTGCGCACTCCCTCAAATCCTTTGGAGAAAATATCCTTTCTATTTTATGTTCCATTGTATTCTTCATACTATAAAATAGTATAAATAATGTCATGCAATTCTAAGCAAATCTTGTCTGTCAGGTTGGATGGGTTGCGTCATTGCACAGCTATTTTCAGGTCTCTCCAGAGATGTTCAATCGGGCTCAAGTCCGGGCTCTGGCTGGGCCATTCAAGGACATTGTCCCAAAGCCACTCCTGCGTTGTCTTATGTGCTTGTGTGCTTAGGATCGTTGTCCTGTTGAAAGGTGAACATTCGACCCAGTCTGATGTCCTGAGCGCTCTGGAGCAGGTTTTCATCAAGGATCTCTCTGTAGTTTGCTCCGTTCATCTCCCTCGATTCGGACTAGTCTCCAAGTCCCTGCTGCTGAAAAACATACCTACAGCATGATGCTGCCACCACCATCCTTCACCGTATGGATGGTAATGGTCAGTGCCTGGTTTCTTCCTGACCTGACGCTTGGCCTTCAGGCCAAAGAGTTCAATCTTGGTTTCATTAGACCAGAGAATCTTGTTTCTCATGGTTTGAGAGTCATTTAGGTGCCTTTTGACAAACTTCAAGCGGGCTGTCGTGTGCATTTTACTGAGGAGTGGCTTCCGTCTGGCCACTCTACCGTAAAGGCCTGATCGGTGGAGTGCTGCAGAGATGGTTGTCCTTCTGGAATATTTTTTGGTACCTTTACCCAGATCTGTGCCTCGACACAATCCTGTCTTGGAGCTCTACAGACAATTCCTTCGTTCTCATGGCTTGGTTTTTGCTCTGACATGCACTGTCAACTGTGGGACCTTATGTAGACAGGTGTGTGCCGTTCCAAATCATGTCTAATCAATTGTATTTACCATAGGTGACACCAATCAAGTTGTAGAAACATCTCAAGGATGATCAATGGAAACAGGATGCACCTGAGCTCAATTTCGAGTCTCATAGCAAAGGGTCTGAATAAATAAAGTACTTTTTTATATACATTTGTAAAAAATTCTATGTCATTATGGAGTATTGTGTGTAGATTGATGAGGAAAAAATCATTTCATCCATTTTAGAATAAGGCTGTAACGTAACAAAATGTGGAAAAAGTAAAGGGATCTGAATACTTATGGTAATATACTAATCGTAATATATACATTATAAACAGGAGTAATAGTGACCAGTAGCAGGATAAATAGATAAATACGAATGGTAATGGAAATCAATAATCATTTTAGCAGCAGCTTAGGTTGTCTGAGTGGGTAGAGACCTGTGGATGGGCAGTGTGGATACTCTGTGGGAGAGGGAGAGCAGTATTTCTCAACCATTTAACAGTCTTATGACCAGGGGATAGAAGATGTTTAGGAGTCTGTTTGTCTGAGCCTTAATGCACCAGTACCACCTGCTGGACGGCAGTATGGAGAACAGTTCATGTCTCAGGTGGTTGGAGTCTTTGGCAATTTTTCGGGACTTTCTCAGACATTGCCTGGCATGTACGATGGCTGGGAGCTCGCCCAAGTGAGCAGTGGGCTGTCTGCACTAGGGCCTTCCGGCCACAGGCGGTACAGTTGCCATACTAGACGGTGATACAACCAGGATGCTCTCAATGGTGCAGCTGTAAAAGTTCCTGAGGATCTGAGGGGCCATGCCAAATATTTTCAGTCTCCTGAGGGAGTAGAGGTGTTGCCATGCCTTCTTCATGACTTTTCTGGTGTGAGACCATGTTAAGTCCTATGGTGGAAAAAATTATGAACTCTGTTAAGCACATGCGCTGTATGAGCCTCTCATGTAAGAAGAAGCCCGTGTTTTTCCTCTCATGTTTTTGAGTAACTTAGTCACGCAGCCAAAGACAAAGGGCCATCTGAGAGTGACCAGTTTTTGGTCCATCCTGTTCTTTTCGTATCTTTCAAGAGCACAGCTGTGTGGAGATATGAAGAGAAGATAGAATTGCTCAGGCACGCCTATCAGCAGAAAGGAGTAACAAAACTGGCGTTAACACTAGTTTGTACGCTATGTTCCCATCATGATCTCACACACCTGCTAAACTGCCACGTAGACAAAGGTTATAAAAGCTGAGACCCAACTCTTGTTCTTTGGGCTCTTAACTTTGCACCTTTTGAGTGATTGTTAACCAGCTCCAGATTTGCAAATCTTATAATAAAAAGTTGTTGTTTGAGGAATCTACAATCTCTTCTTTTCTGGTTAGAATTTCCACTACAATTCTTGGCGACGAGGATGGGATGGATAACTCTGCTTGCTGATTGTTCCCGGGGACACCAAGGTTAACTGTGCACAGGGGCTACGTTAGACGTGGCTCAGGGAGCCCACACTCCGCCTGAGTGGAGCAGAAGAGACCCGCCTCTGAACCCCCAGGGAGCGTCAGTGGGTGGATTTCACTGTGCATGAGTTTCACAGTGTGGGAGTTTTCACTGTGTGTGAAAAAGAACTTGTCTTAGTGACAAGGAGGGCTCAACACTGTGTGGAGAAAACCCTGTTTCATAACAGAGGTATTCCTGGGTAAATAAATGCACATTATTTGGCAAAGTACTAATTTAATATTAATTGATATGCCATGGTTTGCAGTCGTCAGGTGTAAATGCATGAGCTATGTGATTACAGGACAGGGTCCTGAGATAGAAGTAAGAAAATATTCCTGTAGTTAGCACATTATTTTAGAAGGCCGTAATTTGACCAATGGAGCCGTAGGAGAATTGGATAGACTTGGGAAATAATTGGTTACGTACATAAAACACATACAACATTTTTTATAGGGGGAAATACTATAGGGTGGCCTAGTGGTTAGAGTGTTGGACTAGTAACCGAAAGGTTGCAAGTTCAAATCCACAAGCTGAGAAGATAAAAATCTGTCTTTCTGCCCCTGAACAAGGCAGTTAACCCACTAGGCTGTCATTGAAAATAGGAATTTGTTCTTAACTGACTTGTCTAGTAAAATATTCTAAATTACATAAAGAAATAAAAACATATTTCATGGCGAAGAAACTCCCCGTTTTGAGTTAACCCATGATCAATTTATTTTTCACTTAACCCATAATTACTTTTAAGAAAGTAAGACGTTCCTAACTAAATACTGTTTGTTTTGTGTGTTTGTTTTTGTGTGTTTGAGTGTGTGTGTATAGATGGAGTTTTACAATGGGAGCCAAAAGCAGTAAGGGAGAACCCTGTCCGCCTGACCCGCTGACCAGACCGGTTACGTCGCACCTGAGAACACACAGACCCAGCCGAGCCCTGAGTCAGGAGGCAGTGCGGGGGATCACCCCTGTTAATATTTCATTGGTAGAAAGAGGAGCAATTGTGCCTTGTCCAGACTCTCCCTGCAACACCCCCATTCTTCATGTCCGGAAAGTCTCGGGTGATTGGCGTTTGGTTCAAGATCTTAGACCAGTTAACGATGTAGTTTACGCAAGAGCTACTGTTATGCCAAACCCCGTTACAGTACTATCTGCTGTGCTGGTGTCGGCTAAAAAGGTTTTCAGTTGTTAATTTAGCTAATGCTTTCTGTAGCATTCCTGTCGCTCCAGAATCACATTTCTGGTTTGTGTTTACATTTTTAAACAAGCGTTGGACTTGGACCGTTTGCCCCTAAGGTTAGCCCCTAAGGTTACACAGAATCGGAACGCCTGCAGTGTTTTCTACCACTTTGGCGCAAACCTTTGAGGGTTTCATACCCCCCGCTGGGAGTATGTTAATACAGCATGTCGACGACCTGTTTCTGTGTTCTGAAACCCTACAAGCATGCGAAGTCGACACCAGAGCTCTGTTCGTGTTCCTTGCTGAAAATGGCATCAATGTTTCTAAGAAAAAAGCTGCAGCTTGTGTCTCAATCCGTTAAGTATCTAGGACATGATATTACACCAAATGGTAGGAAATTGGGTCTAGAGCATGTGGCTGTAATTCTATCTGTACCACTGCCAGTTACAAAACAACATATGTTGACACTCACAGGAATGGCAGGCTATTGTAGAGCCTGGCTGCCTGACTATGCTGAGGTTGTACAACCCCTCTCTGACCACAAGATGGCGATGAATGACAAGATCACAGTGGACTCCATGGGGACTTTAGTGGCTTGTGCAGTAACTATGGCTGTCACTACCCTAGAGAGTCAGCCCAAGCTGCAGAATTGTTTTTCCTCTCTAGAGCATGCATTTTGGCTAGAATGAAACTGTTCGGATTTATACTGACAGCATGTATTCATTTGGGGTTGTGCATGACTTTGGTACATTCTGGAAGCAACGTGGATTCCTCACCTCATCTGGGAAAACAATTTCACATTCTAAATTGGTTGAAAACTTGTTGGAGGCTATTTTGTTGCACTTCCTGTCTTTGTAAAAAATATGTTTTCTCTACAGGATGTTTCTGATCTGCAATCAAGTGCAGGGCCTGGGGAAGTGAGACAATGTGTCAAAAGGGAGGAGTAATGGTAGTAAGAATACCTCTACTCTCGGGAATAAAATTTAAGTAGTGAGAAATTAGTTGACTGATCTTTGGAATTGAATTCAAGTGAACCAAACTGAATTTAAAATAGGCCTGGAATTACTTAACTGATTGATCTAAAAGTTGACCGCTGTTATGGATGGGTAGCCCATGAATTAATGTGTGGAAGCACACAATAACAGAATGATTGGGAATTAATGATTGCATAGTGATGAACCTCTTAAGGTTTTCGCCTAAAATTACATACCCAAATCTAACTGCCTGTAGCTCAGGACCTGAAGCAAGGAAATGCATATTCTTGATACCATTTGAAAGGAAACACTTTGAAGTTTTTGGAAATGTGAATGTAGGAGAATATAACACATTAGATCTGGTAAAAGATAATACAAAGAAAAAAAACATATCTTTTTTTTTTCATATTTGAAACGCAGGAGAAAGCCCAAAATGTAATATTCCAGATTAGGCGCAACGTAGATTTTGGCCAGTATGTGCAAAGTTTTAGACTGATTCAATGAACCATTGCATTTCTGTTCAAAATGTTGCATCAAGACTGCCCAAATGTGCCTAATTGGTATATTAATACATTTTTTGAAGTTGTGCACTCTCCTCAAACAATAGCATGGTATTCTTTCACTGTAATAGCTATTGTAAATTGGACAGTGCAGTTAGATGAACTTCTTAGGGAGCGGCAGCAGAGGTGACGGTTTTGGAGAGTCTGGCGTGCCCAAAGTAAAATGCCTGCCACTCAGGCCCAGAAAATAGGATATGCACATAATTAGTACTATTGGATAGGAAACAGTCTGTGAAGTTTCTAAATATCTTAAAATAATGTATGTGAGTATAACAGAACTGATATAGCAGGCGAAAACCAGAGGAAAATCCATCCGGATTTGCAGTTTTTTTTTGTACATGACCTTCTTCTCCAGGCTGCCTATTCATTTCTATTTTAACTAGGACTGAGACTGCAGTACCTATGGCTTCCACTAGATGTCAACAGTCTTTATACAGTGTCTGGAAGCTCTAGCACTAAGCAGAACGGATAGGAAGAGGAAGTAGTGAAGGGACCACTTTTGTCAACAACGTTTGACGGGCGCGAGATTGTGAGCGCACCCCACTTTATTTTCCTTTCCTATTGTTCACGTTATCATCCGGTTGAAATATTACAGTAAATATACATAAAAGGATACCTAAGGATACATTAAATAATGTTTGATTTGTTTGTAGAAAGTGTATAGGTATAATTTGAACGTGTTCTCTTCACGGTTCAATGGGCGACTCGACGGTGGATTTTCTGATCATAACGCGCCAACCAAACGGAGATTTATGGAAATAATAAATGACTTTTTCTAACAAAAGAACCATTGGATGTCTTCGTTGGACACTTGGGAAGCCCTCAGCAGAAGTTCTTCGAAAGGTACGTGATATTTTTTAGCTTTTATATGGGTTTTGTGTGACTCGCACTGGATATGAATTTATGCTAATGTGGAAAATATATGAGGTGCTATCCTCAAACAATCAAATGTTGTGCTTTCACTGTAAAGCCTTTTTGAAATCAAACAGTACATTTATATTTTCCAACGGGGCTATACATTTGGGTGAGGTTTTTTTCTCGCCTGAGTAGCCTAATTTTATTTTCGGCAGTGAAACACACTGCCGAAAATAAAATTAAAGCATCTAGTGTTCAGCGAAATGACAACACAATGTCAAATACAGGTAGCCTAGTCAAATAATTAACATCCAATCACATCAACCGTCACCTTCACTTCTGCGCAGACAGAAGCGCAGACAGAAGTGAAGGTTATAAACTAAACTTGACAATTTGAAAAATAAGCAACGGGAGTTTTTGGAGCGAGAATAAAGACGAGTAGTAAGACATGTATAAAAATCAACAGATACCATTAATAAAAAGGGGCTAGAAGCGTCTTATATGGTGAGCTATCGAGTGGCTAGGACAGGCAAGCCCCATACTATTGTGGAGGACTTAATTCTTCCTGCTGCCGCGGATATATGGCTTGGACATTGCTGGGTGAAAAGGCAAAAAAATTATACAGACAATGCCTTCATCAAACAACTGTCACGACTTCAGCCGAAGTTGGTTCCTCTCCTTGCTTGGGTGGCTTTCGGCGGTCGAAGTCACCGGTCTTCTAGCTACCGCCAATCTACTTTTCATTTTCTATGTTTTTTGTCTTCATTATACACACCTGGTTTCTATCCCATAATACCATGTTCCTTATTTAACCCTCTGATCCCCTCATGTTTTTGTGCGTGATTGTTTGTGTTTCTTTGTTCCGTGTTTTCGAGTGGTTGGTTTTTTCCCCACTCATGTATTTTGGAAATATTGAGTAAAGCATTTGAAAACTCATATTCATTGTCCTGCGCCTGACTCTGCCTTACCGGCATCACGGAGAACTTTGACAACAACACTGTTTCACAACGCATCAGTGACATGGCAGGAGATGTTTTGAAACAATTACTGCTTTGCATACAAGCCAGTGAATTATATGCATTACAGCTGGGTGAGTCAACAGACATGGCAGGCCTGGCACAGCTCCTGGTATACAGTTGAAGTCGGAAGTTTACATATATTTAGGTTGGAGTCATTAAAACTCATTTTTCAACCACTACACAAATTTCTTGTTAACTTGTTGGGGATGAGCAGCTGAGGGGTCGGTTTTGGAGAGTCTGGCGTGCCTAAAGTAAAATGCTTTCCACTCAGGCTCAGAAAATAGGATATGCACATAATTAGTACTATTGGATAGGAAACACTCTGAGGTTTCCAAAAGTGTTAACATTTTGTCTGTGAGTGTAATAGAACTCAATTCCATCCGGAAATTTCATTCTGGTGGTTTATGGCTCACTTAGAGAGACTGCCTATTGAAAAGTATTTATACCAGGACACTGAATGTAGTACCTATTGCTTCCACTGGATGTCAGCAGTGTATAGGTAAAGTTTAATGGAAATCGGAACCATTGTGTTCAATCGGTAGGGGTTTTAGTCAGGGGAGCTATTTTTCAGTAGCACGTTTTTGGGCGCACGTTTGGCTGAGCGGTCCACTTTATTTGACTTATATAACGTTTAGGTGACCATCCAAGTGAAAGATTATCACTTTTATTCATAAAAGATAAGCTAAGGTTGCATTTTAATTGGTTTTTGTTTTGTTGAGGGAAGGTTTATATGTTTAAATGAACGCGTTCACTTCACATTGGAATTTCTGAACACAAGGTGCCAACCAAACGGAGATTTAAGGATATAATAAATGACTTTTTCTAACCAAATACCCATGGATTGTCTTCGTTGGACACTTAGGAAGCCCTCTGCAGAAGTTCTACAAAAGGTAAGGCACAGGTTTTTCCTGTGAAATGCATTTTCTATCGACTGCGCTGGCTAAAGATTTCATGGTTATGGAAAATATTGAAGGTGCTACCCTCAAACAATCAAATGTAGTGCTTTACCGTAAAGCCTTTTGAAATCCGACAACGCTGTGATATTGCCAAGAAGCAGAGCTTTTGATGAGTATGAAACACTTGTATATTGGTGAATTTTTTATAATTCAACTTTTGGATTTTGTCTTGCATTTCACCTGGAGAGTCTGGCGTGCCCAAACATCATCCCTATTAACAAACTATAGTTTTGGCAAGAACTGATATAGCAGGCGAAAACCCCGAGGAATTTCTGTCCTGGAAAAAGTGTTTTTGACACATTGCCTCATTTTGAACCCCTCCCTATTGAAAACAGCCATATATGGGAGTAAGATTGCAGTACCTATTGCTTCCACTGGATGTCAACAGTCTCTAGACAGTGTTTGGTGATGTTAGGTTGCTCTGGATGGTAATAGAAGAAGAATTTCGAACTAGTCACAGGATGTAAACAGAAGAGGAGGCGCGTTCACGGGCTTGTGCGCGCTGTGGTTTTTTCCTTTCCTATCGTCCAGTTTATAATCCGGTTGAAATATTATAGTAAATATACATAAAAGTGTTCCTAAGGATACATTATCAATGATGTTTGATTGTTCTTGGACAAGTGTATAGGTATAGGTTGAACGTGTTCTCTTCACGGTTCAATGGGCAAGTGGATGCTGTATTTTATGAACATAACGCGCCAACCAAACAAAAGAACCATTGGATGTCTTTGTTGGACACTTGGGAAGCCCTCAGTAGAAGTTCTTCGAAAGGTAAGGGATTTTATATTAGCGATGTTATGTGTTTTATGAGACCCGCTTTGGTTATGGATTTATGCTAATGCATAAAATATGAGAGGGGCTATCCTCAAACAATCAAATGTAGTGCTTTCGCCGTAAAGCCTTTTTGAAATCTGACAACGCTGTGATATTGCCAAGAATCAGAGCTTTTGATGACTATGCAACACTTGTATATTGATGAATGTTTAATAATTCAACCTTTGGATTTTGAATTTGTCGCCTTACATTTCAGCGCACCACTGCTCCCTAAGTAGTTAAGAAGTTGGAGCTCTTTTCTGTCTGCATTAACAAGGACAACACACAGATCTTTACATCATTGTATGATTTATTGTGTGCAAATGAACACAAGCTTACGGACAATGTCAAATGTGATATAGCGAAGCACCTGACTGAGATGGGTGCGCAATTACGCAGGTACAAACAACTGTATTCGTTATCCCTTTCATGCCCTGCCTCCAGTCCACTTACCGATATCTGAACAAGAGAGCCTTATCGAAATTGCAACAAGCGGTTCTGTGAAAATTAAATTTAATCAGTAGCCACTGCCAGATTTCTGGATAGGGCTGCGCAAATCGCACTGTTAAGACACTGATGCCCTTTGCAACCACGTACCTATGTGAGAGTGGATTCTCGGCCCTCACTAGCATGAAAAATAAATACAGGCACAGACTGTGTGTGGAAAATAATTTAAGACTTGAGACTCTCTCCAATACAACCCAACATTGCAGAATTATGTGCATCCTTTCAAGCACACCCTTCTCATTAACCTGTGGTGAGTTATTCACAGTTTTATATGTAAAACGGCTAAATAAAGAGCAAAATGATTGATTATTATTATTTGTGCCCTGGTCCTATAAAAGCTCTTTGTCACTTCCCACAAGCCCGGTTGTGACAAAAATCACACTCATTCTTATGTTGAATAACTGTGTGGGCTTACAATGATGGCCAAAAACAACATTTGAGAGTGCGCTGACCCTGGTGCTAGAGGCGGTACGCAGCTGGAGGTTGAATGTTTGAAGGGGTATGGGACTATAAAAAGTTTGGGAACCACTGCTGTAGAGGTTAACACATTTTTCTTAAGGACAGGTCGAATACCCGTCAAGTACACCGCTGGAATGGTGAGTTACTGTGTTCTGTGCTGCACTTAACAACAACAGTCTATTTTCATAGGGTAAAAGCAACTTTGCCTGAACCAAAGGGAGGACAGCTCCACAAATTGCAGCCAGGCAATTGAGTGGCCATGGGAGGACCAGGACCGGACTCTACGCATCATGTTTGTTACTTTCGTGGTCAGTCTTCTCATTGCAGCTGTTGTATGGGCCCTGGGAGAAGTGGCCACAATGCAACTGAAGTATACAACACCAGCATAGTCCCACGGTGGGACTTAAATAACATCCGCTCCAACCAACGGCAGGCTCAGGACGGGAGTCCAGCAAACAATAGCTTGATTGTCCTTTTTGTACAGACGAATAGTGTACTCCTTGTAACTGTTTAAATTATTTGTAACTGTTTAAAAGATTCCCTTTAGAATATTTTGCACCATGTGAAGGGAAAAAAACTCAGTGGCACAACAGAAGCCATTTACAAAGATAATGTACTAGTGTAAGAACGCCCTCTCCTGCAATGCTTAATGTAATTGCTTGTGTGAAGTTTTGCTTAGGTTATGACAACTGTCTTACGTTATGAATTATTACTTACATGTAATGCACATGCGCTTTATGAGCTTTAAACCTGTACATTTCCACTGTCTGTTAAACAAAGAATAATAGGAACTCAGTCAGGTTCTTAACTTACTGTGAGAATTATAATATATGCCATTTAGCAGACCCTTTTATCCAAAGCGACTTACAGTCATGCGTGCTTACATTTTACAGTAGTGCATGGTCCTGGGAATCGAACACACTACCCTGGTGTTACAAGTGACATGCTCTACCACCTGCGCTACAAAGGACCACATATTTCATGTTGAATAGTAGATTACACAAGAAGCATTCAGAAAATGTGGTTGTTCGTAAGCAGTTTTTCTCTTGTTATGTCAGTCACTGCCAGTCACGTAATTTTTTTTAGATAAGTTCGTTTAGCCAGCTATCTAAAGTTGTAGTTATGACTCTTACTCAGATATCATATTAACATGGCATAAATCATGGCAAAATGTGAAGAATTGCAGGAAATTTGCTTTAAAAAACTGAAATGTTCTTATCTGCCCCATGACAAAATTAGAAAAATCTTAGTGATGTAGAATTGAAGTGCTAGCTTGTTGTTGCGATTGTCCTGAGGTGTAATATATACAGCAGTCACGATAACAGATGAAAGCTCTATCGGGAGGTAGAAGGCATTTGACCATCAGGTATTCCAAGACTGGAGAACAATAGGTTGAGACTTCCACTGTGCTAGAGTCTGCACACCATCTGTTGTTGATGAAGAGACATTCCCCTCCCCCTTCCCCTCTGGATTTCTCTGAATCCAATGACCTGTCCACTCTGAGAATGGAGAATCCATCGAGTTGGATAGCCATGGGGGGTATCTTGTTCGAATGTTTCTGAAAAAATTATAATATTGCAGTTACAAGAGTCCTGTTAATAGCAAATCCGCAATTGGAGGTCATCCATCTTATTATCAAGTGACATTGTCCAATAGAATGGAGGGAAGTGGTGGCCGGTTTTCCCTTCACCTTACTCTCAACAGGACGCCCGATCACTTGCCTCTTTTTCACCTGCATTTTGTCTTTGGTAGCCCAAAGATTGGATCAGAGGTACAGTACATTCGGAAAGTATTTTTCCAAATTTTGTTACGCTACAGCCTTATTCTAAAATTGATTAAATAAATGTTTCCCCTCATTAATCTACACACAATACCCCATAATGACAAAGCGAAAACAGGTTTTTAGAAAAACCTTATTTACGTAAGCATACAGACCCTTTGCTATGAGATTCGAAATTGAGCTTAAGTGCATTCTGTATCCATTGATCACCCTTGAGATGTTTTTTACAACTTGATTGGAGTCCACCTGTGGTAAATTCAATTGATTGGACATGATTTGGAAAGGCACACATCTGTCTATATAAGGTCCCACAGTTGACAGTGCATGTCAGAGCATGGTCCAATGGTCACTCTGACAGAGCTCAAAAGTTCCTCTGTAGAGATGGGAGAAACTTCCAGAAGGACAACCATCTCTGCCGCACTCCACCAATCAGACCTTTATGGTAGAATGGCCAGATGGAAGCCACTCCTCAGTAAAAGGCACATGACAGCCCACTTGGAGTTTGCCAAAAGGCACCTAAAGGACTCTCAGACCATGAGAAACAAGATTCTCTGGTCTGATGAAGCCTGAATGCCAAGCATCACGTCTGGGGAAAACCTGGCATGCTGTGGGGATGTTTTTCAGCGGCAGGGACTGGGAGACTAGTCAGGATCGAGGGAAAGATGAACAGAGCAAAGTACAGAGAGATCCTTGATGAAAATCTGCTCCAGAGTGCTCAGGACCTCAGACTGGGGTGAAGGTTCACCTTCCAACAGGACAACGACCATAAGCACACAGCCAAGACAACACTCACTACCGAGTTCCAAACTGCCTCTGGAAGCAATGTCAGCACAAGTACTGTTCGTCGGGAGCTTCATGAAATTAGTTTCTATGGTTGAGCAGCCACACCCACAAGCCTAAGATCACCATACGGAGTGGTGTAAAGCTTGCCGCCATTGGAATCTGGAGCAGTGGAAATTGAAGAATCATGCTTCTGGCAGTCCGACGGACGAACCTGCCCTAATGCACAGTGCGAACTGTAAAGTTTGGTGGAGGAAGAATAATGGCCTGGGGCTGTTTTTATGGTTCAGGCTAGGGCCCCTTACTTCTGGTGAAGGGAAATCTTAATGTTAACAGCATACAATGACATTATAGACAATTCTGCGCTTCCAACTTTGGGGCAATCGTTTGCGGAAGGCCCTTTCCTGTTTCAGCATGACAATTCCCCGTGCACAAAGCAAGGTCCATACAGAAATGGTTTGGCGAGATGGGTTTGGAAAAACTTGACTGGCCTGTACAGAGCCCTGACCTCAACCCAAACGAACACCTTTGGGATGAATTGTAACGCAGACTACAAGCAAGGCCTATAATCGCCCAACATTAGTGCCCAACCTCACTAATGCTCTTCAAATCAAATAACATTTTATTTGTCACATACACATGGTTAGCAGATGTTAATGCGAGTGTAGCGAAATGCTTGTGCTTCTAGTTCCGACCATGCAGTAGTATCTAACAAGTAATCTAACAATTTCACAACAACTACCTTATACACACAAGAGTAAAGGAATGAATACGAGTAAGTACATATAAATATATGGATGAGCAATGGCTGATCGGCGTAGGCAAGATGCCGTAGATGGTACGGAGTACAGCATATACATATGAGATGAGTAATGTAGGATATGTAAACATTATATAAATGCATCGTTTAAAGTGGCTAGTGATACATTTATTTCATCCAATTATAATTATTAAAGTGGCTAGAGATTTGAGTCGATGGCCGAACGGCATAGGCAAGATTCAGTAGATGGTTTAGAGTACAGTGTATACATTTGATATGAATAATGTCGGATATGTCAACATTATATACATTATATACAAAATTGTTTAAAGTGGCTAGTGATACATTTGTTACATCCAATTCCTATTTTTAAAGTGGCTAGAGATTTAGTCAGTATGTTGGCAGCAGCCACTCAATGTTAGTGATGGCTGTTTAACAGTCTGATGGCCTTGAGGTAGAAGCTGTTTTTCAGTCTCTCGGTCCCAGCTTTGATGCACCTGTACTGACCTCGCCTTCTGGATGATAGCGGGGTGAACAGGCAGTGGCTCGGGTGGTTGTTGTCCTTGATGATCTTTTTGGCCTTCCTGTGACATCGGGTGGTGTAGGTGTCCTGAAGGGCAGGTAGTTTACCCCCGGTGATGCGTTGTGCAGTCCTCACTACCCTCTGGAGAGCCTTACGGTTGTGGGCGGAGCAGTTGCCGTACCAGGCGGTGATACAGCCCGACAGGATGCTCTCGGTTGTGCATCTGTAGAAGTTTGTGAGTGTTTTTGGTGACAAGCCGAATTTCTTCAGCCTCCTGAGGTTGAAGAGGCGCTGTTGCGCCTTCTTCACCACGCTGTCTGTGTGGGTGGTCCAATTCAGTTTGTCAGTGATGTGTACGCCGAGGAACTTAAAACTTTTCACCTTCTCCACTACTGTCCTGTTGATGTGGATCGGGGGGTGCTCCCTCTCCTGTTTCCTGAAGTCCACGATCATCTCCTTTGTTTTGTTGGCATTGAGTGAGAGGTTATTTTCCTGACACCACACTCCGAGGGCCCTCACCTCCTCCCTGTAGGCCGTCTCGTCGTTGTTGGTAATCAAGCCTACCACTGTAGTGTCGTCAGCAAACTTGATGATTGAGTTGGATGCGTGCTTGGCCACGCAGTCATGGGTAAACAGGGAGTACAGGAGAGAGCTGAGAACGCACCCTTGTGGGGCCCCAGTGTTGAGGATCAGCGGGGTGGAGGTGTTGTTTCCTACCCTCACCACCTGGGGCCGGCCCGTCAGGAAGTCCAGGACCAAGTTGCACAGGGCTGGGTCGAGACCTAGGGTCTCAAGCTTAATGATGAGCTTGGAGGGAACTATGGTGTTAAATGCTGAGCTGTAGTCGATGAACAGCATTCTTACATAAGTATTCCTCTTGTCCAGATGGGTTAGGGCAGTATGCAGTGTGATTGCGATTGCGTCATCTGTGGACCTATTGGGACGGTAAGCAAATTGGAGTGGATCCAGGGTGTCTGGCAGGATGGAGGTGATATGATCCTTGACTAGTCTCTCAAAGCACTTCATGATGACGGAAGTGAGTGCTATGGGGTGATAGTCATTTAGCTCAGTCACCTTAGCTTCCTTGGGAACAGGAACAATGGTGGCCCTCTTGAAGCATGTGGGAACAGCAGACTGGGATAGGGACTATATGTCCGTAAACACACCAGCCAGCTGGTCTGCGCATGCTCTGAGGACACGGCCAGGGATGCCATCTGGGCCAGCAGCCTTGCGAGGGTTAACACATTTAAATGTTTTCCTCACATTGGCTGCGGTGAAGGTGAGCCCGCAGGTTTTGGTAGCGGGCCGTGTCGGTGGCACTGTATTATCCTCAAAGCGAGCAAAGAAGTTGTTTAGTTTGTCTAGGAGAAGGACGTCGTGGTCCGCGACGGGGCTGATTTTCTTTTTGTAGTCCGTGATTGACTGTAGACCCTGCCACATTCCTCTCGTGTCTGAGCCGTTGAATTGTGACTCTACTTTGTCTCTATATTGACGCTTAGCTTGTTTGATTGCCTTGCGGAGTTGGGGTACCAAACAGAGAATCCGCTTCGGGAAAGTCGTATTCCTGGTCGTAATGTTGGCAAGTTGACGTTGCTCTTATATCCAATAGTTCCTCCTGGTTGTATGTAATAAAACGTAATATTTCCCTGGGTAACAATGTAGGAAGTAATACATAAAAAAACAAAATACTGCATAGTTTCCTGAGAACGTGAAGCGAGGCTGCCATCTCTGTCGGCGCCGGAAGTAGGAAGTGACTGAATGGAAGCAAGTCCCCGCAGCAATGTTCCATCATCTAGTGGAAAGCCTTCCCAGAAGAGTGGAGGCTGTTATGGCAGTAAAGGGGGGAACCAACTCCATATTAATGCCCATGATTTTGGAATGAGATGTTTGGCGAGCAGGTGTCCACATACATTTGGTCATGTAGTGTATGTTACCTAGCTGGCTATGGCTATCAAACACTGAAATTCAATATTGCCACCGGGGCCCACTGGTGTAAATTCTAAACTGCTAAGCAACTGTACATTGTACTGCATGATTGTCGCAGGTTTACTAACACATTAGTTCTAGTAGCTATGTTGTTGACCTGACGTTAGTGTGTGATCAGGGGTGTACTCATTCTGCCGAATCTGTAGAAAAACCTTTCTTAAATGGAAGCAAACGGAACGAAACTGGGAAAAACATACCTGAATTCTCCAATAGAAACTCTCGTTTGCAACTGTTGGACTAATGATTACACCCTAGATCAGCTAGATGCAGGCAAGATTGTGCAAGGCGGTATTGAATGTGTCAATGTCTGTCACCCTGTCTCCTCCACCCCACCCCACCCTGGGCCCATCACCATAACCCTCCCCCCTTCTCTTCCCATGTCTGTCTGTGATCCATTCTCCATGCACAACCTGTCTGTTTATTGATATGCAAACTCTCCTTATGAGCGGCGAATCCCCAAGCATTGGGGTTAATTTATAAAGCATTTACATAAAGAAGGCCAACTAATTGGGAGCATGTGTCTGGGTAACCACCCCCTCACAGACTCTCAAGGACCCGTACTACAGATGAGCTGCTATTGGCTCCTCGCCTCTCCCCTACAGAGATCGAAACATCAGATGGATAGAATTCTTCCCATTTCAGATGTACCCCTTTCCTGCAGTCAATTTATCAAATCGCCCTCTAGTGGCCCCATCGGTATAATGTTATTAATATTTTTCATAATTTCATAATTAATCAACATATATATATATATATATATATATATATCCGGTGTTTCTATGTCAACTGTTTTGTTATAGTTATGTGATGTATATAAAGTGTAATATTGGGATGCAAACTTGCAAACTAATTTTAACACATTTCAACTATATCTGACATGGTACAGGTGTCTTTTTTTTTAAGCCCACAACCATGTGTGTGAGGTGTATACTTTTGTTTCAAAGTAGATTTGTTTAAGACTACAAAGAAACACTCTGTGTGACTCTGATTTAGTTCACTGCAGTAAATTAAACATCAAGAATTGCTTTCCTGCCTTAGGTCAGTTGAAAAGCTGAACATCAAATCATCAAGTTGATAAACTTGTAACTTTGGAGAAAATGGCCCTTGAATTATTTGGTACACCTACTGGAGAGCTCTTCTTTGTCTACACCCATTCAGCATCATTCACACCCTCTTAAGCCTTAGCCCCACCCATCGCTTTAAGGATTCACATGTGAGTACGGTAGTGTACAAAACAACCAAAGATTTCAAGACTAAAGGCTGGTTTAAACTATGTC
The DNA here is from genome assembly GCA_030435695.1 of Brachymystax lenok tsinlingensis. Taxonomy (NCBI): domain Eukaryota; kingdom Metazoa; phylum Chordata; class Actinopteri; order Salmoniformes; family Salmonidae; genus Brachymystax; species Brachymystax lenok. The sequence continues at coordinate 44,687,565 of CM059819.1, forward strand.
TATCAACATGTCTGTGTACAGTTGTCACAGTGACATAATGAACATTCAATTGTCGTCCGATGTCAAACTTGTTGTTTCTATGAAAAAGTATAAACACAAAAACGACAGGCTGCATGATATCAGCAGCCTGGTGGTCCAAAATAGCAAACAAGCTAGCAAACCAGGCAACTAAAAGCAACTTACTAAACAATGTTTTGGTAGTTTCTAGCTTGTTAGCTAGCTAGCTAATGTTAAATTAGCTGGCTAGCCAGTTCAAATAATGACCATATCATAGCTGACAACCTCTTAACTTGAGCAAATTTGTATTAATTATTACAGGAAAATAAACAAACAACAAGATCAATATTAACAAGTTAATGGTGAGCTAATTACAGAAAGTAGCTTACAGTTGTGAGTGTAACGAAATAAAAGCAGGGCATTCACCCTGAGAATTTTAGAACTTGGACACAGTCTTGTTGGCCAAACGTTACTGTTATATCCTAATTTGTGCAGGTCATGTTGTTCTTCACATTACCGTCACTGGTAAACACACACTATATCAAATAAAATCTATATTATCTTTATTTGTTACATGCACAGGATACAGGAGGTGTAAAAGGTACAGTGAAATGGTTACTTGCATAGTGGAGTCTTTTGTTTAGGCATGTAGCTAGCTAGCTAAACAATTAACCATAATCCCAACTCATAATCCCAACAAGATTTCTCTGCCCATAACCTTGTTTTGAACACCTCCAAAACAAAGGTTGTGTGGTTCGGTAAGAAGAATGCCCCTCTCCCCACCAGTGTGGTTACTACCTCTGAGGGTTTAGTCACCTCATACACTTACTTGGGAGTATGGCTAGACGGTACACTGTCCTTCTCTCAGCACATATCCAAGCTGCAGGCTAAGGTTAAATCTAGACTTGGTTTCCTCTATCGTAATCGCTTCTACACCAATCAAGCACAGAGATGGGGGACAGAGATGCTTGTTAGTGGGCCCTGAGATGTGTTGCGTCCCGAATGGCACATAGGGCTCTGGTCAAAATAAGTACACTATGTATGTTTGGGCTACTTCTAAATTGCACCGCGGCCGCCATGGCAATTTCTTAAAAATATATATTTCACTGTGACCTTCTGCCGCTTGTTTCTGAGTGAGTGTATGACAGAGTGAGTGGTGTGGAGGGGAGGTCCAGAGGGGTGTGTGTATGTGTTCAGACAGCGCTGCAGCAGGCAGCTGAGTCATGTGAGTGAGAGGAGACAGAGCAGCATGCGCGCACATCATGACAACATTTTACCACTTTAGAATGTCATTATGGAGACACCTATTTCCAACAATTTTTCCATAAAACATGCTAACGCGCTAGAACTGATACGCATCAAGAAGTAATCGTGACAAAGCACAGGAAAACGACTTTAGGCGCTCTAGAGCGCATTACATGCTGACTAGACAGGGTGTGTGCGTCAGTGTGTGACATCGCACACGCATGTTGATTTTGTCCATCCACACCAGACTTGATCAGGACATGCAGGTTGAAATATCAAAACGAACTTTGAACCAACTATATTAATTTGGGGACAGGTCGAAACATTCATGGCAATTTAGCTAGCTAATTTGTCCTGGGATATAAACATTGGGTTGTTATTTTACCTGAAATGCACAATTTTCTCTATTTAGACAATTAATCCACAGATAAAAGGGTAAACCGAGTTAGTTTCTAGTAATCTCTCCTCCATCAGGCTTCTTCTTCTTTCGACTTTATATGGTGGTTGGCAACCAACTTTAAAAAAAAAAACAATGAGGAGATGGGAGAGGCTGAACTTGCAGCGCGCCAAGCATCACAAATTAAACCAAGTTCTATTTTAGCGCCTGTCTGCGCAGACGCTCGTTGACTCGCGTGAGCAGTTTGGATGCGATGACTGAATGTATGTGTACATTTTTGTTGCAACCCTCGCACACGTAACGTGAGTGGTGTGGTCAGCATGTTAGATAAATTCCCTCTGAAGTGGTTTAATCTGCATTCTAATGTGGATTTTGCTTATGGAAAACCCATATCAAGCAAAGTGTTTTACATATGCTCAGTTCTTGGATCGAGCTGCAGAGTGGAAATTTGAAATGGAAGTTATGTAACTCCCTTGCATGCTTCTGTTATGGGGAAAAGACCACAATGAAACTGACATTAAATGTGGAGAATGATACAGTTGCATCTGTTGGCCATCAATTAGCCTATTAAATTCTACCATTTTATACAATAAATATGTTGAAATGGCCTTTAACTTCAGTTTATTGTTGTTCTAGCCTTGTGTTATTATGCAATTATTAATGGGCATGTTTATTTAATGAAATTGGAAGTTATCAATTGTGATCATGGTCACAGTTCTATAGCAATTGCAGATCAGCTGTTGTTAGAATGCACTAGATGGAAGGTAACCATCAGTCAGATTAGGCTACAGGTAAAAAATCAATAAATTGATGATCCCATCCTCAGTAGCCTATTCCAGCAGGCTATTGGGCAACACAAGCACTTCTTACTACAAAATAGCCTCGCTATTCATGTTAAATACATTAGGCTGTCAATTCGAACTAAGCAAGCTGCAAAATCATTAATTTGAGATATTACAGTGGGGCAAAAAAGTATTTAGTCAGCCACCAATTGTGCAAGTTCTCTCACTTAAAAAGATGAGAGAGGCCTGTAATTTTCATCATAGGTACACTTCAACTATGACAGACAAAATGAGGAAAAAAAATCCAGAAAATCACATTGTAGGATTTTTTATGAATTTATTTGCAAATTATGGTGGAAAATAAGTATTTGGTCACATACAAACAAGCAAGATTTCTGCCTCTCACAGACCTGCAACTTCTTCTTTAAGAGGCTCCTCTGTCCTCCACTCATTACCTGTATTAATGGCACCTGTTTGAACTTGTTATCAGTATAAAAGACACCTGTCCACAACCTCAAACAGTCACACTCCAAACTCCACTATGGCCAAGACCAAAGAGCTGTCAAAGGACACCAGAAACAAAATTGTAGACCTGCACCAGGTTGGGAAGACTGAATCTGCAATAGGTAAGCAGCTTGGTTTGAAGAAATCAACTGTGGGAGCAATTATTAGGAAATGGAAGACATACAAGACCACTGATAATCTTCCTCGATCTGGGGCTCCACGCAAGATCTCACCCGTGGGGTCAAAATGATCACAAGAACGGTGAGCAAAAATCCCAGAACCACATGGGGGACCTAGTGAATGACCTGCAGAGAGCTGGGACCAAAGTAACAAAGCCTACCATCAGTAACACACTACGCCGCCAGGGACTCAAATCCTGCAGTGCCAGACGTGTCCCCCTGCTTAAGCCAGTACATGTTCAGGCCCGTCTGAAGTTTGCTAGAGAGCATTTGGATGATCTAGATGAGGATTGGGAGAATGTCGTCAGATGAAACCAAAATAGAACTTTTTGGTAAAAACTCAACTCGTTGTGTTTGGAGGACAAAGAATGCTGAGTTGCATCCAAAGAACACCATACCTACTGTGAAGCATGGGGGTGGAAACATCATGCTTTGGGGCTGTTTTTCTGCAAAGGGACCAGGACGACTGATCCGTGTAAAGGAAAGAATGAATGGGGCCATGTATCGTGAGATTTTGAGTGAAAACCTCCTTCCATCAGCAAGGGCATTGAAGATGAAACGTGGCTGGGTCTTTCAGCATGACAATGATCCCAAACACACCGCCCGGGCAACGAAGGAGTGGCTTCGTAAGAAGCATTTCAAGGTCCTGGAGTGGCGTAGCCAGTCTCCAGATCTCAACCCCATAGAACATCTTTGAAAGTCCGTGTTGCCCAGCGACAGCCCCAAAACATCACTGTTCTAGAGGAGATCTGCATGGAGGAATGGGCCAAAATACCAGCAACAGTGTGTGAAAACCTTGTGAAGACTTACAGAAAACGTTTGACCTCTGTCATTGCCAACAAAGGGTATATAACAAAGTATTGAGATAAACTTTTGTTATTGACCAAATACTTATTTTCCACCATAATTTGCAAATAAATTCATTAAAAATCCTACAATGTGATTTTCTGGATTTCTTTCTCATTTTGTCTGTCATAGTTGAAGTGTACCTATGATGAAAATTACAGGCCTCTCTCATCTTTTTAAGTTGGAGAACTTGCACAATTGGTGGCTGACTAAATACTTTTTTGCCCCACTGTAACTAGGTTACTGTGTAGGCTAGCTGAAATTAGATGTAGGCCTATCAGGGGCTATAGGCTACCTGCATCTAGCTAACCAAACCATGGTAAAGTTGATTTACAATCATAAACCCAGATTTTAGTCAGTAGGCCTAGCCTATGCCTATTGAAAATGACAAGTCAATCTCCCAAATAGGCCATTTATAACAGTTGGTATTCATAACATCTGGCACATAACGGCACAATTGCCAGAAAGAGCCTAAAATCCGTTTTTTAAAAGTTTAATAAGGGCAAATTATATTTTCTCTTGAGACATTCAAATTCCTTTATTAGCCACATTAGCTTGCAATAATTATTATTTTGATGGAAAACCACATTTTGCTTCTTAGGTTAGAAGTTAAATGTGGCAACTTGATTAGTCGTTGAGCTACAAATTAATCTTGACCTGGCAACCCTGGGCGTAGTAACAAACCCCCACCTGCAACCCATGCAACCCCAAACTGTTCACTCCCTTCTTGTTGGCAGAGAAAAATGTGCAGTTTTAAAGATACATTTCTACACCTCTACACCTCTACACCATCGAGCGAAGATAAAATGTTGCAGTTTTAAAGCTAATTTCCTGCAATTCTACACATTTTCCATGTCTTATATGTGTTCATATGATACCAGGAGTCGAATCCTGACCGAATTCCTAAAATAAAATAATAGCTAGTCTTTATCCTGACATTTTTTGTGGGTGCTGTTCAAATTAACTTTGAGGTTGGTTGGGTTTTTCCCTTTTATCTCTGTTCCACACATGCTGCCATCTTCTGGCACCTCAATACATTTGCTTTTGTCCTTTCCAGCAATGTACTCAAAATGATCCCATATGGGGCTTTGCCTTTTGCAACCAACCACTACTGGTGTTGGGTTTGCTGACGCCATTGTTCACGCCTATGGGTCACGCTCATGCTCCACGCTCGCCCTTGGATATCTTCCATGTTAGCTACTGATCACTAGTGATAGTGATTCACAAGCTACGTCCATTTGAAACATTGCCATCTTCTGGCAGCATTTACCCGCCAGATTCAGAAGCTCCAAAACCACGTTATAAAAAAATGCTTGAAAACTTAAACAGAATTTTATGGGTTTTATTTTAGTTCGTTTTGCAGTCAAAGATAATAGTCTCAAGTTTTCAAATGTTTTTTTAATTATTTTATTTCAGTTTACTAAATAGTTTTTCCAATTTCTATTTTTATTTTAGTTTCAGTTTTCATTTACTATAATAACCTTGGTGGGCCCTGGTCAAAAGCAGAGCACTATGTAGGGAATAGGGTCCCATTAGGGACGCAACCATGGTGTGGTCAGCTCTGTCAACATAGTAGTAAATATATTTTTTATATTATAGATGTCGGATCTTAATTTCATCCGTTTCGTCACAAGAGGAGTTGACTGTTTGAAGAAATATTTAGAACTTGTCCCAGGACAAATAGAAGTCGTGACAAGGCTAAAGCTCGCTTGTCTGAATTCTTATAAATTGACATACAGTGGGGCAAAAAAGTATTTAGTCAGCCACCAATTGTGCAAGTTCTCCAACTTAAAAAGATGAGAGAGGCCTGTAATTTTCATCATAAGTACACTTCAACTATGACAGACGAAATGAGAAAAAGAAATCCAGAAAATCACATTGCAGGATTTTTAATTTATTTATTTGCAAATTATGGTGGAAAATAAGTATTTGGTCAATAACAAAGTTTATCTCAATACTTTGTTATATACCCTTTGTTGGCAATGACAGAGGTCAAACGTTTTCTGTCTTCACAAGGTTTTCACACACTGTTGCTGGTATTTTGGCCCATTCCTCCATGCAGATCTCCTCTATGTTTTGGGCTGTCGCTACAACACGGACTTTCAACTCCTCCAAAGATTTTCTATGGGGTTGAGATCTGAGACTGGCTAGGCCACTCCAGGACCTTGAAATGCTTCTTCTGAAAGCCAATCCTTCGTTGCCCGGTGGTGTGTTTGGGATCATTGTCATGCTGAAAGACCCAGCCACGCTTTCATCTTCAATGCCCTTGCTGATGGAAGGAGGTTTTCACTCAAAATCTCACGATACATGGCCCCATTCATTCTTTCCTTTACACGGATCAGTCGTCCTGGTCCCTTTGCAGAAAACAGCCCCAAAGCATGCTGTTTCACCCCCATGCTTCACAGTAGGTATGGTGTTCTTTGGATGCAACTCAGCATTCTTTGTCCTCCAAACACGACGAGTTGAGTTTTTACCAAAAAGTTCTATTTTGGTTTCATCTGACCATATGACATTCTCCAATCCTCATCTGATCATCCAAATGCTCTCTAGCAAACTTCAGACGGGCCTGAACATGTACTGGCTTAAGCAGGGGGACACGTCTGGCACTGCAGGATTTGAGTTCCTGGCGGCGTAGTGTGTTACTGATGGCTTTGTTACTTTGGTCCCAGCTCTCTGCAGGTCATTCACTAGGTCCCCGTGTGGTTCTGGGATTTTTGCTCACCAGCTCTGTGATCATTTTGACCCACGGGTGAGATCTTTGGTGGAGCCCCAGATCGAGGAAGATTATCAGTGGTCTTGTATGTCTTCCATTTCCTAATAATTGCTCCACAGTTGATTTCTTCAAACCAAGCTGCTTACCTATTGCAGATTCAGTCTTCCCAACCTGGTGCAGGTCTACAATTTTGTTTCTGGTGTCCTTTGACAGCTCTTTGGTCTTGGCCATAGTGGAGTTTGGAGTGTGACTGTTTGAGGTTGTGGACAGGTGTCTTTTATACTGATAACAAGTTCAAACAGGTGCCATTAATACAGGTAACGAGTGGAGGACAGAGGAGCCTCTTAAAGAAAAAAGTTACAGGTCTGTGAGAGCCAGAAATCTTGCTTGTTTGTATGTGACCAAATACTTATTTTCCACCATAATTTGCAAATAAATTCATTAAAATCCTACAATGTGATTTTCTGGATTTCTTTTCCTCATTTTGTCTGTCATAGTTGAAGTGTACCTATGATGAAAATTACAGGCCTCTCTCATCTTTTTAAGTGAGAGAACTTGCACAATTGGTGGCTGACTAAATACTTTTTTGCCCCACTGTATGTGTAGGGGGAAGATTTATTTTTTGTTATGGAAAATCTCTTTTTTTAATAAATTGTTTTATTATATGTTTAAGGCAAGCAATAGGCTAAATTACTGGTGGTCTCAGTGCCTGTGTGGTCTAGCTGTTACAGCCGCTGACCCTGGCACACATTTGCAAGAGTCGGCAAGGGTTCGAATCTGGCTCACTGCCCTTTGAATCCTCCTGCCCCTTCTTTCCAACACTGTTCTATCTTTATGATAAAAGCTAAAAACATATTAAAATACCTTTAAGAAAGAATAGGGCCTGTTGTCCGGGCCTCTGGCAGTCTCTATGGGGGTGCCACAGGGTTCAATTCTTGGGCCGACTCTCTTCTCTGTATACATCAATGATGTCACTCTTGCTGCTGGTGATTCTCTGATCCACCTCTATGCAGACGACACCATTCTGTATACTTCTGTCCCTTCTTTGGACACTGTGTTAACTAACCTCCAAACGAGCTTCAATGCCATTCAGCACTCCTTCCGTGGCCTCCAACTGCTCTTAAACGCTAGTAAAACCAAATGCATGCTTTTCAACCGTTCGCTGCCTGCATCCCCCCGCCCGACTAGCATCACTACCCTGGACGGCTCTGACCTAGAATACGTGGACAACTACAAATACCTAGGTGTCTGGCTAGACTGTAAACTCTCCTTCCAGACTCACATTAAACATCTCCAATACAAAAATTAGATCTAGAACTCGGCTTTCTATTTCGCAACAAAGCCTCCTTCACTCATGCTGCCAAACTTGCACCAGTAAAACTGACTATCCTGCCGATCCTCGACTTCGCGATGTCATCTACAAAATAGCCTCCAACACTCTACTCAACAAACTGGATGCAGTCTATCACAGTGCCATCCGCTTTGTCACCAAAGCCCCATATACTACCCACCACTGCGACCTGTATGCTCTAGTCAGCTGGCCCTCGCTACACACTCATCGCCAGACCCACTGGCTCCAGGTCATCTACAAGTCCCTGCTAGGTAAAACCCCGCCTTATCTCAGCTCGCTGGTAACCATAGCAGCACCCACCCGTGGCACTCGCTCCAGCAGGTACAGTGGGGAAAAAAAAAGTATTTAGTCAGCCACCAATTGTGCAAGTTCTCTCACTTAAAAAGATGAGAGAGGCCTGTAATTTTCATCATAGGTACACTTCAACTATGACAGACAAAATGAGGAAAAAATCCAGAAAATCACATTGTAGGATTTTTAATGAATTTATTTGCAAATTATGGTGGAAAATAAGTATTTGGTCACATACAAACAAGCAAGATTTCTGCCTCTCACAGACCTGCAACTTCTTCTTTAAGAGGCTCCTCTGTCCTCCACTCATTACCTGTATTAATGGCACCTGTTTGAACTTGTTATCAGTATAAAAGACACCTGTCCACAACCTCAAACAGTCACACTCCAAACTCCACTATGGCCAAGACCAAAGAGCTGTCAAAGGACACCAGAAACAAAATTGTAGACCTGCACCAGGTTGGGAAGACTGAATCTGCAATAGGTAAGCAGCTTGGTTTGAAGAAATCAACTGTGGGAGCAATTATTAGGAAATGGAAGACATACAAGACCACTGATAATCTTCCTCGATCTGGGGCTCCACGCAAGATCTCACCCCGTGGGGTCAAAATGATCACAAGAACGGTGAGCAAAAATCCCAGAACCACACGGGGACCTAGTGAATGACCTGCAGAGAGCTGGGACCAAAGTAACAAAGCCTACCATCAGTAACACACTACGCCGCCAGGGACTCAAATCCTGCAGTGCCAGACGTGTCCCCCTGCTTAAGCCAGTACATGTTCCGGCCCGTCTAAAGTTTGCTAGAGAGCATTTGGATGATCTAGATGAGGATTGGGAGAATGTCAGATGAAACCAAAATAGAACTTTTGGTAAAAACTCAACTCGTTGTGTTTGGAGGACAAAGAATGCTGAGTTGCATCCAAAGAACACCATACCTACTGTGAAGCATGGGGTGGAAACATCATGTTTTGGGGCTGTTTTTCTGCAAAGGACCAGGACTGACTGATCCGTGTAAAGGAAAGAATGAATGGGGCCATGTATCGTGAGATTTTGAGTGAAAACCTCCTTCCATCAGCAAGGGCATTGAAGATGAAACGTGGCTGGGTCTTTCAGCATGACAATGATCCCAAACACACCGCCCGGGCAACGAAGGAGTGGCTTCGAAGAAGCATTTCAAGGTCCTGGAGTGGCCTAGCCAGTCTCCAGATCTCAACCCCATAGAAAATCTTTGAAAGTCCGTGTTGCCCAGCGACAGCCCCAAAACATCACTGTTCTAGAGGAGATCTGCATGGAGGAATGGGCCAAAATACCAGCAACAGTGTGTGAAAACCTTGTGAAGACTTACAGAAAACGTTTGACCTCTGTCATTGCCAACAAAGGGTATATAACAAAGTATTGAGATAAACTTTTGTTATTGACCAAATACTTATTTTCCACCATAATTTGCAAATAAATTCATAAAAAATCCTACAATGTGATTTTCTGGATTTTTTCCCCTCATTTTGTCTGTCATAGTTGAAGTGTACCTATGATGAAAATTACAGGCCTCTCTCATCTTTTTAAGTGAGAGAACTTGCACAATTGGTGGCTGACTAAATACTTTTTTCCCCCACTGTATATCTCACTGGCCACCCCCAAAGCCAATTCCTCTTTTGGCCACCTTTCCTTCCAGTTCTCTGATGCCAATGACTGGAACGAACTACAAAAATAGTTGAAACTGGAGACACTTATCTCCCTCACTAGTTTCAAGCACCAGCTGTCAGAGCAGCTCACAGATCACTGCACCTGTACATAGCCTAACCAACTACCTCATCCCCTACCATAGTCATTTATCTTGCTCCTTTGCACCCCAGTATTTTTACTTTGCACATTCATCTACTGCACATTTACCATTCCAATGTTAAATTGCTATACTGTAGTTACTTTGCCACCATAGCCTATTTATTGCCTTATGTTCCTTATCCTACCTCATTTGCACACATTGTATATAGATTAGTTTTTTTCCTACTGTATTATTGACTGTATGTTTGTTTCACTCCATGTGTAACTCTGTGTTGTTGTATGTGTCGAACTGCTTTGCTTTATCTTGGCCAGGTCGCAGTTGTAAATGAGAACTTGTTCTCAACTTGCCTACCTGGTTAAATAAAGGTGATTTTTTTTATTTTTTTTTATAAAAAAATAAAAATCATTGGGCAAATAACAATTAGATTGTGAGAGCACATCCAACACAAAACATAATCATAAATAATACAAGGTAGGCTAAATTGATTCATAGAACATGCATCGACCTAGCAAGCAACAACAGCCAAGGAAACACAAACAGTAGCCTATTATTGTTTTTCACACCTTTCATTATGTAACGATGGACAGGCTAATGAGTAGCCTACAGAATGTATTGGAATATAATAAAATAACAACCTTTGATGGTACTATATTATCACCAGCTGATTTCTCGTTAAACCATCGATGCGTGCTAAATTCACCCACACAGCTGATCTCAATTGCAACTATTATTGGTCACCTCATTACCGTTCCCTAAAAGATGATGTCGGCGTTACCTTAGTCCTGCTTGCAACCAAAGTCTTTCAAGATACAGTATGTTTGCCCTCTGATTGGTATTATGATTGGAAGAATGTAGTACTCTTTAAACAGACTAAGGGCAATTTATCTATTTGACAAGAATTCCGTACAATTTAAATAAAGTGTTTCTTCCTTTACCACAGCAAATTTACCAGACACATGTATGAATGGAAACTAACTTTGGTGTAGTCTACTGTTATTACTTTATTCATTTCCTATTGATGTTACCCATTACATACAACTGTTCTTAAAATAAAGTGTCTGGTATGGTCATTTCTTATCAAGATCAGGTGTAAAATATCCCTGGACTGTCCATATTTGAAATGTGTAACTAAATCAAGTCAATCTGTGGGAATCGAGCCCCTGCTGACACAGAAGGTCTGCTGAAGACAGCGGCCCAAACCACAAAGCCACTCACTTTTGAGTTGATTTGTAACCTTAAGTTTTCTAGAAACATTAAGATTTCCTATTTTTCGATAACATAGAGTGCATTCGGAAAGCATTCAGATAACTTGACTTAAAAAAATAAATAAAAAATCCCCTTCACACAATACCCCATAATGACAAAGCAAAAACAGTGTCAGGACGTGCCCTGGGGGGTATCATAGGCCAGCCAAAATACAGCGCAAGCTGAGTATGGCAAAATGGTATGAACTCTGAACTATCGATCACTACATAAAATAAGTGATTCAATCCTAGTCGTTGAGGTTATCAGTCTGCAGCTGAGAACGTACGTGGCCTAGGACGAGGACACAGACACCCCTCTAAGAACTACAGTATACTCCATAGTATCCGCTCTAATCAACACTACAACCAGAAAGACTCTACAAAGGACAATGGCGATCTCTACTGGGCAAACCAGTCTTACATCATCGACCCATCTATCGAAGCCCAGCTCAATCGTAAATATATATATATTGCATTTTCTTTTTCTGAATGGGTGGTTATTAGAGTGCATCAGATTTTGTATTTACGTGAGCATAGCTTCTCAAGGCTCGATAGAGACCCATTCCTTTGTCTCTCCTCCTCTTTTCTTGGCATGACTTTTCATGGCATGATTAGTAATCAATGTATAATCTATCCTGTATGTATGTAATTCTGTGTAATTATTTACTTAGTTAGTAAATAAATAATGAAGCCAATTTGTATAGTGCTGATTCATTATGGAAACTAGGGTTCGTGCAGATAACCAAGAATTTTACGACGTTCAGATGAGACTGATAGAAGGTAAAGAATAATTAATGACTGATTGATGACTGAAATGTAAGAGATCTTTAGATCTCTAAGAGTTCATTCGTAAGATGGAACTCCTTAAATAAACTTCCCCATGGTGCCCCAGATTATTAAGTTAATTGTTGCATGATTTAATTCAATCACGTAATCAATTGAATGTTAGGTCATCGATTTTATAAAATGGCATGTCATCACATTAAGGATACTAAAGACACGACAACAGGTTTTTAGATTTTTTTGCAAATATATTATAAACAAAAATAAGTATTCAGACCCTTTGCTATGAAACTCGAAATGGAGCTCAGGTGCATCCTGTATCCATTGATAATCCTTGAGATGTTTCTGCAACTTGGAGTCCACTTATGGTAAATTCAACTGACTGGACATGATGCACACACCTGTCTATATAAAGTCCCACAGTTGACAGTGCACGTCAGAGCAAAAACCAGGCCTCAAGGTCAAAGGAATTGTCCGTAGAGCTCTGAGACAGGATTGTGTCGAGGCACAGATCTGGGGAAGGGTAGCAAAACATTTCTGCAGCATTGAAGGTCCCCAAGAACACAGTAGCCTCCATCATTCTTAAATAGAAGAAGTTTGGAACCATGGGGACTCTTCCTAGAGCTGGCCCGCTGGCCAAACTGAGCAATCGGGGGAGAAGGGCCTTTGTCAGGGGGGTGACCAAGAACCCAATGGTCACTATGACAGCTCCAGAGTTCCTCTGTGGAGGAAGGACAACCATCTCTGCAGCACTCCACCAATCAGGCCTTTATGGTAGAGTGGTCAGACTCCTCAGTAAAAGGCACATGACAACCCGCTTGAAGTTTGCCAAAAGGCACCTAAAGACTCTCAGACCATGAGAAACAAGATCCTCTGGTCTGATGAAACCAATATTGAACTCTTTGGCCTGAAGCATGGTGGTGGCAGCATCATGCTGTGGGGATGTTTTTCAGCGATAGGGACTAGGAGACTAGTCAGGATCGAGGGAAAGATGAACGGAGCAAAGTACAGAAAGATCCTTGATGAAAACCTTCTCCAGAGCGCTCAGGACCTGAGTGGGGCAAAGGTTTACCTTCCAACAGGACAACGACCCTAAGCACAAAGCCAAGACGATGCAGGAGTGGCTTTGGGACAAGTCTCTGAATGTCCTTGAGTGGCCCAGCCAGAGCCTGGACTTGAAAATAGCTGTGCATCCAACCTGACAGAGCTTGAGAGGATCTGCAGAGAAGAATGGGAGAAACTCCCCAAATACAGGTGTGCCAAGCTTGTAGCCTCCCACCCAAGAATACTCTAGGCTGTAATCACTGCCAAAGCTGCTTCAACAAAGTACTGAGCAAAGGGTCTGAATACTTATGTAAATGTGATATTTCAGTTGTTGTTTTTTTATAAATTTGCTAAATTTTCTAAAAGCCTGTTTTTGCTTTATCATTATGAAGTATTGTGTGTAGATTGGTGAGAAAATAATTTAAATCAATTTTAGAATAATACTAACGGAACAAAATGTGGAAAAAGTCAAGGGGTCTGAAAACTTTCCGAATGCACTGTTTACCAGGGATGGTCAACTCTAGTCCTCAGGGACCAGGGTGGTGTCACACATTTTCCCCATTCCTAGCAAACACAGCTGATTAAACTAATTAACTGCATTATAAATATATATCTTGTGTTATTACGTGTACATTTTAGTCATATTAAATAACGGTTGTTGATGTGTATGGCTGTATTTCAAATACATTTTTGTACATTTGAATGTTGCACTAATAGGACCTAGGCCAAGCGTTTGAGCGAGTGAGAGAGAGGATGATTTTGATAGCAAGCCCTGATCCCAATGATTTGATGTCCCCCGCATGGAGTGAAAGAGAACTGCTCATTTTTAGGGAATTTAAGTTAAGATCTGACATCTGTAGATTTAGCTAAGATTTTTGCTATGAAAAACATCAAACCGGAATGCAACCTACAGGCTACTTTTTTTTTCAATAGGGGGTGCTATTTTCATTTCTAATGATTAACGGAAAACACAAGTTGTACAGTAGTACAGTTCTGAATGACCTGATCTCACTTTGTATGCGAGTCTACATATCTGTGGCTTTCAAATGTAGAAGATACTTGCATATGCCTGTGTGTTTATCTGTGTGTGTGTGTGTGTGTGTGTGTGTGTGTGTGTCAGCGTGTCTTAAGTCTCGGTCTTCCTGCCTGGCAAACATTGGTCATGTAGCGTACCGGCCTAGATGGTGATGGTGAGGTAATGGGACTAGGACTGGGGATACATATGTGCTGATGGGGCTACAGCAGGCCCCGTTATCTAGAAATGCACACAGTCACAGAAGACCTCAAATATTCTGCCCTCTCGATCTCTCTCCTTTCAGGGGCCAGGAGAAAATTAAGGCCTGGAAATACGATTGATGTGGCGTGGCTCATCAAATGAGAATTAACAGAGTTAAGGAAAGGAGGAGGAGAGGGCTGGTCAAAAGTAGTGCACTACATAGGGAATAGGGTGCCATTTGAGAGGAAGACCTTCACAGCACTGAGGGTCACTTCCTTGTAGATATAATATGGCAGCTAGAAGCTACTAGGGCGTATAAAGCTCATTGAATCCCCATCACATACCCCAAATCTTCCTCAGGTCCTTCCACTTGTCTAGCTTTATCTACTAGCTGTAAATGATCTCCTCCAACTCCTTCCCACTCTGTGGCCATTAGCACAACTGTGCATCACTATGCTTTATAACCCCTCTCTCTGGTTGAGTCCCAAATGGCACCCTTTTCCCATATAGAGCACTTCATTTTGGGGGATCAAAAGTGGTGCCATTTAGGACACACACCCTGGCTGTAGACTGGAAGCTATCGGACAGCAGCAGTCACAGCACAGGATGCGAGACAAAAACCCACTGGTGAAGGATTATGACGTCACATGTGTCAACAGGTTTAAGGTGAAGTTGCCCCTGGACGCTTATCTTGAGTCAGTTTTTCATTTTCCCCACTAATAGTTAGGATTAGGGGAAGGGCAGCTGATCCTTGATCTGTACTCAGGGAAACCCTGGAGCCAGTCACCATCACGCCTCTCTCCAACCCTGTGTCCTCCAGACAGCAGATGACTACGCCATCACTCAGGGTGGGTCAGATCCTAATTTACAGAAATTAGTAGAAAAAAAAGAACTTGGCTAAAACTCACCCATGACAGCCTTCGTTTATAACGAATATGAGCATGCGTAGCAAAATGGAGATATTTTTTATCTCAAAGGGCTGTACAAGCGCATGTGTTCCTCATTATCATAGACATTTAAATAAAATAATCACATTTTTTGCTTCAGCCAAAACATGCGCCTTTGGAAAAGGTGGGTAAAGAGGAGGGGTGTGCGAAAGGGCAAAGGGCAAAGGGCTCCCTGCTCCCCCTTTCTATTCTGGTGGGGGTGGGCTGGATAGTGTAAGAGGACATAGTGTGGAATTAATCACAGCAACAAAAAGGGAAACCGAGAGACAAGCTGGCTCATCTTCTCTTCTGCTTCACTGGAAGACTTGATGAAGTTGAAATCAAAGAATTGAATTATGAGATGAGGACACTCTCAGGTACATCACTAGATGTACTAGAGAGGCATTGGAGATGTGTCAATAATGTTTATTTTTTATTAAGGTAACTTCCCAGTGAAAATCTCACTTTTAAAAGTTAATATCCAAATAATGTTGTTGGCTCGTGTTTGTGGCCAAAAACATAAATTAGAGAAAAAAACACTTCAAAACCCCCATCTCAAACAGACCATTTCAAAATGCTCGCCATTACCTCATAGAACACGATGTCATCTCTGAGAAGGATGTGCTGGCCAATTACCAGTCTAGAGGAGAATGAGGTGGCCAATCAGCAGTCTATTTACATTAATATTTTACATTTTATTCATTTAGCAGACACTCTTATCCAGAGAAACTTACAGTTAGTGCATTCATCTTAAGATAGCATATCACAGGCATAGTAAGTACAGTTTTCCTCAATAAAGTAGCTATCAGCAAACTCAGAGCTAGAAGTGTGTGTGTGGGGGGGGTTATTTAAGATACTCTTTGAAGAGGTAGGCTGCTTTCGGAAGATGGGCATGGACTCTGCTGTCCTAGCTTCAGGGGGAAGCTAGTTCCACCATTGGGGTGCCAGGATAAAGAGCTTGCACTGAGCTGAGCAGGAGTTGCCCTCCCGTAGCGGTGGGAGGGCCGAGAGACCAGAGGTAGCAGAATGGAGTGCTCGGGTTGGGATATAGGTTTGAGCATAGCCTGAAGGTAGGGATGGGCAGTTCCTGCTCCATAGGCAAGCACAATGGTGTTGTAGTGGATGCAAGCTTCGAATGGAAGTCAGTGGAGTTTGCGGAGGAGCAAGGTGACATGGGAAAATTTGGGAAGGTGGAAAACCAGGCAGGCTGCAGCGTTCTGGATTAATTATCTATTTTCATAAATACATTTAATCATCTCACAAATACATTTCATCATCTCAATCTTCAGCTAGCACTCAATACACAGCAAGAAATAACATTTCCCCTTTTGATAATATTCTGTGCTGTTCGGACTGAGCCTCAGTTTCCATGACGACGGCAGCTGAATGGAACTATTAAAACGTAACGAAAACAATACAACAATAACTTAACTATGCTCCTTCTTCTTCTTTGGGATCATGGCGTTCGCACATTTTGTTTGTGCATGCTGCCACCTACTGTGCGGTTGTGTGTTCAATCACGTTACATTTTGTAATACAAACATTAAAACAATGCACCAAAATAACTCTAAACCTATATTCCGCTATTTCATAAAAATAAATCAACACTCCCTTCCACTACTTTGACCCTAACTGATCCTACACCAGGCCGTTGGCCTGGTAGGACGGGACAGTAAGATGGCGCCGGGGAGAGGATGGCTGCCATTTCATGGGCTCTTAACCAACTGTGCTATTTTGTTAGTTTTTTAATGTTGCTGCTATCGTCTCTTATGACCGAAAAGAGCTTCTGGAAATCAGAACAGAGATTACTCACCTTGAACTGGACAAAGAAATTCAAATTAATGAGTCGGATGAGAGGGATATACTCCAGACACCTGAACGGGCCCTCATCCCTGTCAATCGCAGGAGTAAGAGACGGAAAATACATCGCAGAAAGAGATCGGGGTGCCTTGTGAGGATCCGCCAACGAGTGGCTAATCTGCCCTTGCCATCCGTACTACTGGCCAACGTACAATCGCTGGAAAATAAATTGGATGAGCTAAAAGCACGTATATCCTACCAACGGGACATTAAAAACTGTAATATCTTATGTTTGACAGAGTCGTGGCTGAACAACGACATGAAAAACATACAGCTGGCAGGTTACACACTGCATCGGCAGGATAGAACAGCACTCTATGTATATTTGTAAACAACAGCTGGTGCACGATATCTAAGGAAGCCTTGAGGTTTTGCTCGCCTGAGGTAGAGTATGTCAGCTGTTGACTTCCGGCGCCGACAGAGATGGCAGCCTCGCTTCACGTTCTCAGGAAACCATGCAGTATTTTGTTTTTTTATGTATTACTTCTTACATTGTTACCCCGGAAAATATTAAGTTTTATTACATACAACCGGGAGGAACTATTGGATATAAGAGCAACGTCAACTTACCAACATTACGACCAGGAATACGACTTTCCCAAAGAGGATTCTCCTTTCGTTAACCCAAACACAACAATAGACTGGATAGCACCCGCCGACTCAAAGCAAAGGCGGCGCCGGAGAAGAGGGAAACGCGGCGGTCTTTTGGTCAAGCTACGTCGACGGGCGCATCGTGCACCTCTCCCGAGTATTTTAATCGCCAATGTACAGTCTCTTGACAACAAAGTAGACGAAATCAGATCAAGGGTTGCCTTTCAGAGAGACATCCGAGACTGCAACGTTCTTTGCTTCACGGAAACATGGCTCACTCAGGACCACGTTATCAGAGTCGGTACAGCCACCTGGTTTCTCCACGCATCGCGCGACAGAAACAAACATCTCTCTGGTAAGAAGAAGGGCGGGGTGTGTGTCTTATGATTAACGAGGCGTGGTGTGATCATAACAACATACAGGAACTCAAGTCCTTTTGTTCACCTGACATAGAATTCATTACAATCAAATGCAGACCGCATTATCTACCAAGAGAATTCTCTCGATTATAATCACAGCCGTGTACATCCCCCCTCAAGCTGATACATCAACGGCACTGAAAGAAATTCATCGGACTCTATGTAAACTGGAAACCACATATCCTGAGGCTGCATTTATTGTGGCTGGGGATTTTAATAAGGCTAATTTAAGAACAAGGCTCCCGAAATTTTACCAGCATATCGAATGTGCCACCCGGCTGGTAAAATCCTGGACCACTGTTATTCCAACTTCCGTGATGCATACAAGGCTATTCTCCGCCCTCCTTTTGGCAAGTCTGACCATGACTCCATTTTGTTGCTCCCAGCCTACAAACAGAAACTAAAACAGGAAACGCCCGTTCTCAGGTCTGTTCAACGCTGGTCCGACCAATCTGATTCCATGCTGCAAGATTGCTTGAGCACGTGGACTGGGATATGTTCCGGATAGCATCTGACAACAACATTGATGTATCGCTGATTCGGTGAGCGAGTTTATTAGCAAGTGCATTGGTGATGTTGTACCCATAGCAAATATCAAAACCTTCCCCAACCAGAAACCGTGGATTGATGGCAGCATTCGCAAGAAACTGAAAGCGCGAACCACTGCTTTAAACCAGGTAAGGCTACGAAACATGACTGAATACAAACAGTGTAGCTATTCCCTCCGCAAGGCAATCAAACAAGCTAAGCGTCAATATAGAGACAAAGTAGAGTCACAATTCAATGGCTCAGACACAAGAGGAATGTGGCAGGGTCTACAGTCAATCACGGACTACAAAAAGAAAACCAGCCCCGTCGCGGACCATGACGTCCTGCTCCCAGACAAACTAAACAACTTCTTTGCTCGCTTTGAGGACAATACAGTGCCACCGACACGGCCCGCTACCAAAACCTGTGGGCTCACCTTCACCGCAGCCAATGTGAGAAAAACATTTAAATGTGTTAACCCTCGCAAGGCTGCCGGCCCAGATGGCATCCCTGGGCGTGTCCTCAGAGCATGCGCAGAACCAGCTGGCTGGTGTGTTCTACGGACATATTCAATCAGTCCCTATCCCAGTCTCCTGTTCCCACATGCTTCAAGAGGGCCACCATTGTTCCTGTTCCCAAGAAAGCTAAGGTGACTGAGCTAAATGACTATCGCCCCGTAGCACTCACTTCCGTCATCATGAAGTGCTTTGAGAGATTAGTCAAGGATCATATCACCTCCATCCTGCCAGACACCCTGGACCCACTCCAATTTGCTTACCGTCCCAATAGGTCCACAGACGACGCAATCGCAATCACACTGCATACTGCCCTAACCCATCTGGACAAGAGGAATACTTATGTAAGAATGCTGTTCATCGACTACAGCTCAGCATTTAACACCATAGTTCCCTCCAAGCTCGTCATTAAGCTCGAGACCCTGGGACTTCCTGACGGGCCGGTCCCAGGTGGTGAGGGTAGGAAACAACATCTCCACCCCGCTGATCCTCAACACTGGGGCCCCACAAGGGTGCGTTCTCAGCCCTCTCCTGTACTCCCTGTTTACCCATGACTGCGTGGCCAAGCACGCATCCAACTCAATCATCAAGTTTGCTGACGACACTACAGTGGTAGGCTTGATTACCAACAACGACAGAGACGGCCTACAGAGAGGAGGTGAGGGCCCTCGGAGTGTGGTGTCAGGAAAATAACCTCTCACTCAATGTCAGCAAAACAAAGGAGATGATCGTGGACTTCAGGAAACAGGAGAGTGAGCACCCCCCTATCCACATCGAGGGGACAGTAGTGGAGAAGGTGGAAAGTTTTAAGTTCCTCGGCGTACACATCACGGACAAACTGAATTGGTCCACCCACACAGACAGCGTGGTGAAGAAGGCGCAACAACGCCTCTTCAACCTCAGGAGGCTGAAGAAATTCGGCTTGTCACCAAAATCACTCAAACTTTTACAGATGCACAATCGAGAGCATCCTGTCGGGCTGTATCACCGCCTGGTACGGCAACTGCTCCGCCCACAACCGTAAGGCTCTCCAGAGGGTAGTGAGGACTGCACAACGCATCACCGGGGGTAAACTACCTGCCCTCCAGGACACCTACACCACCCGATGTCACAGAAATGCCAAAAAGATCATCAAGGACAACAACCACCCGAGCCACTGCCTGTTCACCCCGCTATCATCCAGAAGGCGAGGTCAGTACAGGTGCATCAAAGCTGGGACCGAGAGACTGAAAAACAGCTTCTACCTCAAGGCCATCAGACTGTTAAACAGCCATCACTAACATTGAGTGGCTGCTGCCAACATACTGACTTAAATCTCTAGCCACTTTATACATAGGAATTGGATGTAACAAATGTATCACTAGCCACTTTAAACAATTTTGTATATAATGTTTACGTATCCGACATACTCATATCAAATGTATACACTGTACTCTAAACCATCTACTGTATCTTGCCTATGCCGTTAGGCCATCGACCCAAATCTCTAGCCACTTTAATAATTATAATTGGATGAAATAATGTATCACTAGCCACTTTAAACAATGCCATTTATATAATGTTTACATATCCTACATTACTCATCTCATATATATATATATATATATATATGTGTATATACTGTACTCCATACCATCTACTGCATCTTGCCTATGCCGGTCAGCCATCGCTCATCCATATATTTATATGTACATACTCGTATTCATTTCTTTACTCTTGTGTGTATAAGGTAGTTGTTGTGAATTTGTTAGATTACTTGTTAGATACTACTGCATGGTCGGAACTAGAAGCACAAGCATTTCGCTACACTCGCATTAACATCTGCTAACCATGTGTATGTGACAAATAAAATTTGATTTGATTTGATGTCATGATAAGCTGTAGACCACACTATCTACCTAGAGAGTTTTCATCTGTATTTTTCGTAGCTGTCTACATACCACCACAGACCGATGCTGGCATTAAGACCGCACTCAATGAGCTGTATACCGCCATAAGCAAACAGGAAAATGCTCATCCAGAGGCGGCGCTCCTAGTGACCGGGGACTTTAATGCAGGGAAACTTAAACCAGTTTTACCTCATTTCTATCAGCATGTTAAATGTGCAACCAGAGGGGAAAAAAAACTCTAGACCACCTTTACTCCACACACAGAGATGCATACAAAGCTCTCCCTCGCCCTCTATTTGGCAAATCTGACCCTAATTCTTTCCTCCTGATTCCGGTTTACAAGCAAAAATTAAAGCAGGAAGCACCAGTGACTCGGTCAATAAAAAAGTGGTCAGATGAAGCAGATGATAAGCTACAGGACTGTTTTGCTAGCACAGACTGGAGTATGTTCCAGTATTCTTCCGATGGCATTGAGGAGTACATCACATCAGTCACTGGCTTTATCAATAAGTGCATCGATGACGTCGTCCCCACAGTGACTGTACGTACATACCCCAACCAGAAGCCATGGATTACAGGCAACATCCGCACTGAGCTAAAGGATAGAGCTGCCGCTTTCAAGGAGCGGGACTCTAACCCCGAAGCTTATAAGAAATACCGCTATGCCCTCCGACGAACCATCAAACAGGCAAAGTGTCAATACAGGAATAAGGTTGAATCGTACTACACCGGCTCCGACGCTCGTCGATTGTGGCAGGGCTTGCAAACTATTACAGACAACAAAGGGAAGCACAGCCAAGAGCTGCCCAGTGACACGAGACTAACAGACAAGCTAAATAACTTATATGCTCGCTTCGAGGCAAGTAACACTGAAACATGCATGAGAGCACCAGATGTTCCAGACAACGTGTACTCCAAGCATGCGCTTACCAACTGTGTCTTCAGTGACATTTTCAACCTCTCCCTGTCTGAGTCTCTAATACCAACATGTTTCAAGCAGACCACCATAGTACCTGTGCCCAAGAACACTAGGTAACCTGCCCAAATGACTACCGACCCGTAGCACTCACGCCTGTAGCCATGAAGTGCTTTGAAAAGCTGGTCATGGCTCACATCAACACCATTATCCCAGAAACCCTATAACCACTCCAATTTGCATACAGCACCAACAGATCCACATATGATGCAATCTTTATTGCACCGTCCACACTGCCTATTCACACCTGGACAAAAGGAACACCTATGTGAGAATGCTATTCATTGACTACAGCTCAGCGTTCAACACCATAGTGCCCTAAAAGCTCATCACTAAGCAAAGGACCCTGGGAATAAACACCTCCCTCTGAAACTGGATCCTGGACTTCCTGACGGGCCACCCCCAGGTGGTATGGGTAGGTAACAACACATCTGCCACGCTGATCCTTAACACGGGGGCCCCTCAGGGGTGCGTGCTCAGTCCCCTCCTGTACTCCCTGTTCACTCATGACTGCACGGCCAGGCATGACTCCAACACCATCATTAAGTTTGCAGATGACACAACAATGGTAGGCCTGATCACCAACAACGAAGAGACAGCATATAGGGAGGAGGTCCGACACCTGGCCGTGTAGTGCCAGGACAACAACCTCTCCCTCAACGTGATCAAGACTAAGGAGATGATTGTGGACTACAGGAAAAAGAGGACCGAGCATGCAACCCATTCTCATCGACGGGGCTGTAGTGGAGCTTGTTGAGAGCTTCAAGTTCCTTGGTGTCCACATCACCAACAAACTAACATGGTCCAAGCACACCAAGACAGTTGTGAAGAGGGCACGACAAAACATATTCCCCCTCAGCAGACTGAAAAGATTTGGCATGGGTCCTCGGATCCTCAAAAGGTTCTACAGCTGCACCATCGAGAGGATCCTGACTGGTTGCATCACTGCCTGGTATGGCAACTGCTCGGCCTCCGACCGCAAGGCACTACAGAGGGTAATGCATACCGCCCAGTACATCACTGGGGCCAAACCTCCTGCCCTCCAGGACCTCTATACCAGGCAGTGTCAGAGGAAGGCCCTAGAAATGGTAAAAGACTCCAGCCACCCTAGTCATAGACTGTTCTCTCTGCTACCACACAGCAAACGGTACCGGAGCACCAAGTCTAGGTCCAAGAGGCTTCTAAACAGCTTCTATCCCCAAGCCATAAGACTACTGAGCATCTAATCAAATGGCTACCCAGACTATTTTTCTTAAAACTGCATTGTTGTTTAACGGCTTGTAAGTAAGCATTTCACTGTAAGGTCTACACCTGTTGTATTCGGCGCATGTGACAAATAACAATTGATTTGATTTTCGTTCCACAAACTCTTCTGCAGTAAAACCTCGTACACTTAAGTACTTCTCTGCAGTTGCCACCACAACATCTATTTTCTATGATTTATGGTCCATTTCTGTAGTACAGTTGATAACCATGGCAATGAATGCTAAGAAGCCCCAACCTTACTGAAGCACAAATTCCTATCACTCTGTATGTATGTACAGTGGTTCCTCCTTTAAAAGTTGCGTCATACTGCAGGACCCAAATGCATAATGAGTGCTCTAACTCCCCCCTGCGGTGGTCTGGAGCAATGAAGCCGTGACGCTGGGTACCTCTAAATCCCGCGGCGTGCAACTTTTAAAGGAGGAACCACTGTAGGCCTACTAGTCACACTTGACCCAATTCAGATATTGATTTAGTTATGGATCCATAACGAATTACTATGGGAGTAAATATCACTTACAATTTAGAATCCTCCAATCCTCTTATGCTGTAGCCTACTCCTCGACAGTCACGTTGTTCAGCGCCATATTTTCCATTCCATCCTAACGGAAACCCTGAGGGTTTCATTTTTCTCGGAAAAGAAACACCATAATATTAATCAAATTAAGTAAGCCAAATTTCTCAAAATCAATCTCATATACTATGTCATTGCAAAAAAGGTTTTAAATTCTCTGGTATTGCCAATATGGAAGACTATCAAATGCTTCTCAAAGATGCCTTCTGGTGGTCAAACTAGCACTAACTTGGCTGACAATTAAACCTTGGCTGACAATTAAATAACGTGCCACAGAATGCTGCAGCAGCCCACAAGGTGTGCTGCAGCATGACAAAACTTTTAAAGGAGGAACCACCATATATGATTTTACATT
Organism: Brachymystax lenok tsinlingensis; assembly: GCA_030435695.1. Taxonomy (NCBI): domain Eukaryota; kingdom Metazoa; phylum Chordata; class Actinopteri; order Salmoniformes; family Salmonidae; genus Brachymystax; species Brachymystax lenok. The sequence continues at coordinate 44,711,836 of CM059819.1, forward strand.
TGGATAATAAAGTATTTAAAGCATTTAAAGACATATGCCACCTGCATTTGTTTATTAGGCTACTGTGCAGTCTGACAAGTAAACATAGCCTACAAACACATACTGTAGTAAACATGGGAAAGTGCCTAATTCCTTACATAAGGGAGAGCAGGCCATGTCTGTACTAGAGAATGCAAGCACGCGGGAGACCGGGGTTCAATTCCCAGACGGGGAGGAATGAGTAGGCTGTCCTTGTAAATAAGAATTTGTTCTTAACTGACTTGCCTTGGTTACACTAAGAGCATAACATTTCTGCACCCTAATTTTCGAATTCTACTCTAACCAATACCCAAAAGACAGGCTGGCGTGTTTTGTTTTGGTTTTGGTGTAGGGTTTTTATGTTCTAGGTGTTATATATCTATGTTGGGGTAATGGTTCCCAATTAGAGGCAGCTGTGTGTCGTTGTCTCTAATTGGGAACCATATATATGTTTGGGGTTTTCGTATAGGTTTTGTGGGTTATTGTTTGATCATAGCTGTGTGTTTTGTTAGTTATGTTTCAACATCACGATCTTCGCTATATTTCATTATTTTTCCTAATTCGTTAGATTTGTCAATAAAATGTATACTGGAAGCATCGCTGCGTCTTGGTCTGTCCATTATGAAGATCATGACACAAATGGAGATTAAGTGAAAATAAAAATCTAATTGATTTATCAAGACCAGTCCCCATGCTTGTCTAAGAGAAGCGTGCCTAAATAGTTGTAGGCTTCAATATGCTCTTTAAATAAATAATACCTACACCACTTTTAACAGCACATTCATCAACACTAGTGAGACTCATGTCGCCTACAGTATATCGAAAACTGTGCTGCAGCATGACAAAACTTTTAAAGGAGGAACCACCATATATGATTTTACATTTGGATAATAAAGTATTTAAAGCATTTAAAGACATATGCCACCTGCATTTGTTTATTAGGCTACTGTGCAGTCTGACAAGTAAACATAGCCTACAAACACATACTGTAGTAAACATGGGAAAGTGCCTAATTCCTTACATAAGGGAGAGCAGGCCATGTCTGTACTAGAGAATGCAAGCACGCGGGAGACCGAGGTTCAATTCCCAGACGGGAGGAATGAGTAGAGCTGTCCTTGTAAATAAGAATTTGTTCTTAACTGACTTGCCTTGGTTACACTAAGAGCATAACATTTCTGCACCCTAATTTTCGAATTCTACTCTAACCAATACCCAAAAGACAGGCTGGCGTGTTTTGTTTTGGTTTTGGTGTAGGGTTTTTATGTTCTAGGTGTTATATATCTATGTTGGGGTAATGGTTCCCAATTAGAGGCAGCTGTGTGTCGTTGTCTCTAATTGGGAACCATATATATGTTTGGGGTTTTCGTATAGGTTTTGTGGGTTATTGTTTGATCATAGCTGTGTGTTTTGTTAGTTATGTTTCAACATCACGATCTTCGTTTATATTTCATTATTTTTCCTAGTTACGTTCGTTGTCAATAAAATGTATACTGGAAGCATCGCTGCGTCTTGGTCTGTCCATTATGAAGATCATGACACAAATGGAGATTAAGTGAAAATAAAAATCTAATTGATTTATCAAGACCAGTCCCCATGCTTGTCTAAGAGAAGCGTGCCTAAATAGTTGTAGGCTTCAATATGCTCTTTAAATAAATAATACCTACACCACTTTTAACAGCACATTCATCAACACTAGTGAGACTCATGTCGCCTACAGTATATCGAAAAATATGACGTGACTCTCCGCCAATAATTACATATAGAGGATTGGAGGATTCTTAATTAAAACCAAAAGCCAACTCATGGGTCTCCTGGTGGCGGCCGGCACGAGTATCGAACCAGCATCAGCCAGTTAAGTTATTTTATAATCGGTCTAGGCTCCGAAGAAATAGACTCCAATTAAGCCCTCTTGTTGTTTGTAAAGTCAAATTTAAATTAAGATTATTGTTGAAATGAATTGTTTGATATGTTGAAATGTTGAAATGAATTGTTTGATGGTTTTCTCCATCTGTTGCTGTGCAACACTTGCATAACAAGTTAGCTATATTTTCAGCCGTCCTCAAACAATCACATGGCATGCTTTCGCTGTAAAGTCTATTGTAAATCAGACAACTGTTAGATTAACAAGAATTTAAGATTTTAACCGATATAAGATACTTGTATGTACCTAAATGTTTAATATCCATCATTTTTATGATTATTTATTTGAATTGCGCGCCCTCCAATTTCACCGGAAGTTGTCGACAGGTGTCCCGCATCTGAACTGGCTGACACAGAGGGCACAGCATGATCATACTGTAGGTGAGAGGTCACTTGGTCGGGTCAACAGGAAGTATTATTAAAGATGCTTTACATTGAAATACCGATAGAGATGTAGTAGACTCAGAGTTTATGATCCAAGGCCAGTTTTGCATTTCAAACCTCCTAATGATTATGATGACTGACCGCGTTAGAATAAAAAAAACAAGGCTTAATCATGCTCTCTCTCTATCCATCGGTCTCTCGTCTGCAGGTATGTTTTGATGTGAGAGAGGAAGCCAGTCCCGTCCCCGCCACCTCACCCGCTCTTAAGATAACCTTCGGGCCAACTGGGGGCCCAAGGCTGATTAGACACTATGTAATTGTGATGAACAGAGAATATTAGGGTAGCACTGTAATTCATTAATGATATGCACTCTGCCTCTGTTCTTAACTCTTTCCCTTTCTATCTTCTACACCTCTCTCCCCACCTCGTCTTTCTTCCTCTTTTTTTATATAACGCACACCATATGTGCATTGAATTATAGATTGAACTTGTATTAATAATATAATATTACAATTATCAAAACTATAATGCATGTATTATGTATTTATAATACCTGGATAATGAGCTTCTTTCAATAAAGCATTTCACATTCTCCACTGCTTGAAATTAAGCGTCATTGAAATACTATCCTGTGTCCTCAGATTAATGCAGATGAAGGGAGTTAGATATGCATAGGAAGTGTAGTGCACTGTTTTTTTCTGTATATATAAATTACAAATCAGCCTTTACTTAAATCATGTTTCTAGTCTATTGCATAGTTACAATGTGTAATCATTGATGTCCCAGGAGCAGGAGTGGTAAACACTATTGAAGTGTATAACTGTAATACATACAGTGAGGGAAAAAATATTTGATCCCCTGCTGATTTTGTACGTTTGCCCACTGACAAAGAAATGATCAGTCTATGATTTTAATGGTAGGTTTATTTGAACAGTGAGAGACAGAATAACAACAAAAAAATCCAGAAAAACGCATGTGAAAAATTTAATACATTAAATGCATTTTAATGAGGGAAATAAGTATTTGACCCCCTCTCAATCAGAAAGATTTCTGGCTCCCAGGTGTCTTTTATACAGGTAACGAGCTGAGATTAGGAGCACACTTAAAGGGAGTGCTCCTAATCTCAGTTTGTTACTTGTATAAAAGACACCTCTCCACAGAAGCAATCAATCAGATTCCAAACTCTCCACCATGGCCAAGACCAAAGAGCTCTCCAAGGATGTCAGGGACAAGATTGTAGACCTACACAAGACTGGAATGGGCTACAAGACCATCGCCAAGCAGCTTGGTGAGAAGGTGACAACAGTTGGTGCGATTATTCGCTAATGGAAGAAACACAATAGAACTGTCAATCTCCCTCGGCCGGGGCTACCTGCAATATCTCACCTCGTGGAGTTGCACTGATCATGAGAACGGTGAGGAATCATCCTAGAACTACACGGGAGGATCTTGTCAATGATCTCAAGGCAGCTGGGACCATAGTCACCAAGACAACAATTGGTAACACACTACGCCGTGAAGGACTGAAATCCTGCAGCGCCCCCTGCTCAAGAAAGCACATATACATGCCCATCTGAAGTTTGCCCATGAACATCTGAATAATTCAGAGGACAACTGGGTGAAAGTGTTGTGGTCAGATGAGACCAAAATGGGCTCTTTGGCATCAACTCAACTCGCCGTGTTTGGAGGAGGAGGAATGATGCCTATGACCCCAAGAACACCATCCCCACCGTCAAACATGGAGGTGGAAACATTATGCTTTGGGGGTGTTTTTCTGCTAAGGGGACAGGACAACTTCACCGCATCAAAGGGACGATAGACGGGGCCATGTACTGTCAAATCTTGGGTGAGAACCTCCTTCCCTCAGCCAGGGCATTGAAAATGGGTCGTGGATGGGTATTCCAGTATGACAATGACCCAAAACACACAGCCAAGGCAACAAAGGAGTGGCTCAAGAAGAAGCACATTAAGGTCCTGGAGGTCTCCAGACCTTAATCTCATAGAAAATCTGTGGAGGGAGCTGAAGGTTTGAGTTGCCAAACGTCAGCCTCGAAACTTTAATGACTTGGAGAAGATCTGCAAAGAGGAGTGGGACAAAATCCCTCCTGAGAAGTGTGCAAACCTGGTGGCCAACTACAAGAAACGTCTGACCTCTGTGATTGCCAACAAGGGTTTTGCCACCAAGTACTAAGTCATGTTTTGCAGAGGGGTCAAATACTTATTTCCCTCATTAAAATGCAAATCAATTTCTAACATTGTTCACATGTGTTTTTCTGGATTGTTTTGTTGTTATTCTGTCTCTCACTGTTCAAATAAACCTACCATTAAAATTCTAGACTGATCATTTATTTGTCAGTGGGAAAACGTACAAAATCAGCAGGGGATCAAATACTTTTTCCCCTCACTGTACATGCAGACACAGCATCATTCAAAGAATGGCGTTTGATACACCTGGTATTGGATATGACTGAAAAAGAATGTCTACGAGATTCATACCTGAACCGCACCTTTTTTTGCCAAGGAAGAGTACATGATCAGTGAATATATTCAATGTACAGGCTACAATGTGGGGATCTCATGCGTGGTAATAACTCAAGTACATGTATATAGGACTTGGCACAATAAAGTTATTATATTCTACTCTATCCGTAGGCTTCATTAATGCCATTCAGACTTGAAGTCGATGCAACAACTATGATAGCTGAGGTTCATAGATTGGTATGAATATTAGTTCAACGTTTTAGGGTCCATACACAGAGCTAGTAGGAGTTTGCACCATATTTCATGTTCCAGTTTTAAATCATTGAAGGTGAAGAAGTGTACACTTTAGGAGGAAGGGGAAATAATTTGGACAGAGATAAGAAATATATTATTCAACTGACAATGCTGCCCTCTAGTGTTTTTTTCTGAAATCTAATGACATTGAAATATGTCAAAGAAGAAACTAAGGCGGCGCTTAGAAAGGCAGCCCAATTCTGATATTTATTTCACATTTGTGGAAAAAATGTCAGAATTCTGCTGCCTGTGCAAACGCAGCCTAATAAACAAGTGAGGGCAGCCAATGCAGTATGGGTATGATTGCTCGGCGCTTTGCCAGCACTCTGTGACTGGTCCATGTAGCTTATCTTCAAATCATGCTCCTTACCCTAATTAAAAGAGGATTAGCCAGCATGGAGTCCCTGACCACTCCGACGCGAGAAGCCTGCATTTCCAGTTTCAGGACGATTACACCTTGGGGAAATAGAGGAGTTATTCCAGATGGTACAACCAACAAGAAAATCAATCAATTAGGTTTACCTAAAATATTACAATTGCTGCATGACCTTGATACCCATGGAGAAGGCTGGCCTACATCATAGGTGGGTTTCCTGGACACAGATTAAGACTATTTCTGGACTAAAGAAGAAGCTCAATGGAGAATCTATCTTGAAAATTTGTTTTAGTCCAGGATTAGGCATAATCTGTGTCCAGGAAACCGGCCAATAATGTTCTATGTAATTCTATTGGCCTACCCTCACGAAGCAGCTAAACGCTTGGCAACTTAACACAGATACACATCCTTAGGATTTTGATTTAAACATTTGATTTGAGATACACATCCCTCAGAAATTTCTACTCAGATTTAGATGTTCTTATTGAACTGACAGCACATGCTCTGCTTTTATCTAGGTTCTAAATATTAGTAATGTGGCAATTGGCTCCAGGGTGAAGTTTCCCATACAGATCAAGGATCAGCTTCCCCTTCCCCAATCCTAACCTTAAAGGCCCAGTGCAGTCAAAAACGTGATTTACTGTTTTCTTTACAGTACCAGTAAAAACTTTGGACACACCTACTCATTCAAGGGTTTTTTTTTATTTAAAAAAAATGTTCTACATTGTAGAATAATAGTTTAGACATCAAAACTATGAAATAACGCATATGGAATCATGTAGTAACCAAAAAAGTGTTCAACAAATCAAAATATATTTTAGATTTTAGATTCTTCAAAGTAGCCACCCTTTACCTTGATGACAACTTTGCATTCTTTAAACCAATTTAACCTGGAATGCTTTCCAACAGTCTTGAAGGAGTTTCCACATATGCTGAGCACTTGTTGGCTGCTTTTCCTTCACTCTGCGGTCCAACTCATCCCAAACCATCTCAATTGGGTTGAGGTCGGGTGATTGTGGAGGACAGGTCATCTGATGCAGCACTCCATCACTCTCCTTCTTGGTCAAGTAGCCCTTACACACCCTGGAGGTGGGTTGGGTCATTGTCCTGTAAAGAAAAACGATAGTCCCACTAAGCGCAAACCAGATGGGATGGCGTATTGCTGCAGAATGCTGTGGTAGAATGCTGGCTACCACAGCCTTGAATTCTAAATAAATCACAGACAGTGTCACCAGCAAAGCACCCCCACACCATCACACTTCCTCCTCCATGCTTCACGGTGGGAACCACACATGTGGAGAGCATCCGTTGACCTATTTTGCATCTCACAATGACACACCGGTTGGAACCAAAAATCTCAGTTGGACTCGTCAGACCAAAGGACAGATTTCCACCAGTCTAATGTCCATTGCTAGTGTTTCTTGGCCCAAGCAAGTCTCTTCTTCTTATTGGTGTCCATTAGTAGTGGTTTCTTTTAAGCAATTCCACCATCGGCGTACACATCACTGACAAACTGAAATGGTCCACACACACAGGCAGTGTGGTGAAGAAGGCACAACAGTGCCTCTTCAACGTCAGGAGGCTGAAGAAATTTGGCTTGGCACCTAAAACACTCACAAACTTTTAGAGATGCACAATTGAGAGCATCCTGTCGGGCTGGCACCAAGAGACTGAAAAACAGCTTCTATATCAAAGCCATCAAACTGTTAAATAGCCATCACTAGCACATTAGAGGCTGCTGCCTATATACATAGACTTGAAATCACTGGCCACTTTAATAAATGGAACACTAGTCACTTTAATAATGTTTATATATTTTGCATTACTCATCTCATATGTACAGTTGAAGTCGGAAGTTTCCATACACTTAGGTTGGAGTCATTAAAACTCGTTTTTCAACCACTCCACAAATTTCTTGTTAACAAACTATAGTTTTGGCAAGTCGGTTAGGACATCTACTTTGTGCATGACACATAATTTTTCCAACAATTGTTTACAGACAGATTATTCCACTTTAATTCACTGTATCACAATTCCAGTGGGTCAGAAGTTTACCTACACTAAGTTGACTGTGCCTTTAAACAGCTTGGAAAATTCTAGAAAATGATGTCATGGCTTTAGAAGCTTCTGATAGGCTAATTGACATCATTTGAGTCAATTGGAGGTGTACCTGTGGATGTATTTCAAGGCCTACCTTCAAACGCAGTGCCTCTTTGCTTGACATCATGGGGAAATCAAAATAAATCAGCCAAGACCTCCACAAGTCTGGTTCATCCTTGGGAGCAATTTCCAAACGCCTGAAGGTACCACGTTCATCTGTACAAACAATAGCACGCAAGTATAAACACCATGGGACCACGCAGCCGTCATACCGCTCAGGAAGGAGACGCGTGTCTCCTAGAGATGAACGTACTTTTGTGCGAGAAGTGCAAATCAGTCCCAGAACAACAGCAAGGACTTTGTGAAGATGCTGGAGGCAACAAGTACAAAAGTATCTATATCCACAGTAAAACGAGTCCTATATCGACATAACCTGAAAGGTCGCTCAGTAAGGAAGAAGGTACTGCTCCAAAACCACCATAAAAAAAACTGACTACGGTTGCAACTGCACATGGCGACAAAGATCGTACTTTTTTGAGAAATGTCCTCCGGTCTGATGAAACAAAAATAGAATTGTTTGGCCATAATGACCATTGTTATGTTTAGAGGAAAAAGGGAGAGGCTTGCAAGCCGAAGAACACCATCCCAACCGTGAAGCACGGGGGTGGCAGCATCGTGTTGTGGGGGTGCTTTGCTGCAGGAAGGACTGGTGCACTTCACAAAATAGATGGCGTCATGAGGAAGGAAAATTATGTGGATATATTGAAGCAATATCTCAAGACATCAGTCAGGAAGTTAAAGCTTGGTCGCAAATGAGTCTTCCAAATGGACAATGACCCCAAGCATACTTCCAAAGATGTGGTAAAATGGCTTAAGGACAACAAAGTCAAGGTATTGGAGTGGCCATCACAAAGCCCTGACCTCAATCCCATAGACAATTTGTGGGCAGAACTGAAAAAGCGTGTGTGCGAGCAAGGAGGCCTACAAACCTGACTCAGTTACACCAGCTCTGTCAGGAGGAATGTGCCAAAATTCACCCAATTTATTGTGGGAAGCTTGTGGAAGGCTACCCGAAACGTTTGAGCCTGTCACGTCCAGGCCTGAGTTTTACAGGCTGGCGTGTTTAGTTTAGTTTTTGGTGTAGGGTTTTTTGGTTCTAGGTGTGATTTTCTGTGTTGGGTTAATGTTTCCCAATTAGAGGCAGCTGAGTGTCGTTACCTCTAATTGGGAACCATATATATGTTTGTGGTTTTTATTAGGGTTTGGTGGGTTATTGTTTGTGTCATAGCTTAAGTGTTTATTCATTGTTATGTTCCATTGTTACGGTCTTCGTTCGTTTATTGTTTTTCCCCAGTTACGTGCGTAAATAAAGTATGTATACTGGATACCTCGCTGCGCCTTGGTCCGTCACTCTAGAAGATCGTGACAGAGCCAAGTAAAACAATTTAAAGGCAATGCTACCAAATACTAATTGAGTGTTTGTAAACTTCTGACCCACTGGGAATGTGATGAAAGAAATAAAAGCTGAAATAAATCATTCTCTCTACTATTATTCTGACATTTCACAATCTTAAAATTAAGTGGTGATCCTAACTGACCTAAGACAGAGAATCTTAACTAGGATTACATTTCAGGAATTGTGAAAAACTGAGTTTAAATGTATTTGGCTAAGGTGTATGTAAACTTCCGACTTCAACTGTATACTATTCTACTGTATCTTAGTCTATGCCGCTCTGATATTGCTCATCCATATATTTATACATTCTTAATTCCATTCCTTTACTTTGGGTATATGTTGTGAAATTGTTAGATATTACTGCACTGTCGGAGCTAGAAACATAAGCATTTCGCTACATCCGCAATAACATCTGCCAAACACATGTATGTGACCAATAAAAATTGATTTGATTGTGATGAAGGCCTGATTCACTCAGTCTCCTCTGAACAGTTGATGTTGAGATGTGTCTGTTACTTGTGAACTCTGTGAAGCATTTATTTGGGCTGCAATTTCTGAGGGTGATAACTCTAATGAACTTATCCTCTGCAGCAGAGGTAACTCTGGGACTTCCTTTCCTGTGGCGGTCCTCATGAGAGAAAGTTTCATCATAGCGCTTGATGGTTTTTGCGACTGCACTTGAAGAAACGTTCAAATTTCTTGATATTTTCCGGATTGACTGACTTTCATGTCTTAAAGTAATGATGTACTGTCATTTCTCTTTGCTTATTTGAGCTGTTCATGTCATAATATGGACTCTTTTACCAAATAGGGCTATCTTCTGTATACCACCCCTATTTTGTCACAAGACAACTGATTGGCTCAAATGCATTAAGGAAAGAAATTTGACACATTAACTTTAAAAAAAGGCACACCTGTTAATTTAAATGCATTCCAGGTGAGTACCTCATGAAGCTGGTTGAGAGAATGCCAAGAGTGTGCAAAGCTGTCAATCAAGGCAAAGGGTGACTACTTTGAAAAATATAAAATATATTTTGATTTGTTAAACACTTTTTTTGGTTACTACATGATTCCATATGTGTTATTTCATAGTTCGGATGTCTTCACTATTATTCTACAATGTAGAAAATAGTAAAAATAAAGAAAAACCCTTGAATGAGTAGGTGTGTACAAACTTTTGACTGGTACTGTATATTTCCACACTGTGAGGTTGGAATAATATTGTGAAATTGTGAAAATGATAATGTCGTTTTAGTGTAAGAGTTATTTGAAAAGACTGCCTAAATGCTACATGCAACACTTTCAAAGATTTTACTACAGTTCATATATGGAAATCATCTGTTGGTCACTTTTTAAAAAGGTAGGGGGAGTGGATCAGAAAACCAGTCAGTATATGGTGTGACCACCATTTTCCTCACGCAGTGCAACACATCTCCTTTGCATAGAGTTGATCAGGCTGTTGATTGTGGCCTGTGGAATGTTGTCCAACTCTTCAATGGCTTTGCGAAGTTGCTGGATATTGGCGGGGACTGGATCACGATGTCATACAATTCGATCCATGCATCCCAAACATGCTCAACGGGTGACATGTCTGGTGAGTATGCAGGCCATGGAAGAAATGGGACTTTTTCAGCTTCAAGGAATTGTGAACAGATCCTTGTGACATGGGGCCGTGCATTACCATGTTGAAACATGAGGTGATGGCGGCGGATGAATGGCACGACAATGTGCCTCAGATCTCGTCACGGTATCTCTGTGCAATCAAATTGCCATCGATAAAATGCAATTGTGTTTGTGGTCCGTAGCTTATGCCTGCCCATACCATAACACCACTGCCACCATGGGGCATTGTTTTCACAACGCTGACATCAGCAAACTGCTCACCCACATGACGCCATCTGCCCGGTACAGCTGAAACCGGGATTCATCCGTGAAGAGCACACTTCTCCAGCATGCCAGTGGCCATCAAAGGTGAGCATTTGCCCACTTAAGTCTTTTACGGCGCCGAACTGCAGTCAGGTATAGACCCTGGTGAGGATGACAAGCAGGCAGGTGAGCTAACCTGAGATGGTTTCTGACAGTTTGTGTCGAAATTGTTTGGTTGTGCAAACCCACATTTTCATCAGCTGTCTGGGTGGCTGGTCTCAGACGATCCTGCATGTGAAGAAGCCGGATGTGGAGCTCCTGGGCTGGCGTGGTTACATGTGGTCTGTGGTAGTGAGGCCGGTTGGACAGACTGCCAAATTCTCTAAAATGATGTTGGAGGCGGCTTATGGTAGAAAAATGTACATTCAATTATTTGGCAACAGCTCTGGTGGACATTCCTGCAGTCAGCATGCCAATTGCACGCTCCCTCAAAACTTGAGACGTCTGTGTGACAAAACTGCACATTTTAAAGTGGCCTTTTATTGCCCCCAGCACAAGGTGCACATGTGTAATGACCATGCTGTTTAATCAGCATCTTGATATGCCACACCTGTCAGGTGGATGGATTACGTTGGCAAAGGATAAATGCTCACTAACAGGGTTGTAAACAAATTTGTGCACGAGATTTGAGAGAAATACACTTTTGTGCATATGGAACATTTCTGAGATCTTTTATTTCAGCTCATGAAACATGGGACCAACACTTTACATGTTGCGTTTCTATTAATATACAGGGTTGGGGAGTAACAGATAAAAAAAAACTGATTACCAAAAAATGCAACTGTAATCCATTACGTTACCAGCAAAACAAATTGTAATCAGATTACAGATATATAAAAAAAAAACTATTACTTTTAAAGAGGTAATCTGCAGTAGAAACAATAAGAAAGTGGCAATTTTCCACCCCTGGTTCGGTAGAAATCTGAGGGATGGGGCTGGAGAAATGCAATCACTGTCAAATTCATAGATAGAGCTATGGATGCAAGAATTGACCATCCATGATATCAACATTATAGTTTTAACCATGTTTTGAGGCTATATAGTGTTTACTTCCATTTTCTTTCTTTTTATTTTATTTATTTATTTAACCTTTATATAACTAGGCAAGTCAGTTAAGAACACATTTTTAGTTATAATGACGGCCTACAGTGGGTTAAATGCCTTGTTCAGGGGCAGAACAACAGATTTTTACCTCGATCCTACAACATTTCGGTTACTGGCCCAACGCTCTAACCACTAAGCTACCTGCCGCCCCAGAAGCTAGCTAGCTTTACAAACATTGGAGTAAAATAAGCTTATATTTGGGGTTCTGATGGGGTAAGACGGTTAAACTAAGCTCATGAATCATTTATAAGTTATATTCTTCAAGAATCAATAGGCATATATAATTCATGTGTAAATTCCAAAATGGATGTAGAAACTCCTGAGGGCCCCTTTAAGTTCAGAAAGGTTGTTTGCGAAAAAATGACATTCTAAAAACACACTGAAAAAAGGTGCAAGTTTATATGTTTGTTCTGCCTGAACGAGTCTGACCACAAGTCTGAGACCACTATGATGGCACACTAAATGCGTTTGCTGGATTGCGGGAAAAGAGCAGGAAGAGGCTTTTGTAGGCTACAGCAGGGGTGCAACTTTCACTGGGGACATGACCACAGAGAGTGCAAACAGAGGCAGCTGTTGTCTGTGTGTGTTTTGCTTTTTCTCCGCATTGTAAAAGCAAGCAGAGCAGAAACTGGCTACTCTTTATTTGACTGATGTAGTTGGCAAGGTAACTGCTGTTTGACTTAACAGAAATAATCCCAGTGCTGAGTTAGTAGTGTAACTGACATGTAACGTTAGCTAGTGTTTAATCCCCTTTCGACTGAAGTTCTGTCTGAAGTGAATTAACTAACTAGCTAGCTAGCTAGTAGCTACCACAGCCAGGTCAGCTCTGGCCTCTAGCTATCTGTCAGGTAGCAATGTCTAACAGCTGTTGTGTGTATGGAAATGCTTTGTAGCCTTTGTTTTGCCCCATTTCAACATAATTCAATTAACTTGGCTTGTTCTCACCATGTACTATTAGAGCTAGTAAAGCAATGTAACATTATTGATCTGTCAGTTTCCCAAGCTAATTCCCTACTTTTCACACTGACACGGTATAAACAGCTCTACAGGCTTCACTGTCATGATGCATAGTCAGTACACAACACTTTGGTGCACAGTGTGGTGGTTAATTTCTTTACTATCAAATGAGGAGAGACAAACTTATCACAGAAGTCAGAGTTATACTTAAAATACATATTTAATAGTAAGAGCTTTACAATAGCAATGGCTTCTCAATGAATTCACCACTTTCTCGAATGGTCAGTTGAGAGCGGCGACACAAAGGCTACTGAGATCTTTTATAGCAAAGATCCACCCCATAGTCTAAATAACAAACCAGATGTTTGGAACAGGTCACAAGGTGAGAGTTTTTAAATGAGAAAGGTGCATCCCCCAGCCAGATAGCATTCGCTATAAATTATGTTCAGTTTGGCCCCTAAGATGAGGTTCAGATCTCGTTCCTGGTACTTCATAGCACAGAAACACCAACTCATCCAATGGCATAAATCAATTGTCAACTCCAGATACTCCCATCTCAAGTAAAACCCCTTCTTGCCACACACCTGGACAAGCTCACTGAGGAGAGTGAGCCTCTAGGTCATTCACTATCCCAAGATAAGTGCAACATCAGAGATGACATACAATGGTTCCAGACACTACCACACACATCCCCCAAAGTAAAAGGAGGGAGTGACTGGCGCACAGACATTGTGGAGACAAGTAATTGGTTCCCCATTAATCACGCCATCCCTTCACATGGTTTAAGAATAGGTAAAGACACATTCACATATGAAGACAATGTTCCCTCCTGTCTTCTTCCCTTTCTGATATTCTGCATAGCACCAGGGACATGTGAAAGACAAGCCTGACCTCTCCCCTCTCTGGGTCCCAGGTGACTGAGCCCCAGCTGAGGAAAGAAGTGCAACCGCCAACACCAGAGTCCGAAGGGATACATTCTAATAACAAGTATATCACATAAGCATATTATGCAGATAGACATCTTAATTATCTATGTTACTCAACTAATTCTGATTATTCCACCACAACAGTCAGTACACAACACTATGCTCATAATCTCTTAGCAGGACCAGATGGTGACAGGTGTCCCAGCAGGGTCAGACAGCCAGGGAAGACCAGTATACAGTACGGAGCTCAAGTGAATTTTGCAGTATATTATATCAGTGAATGGATACAAAGTTGACAGGTATGCTACAGTCTGGGATCTGGGAATAATGGTAATTTCAATCATTAAACCAGTCGTGGCCAAAAGTTTTGAGAATGACACAAATATTAATTTCCACAAAGTTTGCTGCTTCAGTGTCTTTAGATATTTTTGTCAGATGTTACTATGGAATACTGAAGTATAATTACAAGCATTTCATAAGTGTTAAAGGCTTTTACTGACAATTACATGAAGTTGATGCAAAGAGTCAATATTTGCAGTGTTGACCATTCTTTTTCAAGACCTCTGCAATCCGCCCTGGCATGCTGTCAATTAACTTCTGGGCCACATCCTGACTGATGGCAGCCCATTCTTGCATAATCAATGCTTGGAGTTTGTCAGAATATGTGGGTTTTTGTTTGTCCACCCGCCTCAATGGGATTAAGGTCTGGGGAGTTTCCTGGCCATGGACCCAAAATATCGATGTTTTGTTCCCAAGCCACTTAGTTATCACTTTTGCCTCATGGCAAGGTGCTCCATCATGCTGGAAAAGGCATTGTTCGTCACCAAACTGTTCCTGGATGGTTGGGAGAAGTTGTTTTCGGAGGATGTGTTGGTACCATTCTTTATTCATGGCTGTGTTCTTAGGCAAAATTGTGAGTGAGCCCAGTCCCTTGGCTGAGAAGCAACCCCACACATGAATGGTCTCAGGATGCTTTACTATTGGCATGACACAGGACTGATGGTAGCGCACACCTTGTCTTCTCCGCACAAGATTTTTTCCGGATGCCCCAAACAATCGGAAAGGAGATTCATCAGAGAAAATAACTTTACCCCAGTCCTCAGCAGTCCAATCCCTGTACCTTTTGCAGAATATCAGTCTGTCCCTGATGTTTTTCCTAGAGAGAAGTGGCTTCTTTGCTGCCCTTCTTGACACCAGGCCATCCTCCAAAAGTATTTGCCTCACTGTGCGTGCAGACGCACTCACACCTGCCTGCTGCCATTCCTGAGCAAGCTCTGTACTGGTGGTGCCCCAATCCCGCAGCTGAATTCAACTTTAGGAGACGGTCCTGGCGCTTGCTGGACTTTCTTGGGCGCCCTGAAGCCTTCTTCACAAGAATTGAACCGCTCTCTTTGAAGTTCTTGATGATCTCTTTGAAATTCATCTGATCACTCTTCATGACATTCTGGAGTATATGCAAATTTCCATCATACATTTCCATCAAAACTTTTGGCCACGACTGTACATGGAACTCTATTCCATATCAAGTAACTTGTGCAAGCAGTAAAATTTGATTTAAAAAAACAGATTAAAATACACCTCATGGAACAGGGAGGACTGGGAAGCAACACAAACATAGGCACAGAAACATGTATACAAACACACAATAATATACGCACTATACACACACGTACACATGAATTTTGTGTTGTAAAAAAATGTATAACTGCCTTAATTTTGTTGGATCCCAGGAAGAGTAGCTGCTGCCTTGGATTCCTAATAAATACAAATACAAATTAGGCCTATTACAGTGCACTCCGTAATTATTGGGACAGTGAAGCATTTTTTTTCATCTTTTGGCTCTACACTTGAAATCAAACAATTACCATGAAGTTAAAATGCAGACTGTCAGCTTTCATTTGAGTGTATGTTCATCCATTTAGGGGGAAACGTTTAGAAATGACAGCACTTTTTGTACATAGTTTTTGTACAATAAAAAGTTTTGGGACAAATGTACTTGAATGTGTATTAAAATCGTCAAAAGTTAAGTATTTGGTCCTACATTCATAGCATCCAATGACTATATCAAGCTTGTGACTCTAGATATTTGTTGGATACATTTGCTGTTTGTTTCGTTTGTGTTTCAGATTATTTTGTGCCCAACAGAAATCAAAATCAAATCTAATTTTATTTGTCACATGCGCCGAATACAACAGGTGTAGACCTTACAGTGAAATGCTTACATACAAGCCCTTAACAAACAATGCAGTTTTAAGAAAATACCCCAAAAAAGTAAGAGATAAGAATAACAAATAATTAAAGAGCAGCAGTAAATAACAATAGCGGGTCTATGTGCAGGGGGTACCGGTGTCGAGGTAATTGAGGTAATTAGGAATTATGTACATGTAGGTAGAGTTATTAAAGTGACTACGCATAGATAATAACAGAGCAGCAGCAGCAGCGTGAGGGGGCTTCCTCTTCCTCTTCCTCTGACACCGCCTGGTATAGAGGACCTGGATGGTAATACTTGTAATTCTTGCCTAATCCATAGATTAGGGCCTAGTGAATTTATTTCTATTGATTTCCTTATAGGAACATTTGAAATAGTTGCATGTTGGGTTGATATTTTTGTTCAGTGTAACTATTTGTTGTTGTGGATGGCTGTTCACGTGTATTTATTAACTCTTTTTATTGGCATTTTCTTTCACAGTTATAGTAAACAATGCTTGAAATGTAGTACATTGCACGTGTTTTTATACATTCGATATACCATGGGAACATGCTTTTTCAATGAGGTAGGAATGTATGCGCACATAAGAAAATATAAAATACTTAAGTAATACTTCCATAACAAAAGATACAGTAGATACAAGGTGCTCAAAAAAATTATAAATAAACAAACATGGCAAGTCTTCAAAATTAATAGAAAAATTATAATAAGACAGGCTAATATTAAACACTCACAAAATATCAGGGGACAAGGCGAGACCCAGATGCAGACACAGGAGGCAGATGGTTGGAGTCTTGCAATGTTTATTAACCCAAAAAGGGGAAGGCAAGAGAATGGTCATGTACAAGCAAAAGGTCAAAACCAGTTCAGTGTCCAATAGGTACCGAAGGGCAGGCAGATTCAAGGTCAGGGCAGGCAGGAGGGAAAGTAGTCCAGAGTCAGGCAGTGGTCAAAACCGGAAGGACTAGCAAAAGAGAATAGAAAAGGAGTACGGGGGAAAAACACACTGATTGACTTGACTAAACATACAAGACAAACTGGCACAGAACGACAGGAAACACAGGGATAAATACACTGGGGAAAATAAGCAATACCTGGAGGGGGTGGAGGCAATCACAGGGACAGGTGAAACAGATCAGGGCGTGACAACAAAGGTAGTTCAATTAAATAATAAGCTTAGATAGGCAGTTTACTGTAGAGTAGAGGGAAATTGCAGTGTCTCTACATATGTAAAGAAAGGTTGCCACATTCGGTAGAATTTGTCAGAAGAACCCTGTAGGGTATATTTGATCTTCTCCAATTTACTGAAGTGTAAAACATCTTTAATCCACACAAAATGAGAGGGAGGAGTGGGTTACTTCCACAGAAGTAAAATGAACCTTCTTGCCAACTACCTCACAAAGTATTTTGGTAGTGTTATAGTATCAGGTATATCCCCAAATAATTATGTTATGGCAGAAGGAGCAAAAGGCACTTGTAATACTTTACATATGGTATCAAAGATGGCAGACCAACAGTTATGTAGAGAAGAGCAGGACCAAAACATATGTATTAATGAAGCAGGAGCTTGCCGACACCTGTTGCAAACAGGGTCGACATCAGGATAGATCTTAGAAAGCCTGAGTTAAGTCCAGTGAGTGAGGTGTGGGATTTTGCATTGGATCAAACCATGTTTGGCACAAATAGAAGAGGAGTGGACACGGTACAGAATATCTTCCCATGTGTCATCAGTAAACTCATCACCTAGAATCTGTTCCCATAACGTTTTAATAGCTGCGATTGAAGGATTGTGAAGAGAGTAAATTTGATAATAATACCTTTTACTGTTGGGGATGGTGAAAAATGCATCAGTGGGAGGGCCCACAGGAGTGCTTTCCTCACCATCTTAAATAAGCATGCCCCATTCAAAAAAATTTGAACCAGGAACAGATATAGCCCTTGGTTCACTCCAGACCTGACTGCACAAAAAAAAAATTGAACCAGGAACAGATATAGCCCTTGGTTCACTCCAGACCTGTCAGCACAAAAACATCCTGTGGCGTACTGCATTAGCATCGAATAGCCCCCGCGATATGCAGCTTTTCAGGGAAGTTAGGAACCAATATACACAGGCAGTTAGGAAAGCAAACGCTAGCTTTTTCAAACAGAAATTTGCATCCTGTAGCATCAACTCAAAACATTTCTGGGACACTGTTAATTCCATGGAAAATAAGAGCACCTCCTCCCAGCTGCCCATTGCACTGAGGCTAAGAAACACTGTCACCACCTATAAATCTGAGATAATTGCGAATATCAATAAGCATTTTTCTACGGCTCGCCATGCTTTCCACCTGGCTACCCCCAACCCGGGTCAACAGCCCTGCACCCCCCACAGCAACTTACCCAAGCTTCCCCATTTCTCCTTCACCCAAATCCAGATAGCTGATGTTCTGAAAGAGCTACAAAATCTGGACCCCTACAATTCAGCCGGGTTAGACAATATGGACCCTCTCTTTCTAAAATGATCAGCCAAAGTTGTTACAACCCCTATTACTAGCCTGTTCAACCTCTCTTTCGTCTCGTCTGAGATCCACAAAGATTGGAAAGCTGCCACGGTCATCCACCTCTTCAAAGGGGGAGACACTCTAGACCCAAACTGCTACAGACCTATATCTATCCTACCCTGCCTTTCTAAGGTTTTCGAAAGCCAAGTTAACAAACAGATCACCGACCATTTCGAATCCCACCGTACCTTCTCTGCTATGCAATCTGGTTTCCGAGCTGGTCATGGGTGCACCTCAGCCACGCTCAAGGTCCTAAACAATATCATAACCGCCATCGACAAGAGACAATACTGTGCAGCTGTATTCATCGACTTGGCCAAGGCTTTCGACTCTGTCAATCACCACATTCTTATCGGCAGACTCAACAGCCTTGGTTTTCAAATGACTGCCTCGCCTGGTTCACCAACTACTTCTCAGACAGAGTTCAGTGTGTCAAATTGGAGGGCCTGTTGTCCGGGAACTCTGGCAGTCTCTATGGGGGTGCCACAGGGTTCAATCCTCGGGCCGACTCTTTTCTCTGTATACATAAATGATGTCGCTCTTGCTGCTGGTGATTCTCTGATCCACCTCTACGCAAATGACACCATTCTGTATACTTCTGGCCCTTCTTTGGAAACTGTGTTAACTAACCTCCATATGAGCTTAAATGCCATACAACTCTCCTTCCGTGGCCTCCAACTGCGCTTAACTTCTTAGGGAGCGGTGGGGCGCTAGCAAGGCGCCAAATTCAAAATCCAAAAGTTGAATTATTAAACATGCATCAATATACAAGTGTTGCATAGTCATCAAAAACTCTGCTTCTTGGCAATATCACAGCGTTGTCAGATTTCAAAAAGGCTTTACGGCGAAAGCAGCACATTTGATTGTTTGAGGATAGCACCCCACATATTTTTCCCATTACCATAAATTCATAAGCCATCACGGTTCACACATAACACATTTCACAGCGAAAAACAAATCAATTACCTTTTGAAGAACTTCTGCTGAGGGCTTCCCAAGTGTCCAACGAAGACAATCCATGGTTCTTTTGTTAGAAAATGTAATGTATTATATCCATAAATCTCCGTTTGGTTGGCGCGTTATAATGAGAAAATACAGCGTCGACTCCTCCATTGAAACGTGAAGAGAACTCGTTCAACTTATACCTATAAACTTGTCCAAGAACAATCAAACATAATTGTAAATGTATCCTTAGGAACACTTTTATGTATATGTTGTATAATATTTCAACCGGAATATAAACTGGGCGATAAGAAAGGAAAAAACCACAGAGCGCGCCAGCCGGGAACACGCATTTTCTTCTATTGACATCTGTGTGGCCACTTCCTTATTCGTCTTCTTCTACAATCTAAAAGCAGCTAAAAAGAATCAAAACACTTTCTCGAGACTGTTGACATCCAGAGGAAGCAATAGGTACTGCATTCATATGCCCTTATATGGGAATTTTCATAAGGGAGGGGTTCCAAATGAGGCAATGTGTCAAAACCACTTTTTCCAGGACAGAAATTCCTCGGGTTTTCGCCTGCAATATCCGTTCTGTTATACTCACAGACAAAATGTTAACACTTTTAGAAACTTCAGAGTGTTTCCTATCCAATAGTACTAAATATGTGCATATCCTATTTTCTGGGCCTGAATGAGAGGCATTTTACTTTGGGCATGCCAGGCTCTCCAAAACCGTCACCTCGTGCGCTGCTCCCAAAGAAGTTAAATGCAAGTAAAACTAAATGCATGCTCTTCAACCGATCACTGCCCACACCTGCCCGCCCGTCCAGCATCGCTACTCTGGACAGTTCTGACTTAGAATATGTGGACAACTACAAATACCTAGGTGTCTGGTTAGACTGTAAACTCTCCTTCCAGACTCACATTAAGCATCTCCAATCCAAAATTAAATGTAGAATCGGCTTCCTATTTCGCAACAAAGCATCCTTCACGCATGCTGTCAAACATCGTAAAACTGACTATCCTACCGATCCTTGACTTCGGTGATGTAATTTACAAAATAGCCTCCAACACTCTAGTCAGCAAATTGGATGCAGTCTATCACAGTACCATCTGTTTTGTCACCAAAGCCCCATATACTACCCACCACTGCGACCTGTATGCTCTCGTTGGCTGGCCCTCGCTTCATATTCGTCGCCAAACCCACTGGCTCCAGGTCATCTATAAGTGCTAGGTAAAACCCCGCCTTATCTCAGCTCACTGGTCACCATAGCAGCACCCACCCGTAGCACGCACTCCAGCAGGTATATTTCACTGGTCACCCCCAAAGCCAATTCCTCCTTCGGCCGCCTTTCCTTCCAGTTCTCTGCTGCCAATTACTGGAACGAACTGCAAAAATCACTGAAGTTGGAGACTCATATCTCCCTCACTAGCTTTAAGCACCAGCTGTCAGAGCAGCTCACAGATCACTGCACCTGTACATAACCCATCTGTAAATTGCTCATCCAACTACCTCATCCCCATACTGTTATTTATTTATTATTATTTTTTGCTCCTTTGCACACCAGTATCTCTACTCGCACACTCATCTTCCGCACATCTATCACTCCAGTGTTTAATTGCTATATTGTAATTATTTCGCCACTATGGCCTATTTATTGCTTTACCTAACTTATCCTCCCTTATTTGCTATTGTATTAATACCTGTATGTTTGTTTATTCCATGTATAACTCTATGTTGTTGTTTGTGTCGCACTGCTTTGCTTTATCTTGGCCAGGTCGCAGTTGTAAATGAGAACCTGTTCTCAACTAGCCTACCTGGTTAAATAAAGGTGAAATAAAATTAAAAAAAGAGGAAGAGTGGGGAATTGAGAGGTCATGACAAATCTGCGCACTTGTAGATACCTAAAGAAATGATTATTCGGAAGATGGAATTTAGCTGAGAGTTGTTGGAACGATGCAAACGTGCCGTCAATATACAAATCATTGAATGATTTGATACCAAGGCTGAACCACATGAAGAAGGCTCCATCTATTAGGGATGGATGGAAAACGTGATTTCTGATTAGACGGGCCCTTAATGAATAGGTTTGCAAACCAAAGTGACGTCTAAACTAATTCCAGATCTTGAGAGTGGTTTTTACTAAAATATTGTTGATATAACTTGAAGTAGCAGAATGGATAGGGAAATGGGCCAAAGCAGCCAGTGAGGATGGCATACACAAGGATGAATCTATCTTCAACCATGCTGGAATGATATGTGGGGTATTTGCACAAATCCAGTTATGAATAACATGGACGTTGGCAGCCCAATAACAGAACTATAAATTAAGTAGGGCCATGCCCCCTAAGGGTTTAGGCCTTTGCAGGAACACCTTGCGGATCCTTGGATTTTTTTTTACTCAAGATGAACTGAGATAATCCCATCGAGTTTGCAGAAAAAAGATTTGGGAACAAAAATAGGTATACAGTTGAAGTCAGAAGTTTACATACACTTAGGTTGGAGTCATTAAAACTCGTTTTTCAACCACTCCACAAATTTCTTGTTAACAAACTATAGCTTTGGCAAGTTGGTAAGGACATCTACTTTGTGCATGACACAAGTAATTTTTCCAACAATTGTTTACAGACAGATTATTTCACTTATAAATCACTGTATCACAATTCCAGTTGGTCAGAAGTTTACATACACTAAGTTGACTGTGCCTTAAACAGCCTGGAAAATTCCAGAATGTGATGTCTTGGCTTTAGAAGCTTATGATAGGCTAATTGACATAATTTGAGTCAATTGGAGATGTACCTGTGGATGTATTTCAAGGCCTACCTTCAAACTCAGTGCCTCTTTGCTTGACATCATGGGGAAATCAAAAGAAATCAGCCAAGACCTCAGAAAAAAAATTGTAGACCTCCACAAGTCTGGTTCATTCTTGGGAGAAATTTCCAAATGCCTGAAGGTACCACGTTCATTTGTACAAACAATGGTACGCAAGTATAAACACAATGGTTGTATTGGTGCTAGCTAGGTACCAAGCTAAAGCTAGCTACCCCAGAAGTTGCGGTCAAACAAATAATGCTTTATTACCAACGTGGTATTGTAAACACATCGTTCGCGGCCAGTGTTTGCTTGTTTGCAGATTTTTTTGTACATTTGTGCATCAAATAGTGTTAATTGACGTGCATCTTTTTTGACACGCAAAGACCCAAATGGCGTTACATAGTATGTCATGAAGCTAATAGCAGTGACGCTATTAGTGTGTAACTCCGGTAGGGCAATATGTGTAGCGGTGCTCGACCAGTCGGTGAAAGCCAACATCACCCACGACAGAGAACGGTTGATGGATTTTGCCTTTGAGTTGTCTCGCTGAAATGTTCTTATTCTTTCAAATGACTGCTCGATCCACACAGCAGACATTGTGGGCTAGGTTAAGAATTCTGTGTTGCACGTGTAGCGCAAAATTTTACGTGGCATCATTACATCATGTACCTACGTTATATAGGTACGCACGTCAGCTTTGACATCGGTTTTGCACATCGGCTTTAAACTAGACATCGGGCCGATGTTGGCATTTTTAGCTAATATCGGCCGATTCTGATATGTTCACCTATATATTGTGCATCCCTAACGCTTTTCCAACAGTCTTGAAGGAGTTTCCACATTTGCCGAGCACTTGCTGGCTGCTTTTCCTTCACTCTGCGGTCCAACTAATCCCAAACCATCTCAATTGGGTTGAGGTCAGGTGATTGTGGAGGCAAGGTCATCTGATGCAACACTCCATTAATGTCCTTCTTGGTCAAATAGCCCTTACCACAGCCTGGAGGTGTGTTGGGTCATCGTCCTGTTGAAAAACAAATGATAGTCCCACTAAGCTCAAACCAGATGGGATGATCTCTGCATGTGTGGTTGCCACTGTGAAGCATGGAGGAGGAGGTGTGATGGTGCTTTTCTGGTGACACTGTGATTTATTTAGAATTCAAGGCACACTTAACCAACCTTGCTACCACAGAATTATTCACTGCAGAATGCTGTGGTAGCAATACTGGTTAAGTGTGCCTTGAATTCTAAATAAATCACAGACAGTGTCACCAGCAAAGCACCACCCCACCATCACACCTCCTCTTCCATACTTTACAGCGGGAACCACACATGCGGAGATCATCCGTTCACCTACTCATCTACGCATCTCACAAAGACATGGCGGTTGGAACCAAAAATATTACATTTGGACCCAAAGGACAGATTTCCAGTGGTCTAATGTCCATTGTTTCTTGGCCCAAGCAAGTATTTTCTTCTTATTGGTGTCCTTTAGTAGTGGTATCTTTGCAGCAATTTGACCATGAAGGCCTGATTCACACAGTCTCCTCTGAACAGTTGAGATGTGTCTGTTACTTGAACACTGTGAAGCATTTATTTGGGCTGCAATTTCTGAGGCTGGTAACTGTAATGAACTTATCCTCTGCAGCAGAGGTAACTCTGGGTCTTCCTTTCCTGTGGCGGTCCTCATGAGAGCCAGTGTCATCATAGCGCTTGATGGTTTTTGTGAATGCGTGTATTGACTGATCTTCATGTCGTAAAGTAATGATGGACTGTCGTTTCTCTTTGCTTATTTGAGCTGTTCTTGCCATAATATGGACTTGGTCTTTTACCAAATAGGGCTATCTTCTGCATAACACTAATACCTTGTCACAACACAACTTATTGGATCAAACGCATTAAGAAGGAAAGAAATTCCACAAATTAACAAGGCACACCAGTTAATTTAAATATATCCAGGAGACTACCTCATGAAGCTGGTTGAGAGAATGCCAAGAGTGTGCAAAGCTGTCATCAAGGCAGAGGGTGGCTACTTTGAAGAATCTCAAATATATAATATATTTGGATTTGTTTAACACTTTTTTGGTTACTACATGATTCCATATGTGTTATTTCATTGTTTCGATGTCTTCACTATTATACTACAATGTAGAAAATAGTAAAAATTAAGAAAAACCCTTGAATGAGTAGGCGTGTCCAAACTTTTGACTGGTACGGTAGATACACACATCTTTTAAAAATATACTGTATGTTCCTTTATTTCTACTAACCATACCACCCCTCCCCTAATTGGAGTAAACTAAATGAACAACACAACAACACTTTGGCTTCTACTTCCAGCTTATCCATACTATATACATTTTACGGACACAATCTATTACAATAGTTATATTCTGTTTGTTTTCTAGTCCTGTCCTTCCTCTACCCTCAACCTCTCCCATCTATTGCTGATGTCCATCCAGTTTGATTTATATTTGCCATATATTTGTAACTGTGCTGTTTCACAAAAGTTCTGAACCTATATACATTTCACGGACACAGTATATTTTACATTAGTTCTTTTGTTATTAGTCCCACCCTTCAGCTCCATTCCACCCCTCCCATCTATCTCTCAACACCATCCATATTGGATTACTATTTGCGTTTTTATTTTTTACTGTGCTGTGATGTTTCACAAAGGTTCTGAACCTTTCTATTCTCATAGTTTCTACAGATTGTAAATTAAAGATAAACATTATTGATAAAAGTATTATATTATTGATCGACTGACTATGACTTTTCAAATCACCCAGTAGTGCTGTCTGGAGAGTTAGCTCCAGGTAAATGTTGCAACTCTTCAGCCATTCCTGGACCTGAGACCAAAAACATTCTATTGGTTGCAAGAATTGTATATAGTAATTGAAAATGTCTAAGTTTTGAATCCGGCATTGCTTTGTGTATCAGTTCATAAACCATGTACCATGGAATCCGTACATCGGACATCTCTTCCCAACTATTTTGCAATCTAAACTCAGCAAAAAAAGAAACGTCCCTTTTTCAGGACCCTGTCTTTCAAAGATAATTCGTAAAAATACAAATAACTTCACAGATCTTCATTGTAATGGGTTTAAACACTGTTTCCCATGGTTGTTCAATGAACCATAAACAATTAATCAACATGCACCTGTGGAATGGTCGATAAGACACTAACAGCTTACAGACGGTAGGCATTTAAGGTCACAGTTATGAAAACATAGGACACTAAAGAGGCCTTTCTACTGACTCTGACAAACACTAAAAGAAAGATGCCCAGGTTCCCTGCTCATCTGCGTGAACGTGCCTTAGGCATGCTGCAAGATGTGGCCAAGGCAATAAATTGCAATGTCCGTACTGTGAGACTACTAAGACAGCGCTACAGGGAGACAGGACGGACAGCTGATCAACCTCGCAGTGGCAGACTTTGTGTAACAAAACCTGCACAGGATCGGTACATCCGAACATCACACTTGCGGGACAGGTACAGGTAGCAACAACAACTGCCCGAGTTACAACAGAAACGCACAATCCCTGAATACGTGCTCAGACTGTCCGCAATAGGCTGAGAGAGGCTGGACTGAGGGCTTGCAGGCCTGTTGTACGGCAGGTCCTCACCAGACATCACCGGCAACAACGTCGCACAAACCCACTGTCTTTGGACCAGACAGGTCTGTCAAAAAGTGCTCTTCTCTGACGAGTCGCGGTTTTGTCTCACCAGGAGTGATGGTCGGATTTGCGTTTATCGTTGAAGGAATGAGCGTTTCACCGAGACCTGTACTCGGGATCGATTTGGAGGTGGAGGGTCCGTCATGGTCTGGGGCGGTGTGTCACAGCATCATCGGACTGAGCTTGTTGTCATTGCAGGCAATCTCAACGCTGTGCGTTACAGGGAAGACATCCTCCTCCAACATGTGGTACCCTTCCTGCAGGCTCATCCTGACATGACCCTCCAGCATGACAATGCCACCAGCCATACTGCTCGTTCTGTGCGTGATTTCCTGCAAGACAGGAATGTCAGTGTTCTGGCCAGCAAAGAGCCCGGATCTCAATCCCATTGAGCCCGTCAGGGACCTGTTGGATCAGGGGGTGAGGGCTAGGGCTAGGGCCATTCCCCCCAGAAAGGTCCGGGACCTTGCAGGTGCCTTGGTGGAAGAGTGGGGTAACATCTCACAGCAAGAACTGGCAAATCTGGTGCAGTCCATGAGGAGGAGATGCACTGCAGTACTTCATGCAGCTGGTGGCCACACCAGATACTGACTGTTACTTTTGATTTGGACCCCTTTTCAGGTTCACATTATTTAATTTATGTTAGTCACATGTCTGTGAAACTTGTTCAGTTTATGTCTCAGTTGTTGAATCTTGTTATGTTCATACAAATAAATGTTCATCTTTTTTTGCTGAGATTATATGACACAGCTGTCAATTATTTGGTCCTGAATGAAACTGGTATACTTTTTTATTTTTCACTATTTTCTTTAACCAATTTTGGTCTTTAATCCAGGGCCGACAGACAAGTTCCTTACTTTTTCTCCCTTCCACTTGCCTCTTCCATTTAGTGGTAATGCTGCAATTAGTTGGTTGTAATTTTGGGCAGAGCAGACATTTCCATATATTTTTGTTAGCTTCATGTGTGACAACTCCACCAGTCCTATTTATTATATCATTTCCAAAGATTATACCCTTTAAAAAATATACATATATTTGAGTTTAATCGCAACATTTTCTGTATTATTTGTTGTCTTTTAATTGTGTATTTTTTTTGGAGATGATTTCATTTCCAAATAACTGAAAGTGAGGGAAAAGGGCTGAATAAAGGGAAAAGGGCCATTCTTGAATATGGGGTGAGACATTCTTACTCATTTGCTAGAGAACCAGATCGGATTTAAGTATAACTGACGCCTTTAGTGAGAAGTCAAATGCTTTAATATTTAATTATTTCTGCCCTCCGAATTCATATTCATTATATAAATAGGCCCTTTTAATTTTGTCTGGCTTGCCATTCCAAATAAAATTGAATATTTTTTGCTCATATAAAAAAAAGAACAGGTTGCTAGGTGTAGGCAAGACTATAAGCAAATAAGTAAACTGGGATATGACTAAAGAGTTATTCAGGGTGATTTTTCCACAAATAGACAGATATTTTCCTTTCCGTGGTAGCAAGATCTTATCTATTTTTTTATTTAGCTAACTTTCCATTAAAATGTATGGACTCTTTTGAATATGATCCAATACGTAATATAGTACGTTTATCATAATTTGGTTGTAATCCAGACAGGATAGAACAAGTATCTAGATCCTCTGAGGCTGTGGAGGGATCCAAATTGTGGATTTAAAAGAAAACATGAATCATCAGTGTACAATGAAACCTTTGTTTTTAAGCCCTGGATTTCAAACCCCTTGATATTATTGTTGGACCTAGTTTTAATAGCTAACATTTCGATGGCAATAATAAATAGATATGCTGCTAGTGGACAACCTTGTTTTACTCCTCTTGACAGTTTAAAACTTTCTGAGAAGTATCCATATTTACTATTTTACACATAGGGTTACTATACATAACTTTAACCCATTTTATAAGAGATTCTCCAAAATTGAAATATTCCAGGCATATATATATATAAATTCCAGTCGTACTTTATCAAAATCCTCTTCAAAGTCAGCTATAAATACAAGGCCTGGTTTCCCAGATTTTTTATAGTGTTCTATTGTTTCCAGTACTTGTCTTACATTATCTCCAATGTATCGTTCATGTAAAAAACCTGTCTGATTAGGATGAATAATATCCGACAATACCTTTTTTATTTTATGCTCTATGCATTTTGCAATAATTTTTGCTAGTAGGGGCCTCCAATTTTTAAAATGGACTGGATCTTTATATTTACCACATGGATCCTGTTTCAGTAATAATGAAATCAGACCTTCTTGTTGAGTGTCTGATAATCTACCATTTATATAGGAGTGGTTAAAACATGCTAATAACGGCCCTGGAGTTTTCCCGGACCTAAAGGCTTTAACAGCATCTTGAAGTACCTCTTCTGTAATTTGGCCTTCACATTAATCTTTGTGTAATAGCTGTTCATTTCACATCATTAATAATAATAAAAAATCCATACAATTAGCTTCGGTTTGTGGAGATGGAGGAGACTGAAATGCTTAAAGTACATATGCTTAAAGTACTTTACTTCTTCTTTCAGAATATAGTTTGGTGAATCATGGGTGACTCCGTCATTTGTAACAAGTTTCAGTGAATTATTTTTGGTAGCATTTCTATGTTGAAGATTAAAAAATAATTTGGTGCATTTCCCCCTATATTCCATCTAGTTTGCTATATTTTTATAATATATTACACTTGATCTTTCTTGAATAAGTTCCTCTATTTATTTGTGTTTTTCCTCTTACTTATTCTGAGCCTCTATGACAGTTTTTATTGCTATCTATCTGTACTGTTAGTCTTTCCATTTCCTTTGTTAATATGGACTCTTGACCTAAATTGCTTTTATTTTTACAGATGAGTACTGAATTCCATGGCCTCTAAAGGCACATTTAAAAGTGTCCCATACAATAAGGGGATCTGCTGTGCCTATGTTATGTCAGAAAAAGTCAGTTATAAATTATTGTATCCTAGTTAAAAAACAAGTTATCATCCAATAGGCTTTTATAAAATGTCCAATATCCTCGCCCATGCGGAGATTCTGCAAGAGTAATATATATGCCAATTATTTGATGGTCCGACAGCATTCTGCCCCCTACTTTTTAAACTTTTGGTGCCAGAGAGAATGACATAAGAAAGTAGACAAGACGACAAGCTTGATTGAGTCTCCGCCATGCATATTTCACTAGGTCAGGATATTTAACCTCTACGGGCTAGGGGGCAGTGTTCGGAAGTACGGAGAGTCTGACATGCCTAATCTGCCTGTTACTCAGGCGCAGAGGCTAGGATATGAATATAATAGTAGTATTGGATAGAAAACACTCTGACGTTTCTAAAACTGTTAAAATAATGTCTGTGAGTATAACAGAACTGATATGGCAAGCGAAAACCAGAGAAAAACCCATCCGGAAAATGTGTTTTTTTTAGGTCACTGTCTTTCCATTGACTTGCTATTGACTATAGAGGGTATTAGCTCCTAGATTGCAGCTCCTATTGCTTCCACTAGATGTGTTGCGCATGTGAATGGGTGCGCGCTCCTCGTTATTTTTATTTCCTATTGAACAGACTATTTTCCCGTCTGAAATATTATCGTTTATTTAGATAAGGATTAATTAGAAACATCGTTTGACTTGTTTGGATGAACTTTACCGGTACTTTTGGGATTTCTTTGTCTGCATGTTGAACACCATGGCGCCAACTAAACAGACTTTTTGGGATACAGAGGACTTTATCGAACAAAACGACCATTCTTTGTGTTCCTGGGACCCATGGGATTGCAAACAGAGGAGGATCTTCAAAGGTAAGTGATTTATTTTATCGCTATTTTAAATTTTGTAACACCTGTGCTGGTTTGAATAATATGTTGTTGTAGGGCGCTGTCCTCAGACAATCGAATGTTCTGCTTTCGCCGTAAAGCCTATTGTAAATCCAACAACGTGGTTCGATTACCAAGATCCTAAGCTTTTGAATGGTGTACAACACTTGTATTTTCATGAATGTTTAATATTACTATTTTTGTAATTTGAATTTGGCGCTCTGCATTTCACCGGATGTTGTCATGTTGCCACCGATCCCTAAGAAGTTAAGTCTCCATATATCCACTAGTTCCAATATATCCATGATATTTGTGATTTCGTTAAGTGCATGAGGCTGATAGTTTGAAGTGTGATTTCCTTTACGGTCCATAGAGGTATTTAAAACTGTATTATAATCTCCCACCATAATTGTCACGACTTCTGCCAAAGTCGGTCCCTCTCCTTGTTCGGGCGGCATTCGGCGGTCGACGTCACCGGTCTTCTAGCCATCACCGATCCATTTTACATTACCGCATTTCCACGTCAGGGGTGGAGATGGAGAGCGACCGCATTTCAGCCATGCGTAATTGGCCGACTCCCACCACAGTAAAGGAAGTGCAGAGGTTCCTAGGGTTTGCCAACTTCTACCGGAGGTTTATCTGGGGCTTTGGTCAGGTAGCGGCTCCCATTACCTCACTGCTGAAGGGGGGACCAGTGCGATTGCAGTGGTCGGCTGAGGCGGACAGGGCTTTTGGTCACCTGAAGGCTCTCTTTACCTCGGCTCCCGTGCTGGCTCATCCGGATCCCCCTTTGGCGTCCATAGTGGAGGTGGACGCGTCCGAGGCTGGGATAGGAGCCGTGCTCTCTCAGCGCTCGGGTACACCACCAAAGCTCCGCCCCTGTGCCTTCTTTTCGAAGAAGCTCGGGGACCGGGAGCTGTTGGCTGTCGTAAAGGCTTTGAAGGCGTGCAGACATTGGCTTGAGGGGGCTAAACACCCTTTTCTCATCTGGACTGACCACCGCAATCTGGAGTACATCCGGGTGGCGAGGAGACTGAACTCTTGTCAGGCAAGGTGGGCCATGTTTTTTTTACCCATTTTTGTTTTCACCCTGTCTTATAGACCAGGTTACCAGAACGCTAAGACAGACGCACTGTCCTGGATGTATGACACAGAGGAGTGGTCCATGGATCCCACCCCCATACTCCCGGCCTCCTGCCTGGTGGCACCGGTAGTGTGGGAGATGGACGCGGAAATTGAGCAGGCACTACGTGCAGAGCCACTCGTCTCCAGTGTCCAGCTGGGCGTCAGTACGTTCCGTCTGCAGTCCGTGACCGGCTGATCTATTGGGCCCACACGTCACCCTCTGGCCATCCGGGCATCGGTCGGACGGTGCGCTGTCTAAGTGGGAAGTACCGGTGGCCCACTTTGGCTAAGAACGTGAGGGTTTATGTGTCCTCCTGCTCGGTGTGCGCCCAGTGTAAGGCTTCTAGGCATCTGCCCAGAGGTAAGCTACACCCCTTACCCATTCCACAACGGCCTTGGTCTCACCTGTCGGTGGATTTTCTTACTGACCTTCCTCCCTCACAGGGTAACACCACGATCCTGGTCATTGTGGATTGTTTCTCGAAGTCCTGCCGTCTCTTCCCTCTGCCCGGTCTCCCTACGGCCCTACAGACTGCGGAGGCCCTGTTCACACACGTCTTCTGGCACTACGGGGTGCCTGAGGATATTGTGTCTGATCGGGGTCCCCAGTTCACTTTGAGGGTCTGGAAGGCATTCATGGAACCTCTGGGGGTCTCGATCAGCCTGACCTCGGGTTTTCACCCTGAGAGTAACGGGCAGGTGGAGAGAGTGAACCAGGATGTGGGTAGGTTTCTGAGGTCGTATTGCCAGGACCGGCCGGGGGAGTGGGCGGTGTTCGTGCCCTGGGCAGAGATGGCCCAGAACTCACTCCGCCACTCCTCCACTAACCTTTCCCCCTTCCAGTGTGTATTGGGGTACCAGCCCATTCTGGAGCCTTGGCATCAGAGTCAGACCGAGGCTCCTGCAGAGGAAG
This sequence comes from Brachymystax lenok tsinlingensis, assembly GCA_030435695.1. NCBI lineage: Eukaryota > Metazoa > Chordata > Actinopteri > Salmoniformes > Salmonidae > Brachymystax > Brachymystax lenok. The sequence goes on from CM059819.1 coordinate 44,743,807, forward strand.
ACTGGTTCAGGCGCGCGTAGGAGACATGGGACGCCGCTTATGTTCACATCCAGAAAATCAGCGCAGACCGTCACCGCAGTGAGGCGACCGGGTCTGGCTCTCGACCCGAAACCTGCCCCTCCGCCTGCTTTGTGGGGCCATTTAAAGTCCTGAGGAGACTGAACGAGGTCAGTTACCGGTTACAGCTCCCCCCCGATTACCGTATTAACCCCTCGTTCCATTTGTCTCTACTCAGGCCGGTGGTTGCTGGTCCGCTCCAGGAGTCTGAGGTGTGGGAGGTTCCTCCGCCCCCTCTGGACATTGAGGGGGCCCCGGCGTATTCAGTCTGCTCCATACTGGATTCGAGGCGTCGGAGGAGGGGCCTTCAGTACATCGTGGACTGGAAGGGGTACGGTCCGGAGGAGAGATGCTGGGTTCCAGTGGAGGACGTGTTGGATCCGTCTATGCTGCGGGAGTTCCACCGGAACGCTGCTGGAGCCGCGCGTAAGGGTACTGTCACGACCTCCGCCGCAGTCGGTGCCTCTCCTTGTTCGGGCGACGTCACCTGTCTTCTAGCCATCACCGATCTTCAGCCATCACCGATCCACCTTTCATTTTCCATTTGTTTTGTCTTGTTTCCCCACACACCTGGTTGTCATTCCCTCATTACTTGTCATGTATTTAACCCACTGGTTTCCCCCATGTCTGTGTGTGTAATTGTTTATTGTCAGTGGCACGTTCCGGCTGGTTTGCGCTGGTCTTGTTGTTTATTGTGTTTTGTGCTGCCGCATTTGTTTTCTGTAGGCAATTGTTGTTGTGACGCTATTACGTTCAGTGACTGTTACTGTGCCACAGTAAAGTGCTTTTGTTCACTAATTTCTGCTCTCCTGCGCCTGACTCTCACGCACCAGCTACACACGTGCATGACAGGCAGTTCATGCAAAGGATTGACACCTATAACCAGGATGACCATTACAAAAATGACATTTTTGGCAAGCAATTATTATTTTAGCAAACAATTATTGTGATTCATCCTATATTGTCCCTAAAATCATTACCCTCTAGCAACAGATGTGGGATACACACGCTCAGATGCTCAAAAGTTGTTCCATCCCTGAGCCCAAGGACTTGATTTACGATGGCATTTACAGTTGCAGCTGTTTGAGAAGGCATGCAAAATTGAGCAAAAAAGGGCAAAAATGGGGAGATTTGATTTACCATTGTCAAGTCCTAGGTGATGGAGATCAGATTCACCCCTTTCCGCTGAAACACACACACACGCTAGTCCCCTGTTGTGACCATTGTCCCAAGCATCTCTGTGCAGTCAGACCTTTGATTATTCTGTGCCAGCAGGGCGAAGGCGTCTTATGTACGAGGGAGTTTTGTTAAGAGCTCTGACGCTCAATCTGAATATTAACTCTTGCAGTGCGGTTTTGATGGGGTTAGGGTTAGTGTTCCCACACAGCCATATCGCCATATTACAGCGCTTGTTTACGGAAGACAAGAGACAACCACCTGTGCTAATTAGCTATCTAGCATGCTCTGAACACCTGTGTGTAACTCAGGAAGTGTATCTTGTTTATTTATTTCTGATGAAAGATGCTTATTTATAAAACACTCTTAGGCCTCTCTTCCCCCTATCTGAGATATCTACTGCAGTCCTAATCCTCCACATACAACACCCGTTCTGCCAGTCACATTCTGTTAAAGGTCCCCAAAGCACACATATCCCTGGGTCGCTCGTCTTTTCAGTTCGCTGCAGCCAGCGACTGGAACGAGCTGCAAAAAACACTCAAACTGGGCAGTTTTATCTCAATCTCTTCATTCAAAGACTCAATCATGGACACACTTACTGACAGTTGTGGGTGCTTTGCGTGATGTATTGTTGTCTCTACCTTCTTTCACTTTGTGCTGTTGTCTGTGCCCAATAATGTTTGTACCATATTTTGTGTTGCTACCATGTTGTGTTGCTACCATGCTGTGTTGTCATGTGTTGCTGCCTTGCTATGTTGGTCTCTCTTTATGTAATATTGTGTTGTCTCTCTTGTTATGATGTTTTTGTCCTATATTTATATATTTTATTTTTAATCCCAGTCCTAAGCCCCGCCAGCCTTTTGCCTTTTGGTAGGCCGTCAATGTAAATAAGAATATGTACTTCACTAACTTGCCTAGTTAAATAAAGGTTAAATTAAATAAATAAAAAGATAAGGGCCATGTGTTTCGAAAGCCATATTGCAAGTGATGATTATTGATGTTTCAGTTCGGCTAATTCCGTGGACCAGGTAAACATTTTGATGCTTTAGCTAGCTACAGATATATTAACTATCTAATAGGTTTGTTCTAGTTAGACAAAAATGTAACTTTCAAGAACAGATATTAGCTATCTACATAGTGGCAAGTTAGCTAGCTAACGTCCAGCCTGGCAAGCTTCCCATGTTGTCACTTCAGCTCCACCGTGTAATTTAGGCTAGCTAGCTAGCTTAGCTGAAGTAATGTTAGCTATCTAACAAGTTAGCCAAAGTGATGTGCTGGAGCTATCACAAAAACAGCAAGTAGATAACAAAAAAATGTCAGAAAATGTTAACTATCATTGTTTGAAAATGTATGTGTGAGAGACATACTGTCAGGTTTATGGGCTGTGTCTGTGTGAGGTTTATGGGCTGTGTTTGTGTCGCTTCAGGAGAGTGTGTGCTTAGATTCAAAGCTTGAGATCCACTATAGGCCTGCTATTGAACTCAACCTGAGAAATCTTAATTTACCAAATGTAACCATGGTTCTTTATTTTCTACAAATGTTTCAGTCCAAACAAGAACACAGACCCTGGCCTCCTGTCTGGCAAAGACCCCCTCCACAGCTGAGAGAAAGGAGTTCATTGTGGACTTCACAAGAACATTAATCAAAGCAGATATATAGCTTTTTAAAAACGGCCCAAGTTCTCCACATTTCTGAAGAAACACTGCAGCAGGGAGGGTCATTATCGAAGCAATTCGATAATGAATCAATAGTTATATGGTGAATGGAACAAATATACAGAATTGTTCCCCCAAACTATTTGGTGTTTATGTATTTATAGATGGATTCGTCAATATATCATTTGTATTTATATGCCTTTGCACTTTATTTATCTATCATATTTACGATAAAAGGATCATATACTGTAAAGGTTGAGTTTGTGTAGATGTTATTTTTGACTGAGCTTTAGTAGAAGGACAACCCTAGGTTCATTGTGATATAAGCATTTATTCACATAAGCCATGTTCCCATATTATAAAATAATGATACTACACTAGAGGCAAAAAAAAAGCTTTCCGCAGATTTTCAACAGAAATCCTCGCAGATTCCGTTTGGGTTTCGTTATGATCAAGAGCTAGCAAGAAATCAGCAGGGTCAACAACGTTACTAGACCAGGGTCAACAACGTTACTATACAACTGATGGAAACCATTACAAATTACATCGTTTCAAAATAATATAACGTTATTCATATCAGGAGCAATAACTGCAATTTAGTTTTTGTAGCTAGTTTACAAATGAAGAAATCGACGACATACATACCTCTTTACTTCCTGTTGGTATCTTCTGTTGTTATGGAAACGAGACGCCAAACATTGATGAAAAGTGTACACAAAACCAGAGAGAATACAAATAGGAATCCCATTGGGCAATGAATTGAGGAACATATAACGGTCTATCTAGCAGACTGTAGACCAATCGCGTTCACGTTGTCATGCTGCGTCACGTGGTTACTAAACTAATCGTCATGCAATCTCTTCTCAAAGCCAGGGTATGAGTCGAGAAACCTTACTATTTTCCTCGAAAGTACATAAGGTCACGATTCCAAAGCACTACGGTATTACAGAGAACGAGTTAATTAACTCACATCTCGGAAAATATTTGTAATGTTGTAGTTCTTGTTGACGAAATTAATGCTAATATTTGGTTTTTGATCTAGCTCCCAGTTGACTCCCATTCCCTATTTGAAGGACAGCTCTCCCTGTCCAGACTCGCCCAAAATGCATCGTGAGTCCCATCATGAGCAACGTACATAATGGGCGTTAATATGATTCCAAAGGAGTTTCCCATCTCCTCAAAAGTACCGACTCTTGAGTATCTCTGACCAAACTCTGTGGGTTGCACCTCCCTCACTATTGTCGCGACATTTCCATTATTACCAACGTTATACAGACGCCTCAGCCATATTCATGCTCAAAAGTAGAACGGGGGATAATGAGTGAACTATGTAACGCCGTTTGGGTCTTTGCGTGTCAACAAATATACACGTCAAATAACACTTATAGAATGTCGTGTGTGCTGAATTTTCACGTGCAAGCTAAGCGCCACCACTACTACTAGTAGCACTGTCAAAGCTGTACAAAAAGTCTGCAAACAAGCACACACCGGCAACGAACGACGTGTTTACAATACCGCGTTGGTATTAAGGCATTATTTATTCGACTGTAACTTCTGGGGTAGCTAGCTAGCTTTATACCTAGCTAGCACCAATCCTTGTAAGTATTAGCTAGGTAGCCACTTGTGGGGACAAGATGGCGGAGTGAGTAGTTGCATTAAACTGAGCTCTTGAACTTTAAAATAAATTCAAGCCCTAATTTGAGTTTGACGACGAACACAGTTAAAATTATGTTTTTTGCAGTCTTTTAAAAATATTTTGTATTCGTTTGGTGGTATACTGAACATCACTTTTCCACTTTGTTATACTTCAAGCAAGTTCAGCCAATACTAGCTAGTTAGTCAAATTAGCTGATATGGAAGCTTGCAAAAATGTAGAGGGAGCTGTCATAACCGAGGTGGATACTGTCAAGTATATGGAAGATTTTGACTCTCCCCCAGAAGTAACGGTACAGAGGTCGGAGAAATTCGTCATCGATACAGCTGTCCAAATAACCCCTTCGAAACCCCCCAACCTGAAGAGATTACGAGAAAGTGACACCGGGCAGACTCAACCACCCCAGCCTATCACCAATGAAGCCATATTCGAGGCATCCATTTAAAACCTATTAGGGAGCGGCGGCAGTGTTCTGAGTTTTGGAGAGTCTGGCGTGCCCAAAGTAAAATGCCTGGTACTCAGGCCCAGAAATTAGGATATGCACATAATTAGTAGTATTGGATAGAAAACACTCGGAAGTTTCTAAAACTGTTAAAATAATGTCTGTGAGTATAACAGAACTGATTTGGCAGGCGAGAACCAGAGAAAAATCCATCTGGAAAAATGTAATTCTGTGAAGTGACTCTTTTCCCATTGACTTGGTATTGAAAGGAGGGGAATCCAGCTCCCAGGTTGCAGTACCTATGGCTTCCACTAGATGTCAACAGTCTTTAGACAAGGTTTCATGCGTTTATCTAGAAAAATCAAGGAGTAAGACAAGTTTTGGCAAGTGGACTAAGGAAGTCACTTTTCTCTTTGACATGCAGGACCGTGGGCGTGCGCCTCGGTTTTTTCCTTTTCTATCGCCCAGGATATTATCCATGTGAAATATTATCGTTTATATACATATTAGTGTACAGAACTTATATGGCAGGCGAAAACCCAAGGAAAATCCATCCGAAAAAATGGCTTCTAGCTTCTGGGCCTGAGTAACAGGCATTTTACTTTGGGCACGCCAGACTCTCCAAACTTCCGAACGCTGCCCCCTAGCCCAGAGAGGTTAAATAAAGGTTAAATAAAAAGGTACTGATGGAAAGTGTAATTTAACAATTAGCTGCCTACCGTAAAGCAGGCCTATTATTATCATGTTTGGTAACATTTGCCCATGTATTTATTTTCAGAGTTTGAATGAGTTGTAAAAATGTCTCAGAAAACTCTGCTGAATTCCCTCAATTGAAGGTAAGCTAAGTTAACCTAGGCTACTTAACGTTACTAGCTCTATATTTGAAGTTGTTATATCATTAGTAGTCTTATCAGGTAAAAGCAAATGCTTATTATTAATAATTTCTCAAATATTTATTAGCTAATCATTCAGTCGAATACGTTATGCTACAGCCATTGAATCTGTCTTGAGTGTTAAGGGACGTTAATGGCTAGCTCGGGCCACAACATTATGTTATTATATTTTTAAATCTTGAATACAAGGGAAAATGTTATTAATCAGAGACTGAAATTTCGTGCTATGTGATATTCACTTCCGGACTTGGAGAGCGCTCAAAGCGTTGTAGAACGCCCCTCTGAATAACGGGGCGTAGTTTAGGCTTAACTGTGTTGGGAAAAAGAAAGACACGAACAGGACCGATACAAGCGCCTATGGGGGCTGAGACTGTACGGGCTACCTTAAAAACTGATGGTGAGAATAAAAGAGGGATTGTGATTGACATTATTGGGAAGTTAGTTCCATATCCCCCTGCTACCCTGAATATCGTGGTAAATGTCGTACACCGTCTCGGGGATAAGAGAAAGGAGAAGAACAGACACAGACAGGTCATCATGATGTTTGCGTTGAGGAACGTGAGAGACAAGGTGTGGAGAGCTGCCAAACTTGCGCGGATCTGCAGGGAGAAAGGCATTCGCTTTAAAAAAGATTTGAGCAAACGCGACAGGGATACCCGTGCGAAGCTGTGGCCACAAGTCGATGAGGCAAGACGCAGAGGGAAAAAGCCTTCTTTCGCGAGGGGTTTGCGGTCATTGACGGCCGCGGGGTGGAGCTACGTGACTGACTGATTTATGCTTTATGAGTTGGCCTGCTTATACAGTAGTAGGCTAATGAAGCAATATACCGTTTGAACTGGTGAGTTTATTCATACAATCGTAGGGCCATACTGTTTGTAGTGGAGAGTTTTGGATGTGAACATTAACCAATGTAAGTACACTAAATGTGACTCATGACCTGCATTCGGTCTAATGTAGCAAAATGTGAAATTGTGTTTTTTACATTGGGACAAGTTGAGACTCAGAGCTACAAAATGGTATATCATACACTGCATTTGAGGAACAATGGGAAATTGTTCTGCTTTGTAAGTTGATTCTGCTTTGAAAGTTGCTTTGAAATTCTTGTAAACTCACTTTTGAGAAAATTGCCTTTGAATGTTTTGGTATCTAGTGAAGAGCTCTTCTTTGTCTACACCCATTCAGTGTTGTTCACACCCTCTTAATCTTTATACCCTGACTACACCGCTCGCGTCGCGTGCGTGCACGAGCGTTGCAAAATACATTTAGAAATATATGTTATTCAATTATTGCACCCACACTGCTCGCACGGGTCAACGAGCGTCTGCGTTGCCAAGGGGCTAAAATAGAAGTCAGTCCTATTTGTGACACAGATCGCGCGCTGCAAGTCCTGCCTCTCCCATCTCCTCATTGGTTTATAGAAGCAGGTACCCACGTGCCATCTCCTCATTGGTTATACCCACGTGGGTGATTGAAAGACGAACTGTGTTGCCGGTCGTCGTGGTAATACTATGAAAGTTTAGATGCCAATCACCATATAAGTTCAAAGAAGAAAAGGCCTGGAAGGAGGAGAGATGACTAGAAATGATTCGGTTGACCGTTTTATGTGTGGATCAATTGTCGGAGTAGAGAACCTTGTGCATTTCAGGTAAAATAACAACTCAATGTTTATATCCCAGGACAAAATAGCTAGCAACAGCAAGCTAGCTAAATAGGACAAATTAGCTAGCAAGTGCAAGCTAGCTAGCTAAAATGCCATAAATGTTTAATGCTTTTCGACCTGTCCCCACATTAATGTAATTGGTTCAGAGTTTGTTTTGATATTTTAACCTGCGTGTCGTGATCACGTTTGGTGTGGGAGACAAAATAAATGTATGCACGATGGCGCACGCGCGCAGCCGGTTTGGGTTCCGTGTTAGCCCCACCCATCTCGGAGCGCTCTCGGAGCGCACACTTGATGCTCTGGCTGATGATTTGTTTACCTCTGGATAACATGAGTAGAGCCTAACCAGCTCTGCTGGCAAACAAGTTTACTGACACTGGCCATATTCAACGGGTGTTGTACACACGTAACATTAGCTAACAAGCCAGCCAGCTAACGTTAGCTAGTTAAACAACAATGAACAAAGTGCCAAGACTGCCTAACATTTAGGCTCTAACTAGAAAAGCAAACAGCTCCGGGAAACTAATAGTAACGTCCGCTAGGGAGCCAGGCAGCTAACATTAGCTAGCTAGCTAGCTAACAGTAAACTTTAGCTTAAGACATATAGCTAGCTAGGTAAACAATTGACTTAGCTAGGTAAACAACGTCTAAGACCACACACGTAACGTTAGCTAACGAGCCAGACAGCTAACGTTAGCTAGTTAAACAACAATGAACAAAGTGGCAACAATGCCAGTGCTGGGAGCTAACCAACCAGGTCCAATGTTAGCTAGCTAACGTTCGATTCTAACTAGAAAATAAAACAGCTCTGGGAAACAAATAATAACGTCAGCTAGGGAGCCAGTCAGCTAACAATTTTCTTGTTTTAACTCTACAACTAGCGACAGACAATTAAAATCTAGAATTTATTATTGGTTGGTATCTTCCAATCTTATCTTATCTTGTCAGTGAATGTAGTATTTCCTCAGCTCCTCTGACAGACCGTTGTTCCATTATTCTTTCCTTTTGTTTTGATGATGATGAGATTTTCTAAAACATAATGGAAATGTAACTTATTTATTTTAAAGAATGTCATGTCGTGACTATCATTAACGTGTTTGTCTGTTATTTTATTAAATAAATTAACTAAGTTTAATTATTATTACAATGATTAAATTATTCATGTATCAATTAACTCATTAGTAATCTTGGGGCATCACTGGAAAAGTTTATTTAACGAGTTACTATCTCCAGACTAAACACTAAAGATATAAATATCTCTTACATCAGTCACAGTCAATTCATTAATTCTTATTTGCCTCATCAGTCTCATTCTGAATGTCGCAAAATTCTTGGATATCTGCACGAACCCTAGCAGAAATGATGAATCAGTGATATACAAATTGGCTTAATTATTTACTAACGCGGCCGTCAAATAATCACACAGAAATAAATAAACACACAAACAGGATAGATGACACATTGATTACTACAGTTGGAAGTTGGAAGTTTAAATACACTTAGGTTGGGTCATTAAAACTTGTTTTTCAACCACTCGACAAATTTCTTGTTAACAAACTATAGTTTTGGCAAGTCGGTTAGGACATCTACCATGGTTACCTGCAAGGAAACACGTGCCGTCATCATTGCTTTGCACAAAAAGGGATTCACAGGCAAGGATATCGCTGCCAGTAAGATTGCACCTAAATCAACCATTTATTGGATCATCAAGAACTTCAAGGAGAGCGGTTCAATTGTTGTGAAGAAGGATTCAAGGTGCCCAAGAAAGTCCAGCAAGCGCCAGGACCGTCTCCTAAAGTTGAATTCAACTGCGGGATCGGGGTACCACCATTACAGAGCTTGCTCAGGAATGGCAGCAGGCAGGTGTGAGTGCATCTGCACGCACAGTGAGGCGAAGACTTTTGGAGGATGGCCTGGTGTCAAGAAGGGCAGCAAAGAAGCCACTTCTCTCTAGGAAAAACATCAGGGACAGACTGATATTCTGCAAAAGGTACAGGGATTGGACTGCTGAGGACTGGGGTAAAGTCATTTTCTCTGATGAATCCCGTTTCCGATTGTTTGGGGCATCCGGAAAAAATCTTGTCTGGAGAAGACAAGGTGAGCGCTACCATCAGTCCTGTGTCATGCCAACAGTAAAGCATCCTGACACCATTCATGTGTGGGGTTTCTTCTCAGCGAAGGGAGTGGGCTATGAATAAAGAATGCTACCAACACATCCTCCGAGAGCAACTTCTCCCAACCATCCAGGAACTGTGTGGTTACGAACAATGCCTTTTCCAGCATGATGGAGCACCTTGCCATAAGGCAAAAGTGATAACTAAGTGGCTCGGGGAACAAAACATTGATAATTTGGGTCCATGGCCAGGAAACTCCCCAGACCTTAAGCCCATTGAGAACTTGTGGTCAATCCTCAAGAGGCGGGTGGACAAACAAAACCCCACAAATTCTGACAAACTCCAATTATGCAAGAATGGGCTGCCATCAGTCAGGATGTGGCCCAGAAGTTAATTGACAGCATGCCAGGGCGGATTGCAGAGGTCTTGAAAAAGAAGGATCAACACTGCAAATATTGACTCTTCTTTGCATCAACTTCATGTAATTGTCAATAAAAGCCTTTTGTCACATCCAGGCCTGGTTTAGCAGGCTGGTGTTTAGTTTGTGTTTTGGGTTGTAGGGTTTTTGTGTTCTAGGTGTTGTATTTCTATGTTTGGGTTAATGGTTCCCAATTAGAGGCAGCTGATTGTCGTTACCTCTAATTGGGAACCATATACATGTTTGTGCTTTTCGATGGGGTCTTGTGGGTCATTGTTTGATTGTTGGTTTTGAGTGTTTATGTTCACCGCAGTTACGATCTTTGTTGGTTTATTATTATTTTTTTATTATTGTCATTCTGAACTGTACATACAGTTGAAGTCGGATGTTTACATACACCTTAGCCAAATACATTTAAATTCAGTTTTTCACAATTCCTGACATTTAATCCTAGTAAAAATTCTCTGTCTTAGGTCAGTTAGGATCACCAATTTATTTTTAAGAATGTGAAATGTCAGAATAATAGAGAGAAGGATTTATTTCAGCTTTTATTTCTTTCATCACATTCCCAGTGGGTTAGAAGTTTACATACACTCAATTAGTATTTGGTAGCATTGCCTTTAATTGTTTAACTTGGGTCAAATGTTTCGGGGTAGCCTTCCACAAGCTTACCACAATAAATTGGGTGAATTTTGGCCCATTCCTCCTGACAAGAGTTGGTGTAACTGAGTCAGGTTTGTAGACCTCCTTGCTCGCACACGCTTTTTCAGTTCTGCCCACAATGGGATTTCTATGGGATTGAGGTCAGGGCTTTGTGATGGCCACTCCAATACCTTGACTTTGTTGTCCTTAAGCCATTTTGCCACAACTTTGGAAGTATGCTTGGGGTCATTGTCCATTTGGAACACCCATTTGCGACCAAGCTGTAACTTCCTGACTAATGTCTTGAGATTTTGCTTCAATATAGCCACATAATTTTCCTTCCTCAGAATGCCATCAATTTTGTGCACCAGTCCCTCCTGCAGCAAAGCACCCCCACAACATGATGATGCCACCCCCGTGCTTCACGGTTGGGATGGTGTTCTTCGGCTTGCAAGCCTCTCCCTTTTCCCTCCAAACATAACGATGGTCATTATGACTGTTAGGGTTGCGAAAATCAAATCTGGTATCAGGACAAAAGGTGACACAGAGTCACCAACTAAGTTCTAATTATTTTTATTCACTCAAGCAATAAATGGTAAATGCAATCTTCGTATATACGGGTTCAATGTAGTACCACGCAGGGTTAACAGAGAACTGCCCTTTCTGCTAAATGCATTGGTATAAGTATGTTCTGACAGAGTTAGTTCCCACCTCGGGATGGGCCTATCAGAACAGTGGCTGGGCGTGGTTTAGACTTGCCTAGCCAATAGTAGGCGCACAGGCTGGTCCCAGCCTCTTGGCGCTTGTTGTCCGGGGTTACTGAGGCCACAGGCTCAGTCCTGTTTGTCTCAACATCTTTCTATTCATGTGTTCCTAGCTCAACATACTGTTATCTCCCAAGGTTAAACACAGCCCCTTAGCCAGTCAGACACCAGGTGTTTACAATCCACTGTATTGTTCCACAACTTATCAGCCTTAGCTCAAACATATTCCTGTGTAGCAAAGAAACATATTCTCAAACCTAACAATTAGCAAAGAAACATATTCTCAAACCCAACAATCCCCCTTTTCACACCCAATAGGGTGTGAATATAAATGCAGCAATAACTCATATAAATGCAACAATGGTGAATATACTACCAGCATAAAAGTAAGAAATGTTTATATGAAAAGTAAATATCTGTAGATAGACAATTAGAAGTTAACGTGTTTTTGAGTCCCCTTTTGACACCCACTAGGTGTCACTCACTAAATACAAAAACATAAAACAGAAGAAAACAGAAACCAACATCACACTGGAATTTTATTAAAAAGTGGTAAAAACCCTGTAGTCCTTCCTGCTACTACGCCTCACTTGTACTGGGTTGGCTACCAGCCACCCAGGAACTTAAAACCTTCTGGATCTATGAAACAACAACCCTGCATTGAATAAGAATCAGGAATAACAAGCGGCTGATTAAGATATAATTGTATTTTGAGATTCCCCCTTTTGACACCCGCAAGGGTGTCACTCACCTACTATAGGTACATTAGCAAACACTTGATTGGTAATAGTAAGTAAAAGATCACTCCACGACCTCCCCTACAGCAAACCAAGGGTCATCCTTAATCAAACCCATTTTCCTCCGAAAGTTAGACTCAGTGTCAGCATCTCCTTCTTGAGCCTCCAGTAAAGGCATCATGCCAGCAGCATGCACAACATCTGTAACAGACATCCTCAGACAAGGGATGATACAAGCAGAACAACTCATCAACATTACAATAATTAGGGTCAGAAATCCAGTAACCACCAAAGCTGTGTACTGGCCAAACCACTCACCCAACCAGGAGAACAGTCCGTTCCCCTCCACCCCAGCCAAGAAATAGTGTCTTCCCACAGTACCCATTCATTCCTTATCACAATCTTTGCAACATAGGTCAAACTCGGGAGGTGTTGGGAGGTTCTTCTCAAGGACGGGCTTCTCGCATGTGTCTGGTAGAATCAAATAGTTCTTTGTTCTCCCAGACACCCCCTAAATGAAATCATACTTCTGCACACCAAGTTAATATCTAGACACACACACATATTAATTGGACTGCCATTTGTCTTGCAACCCCATCTCCATTGCATACACTTTCAGAATGGAATGTTCTTAGTATTAAGTACAAACATTTAGTCATAACCATAAAATCTATAACAATCCACCCTATTGACTAAATCTTTACACACCATCACCCATCTATATTGATTAGAATTAATAATGACACCACACCAAATCAATACATGTATTTACATCTGATCCTCATCAATTACTGTTCTAGGCCTATATCCAATCATAACTCTTCTAGGTAGGATTTTATTAAGATCTAATCTAAACATTGAAAATTGTCTCATCAAACATGGGTTCCTCATGAGTAAAGGAACTGGAGCCATCTAGAGGGTCATGAGGCATGTATTCATCATTCCCCTGGTCAGAGCTCGGAATCGGTCCGTATCCCACCATCTGTTGTGTCATTGATTTCTCCAGCATCCTGGAAATTAAACCTCTCACACACGGAATCACACAACACCCACAAAGTACTAACACAGTCATACAGGTAAAAGTAGCCCACAACACAGTAATCATTACATTTTTCCATTGTCCAAACATCTTGTCAATCCAACTCGTCAGAGCTGGAGCTATGTTATTGGGAAAGAAGGTACAGCACATTATTCCCCCACCCTTCTGCAGACGCCACCCTTTCAGCCAATAACACATCTAGAGTCAACCTATTTTGCCAGGTCATGAGGGAGGTGGCGGATAATTGTTCAGAGATTCCCATCACTGCATCTCTAGTCTTATTCACAAATCCCTGTTGATTATAATACATATAATTGATCCAATCAACATTTTTAGTTATCATTACCCACCAGAAGAGCGTAGTGATAAAACCCTCCCCAATCTGAGTCATAGCTTTATACTCGTCTGGAACTTCTCTGGCGTTACCGATGACATCCATCCAAATAGAACTGCCTACATTAGAACCTATATTTCTCCTTTTTCTAGTTATCCCGTCCAGAACTGGTCTCTGATGTCTAATCCTAACTGGTTGGACCAATAATACCAGAACACAAGTGCCCCTCCACCCTTTAGGTAATGCCTGTCGTAGGCCTCCTTTATTGGTACAACCCCACCACACATCAGTTATAGGAGCTGTAAGGTTGAGAATTTTCTCCTATACTTCCAAACCCAAATCAGTCACATTAACAGACGTCCATTGAGATCCACTACAGGACCTGGGTCTTTCGTGAAGTTGGTCTCTACCGACTGAATTAATAAACAGGAAAACATCGTGTCCATAATCATCAGCATAAGCCCAATACTTTCATTCCGTGTCTATTTCTGTGACTTTAGAGGGTTACTACTACATTTACTCTACATTCATTCATATCCAAACTTTGTTTAAAACTCCATCGGGATCACTTTCCATTCACATACCCCAGTCCCCAAGTATGTTTATTTACCTAGGCCAGGAACAAGATGAAGTGGGTCCCAAACAAAAATATAAAGGTATCACACAGTTCTGAATAATCTTATACAATTTATTATGCACCCATATTCCTACTCTATTAGGGAAATGTTTAATATTAACCTTAAATCTGACATCATCACCTATTTGGACTCCTTCTTTATATCCTTCCTATTCATGAGGGGTCGGGTATTATATAACTTGTCTTTTACTTCTTAAACTTGTCAGCAACATATAATTTATACTAGAGGTGTTGAATCAGGATTTATAAAAAAGATCCTCAAAACTATGATGCAGCTCAAGGTACCCCATATCCCAAAAACCGCCAACCCTCTCCTGCCCTTAGCCAGTCTGCTAGGTACCACCCCATACTCACACCTCTAGTAAACACACTACAGTGATGATAGGTCGGGGTAGGAAATCTTCGTTAACAGAGGTGACCCCCAGACCCTATTGGTCCAGTTCTGCTCTTTAACTCTGCGTGTGCTCCACTGTGTTTGTATGTGTTCCTACCTTTCTGCAGTGGGTAACGTTGACCCAGGTTGCTCTTTCTGATATTCTAATGGCAAAGGCTGTGACCAACATAACCTGGTAGGGACCTTCCCAACGGGGCTGCTTCCAGTCCTTTTTCTCCAGAGACTGGACCCACACCCAGTCACCAGGCTGGATCGTCACCTCCTTCTGTAGTTCTCCTGTTGGGCATAAAATCTCTGACATACAGGTGTGGTTAGCAAACAACTTCTCATGTGATTTGCTACTGTATCTTCCTAACTCTAATTTCATCCTGTACTCAGATGTGTCTATCTTAACCTACTTTTAATCATAGAATTCATGCATTCTATAAAATTGTATTAACAAAAAATGTATTAAGTAATTTGTGTTGTCCAACAATCTCCACCATATCTTACAATCATCTCTACCATATCCCTCCTGTTGATACAGGGCTGTACCTGTATCAAAACACTACCATATCTAAAAATGGCTCTACCATACAGTGGGGAAAAAAAGTATTTAGTCAGCCACCAATTGTGCAAGTTCTCCAACTTAAAAAGATGAGAGAGGCCTGTAATTTTCATCATAGGTACACTTCAACTATGACAGACGAAATGAGAAAAAGAAATCCAGAAAATCACATTGTAGGATTTTTAATTTATTTATTTGCAAATTATGGTGGAAAATAAGTATTTGGTCAATAACAAAAGTTTATCTCAATACTTTGTTATATACCCTTTGTTGTCAATGACAGAGGTCAAACGTTTTCTGTAAGTCTTCACAAGGTTTTCACACACTGTTGCTGGTATTTTGGCCCATTCCTCCATGCAGATCTCCTCTAGAGCAGTGATGTTTTGGGGCTGTCGCTGGGCAACACGGACTTTCAACTCCCTCCAAAGATTTTCTATGGGGTTGAGATCTGGAGACTGGCTAGACCACTCCAGGACCTTGAAATGCTTCTTACGAAGCCACTCCTTCGTTGCCCGGGTGGTGTGTTTGGGATCATTGTCATGCTGAAAGACTCCAGCCACGTTTCATCTTCAATGCCCTTGCTGATGGAAGGAGGTTTTCACTCAAAATCTCACGATACATGGCCCCATTCATTCTTTCCTTTACACGGATCAGTCGTCCTGGTCCTTTGCAGAAAAACAGCCCCAAAGCATGATGTTTCCACCCCCATGCTTCACAGTAGGTATGGTGTTCTTTGGATGCAACTCAGCATTCTTTGTCCTCCAAACACGACGAGTTGAGTTTTTACCAAAAAGTTCTATTTTGGTTTCATCTGACCATGTGACATTCTCCCAATCCTCATCTGGATCATCCAAATGCTCTCTAGCAAACTTCAGACAGGCCTGAACATGTACTGGCTTAAGCAGGGGGACACGTCTGGCACTGCAGGATTTGAGTCCCTGGCGGCGTAGTGTGTTACTGATGGTAGGCTTTGTTACTTTGGTCCCAGCTCTCTGCAGGTCATTCACTAGGTCCCCCGTGTGGTTCTGGGATTTTTGCTCACCGTTCTTGTGATCATTTTGACCCCACGGGGTGAGATCTTGCGTGGAGCCCCAGATCGAGTAAGATTATCAGTGGTCTTGTATGTCTTCCATTTCCTAATAATTGCTCCCACAATTGATTTCTTCAAACCAAGCTGCTTACCTATTGCAGATTCAGTCTTCCCAACCTGGTACAGGTCTACAATTTTGTTTCTGGTGTCCTTTGACAGCTCTTTGGTCTTGGCCATAGTGGAGTTTGGAGTGTGACTGTTTGAGGTTGTGGACAGGTGTCTTTTATACTGATAACAAGTTCAAACAGGTGCCATTAATACAGGTAACGAGTGGAGGACAGAGGAGCCTCTTAAAGAAGAAGTTACAGGTCTGTGAGAGCCAGAAATCTTGCTTGTTTGTATGTGACCAAATACTTATTTTCCACCATAATTTGCAAATAAATTCATTAAAACTCCTACAATGTGATTTTCTGGATTTTTTTTCCTCATTTTGTCTGTCATAGTTGAAGTGTACCTATGGTGAAAATTACAGGCCTCTCTCATCTTTTTAAGTGAGAGAACTTGCACAATTGGTGGCTGACTAAATACTTTTTTGCCCCACTGTATATAAATTCTGCCTGCTGCACAGAATAGTGACTAGGTCGTGATTCAGCCTCTAAGTTTTTAGTAAGAGTAACAACATCATACCCAGTTGTATTTGAAACATCTGAGTTCTATCTTAAAGACTCATCTATAAATCATAGAAATTTCAGCGTATGGCAAAAGCAAATCAATTAGATCTGGTCTGGGGAGAACTACTTTCTCCGTCTCCACCACACAGTCATGGGGACACCCATCAGTGGCTATTGGGATTAAAGTAGAGGGGTTCAAAGTAGTACATCGCTCAATTGTTAGATTTGGCATATTTAACAATATAATACAAGCCACTGGCTTATCCTTCTTCTAGGTCAAAGCTGACGTCATGACCCCCTCCCTACAGTCCACAGTCTGAGTAAATGAACAGTCATATCTAGAAAATGCCAAACAAAACTTCCTAATCTTCTTTCTGCGGATGGGCTGTGCGCAACCCCTCCCTCCACAGATACCCAGTCATTAATCTTCTTTCCCTTTGATACACAATAACACATACTCTCCCACCGTTCTAACTAAGTCCTGACTATACTAGCAACAAGGTTCGCTGTCCCCACAGATGACCATGTTGTTCTTAACTATGTGGGCCTTCATGCCCCTTTCAGTGGGTGGTACAACTCTATTCAAAAGTGTCATCACATCTCTTCCCAATAGGTTAACGGAACACAACTAGGAAATTAGCACCGGTACCATTGCTTCCCCCCCAGAAGCCTCATGAGTCAGAACAATGTTAAAATGGTTTCTGTTCCTGTGCTAGAGCCAAATCTACTGTAGCTAACTCAAATACCTAGTAATTCAGTATCTATCTTATCCTCCTCATCTGCACTGTCTGGTGATGGGCGCCTACCCGTGTGTTCAGCCCAAAACTCCCCATATACTCTTCATGGCCTCCCCCCTCCTCTTTCTACTCATAAAGCGGGGGAGCCTGTCTCTGTCCCAAAACTCTCTCTATATTTCCCAAACAATATCCATATAATTTCCCAATGAGATAATAATAATCTCCCAAAGTATTAGTACAAATTGGATAGAAAATAGTGTCTTACAAAAAAATGTATTTAAATGAAATTCTCCCATTGTTTCCCAATTCCTAGTGAGATTGATCAGTTCTCACCAGGAATTGTTCAACTATTCAGGAACTTTCAAAACAGTTCTATACAAATTAAATCCCACTTCAGTGAGACCTCCACAATCACATTGATTGTCTGTGTGTACCCGAGGGCGCGTCTTAACCCATATGTTGAAATCAAACAGAAATGTCCAAACACTTCCATGCTCCACTTAGACGTTCCTACTCATTCACCTCACACACAATATTATATGGTTGGTCTCTCACTGCCATAATCATGTACAAACAATGTTATCCCAATTTCCAATAGACCAATTTGATAGCTATTATACAGTAGATTTCATAGCATAATATTTTATCAACATTGAACGTCAAATCTAAATGTTTAGCGATGGTTCGAATGTGGCGAAATACAACGTTAATATCCACTTTAAACTTAATATCCACTAATGAGCTAGTTGATTCAAACTTTCTAAATCATCTTTACCCCTGCGCTGTTCTCCCTCCTGTTTCCACTCGGTGAAAGTTCTATCTGTTTTTGTTTCAGCGTCTTTAATATTCTACCGGGCTCCTGTCGACTGGGAGACCGTTGGCGGTGATGCTGCCCTCTTCTATCCATTCTCTGTAATATATTCTCCTAGACTCCTCCGTTTGTTGATGAGTGTCTTCACTTCGTCCAGACATGCTCTCACTCTCACTTACAAGTCCTCCTCTGTTCTGCACATCCGTCACACACATATCACTTTCAGTTCCCGCTGGTATTCTACTGAGTTGTTCTACATTCAGTTTTGCTGCTTCTAGCAAAATTTGCACACTCTCACTTCTATCCTGGAGGTCTTCATTTCGGGCCCAGGTTCCTCCCTCTTGTGATTCTCTTTTTGTAGTTCACCGTGGCTGTGAGATCCATGACCGGACCCATGACCTGGGGACTGTCATACGGTTTCTCCAGCATAGCCAAACCTATGCGTTCCTTCAACTTAGCCTTCTCCATCGTCTTTTGCTTTTTCCCTTCGTCTGTTCCCCTCCTTGCTTCCATTCCAATACAGCTTTATATGTTCTCCTCTTCAGTGAGTCCAGTATTCTTCCCGGCTCTCCTTCACCAGGGAGTCCGGAGGGTGAAATAATACTGCCCTCTTCAATCCATTCTTTGTATAGTTTCTCTCCCCTTTTCTCCCACTCCTTCCCCTTCTTTCCTCCATTTACTTCTAGTGTTGATTTCAGTGTTTTCAACACTTTCTCAACATCTTGGCTTGCCATTATTTTATTATATTCTGTTCAATCCTATAAAGTACTTATTTATCAAACACCTTAGCTATGTATCAACTAAATTTGGAATCCTCAATTTAAATAGTACAAGTGCACAGTTATCTGTCCTCCTTAATATTCAATAATATAACGCGGGGTCTCCAAACCCAGGTCTCCAAACCTCTTTATTACCCGTAGGTCATTCAAACTGATACCAGCTCCAACTGAAATATCTAATGTACTTCATTCACCCGGCAAATTCGCCACTTGGTATAACGCAGGGCTCCAACCCATCTAATTCCCGCAGGACATTCAAACTGATACCAGCTCCAACTGAAATATCTAATGTACTTCACACACACGGTAATTCTAGTCAATATAACGTAGGGCTCCAACCCACTTAATTCCCGTAGGACATTCAAACTGATACCAGCTCCAACTGAAATATCTAGTGTACTTCACACACACGATTTGATTGGTCTTCAAATCTTCATTCACACTAGTAGGCTACAACCCACCTCACACGAACTTGGCTACAACCTTAGTACACCACATTCACTGTTATATCGACGATTACCCTCAATCACACTGATAAGCTCCAACTTATCGCATACACACTTGGCTACAACCTAGTACATTACAATCACTGTTATACCAACCATTGCCCACACTCACACTAATAGGCTCCAACCTATCGCATACAAACTTGGCTCCAACCTAGTACATTACATTCACTGTTATATCATTGAATATTTGGCCAATCAAGATTGCATTTACCACATCACATATATCACATTTAATTACTCTTGCCAATTATAATAATTCATGTAATTTAGTAACTTACGTCAAACAGGTGACTCACAAAATTAAATTTGGATAATGCCAATGTGCAGAACTTTAGTTTTTTCACAATAGGTGTCTGCTTACCTTTTTTAGTTGACCGGTCAGGATTTGTGAGACACACCGTCCGACGACAGTCCTGGCCAATCGGCTGGCACGTCAATCTCCAGCGATGTCCGCTACCAGATCACGCTGGGTGGTCACCAATTGTTAGGGTTGCGAAAATCAAATCTGGTATCAGGACAAAAGGTGACACAGAGTCACCAAGTAAGTTCTAATTATTTTTATTCACTCAAGCAATAAATGGTAAATGCAATCTTGATATATACGGGTTCAATGTAGTACCACGCAGGGTTAACAGAGAACTGCCCTTTCTGCTAAATGCATTGGTATAAGTATGTTCTGACAGAGTTAGTTCCCACCTCGGGATGGGCCTATCAGAACAGTGGCTGGGCGTGGTTTAGACTTGCCTAGCCAATAGTAGGCGCACAGGCTGGTCCCAGCCTCTTGCCGCTTGTTGTCCGGGGTTACTGAGGCCACAGGCTCAGTCCTGTTTGTCTCAACATCTTTCTATTCATGTGTTCCTAGCTCAACATACTGTTATCTCCCAAGGTTAAACACAGCCCCTTAGCCAGTCAGACACCAGGTGTTTACAATCCACTGTATTGTTCCACAACTTATCAGCCTTAGCTCAAACATATTCCTGTGTAGCAAAGAAACATATTCTCAAACCTAACAATTAGCAAAGAAACATATTCTCAAACCCAACATGACCAAACAGTTCTATTTTTGTTTAATCAGATCAGAGGACATTTCTCCAATAAGTACGATCTTTGTCCCCATGTACAGTTGCAAACCGTAGTCCGGCATTATTATTGCTGAGCGGCCTTTCAGGTTATGTCGATATAGGACTCGTTTTACTGTGGATATAGATACTTTTGTACCAGTTTCCTCCAGCATCTTCACAAGGTCCTTTGCTGTTGTTTTGGGATTGATTTGCACTTTTCGCACCAAAGTATGCTCATCTCTAGGAGACAGAACGCGTCTCCTTCCTGAGCGGTATGACGGCTGCGTGGTCCCATGGTGTTTATACTTGCGTACTATTGTTTGTACAGATTAATGTGGTACCTTCAGGCATTTGGAAATTGCTCCCAAGGATGAACCAGACTTGTGGAGGTCTACATCTTGGCTGATTTCTTTAGATTTTCCCATGATGTCATGCAAAGAGGCACTGAGTTTGAAGGTAGGCCTTGAAAAATACATCCACAGGTACACCTCCAATTGACTCAAATGATGTCAATTAGCCTATCAGAAGCTTCTAAAGCCATGACATCATTTTCTAGAATTTTCCAAGCTGTTTAAAGGCAGAGTCAACTAAGCGTATGTAAACATCTGACCCACTGGAATTGTGATACATTGAATTATAAGTGAAATAATCTGTCTGTAAACAATTGTTGGAAAAATTACTTGTGTCATGCACAAAGTAGATGTCCAAACTGACTTGCCAAAACTACAGTTTGTTAACAAGTTGAAAAACAAGTTTTAATGACTCCAACCTAAGTGTATGTAAACTTCCAACTTCAACTGTATATGTATTTTCCGCATGAAGCCAGATTGGGTCTCTTCTATAATTGAGTCCAATACTGCCTTCATTCTTTTTGCAAATATAGAGGCTAATATTTTGTAGTCATTACTGAGTAGACAGATTGGACGCCAATGAATTGTCATTTCTAGCATTGTTCCAAAAGTGTGTAATTAAATTGTTTATCTCCATCTTGACCAACTCATGTTTTAATATAGAGCTATTAAGCTTCCAGTAGGATGCTCTGCCAAGGCCATTATCAGAGATAAAAAGTTTAATGTCAATATAAATAGCTCTATGATCAGTAAGGGGAGTGGCAAGGATGTTAACAGAAATACCCTGTTTATCAAAACATTTAGACACCAGCCAAAAGCCTTACTACTCCATGTGAAAGACTTGTCATTAGGTAACCTTACTCTCCAAATATCTATATTGTCATATCTTTCCATAAACTGCCTCAAACTTGTATTCATAGAAGTGGACTGTCCCAGAGGCCATCTATCAATTAGAAATGTTTAAATCCCCACCTACTATAAGTAAAGCATTAGGGAACTTGGTTAGCCAATGGAGAATAAGCTTTTCTAAAGATTCAAGTAAGTGATCACTTACAAGTTTGGAATTGTATCCATAAATGTTGGTAATAATAATGACGATGTTGTTACAGTTGATAACAAGACAAAAAAAGTGACCAAAAGGGTCACAGTCAGAGTGCAAAATACTTCAATTGAAATAACTATTTAGAGTGATAACTCCAGCAGAGAGTTCAGAACAATGAGAGAGCCATACATCATCACCCCACTGAGATCTCTAGAAGTTGACGTCCGTAGCATGAGACTCTTGAAAAAAAAAAAAAAATCTGTTTTAAGCTGTTTGGCAAATAAAAATAAGGCTTTGCGCTTCACATTATTTCTTAACCCCCTAGCATTGAGTGAAACTATAGACAACGACAAAGTGGAATATAGAACAAAGTACTACGAGCTAAACAACAATCGCAAATCGAATAAGAATGAAAGGAAGCCAGCGTTGCACACCATATAGATATAAATGATAGAGTGAGAATAGTATAGCACAACAAAGCTAACTGCCAGAACAAGAAACAACAAACTGCTTGCTCACTGCTTATACTGCAGGTAAAAATATCAGAAGTGAGAGAACAAATAAAATAGTAAATATCCATTACTCCAGTAGTCCTGTGCAGTTAGAACGAAGGTTAAATCACCTTAGAGCCGGGAGTGGGATCTGCTCACATCAGAGGTAGCTATCTAGGTAGCATATGTTGACCACCAGGCACAGCCTATGACAGTTCAAGGAGGAAGGTTGATTTAGGATCCGTTGATGAAAGTGCGCCCTCCGATGAAGTAAGCCGCTTTCCCTTATTTTCGTGCTTTTTACACAGCTGGCCACAGTTTCTCTCTCCTTTCAAGAGGTCTTCAGCAAACCGCAGATTGTTATCACGTAGTAAAGTAGATTTCTTGGCTGCTTTCCAAATGCCATCCCTGTAGATCCGTGATGTGAACTGGAGAATGACACCCTGCCTTCTCGTGCCGAGGCGATGTACAGTGTCGACAACATCTGCTATCTTAGCCTTCTCCACAAGTAGGATAGCTTGGCAGACTTAGATGGTCTTATGCCGCATGTTCTCCCCATCTGCCTCAGGAATTTCATACTGTCTCAGATTCCACCGTCTGGAGTAGCTTTCGAGTTATGCGATTCTTCTTTGGCACAAGTCCATCTTTCCCTCCTCCTTTACGACACGCTTGTGGGCGACCTTCTTAACATCCTTGATTTCCATGCATGCAAAGTCAACATTCTTTTTTTTAAGCCCTCGATTTTCATTTCGTTGTCGCCAACCATTTTCTCTATGGCATCGAACCTTGCATTGATGAGCCTGGAAAGAGTGGCGATAACATCATTATTGGCAGCGGCATCTGGGCCCAGTTCAAACAAGCCTTTCTTGGAAGCTGGAGGTTTGCTTGGGGTTATAGGCAAAGAAGGAAAATCCTCGTCTGACACGTTAAGTGTCATAGTCTGTCAGACCAGTATAGTTGTGGCAGTTGTCAATCAAAGCATTTGCCTCCTGTGTAATGACATTGGATGATGCCTGAGCATTGCTAGCTGAGGAGGTAGCCATAACATTTCTCTTTCTGTCAGTGCGCTGTGACATTTTGTAAAATATCATCTTAAATCATCAATAACCTGGTGTTTTTAGCAAGCAACCTATTAAAGAAGTGGCAGGTAGCCTAGTGGTTAGAGCGTTGGACTAGTAACTGAGAGGTTGCAAGGTCAAATCCCTGAGATGACAAGGTAAAAATCTGTTGTTCTGCCCCCGAACCGTCATTGAAAATAAGAATTTGTTCTTAACTGACTTGCCTAGTTAAATAAAGGTTAAATACATTTAAAAAAATGGACACGAGCCGCATGGAAGTGTTTTTTTATTATTATATTTTGGTTGTTCAAAATAATACACTTTTCACTGTCTTTCAAAAGTTGGTATACAGAGCTCGGTAGGAAGCGTGCGCTCAAGCTGCCATCTTGGAGCCTCCTCTTGTTTTGCACGCTTTGTACAAAATAATAAAATGCAGTACTAAAGGATATTTCTAAACGTAGCTCTTTATTAGCTAGTTACTACAGGCATGTTCACGTATCTCCAACCATGACCAACCGACCATTTTCCAACTTCCCGGGCTTTCTTAACCAATCATAGCACAGTATGATACAGCGGTAAGATGCATCCAATTACAATTCAGTATGTTTACACATATGAATATTACAAAATACATTTATGGAGGTGTTTTATTATTATATTTTGGTTGTTCAAAATAATACACTTTTCACTGTCTTTCAAAAGTTGGTATACAGAGCTCGGTAGGAAGCGTGCGCTCAAGCTGCCATCTTGGAGCCTCCTCCAGGTTGAGGTTTCCAGGGTTAGAGTAGAGCAGAAGTTGTCATATGCTGAGGCAGTGAACAAAGTAGAGGAAGATGGGGAAGATGGGTCAAGGGGGAGGGACCCTGAGAGGAGTGGTGTGAGTAGTAGATCTGTACCAGTACAGAGGGATAGGCCAACAAGTGATATATGTTTCAGTAAGATCGGATTTTTTGCTTTTATATCAATGGTTATCAACTGTACTGCAGGGATGGAACGTAAGCCACAGAAAATGTAGGTTGTGGTGGCAGCTGCAGAGGTATTTTCGTGTGAGAGACATGACATCAGAAGAGGTGTGGTGGTGTCCCACCCTTTCAGGTTGTTGGCCTGAGGTAGGATAAATATATTTAAATAGTGGAGTAGGGTGGTGTTATTTTGTATTTTTTTTGCTAGATGGTAGGTTATTTGTTTATTTATTTTTTCAAGCAAAGTATTAGGAAGTTGTACTCCAGTGTAGTAGGTGGCGGTAATCGAACATTTATTGGATGCCAACCGCCGTTAAACCTCAACGAAGAAGTAGTATTATTTGGTCAAGTTGTAAAGTGCTTTGTATCGCTTTGGTTACTATGGAGGCAGTTGGTTAGTTAGCTACGATAACGTTAGCCGTTAAATTCCCACACACAGGACCAAGGATCACAAACAGTCACAAAAATGTGAGTTGGTAGCTAGGCCTGAGAACTTGGGACTATAGCTAAGGTTCTGTCTGCATTTTTGTCAACATTTAGTTATTGACATAACCTTGTTCTGTTAAATTTTCTCCAACTAACGTTATATAGATACAGTACCGTTATAGATAAGAACGTTAACTAGTTACTAAAAACGTTACCCCAATTCATGTTAAGTTCAAAAGAATACGAACGTTAGCGTGGAACCCCGTAATATCGGCATATTCAACAGCGTTGAAGAAATATGACCTTCAACACTGTTATCTTGTGATCAAGCCATCAATGCTTTGTGATTATTGGTGTTCTAAAAATGTTAGCTAACGGGTCAGAAATTAGCTTTTTGATAAACGGCTTAAGCAAAGAAAATACGTCCCGTATTATCCGCATACGGTCCCCAGTTATCGGCCACCTTACTATTTTGTTCAAATTTTGTTTAAAAAATTAGAAACCAACCTCGTATCCGAAGTGTTTACTAGATAGTTGGCTAGCCTTCTGGTAAAATGGCAACTTTTCATTGCGTAGCCCGGTGCGCCCTTCTGTGGATTAAAAAAAATTGTTATTCACCAATATATTCAGTGTTGTAACCAAATAATGTCTCATAATTTGTTTTACAGATTAATCTCATGTTTTGAGAAAGTAGATAAGTTTAATACTAAAATAGAAATGAGTTTAAATAAATACAACTTTAATTTCAGTCATGTGCATTGACAAAAAATTAAAACACTGTTGGAGTTTGTTGCAAAGATGCACTTGGAAAGTAAAGGGAGAAATACACAAGATGGGCTGAATAAATATATTATTGTAACGACCCTGGGTTTATAAGCGCGGATATCGACTGCCGCACAAACATGTTTTTCTACTCCCTCCTTTCAAAGAGCGCGTCCTCGCGCTAGTTTGCGACTCAACGTCTTATAGGAACGCGCTCATCGGCCAAGCACACTCACTGTCGTGGATGCAAGGTCCGATCCCACTTCTGACGCCAGTGTAATGAAACCGGCAGGGAGCAGGCCTCGAACCCTCGACCTTCTAGCCCGAAGTCCAGCTCGCTATCGACTGTGCCCCAAAAGCATGCTCTAGCGGCAGAGTCGATATCCGCGCATATAAACCCAGGGTCGTTATACTATATTTTAGACATATTTGGGGTATAAATTACTGGGAGTTACAGGTTAGGTACTGTTTGGTGTAGCACAGATAATTTTTGACCAACCTTAGCAATACGGTCTTCAAACGGATCCCTTGCAACTGGACACAGACATTTTATGAGACTTATGTTTCCACGAATATAGGACGAAGACGGTATCGCCAAGCTAAGGTTGGTTGAACATTCTCTGTGCTACACCAAACTAATCTGTAACTCCCAGTAATGTATACCAAAACTATTTGGTTAAATCACATTATCTGGTGTAACAATCTGTAGTTGGGGGTAGCCGTTGAAGAGACTGACAGCTAGCTGTATAGTAATGTTATTTTTGGTAAGTGGTTCGCACACCAGTATATTAACCAAAACAAATCCCCCACTTCACAGCTTCACAATGAAAAAGGGGGTTACCCAGAGGATCTCACCCAGGAGAGGAGCCAAAGTAAGCTTAAGGATACAGACTCTGGGCTCACCACTTTTGAACCCTTACAGCCTTACTCCATATCCCACCCGTCTACCTCTCCACCGGACCACCCACTCCAAGAAGAACAGTAATCACCAGTTAGACATTACTGATGCGAATGAAGATTGGCTACTCGCAGAGACTGTGGCCGTTGAAGGTAGAGATGGACGAGTCTGGTCAAAACATTCAGGTACTGGCTAGCTACAACAATTCCTTTAATTTGTTGCTTTCACCTTTGACCTGTTTGGATGACTCTCTTTTTGGTCATTTCGGGTTAGATGAAGAGAGTATCCAGGGAATCAGATAT
The DNA here is from genome assembly GCA_030435695.1 of Brachymystax lenok tsinlingensis. NCBI lineage: Eukaryota > Metazoa > Chordata > Actinopteri > Salmoniformes > Salmonidae > Brachymystax > Brachymystax lenok. Next base: position 44,770,859 of record CM059819.1, read on the forward strand.
ATCACAGAGGACCTGATCTCGAGGCTGACCAAGCAGGACAATTTAGCCTTTGTACGGTCCCTAAACCTGGCCATAACAAAGAGTGGAGACAAGAAATTCAAGGTAAGAATTATGTGATGAAACTGAAATATCCTTTTCCATCAGTCGGATTTAACAATCACCAAAACAGCACCACGTAGATCAGTGGAGGCTGATGACTAGAAACATTTAGGAGGATGGGAGACCCACGGTAAAAGCGCACAGAGACAACAAAGCTTGTTTTCAAAATCTTCAAAGATTAATTATTTTAACCCAAAACTTTTAATAAAGACATTTACAGTAAAATATAATAGGGAAGGGAATGAGAGGGCTACTTTAGCGTTTGGATGGGATTCTGATCATTGAGGTGGCAGGTAGCCTAGTGGTTAGAGCGTTGGACTTGTAACCGGAAGGTTGTCGTTCTGCCCCTGAACAAGGCAACCCACTGTTCCTAGGCCTTCATTGAAAATAAGAATTTGTTCTTAACTGACTTGCCTAGTAAAATAAAATTGAGCATTGAGTGATTAACTGAGGTTTGACTTCAGTGCAGGACAGGGGTTGAGGTGTTCAGAGTATCAGTGTGCCGATCTCGGCGTAATTGTATCTGTTTTATCACACTTGATACTCGTAATTGGATTTACTTGTGATCGGAAAACCCAGAAGTGCGCTTTAAATGCCAGTAAAGCCTATACCTCAAGTGTGCATTACTGTACTATCACTTAGAGCGCATCTCACAGCGCATCGTTATGTTCCTTCACACACATTGTTCAAAGGTAAATGATCCTGATAGATGAAAATGCACATGATTTACTTACTTAGTCCTATTCAAGCGAACGTTTTCTCTCCCGACACTTATGCCACAACATTTGTACAATTAAAATAAACAATCGACATTTGTCATTTTATTTTCGGAGTTATCTGCCGCTTGGTAAACATACCTGGGCGAGAAAAATAATAGCAAGCAAGCATGGGGTTGGATCGTGACATAACGTAGTCAGCAGTGGAATAATTATATGGACAGACTAAGTAGACCTACTAAACAAAGCCAAGTAGACAGAAGAAAACAACCATATGGTCTCAGCAAAGTCGGCAGGATATTATTAGATTGAACAACAATGACTAGCTACGGATTCTGATTCATACAGGATGTTTGGAGAAGGGAGACTTGTGCCATGAGACGAGTGACCGTGTGAGTGAAACAGAGCTTGTTCTAATCCAATCGTTGCAGCAGGCTCAACCGATACCCTGTCCGTTTTTACAGACAGAATAACTAGCCAATAGTTGTTTAGAGCACATTGCGTTTCACACTGTTTGAGTGAAAGAGCGATGCGTGCTGGCAGCTGAAAGCACATTTTTCAGATCACAGATAATTACAAAAAATACTTGTCATAATCGTATTTGGAAAATTCTCCATATGCGTTACGATAGTAATTTTGTCTGAGAAGGTATTGTGACGTGGCAACAAAGGAGTGGCTCAAGAAGAAGCACATTAAAGTCCTGGAGTGGCCTAGCCAGTCTCCAGACCTTGAAGGTTCGAGTTGCCAAACGTCAGCCTCAAAACCTTAATGACTTGGAGAAGATCTGCAAAGAGGAGTGGGACAAAATCCCTCCTGAGATGTGTGCAAACCTGGTGGCCAACTACAAGAAACGTCTGACCTCTGTGATTGCCAACAAGGGTTTTGCCACCAAGTACTAAGTCATGTTTTGCAGAGGGGTCAAATACTTATTTCCCTCATTAAAATGAAAATCATTTAATAACATTTTTCATGTGTTTTTTCTGGACTTTTTTGTTATTATTCTGTCTCTCACTGTTAAAATAAACCTACCATTAAAATTATAGACAGATCATTTCTTTGTCAGTGGGCAAACGTGCAAAATCAGCAAGGGATCAAATACTTCTTTCCCTCACTGTATGGGGGTATCGGTACCGAGTCAATATGCAGGGGTACATGTTAGTTGAGGTAATTGAGGTAATATGTACATGTAGGTAGAGGTAAAGTGACTATGCATAGATAATAAACTGCGAGTAGCAGCATCTTAAAAAAAGGGGGGTCAATGGAAATTGTCCGGGTAGCCATTTGATTAGCTGTTAAGCGGTCTTATGGCTTGGGGGAAGAAGCTGTTAAGGAACGTTTTGGCCCTAGACTTGGCGATCCGGTACCACTTGCCGTGCGATAGCAGAGAGAATAGTCTTATGACTAGGGTGGCTGGAGTATTTGGCCTTCCTCTGACACCGCCTGGTATAGAGGTCCTGGATGGCAGTAAGCTTGGCCCCAGTGATGTACCGGGCTGTACGCACTACCCTCTGTAGCGCCTTGCGGTCTGATGCAGAGCAGTTGCCATACTAGGCAGTGATGCTCTCGATGGTGCAGCTGTAGAACTTTTTGAGGATCTGAGGACTCATGCCAAATCATTTCAGGCTCCTGAGGGGGAATAGGCGTTGTCTTGCCCTCTTCACGACTGTCTTGGTGTGTTTGGACCATGATAGTTTGTTGGTGATGTGGACACCAAGGAACGTGAAGCTCTCGACCTGCTCCACTACAGCCCCGTCGATGAGAATGGGGGCGTGCTCGGCTCTCCTTTTCCTCTAGTCTACGATCATCTCCTTTGTCTTGATCACGTTGAGGGAGAGGTTGTTGTCCTGGCACCACACTGCCAGGTCTCTGACCTCCCTACAGGCTGTCTCATTGTTGTCGGTGATCAAGCCACCGACCGTTGTCGTCGGAAAACTTTTGTCACCAATTGGCGACAGATTAATGCGGATATTCAAAAATCTGCACTTTCTCACCAGTTGTATCTTTCCGCCAAACTGACTTGTTGCAGATAAAAATCAGTGTGTAATAACATAGTGGACACAAAATTTACTTTTTGTTTAAGTTTTCATGTACTGAATTATAATCTAAAGTTCAATGTGTTTCCATCGCAATAACAGTTGCGTTAAATAGCAAATGTGCCTACTCTGGTCTTGGCACGTGCGCTCTAGCCGAAAGATAGTGCGGGAAGGCTGTTTACAAATGAGATTATTATTATTACTTTCACCACCCTGCGAAGTTCATCATAAGTTATTTCATCTGTAGCCTAATAAACTGCATGGTTTCATGAGTCGTAGTGGGAGGAAGATCATCGCGTGACTCCAAGTTTATTTTCGATATAATGGTTTTATATCAATATTTGCGCACAGCCTAGCGGTTAAGAGCTTTAGCCCAGTAACCAAAAGCTTGTTGGTTCGAATCACAGAGATGACTAGGTGAAAAGTCTGTCGATGTTCCCTTGAGCAATGCACTTAACCCTAATTGCTCCTATAAGTCGCTCTTGAAAAGAGCATATGCTAAATGACAATTTAAAAAAAAATGTAAGGTGTTTCCACCGCCATTTCTTGCATAATTCATTTTACCGACACAAAGATCCCACCATGTTGAATGAACAAATTCTGTCGGCATTTATAACATTTTACCGAAGCTGTGATGGAAACAGGAAGTTGTTTTGATTATTCATATTTTTTTTGTTGACTTGCATAAAACGGTTGGAAATGGATGGAAACATGTTAATGGTAACCAAATTTTAACATAGACAAAACTTGTATAAAATATGTTGAATTTGTACCTTTTTAAAATTATATCAGATCTTCAATGTCATATTCACTATTAGAAAAAAAACAATAGGCTGGGCACAGCACCTACTGGAGAATTGATCTTCAGCTACCCTTGGGTCTCCCATCCAGGGTTTTAACCAAGCCCTGCATAGCTATTGTCACTGACTATTACCAATGTGCTATCGTGAGAATGATTAAGATATCTCCACTAAAATCTAAATAGATTCACTGTTGCTATCAAAGTCATTCCAAAGGGTAGGGTTATAGAGCAAATGAAATGTGACCATACTTTATCATTCATGTATCATCAATTCTGCTATTTAAGCCTATATAGCATTTGCAAAGTCATCAACAGCTATTTTTTCAATTCAACACAGAATTCAACTTCAAAATAGACAATACAATAGGCCTAGGGTTTCAAGCTCTGGTTGATTTTAAATTGTATGATATGTAGTGATATTGAAATGTGCTTGGTTGTCAACGCAACCAAATACAGTATCAACATTTGAAGGAGATGTATCTTCTGCTTGGATTGTACCATCTGTGCATGTCTCCAAAAATCAAAGTTAAACCTAAAATCAAAGTTAAAGAATAGGACTAAATCAAACTATATTTAAATTTGATTGATTTAATGCTATTCTTTAACTTAGATTTTTGGTTGAGATGGAGACGTGAATCCAACACCGCAATTATTCATTTGTAGAAAAACTGGAATTAAAACCAGACTAAGTCAGTGGCAGATAAATCTCCATTAAATGTCTATTTTGTTGCGTTGCCAACCAAACACAATTCAATATAACTTTAGGCTATTTACTGTATTACAAAAGTAATCTTACATTTGTTTTTAACATCCATGGCCACATTGAGGTTACTGCAACTATACATTTTTTCTTCTCTAATCATATAAAGTGTGCATGTTCAAGATTGCATGCATACTGTAGGTTGTTGCAGGTCTGTGGAGATCGTCACAATTGCTATAATAATCTGCACAGAATCTTGGACAGTGCATTCAGAAAGTATTCAGACCCCTTGACTTGATGCTGCCACCACCATGCTTCACCGTAGGGATGGTGCCAGGTTTCCTTCAGACGTGACGCTTGGCATTCAGGCCAAAGAGTTCAATCTTGGTTTCATCAGACAAGATAATCTTGCAATCCTGTCTCTGAGCTCACTGACAATTCCTTTGACATCATGGCTTGGTTTTTGCTCTGACATGCACTGTCAACTGTGGGACCTTATATAGACAGGTGTGTGCCTTTCCAAATCATGTCCAATCAATTTAATTCACCACAGGTGGACTCCAGTCAAGTTGTAGAAACATCTCAAGGTTGATCAATGGAAACAGGATGCACCTGAGCTCAATAAGCTATTGTTTTTATATATATTTTGTTTTATACATTTGGAAAAAAGTCTAAAATCCTGTTTTCACTTTGTCATTATGGGGTACTGTGTGTAGGTTGATGAGGGAAAACATTTATTTAATACATTTTAGAATAAGACGTGGAAAAAGTCAAGGCGCCTGAATACTTTTTCTGAATACACCATACTTTTAATGTAATCTCAACTGCGAACCAGGTCATTTGGTTCTGCTATTAGATGAAGCACAGTGATAACATGAATCTGTTGTATAAATAAACAAAATATCTGACATTGTTCCTATTTGATCTTTGCTGTGTTTTTAAGTGGTTGAAAGCGCAGTGATAGGCATTTGGGTGACAACTTTAATTTAAGATCCAATGCAGACAGTTTTATTTTTATTTTATTTAACTAGGCAAGTCGGTTAAGAACAAATTCTTATTTACAATGACGACCTGCCCCGGCCAAACCCTAACTCGGACGACGCTGGGCCAATTGTGCGCCGCCCTATGGGACTCTCAATCATGGCCGGTTGTGATACAGCCTGGAAGACTGACTGGGGGTGGTCTACTTGGGGAGATGAAAACTAGCTGTTAGGTTTGCATTGGTCTATAGCTGTTAGGTTCTTATTGGTCTATTAACAAATTTACTGATGTCACCAGGCAGGCCAAAACTCCACCACACCAAACATGTGGAAATTTTATGGGGCCTTTTCAAACAGCTCTTACACTAAAAGGGCATTATTATAATTTTCAGAATTTCACAGCATTATTCCAACCTCATAGTGTGGGAATATGCATAAAACACAAGCAGGAAATTCAAGTTTTTGAATGCACTGGGCCCTTAACCAACAATAATGGTTTTTGGTTGTGCTTTTAGATGGTTGAAATCGTAGTTGAATTTCCAATGTGTTACCACTATTAGCTGTCTTTTTGAGTGGTTAAATATAGGTTGTAATCGCAACATCTCAAACAAATATTACCTAACTACCACATTGAAATGATGTGGTGTGCCCAGTGGGATCAAAGTAGCCCATGAAACTTTCCTGAATAAATCCCTGATCATCCACATGCCTGACGATAGCTAACAACTGCAAGCAACAGATATCAGTGGTTTCATCCATTTGCCATGTGAAAAAAATGTGCTGCGTCAAACTCTTTTATTCACACTTTTAATGGATGATGTGATAAATTATTATCATTCTGAATTGATTTCGACATCCCAGAGAAGACCGTAGAAACGTCCATATGCTCAGCAAGTAAAGTATTGTAATGGCAAGTACCTCTGCAAGCTCCTTGTAGTTGCCATTGTTTGCAGAACTTTCGCTCATCTGCCCTTGGTTCGTTGCGGGATGATCAACATGCCCCCTAAAAGCCAACTATTACATTCCCAAAAATGAAGTATCACTGTTTCTTCTTACCTTCTTGTTGTGTTGCGCGCAATTTGACCAGACCTTTCTCCATTACACGATTGATGCAGCTTTTTCCCAGAAGCTTGAGTCTGATGTTGGCAATGAACTGGGTTCTTCAATTTTAAAGAAGCCACTATTTGTCGTTAGCGTTAGCTAGCCATTCTGGCGGAGAAAACTGCACTCTGGTAGCTAGCTAGTAAAGTTTGCAGGGCAAATTGAAGAAAAGGGCACTATATCGACACAAAAATAAAGATCTAAAACCAAGAAAACAATATATAATCTACCTCTGCTGTCTCCTGTAGTTTGAATAAACTAATTTGAATTGAATAATGTCCTAAAAATGCTGAACTATCTCAATCAACCCAACAAGGTCACCAACTCACCAAGCTTCTAAATCACACATGCGTAGTACTAGGTTCATTCTCTGATCCTTTGATTTTATGGACATGTCAGTTCATACTGCAAAAGCTTTGATGGGTTGGAGGACGTCCTCCGGAAGTTGTCATAATTACCATGTAGGTCTATGGAAGGGGGGTGAGGAGCACAAGCCTCCTAGTTTATTTTGGATTGAAGTCAATGTAGCCAGAGAAGGATGGAAAATAACTGTCCTCCGGCTACACCGTGGTGCGTCCCTAGTGGGTGCTGTTGAGATTATTGTAGACCATTGCAAAACAGTGTGTTTTAATCAGGCATTTGGTGATGTGAATATATAAAAAAATATATATATTTTACTGAGTAGAATGTACTGTACCTCCTCTGAAGAACCTACACTGACATAGATACAGACGTAATACAGTGGCATATCTTCTGTGTTTCAGTTCATTGAGAATTTGGAGAAGTGCGAGCGCCTGCAGGTCCTGAACCTCAGCCATAATGTAATTGAAAAAATTGAGAAGCTTGAAAAGCTGCACAACTTGCGAGAACTACATCTCTCTAACAACATAATCCAGTAAGAGCACAGCACACTGAAACAACACTCAATTAATTCCTTTTATTGATGTACTTTTCCATTGGGTTAACAGACTACGTGTATCAAACATTTATTACGATTGCTAATTGTAATATTGCTTTTTGTATTAAAACATTTCAAGAAACTTTGTTTCTTTCTGCAGTAAAATTGAGGGCCTAGAGCACATGGCAAGTCTTCAGCTTTTAAATCTTTCCAGCAATGACATTGAACATGTGCCTCTATGGCTGGCTAAGAAACTGAGATCACTCCAGACTTTAAACCTTCAACGTAACAAGATCTCTTCTGTGAGTATCTCTGTCTTCTTCATCATGCACCACCTATACACATCATTTAGCCTGTTTCTATCTTTCCGATTGTAGATAGTTTATGATTTATAATTTATTCAGGTCAGGGGTGTCATTTCAGCTAGACTTAAGGAATGGCAAAGTGACGGGGTGAGAGTTAAAAAAACTATTTGAAGCTAATTTACTGCATTTCTATACAATTTAAAAACTCTAAATGTAATTTGGAGAACAGAATTGATCACTTTGTTGCTGTAGCTTCATTCACCTCAGTCAGTAGGGAACTTAACATTCTACAAACACATAATTAGCTCCCCGCTACGCAGTAGCTCAGAACCAGGATTAAAACTCTAGTTTAGTTTCATGTCAAGTCAAACAGCAGTTACCTAGCCAAAGCCATTTACCACAGCCATATTTACATCTGCAATGTATTGAGAAAAAGTCACGCTGTTCCCAGTAGCTGCGTCAATGCGCTCTTTATAAAGCCAGCCAGCCATACAAACAGCCTTCCCTCCCTCTCCCAGGCATCCGCATGGTCCTACAATCATCGGCCACATAAGAAAAATCCCCATTAAAAATGTCAGTTTAAGCTAGAGATATCTTTTTTGCATTGGATGCGTCTCAATCCACAGCATCTGCGGTGAGCGGTAACGGAGCTAGAGCGGTGTTTGTCAGACCATGAGTCATCCCGAAAATCTGTCTTCTCACAAAATCGTCTGTTCGGTTTGGCCTACAAACTATTATGACCCCTTTATGGAAAGATGAGACTCACTCAGTCACTACAAATATACATGCATCCTTCCTAACTCAGTTGCCGGAGAGGAAGGAAACAGCTCAGGGATTTCACCATTAAGCCAATGGTGACTTTAAAACAGTTAACAGTTTAATGGCTGTGATAGGAGAAAAAGGAGGATGGATCAACAACATTTTAGGTACTCCACAATACTAACCTAATTGACAGAGTGATAAGAAGGAAGCCTGTACAGAATAAAATATTCCAAATCATTCATTCTCTTTGCAACAAGGCACTGAAGTAATTCAGGATAAAAAATAAACGTAATGGAGCTAAGTACAGGCAAAATCCTAGAGGAAAACCTGTTTCAATCTGCTTTCCATCAGACACTGGAAGATTAATTCACCTTTCAGCAGGACAATAACCTAAAACACAAGGTCACGGTCTACACTGGAGTTTCTTACAAAGAAGACAGTGAATGTTCCTGAGTGGCCTAGTTACAGTTTTGAAAATCTATGGCAAGACCTGAGAATGGTTGTTTAACAATGATCAACAGCCAATTAGACAGAGATTGAAGAATAAAAATAAAAAAAATGGGTAAGTGTTGCATAATCCAGGTGTGAAAAGCTCTTTGAGACTTATCCAGAACGACTCAATGCTGTAATCACTGCCAAAAGTGCTTCTACAAAGTTTTGGCTCAGGTGTGTGAATACTTATGTAAATTTGATATTTCTGTATTTACTTTTCAATAGCAAACATTTCTAAAGGTGTTTTCACTGTCAAAATGGGGTAAAATATTTCATCAATTTTAAATTGTCTGTAACAACTAAATGTGTAATAAGTCAAGGGGTATGAATACTTTTCTTACAATACATACATGCATACATACAGTTGAAGTCGGAAGTATACATACACTTATGTTGGAGTCATTAAAACTCGTTTTTCAACCACCACAAATTTCTTGTTAACAATCTATAGTTTTGGCAAGTCGGTTTGGATCCTCTACTTTGTGCATGACACAAGTCATTTTTCCAACAATTGTTTACAGAGATTATTTCACTTATTATTCACCGTATCACAATTCCAGTGGGTCAGAAGTTTACATACACTAAGTTGACTGTGCCTTTAAACAGCTTGTAAAATTCCAGAAATTGATGTCATGACTTTAGAAGCTTCTGATAGGCTAATTGACATCATTTGAGTCAATTGGAGGTGTACCTGTGGATGTATTTCAAGGCCTACCTTCAAACTCAGTGCCTCTTTGCTTGATATCATGGGAAAATCTAAAGAAATCAGCCAAGACCTCAGAAAAACATGGTAGACCTCCACAAGTCTGGTTCATCCTTGGGAGCAATTTCCAAACGCCTGAAGGTACCACGTTCATCTGTACAAACAATAGTACGCAATTAAAACACCATGGGACCAAGCAGCCGTCATACCGCTCAGGAAGGAGACGCGTTCTGTCTCTTAGAGATGAACGTACTTTGATGCGAAAAGGGCAAATCAATCCCAGAACAACAGCAAAGGACCTTGTGAAGATGCTGGAGGAAACGGGTACAAAAGTATCTATATCCATAGTAAAACGAGTCCTTTATCAACATAACCTGAAAGGCCGCTCAGCAAGGAAGAAGCCACTGCTCCAAAACCGCCATGCAAATGGGAACAAAGATCGGAGAAATGTCCTCTGGTCTGATGAAACAAAAATAGAACTGTTTGGCCATGATGACCATTGTTATGTTTGGAGGGAAAAGGAGGAGGCTTGCAAGCCGAAGAACACCATCCCAACCGTGAAGCACGAGGGGTGGCAGCATCATGTTGTGGGGGTGCTTTGCTGCAGGAGGGACTGGTGCACTTCACAAAATAGATGGCATCATGAGGAAGGAAAATTATGTGAATGTATTGAAGCAACATCTCAAGACGTCAGTCAGGAAGTTAACTTCTTAAGGTGCAGCAAGGTGCGCTAGGGCGCTAGCACTCCCGATCCAAAAGTTGAATTATTAAACATTCATCAATATACAAGTGTTTCATAGTCATCAAAAGCTCCGCTTCTTGGCAATATCACAGTGTTGTCAGATTTCAAAAAGGCTTTACGGCGAAAGCACCACATTTGATTGTTTGAGGATATTACCTCACATATTTTTACTATTACCATAAATTCATAAGCCTACACATTTCACAGCGAAAACAAATCAATTACCTTTTGAAGAACTTCTGCTGAGGGCTTCCCAAGTGTCCAACGAAGACAATCCATGGTTCTTTTGTTAGAAAAAGTAATGTATTATATCCATAAATCTCAGTTTGGTTGGCGCGTTATAATGAGAAAATACAGCCTCCACTCGTCCATTGAAACGTGAAGAGAACTCGTTTAACTTATACCTCTAAACTTGTCCAAGAACAATCAAACATAATTGTAAATGTATCCTTAGGAACATTTTTATGTATATATAGTATAATATTTCAACCTGAATATAAACTAGGCGATAAGAAAGAAAAAAAAGCACAGAGCGCGCCAGCCGGGAACGCGCATTTTCTTCTATTCTGTGTGTGGCCACTTCCTAAATCTTCTTCTTCTATCCTCTAAAGCAGCTAAAAAGAATCAAAACACTGTCTCGAGACTGTTGACATCCAGAGGAAGCAATAGGTACTGCATTCATATGCCCTTATATTGGCATTTTGATAAGGGAGGGGTTCCAAATCAGGCAATGTGTCAAAACCTTTTTTATTTGTAAGTGCTGAGCGATTAGTGCTTTTTGAGGTCGGTTCGGTTTCAATCATAAAAAAATTATAATGATTTCGCTTTCGATACATTATGTGGGTTGAAGGCTGTAACAACACAGAATATTTTTTTAAAGAAAAGTCAGATGATGGTAGTGACTGCCCATGACTGCTTATCACCCCACCCCTCTCCTTCTCAGTGGCTGACGTGAGTAGAACATTTAAACATGTTAACCCTCGCAAGGCTGCTGGCCCAGACGGCTTGCGCAGACCAGCTGGCTGGTGTGTTTACAGACATATTTAATCGCTCCCTATCCTAGTCTGTTGTCTCCGTATACTTCAAGATGGCTACCATTGTTCCTGTACCCAAGAAGGCAAAGATAACTGAACTAAATGACTACCGCCCCGTAGCACTCACTTCTTTCATCATGAAGTGCTTTGAGAGGCTAGTCAAGGACCATATCACCGCCACCTTACCGGCCACCCTAAACCCACTTCAGTTTGCATACCGCCCCAACAGGTCCACAGAGGACGCAATCACCATCGCACTGCACACTGCCCTATCCCATCTGGACAAAAGGAATACCTATGTAAGAACGCTGTTCATTGACTACAGCTCAGCATTCAACACCATAGTACCCTCCAAGCTCATCATCAAGCTAGAGGCCCTGGGTCCCAGCCCCTCCCTGTGCAACTTGGTCCTGGACTTTCTGACGGGCCACCCCCAGATGGTGAAGGTTAGAAACAACATCTCCACTTTGCTGACCCTCAACACAGGGGCCCACAAGGGTGTGTGCTCAGCCCTCTCCTGTACTCCCTGTTCACCCAAGACTGCATGGCCATGTACGCCTCCAACTCAATCATCAAGTTCGCAGACGACACAACAGTAGTGGGCTTGATCACCAACAACAACGAGACAGCCTACAGGGAGGAGGAGAGGGCACTCGGAGTGTGGTGTCAGGAAAACAACCTCTCACTCAACGTCAACAAAACACAGGAAATTATCGTGGACTTCAGGAAACAGCAGAGAGGGAGCACCCCCCCATCCACATCGAAGGGTCAGCAGTGGAGAAGGTGTAAAGTTTTAAGTTCCTGGGCGTACACATAACAGACAAACTGAAATGGTCCACCCACACGGACAGTGTGGTGAAGAAGGCACAACAGAGCCTCCTCGACCTCAGGAGGCTGAAGGATCCTGTCGGGCTGTATCACAGCCTGGTAAGGCAACTGCACCGCCCTCAACTGCAAGGCTCTCCAGAGGGTGGTGCGGTATGCACAACGCATCACTGGGGGCAAACTACCTGCCCTCCATACAGCACCCGATGTCACAGGAAGGCCAAAAAGATCATCAAGGACAACAGCCACCCGGGCCACTGCCTGTTCACACCGCTATCATCCAGAAGGCGAGGTCAGTACAGGTGCATCAAAGCCGGGACTGAGAGATTGAGAAACAGCTTCTATCTCAAGGCCATCAGACTGCTAAACAGCAATCACTAACTCAGAGACCCAATCACTGGACACTTTAATAAATGGATCACTAGTCACTTTAAATAATGCCACTTTAATATTGTTTACATATCTTACATTACTCATATCACATGTATATACTGTATTTTATACCATCTACTGCACCTTGCCTATGGCGCTCGGCCATCACTCATCCATATACTTATATGTACATATTCTCATTCACCAATTTAGATTTGTGTGTATTAGGTAGTTGTTGGGGAATTGTTAGATATTACTGCACTGTTGAAACTAGAAGAACAAGCATTTCGCTACACTCGCATTAATATCTGCTAACCATTTGTATGTGACCAATAAAATTTGATTTTTTTTGTCTTTCTCTTCATACTCGGGCTGCTGCAGCTGCATGAGCTGTCCAGACTAAAGCCTCTGAAAAACCTAACAGAGCTGACTGTGGCAGAGAACCCTATAGCCAATCTCCCCCATTACCGTCTCTTCCTGGTTTTCCACCTGAGGTCACTTGAGACACTGGACGGGCAGCCTATCAGCCAGGAAGAGAGAGAGCAGGCCCCCCAGCGCTTTCAAATGGGTACATTACAGTATTGCACAATCCCTGCTTAAAACCCTGAAAGGGTCTCAGATGAACCTTTGTATATTTTAGATACCTGGTGTCTATTCATAAGTGCAAACCGTAGAAAAGTCCCTCCTCATTTTGTCCCGTTTGCTTCTGTTAGTTTCCTAGTGAATATACAGTACCTCAGTACCACACTTAGGTTGTTTCCTAGTTGGCACTGTCAGTGGAAATGGCAACTCTTTTCCTGCTGTGGTTGCAGAGGAGATTGAGCGTCTGGAGCAGGACCTGGAGTGTCGTGTGGCAGAGATCGGGAGGCTGCAGAGTGAGCAGGTGGCTGCAGTGGAGGAGCTTGAGCAGCAGGAGGAGCTCATTGACCAACTGCAGCTAAAGAGCCTGCAGCAACAGCACTGTCAGGCCCAGCAGGAGCAGGAGCTGGACACCAAGACAGAGCTGGTGGGCATTTATCTCAACATGCATGCACGCACTCACTCAAACACAGACAGGCAGACAGAGCGAAAGAGACACACACACACACCAGGGTTTCCATTAGGACAACGTGATCGGTAAGATTTTAATTTACCGTCCATTTGAGAAATTTACCAGACCCATATGCATTGGGTGTGTCTCACTAGGGGCGGCCACCCACAGGGCTCAGAATGACAGAAATCGCATTTTGATTATGGCAATTCATCATAACATACCACGCAGCTCCTGTAATGAGGCATCCGATAAAACGTCATTTTCAAACATTTGCCAAAATACAATTAGCGGGAAAACACCATTCTAAACAACGCACCTGATGCGAGCGGTATATGACAGAGATGAACATCTTCGCTAGAAACTTGGAAGGGGGTGAATCTAAAGATGCAACAACTAGGATGGGTTGCTAATATACAGTGGTTCTTCCTGTAAAAGTTGCGTCATACTGCAGCACACCTTGCGGGATGACGCCAGAATTCTATGGCACATTATTTAATTGTCAGCCATTGTTACCATTAATGCTAGTGCTAGTTAGACAACCAAAGGGCATCTTTGAGAAGCATTTGGTAGCTTTCAATATTGGCTGTACTAGAGAATTAAACATTTTTTTTTTGTATAAACATAGTATATGGGATTGATTTTAAGAAATGTTACTTAATTTGATTTAATATTATAGTGTTAAGAAAAACTAAAAACGAAACCCTCAGGGTTTCCGTTATGAAGATATGGCACTGTACAACATGACGGTCAGGAGTAGGCTATAGTACTAAGAGCACAACATTTCTACACCCTAATTGTAGTCTAACCAATACCCAAACGGAGATTCAGGGAAAATAAAAATCTCATTGATTTATCAAGACCAGTCCCCATGCTTGTCTCAGAGCAGTGCGAAACGGTGCTGAAATAGTTGAAAAGCAGGTAGGCTATTGCATCAAACTTCAATATGCTTTTTTAAATCGATAAGACCTACTCTACTTTTAACAGCACATTACTCAACACTAGTAAGACTCATGTTACCTACGGTAGGCCTACAGTATAAAAAGTATTTTTCAATGACGTGACTTCGCAAATATTTTGATTTGGAGGATTCTAAATTAATATCTAAGGGGCATTTTTTGTTAGGACAATTAATTAATAATAATAATCACTTTGTTTAACAAATAATGATATTTTGGAGATTTCGTTTTCAATTAACCTAAATTGAGCGAGGGGGAAAAAGGCCATTCTTGAACATGGGGTGAAATATTCTTACTAATTTGTAAATAAAGCCAGTTTGTTATTTAGAATTATTTATTTCTGTTTTTAGAGGGAGAGAAACCAAAGCCCACCATCACCTCATGGGTCTCCCGGTCGCGGTCGGGATGGGTATCAAACCAGCATTTGTAGAAAAGCAGTTTGCACTGCGATGCAGTGCCACTCGGGAGGCCCCATCCACAAAGTTTTTAATGCTGATCAATTGCCTTGCACAAAGTGTCAAAATACAGAGAGGTGTTGGCAAGAGTCTATTGTCCTGCTAATAGCCCATAATGGGTTGTTATAATACATGGTGTCCAGGTCAGGATAACCAAAACATTTCTTTATTAAAGACTATCAGAAAGAATGTTGGTACTTATTTATTTCGATCTAAAGCCATGAATGAGTGAGTCACTCAGCTTTATGTAGGTGCCGAGGCTATATGACTGCGCCATCAACTTGATTATTTAGCAGACATCACTTGCTTATATTCAGTCAAGACATATATCTTAAGAATATCATGGAATATAATTTAACATTTTTTGTTTCTCTTAGAATAAAAACCTTAGTGTAACAACAGTTTTAGTAAGTAATACTGACGAGTAGAAACAAAAAAATAAGTGTGTTTTTCAGGGTGTGCGCGTGCAGGACAGAGGAATAGCAATTCTTACACTATTGTTAATGCATTGTATTACTAGTTAGGCCTCATGTTATTTACTGTTTTCATTCTCGGAGTGGAAACGTTGTTTGCAGAGTTCACAACCTGTTACACTGTGAGAAACAAGTTTTGATGATCATTTACGACTTGTTAATTTTTTTAATTGTCTTTTGTTTGGAGTGAGCAATGATGGGTCTGGTTTCTCAGTCTTGTTAATGTTGAGGGAGCATGCGTGCCTGAGCACACACAGAAGTAGCATACCTGGCCTACTGTGAATAAATGTAGTAAAGTGCCCATTTGGGAATGTTTGATTTCAGATTTTTTTTCTAACCACATCCACCACTAATATGCTGAGCTTATCAGTCATTTTTTCTTCACCTCACACATTAAGTCAACGAAGTCTGTTTTTTAAACATCCACTGCGAATGATAGCCTAATATCACAGTAGGCTTGCGTGAAAGAGAAAAATATCATAATCTGATGATCCCATACTGTATATCAAGTGGAAGCATCATATAAAAGCTTTCCCATGCACAAAAACAGCTGTCTGTCCCTCGGAAAACTCTCTGAGGGCCCGGAATAGGCTAGTTGATAAAATGTTGCACTTCACTAGCGATAGCTCAAGACCGATAGAAATGCAGGCAGACAGGCTGTAGCACGATGAATGTGATTCAAAGAACCAAATAATTCATCAGTATTTTCTATTGTTTTTATTTGTCGGCTTTAGGTATTTTTACTTGGTTGACAATGGAAGTTATAAGCCAACGACTACATTGGCCATCTCTGTGTTCCATGCGCTCATTTAGGCTACAGTGCATTCGGATTGTGTTCAGACCCCTTGACTTTTTCCCCATTTTGTTACATTACAGCCTTATTCTAAAATGTATTAAATAATTTTTCCCCCTCATCAATTTACACACAATACCCCATAATGACAAAGGGAAACAGGTTTTTAGAAATGTTTGCAAATGTATTAAAAATTAAAAACAGATACCTTATTTACATAAGTATTCAGAACCTTTGCTATGAGACTCGAAATTGAGCTCAGGTGCATCCTATTTCCATTGATCATCCTTGAGATGTTTCTACAACTTGATTGGAGTCCACCTGTGGTAAATTAAATTGTTTGGAAAGGCACACACCTGTCTATATAAGGTCCCATAGTTTACAGTGCATGTCAGAGCAAAAACCAAGCCATGAGGTCGAAGGAATTGTCCGTAGAGCTCCGAGACAGGATTTTGTTAAGGCACAGATTTGGGGAAGGGTACCAAAAAATATCTGCAGCATTGAAGATCCCCAAGAACACAGTGGCCATCATTCTTAAATGGAAGAAGTTTGGAACCACCAAGACCCTTCCTAGAGCTGGCCACGTGGCCAAATTGAGCAATCGAGGAAGAAGGACCTTGGTCAGGGAGGTGACCAAGAACCCGATGGTAACTCTGACAGAGTTCCAGACTTCCTCTGTGTACATGGGAGAACCTTCCAGAAGGACAACCATCTCTGCAGCACTCCACCAATCAAGCCTTTATGGTAGAGTGGCCAGACGGAAGCCACTCCTCAGTAAAAGGCACATGGCGGCCTACTTGGAGTTTGCCAAAAGGCACCTTATAGACTCTCAGACCATGAGAAACAAGATTCTCTGATGAAACCAAGATTTAAATCTTTGGCCTGAATGCTTAGTGTCACGTCAGGAATAAACCTTGCACCATCTCTACGGTGAAGCACGGTGGTGGCAATATCATGCTGTGGGTATGTTTTTCAGTGGCAGGGACTGGGAGACTAGTCAGGATCAAGGGAAAGATGAACGGAGCAAAGTACAGAGAGATCCTTGATGAAAACCTGCTCCGACTGGGGTAAAGGTTCACCTTCAAACAAGACAACGACCCTAAACACATAGCCAAGAAAATGCAGGAGTGGCCTCAGGACAACCAGAGTCTCTGGAAAGACTTGAAAATAGCTGTGCTAACACTCCCCATTGAACCTGACAGAGCTTAAGAGGATCTGCAGATAAGAATTGTGTTAACTCCCCAAATACAAGTGTGCCAACCTTGTAGCATCATACCCAAGAAGACGTGAGGCTGTAATTGCTGCCAAAGGTGCTTCAACAAAGTACTGAGTAAAGGGTCTGAATACTTATGTAAATGTGATATTTCCGTTTTTGTTATTTTTTTACATTTTGGAAAAATGTATTAACCTGTTTTTGCATTGTCGTTATGGGGTATTGTGTGTAGATTGATGAGGGGGAAAAAACGATTGATTCAATTTGAGAATTATCCTTTAACGTAACAATGTGGAAAAATAATAATTTCCGAATGCACTGTATATAGCCGCCAATGATCACTGTGTTTCAGTGTGTACGTATGGCAGGTGCTGGTGCTCTCACATTAGTTACAGTTTTTGTTTTATATTTTTATAATTTAAGATTTTTATGATTAACCACTTGACAAAAATTGAGAAACTAAAATGTTATTTTTTAAATTAAATTGTTCCTAGAAGATGCATACATAACTGGCACGCAGATCGATAATGGTAGGATCAATTGTTAGCTTTCCCATCTTGAAACTCATGCGCCTCCTATGAAGTCTTAATAAAATAATTGCTTCTGTGGTTGGATTTTCATACAAGGTAAGACTTGCCTCGTAATATGATGTAAATCATTCAAGTTTCAAACAATTAAGTAAGTGCATACCGCCTCCAGCTCTCATTGTAGAGTGGTGGGTGACGTGCTGAAAGCTGGCCTACCTTTGTTTTTTCTCCTGGTCAATTTGGCCGGGAAAATTTGATTTATCGGCTTTTCATTTTATTAGACAAAACCTGTCAATTACCGGCTAATGGAAATCTTGACACACAAACACGCAGATTCTCATATAGGAAGGAGCTTTTTGAACAACGATGCATTTACTTGTCCTCTAACCTCTTCTTGCCTTCCTCTTCATCTTTCTCTTGTCTTTCTGTGCCCATAGCTATTTTCCCGGCCTCTAGTTTCTCCTTACACATCAATTCAGTCCCCTTTCCTGAAGGTAGTATTGCGTGTGTGTGTGTGTGTGTGTGTGTGTGTGTGTGTACAGAAAGCGAATTCTTTAGTTTTTATTGCTCATCGTTCACATGATTTTTTAATGACTCAGTAGTGTACATGACTTGGTTTCATAAGTCATGCACCCAGGTTGCGTTAAACAAAAAAAAAACACTAACCTTTTCAGATGCCAGGGCCTCGCTCTCCATAACTTGTGTTCATTATAATATAATAGGCAAAACTAATCTTAGAACAGTACATCTACTCTTTATGAATACAGGCCATGATCATGTCTTCATCCATTTTTCTAATTTGCTCTTTGCATGAATTTTCTGTTTGTTTTCCCACTGCTTCTCTGTCTCTTCAGCCTCCTTCATTGCCTGCTCCTCTACTGGATGCTATTTGTCAGGTACTCTGAAGACACACACACAGATTCATGTGAACCCAATGCCCACGCTGACCCATGTCCTTGTTTAAATGTCCATCACTCTTCTGTCCATTCAGGTTCTCACTTGCAGAGCACTCTCATGTTTGCCAGCATTTTGTTGTTTTTGTTTGTTTACCTCGTGTTTCAGATTAAATGTAAAGATGATGATGATGATAGATGCTGCCTGTTTTTTCTTGGTTTGACTTTATATGGTCAAAGCTAGTATACAGGTAAATTTGCTCTTGTGTATTTTATTTTGACAATGTACATTTAGACAGATAGTAGCTGCTTTTAGAAATGCTATTATACTGAGCAGTGACTTACATGGGATTGACCACCATAATGATGAGCTATATTTTTCGGAGAGTCCAAAATATTGCAATTACATTCCATTCTAACTTGCAGTGAGTGTATGATGCTTTTCTTCAATGTGTTTGTGATATCTCTGTATAATCTCTATACTGCATGGCCATATTGACAGCTGAAACAGAAAACGGTGGAGCTGACACGAGCATGCCAGAAGCAGTATGAGTTGGAGCAGGAGTTAGCCTTTCAGAAGATCGACGCCAAGTTTGAGCCATATCCCTATTACCCAGACCATGTGAGTGCATCCATCCAGACCCCTCATGAGCCATCTCTCCATTCAATTGTTGCACCCTATTCCCTATACAGTGCAATACTTCTGGTCAGAAGTAGTGAACTATACACTGAGTGTACAAAACATTAAGGACACCTGCTCTTTCCATGACCTAGACTGACCAGGTGAATCCTGGTTAAAGCTATGATCCCTTATTGATGTCACTTTTTAAATCCAATTTAATCAGGTGTACACTCAGGAAATAAGATGCCATTTTAGATGCACCCTTGGAATCTGCATGAAGTCTTGATTAATTTCCACTCTCTCTCACCAGGAGGCAGAGAGCTTGCTGGAGGAAAGCCCTTACATTGGAAAGGCACGGCACAAGAGGAACGCAGTGGCCTCAGATGGCATCCAGAGTCATCAGATGGCAACTGCAGGCCACACAGAGACAGACAACCCCAGGCAAGACGTGGCCAAGATCAGCTCCAGAGACTGCAGCCAAGAACAGACTAAAGGTACAGAAGAGGGAGTATGGTAAAGTTCGTCCTACTAGATGCTAATCTTGGGTCAGTTAAGTTTTTTTTCCTTCTAATGGCTAAGGTTTGAGTTGGAGGAGGGGAAGCTGATATGGTAACACAACAATGTGTTCCTATTGTCTGCATCACCCTGCCCACTGTATGTGAAGTGAACTACAGGGTTGTTCCTCTAATGACTGTTGCTGACTGACGTGAGTGTTAGGTGAGGTGTAGTTAGGGGAGTTCTTGTTTGTGTGACTGTCTCCAGCCGAGGAGCGTCTGCAGCAGTTGCACAGGGAGATCGAGGAGGCAGAGCAGCAGGTCCTCCGGGCCGGTGGAGAGCTTCGCCAGCTGCAGGAGACACTCTCCCAGAAACAGGTGAGACACCGGCGAAGCTCGGCTCTCTTATTGCCTGTGTCCCAAATGGCACCCTATTTCCTATATAGTGCAGTACTTTTGTCAAAATTAATGCACTTGGTCGTTCCATGAAATTTGTCCCTTTTTGGTAGTGTAACTTTGAATTTTATTAAAACATTTTTGACCTAATTTTAACATTCTGTCATGAAGAGCACACGTTCAACTTAATAAAAAAACATGTTTTTCCATTTCAAGAAGTTCAATAAAAAAATTACTATAGTAAGTGCCAAATAAAGTTACAGGGTTGGCGGTGACAGGGTTGATGATTACATCTCAAATCAGCCATGAATCCCCTTGACAGGAGCTTGTTGTGTGCAACAGGAAGGGTAAATTGAATGAGTAGAACCAGCTCAGCGAACCTGCATGGCTCTGGTACTGGTTCTGACCTTCATCTTCGCTTATAAATTGATCTGTGGACACTGTAGATCGAAATGGCTTGCATTGCACACAGTAGTATATTTTTTTTTGCGCCTATGTGAAATACAGTATGATGGGAAATATGAAACCTCTTGAGGCTGGGATTTCCCTCCTACCATTTAATTTGCTTTTCTGACTGTCCATAAACTCCTGGCTGAACCTTATGTCACAGCCACTGACAAAGCACATGCCTGTAATCCTTATATCGTAGCGCAAAAGAAGATGGTGGTTTCATCACTATAACACATTCAGAGATTGATTTATAGCCATTAATCTAAAATAATTCACAGATTTTAAACAAAAAAACACCTTGTTTGCTATAGATTAATAGGATATGAAAAGCGAGTTCCTAACGAGTTCAGGAAGCCAAGCTAGAGCTCTGTGTGACGTTCACAGTGGTGGGGGCTGATGCTTTGATCAGGAGAGACCAGTAGAAAATATGCACATTTTCTCTAACACTAAACATACAAATATGTATTTTACAGTTATAAGGAATGTGAAATCTTAGTTAGTGGTTTTATAATTTGATTATACTATATTGAGAAAGCACATAAGTCATTTCAAGCCTTCTTCATAGTTTTGTTGAATAGGAAATATGTCACAAAATATTTCATATTTTTATCATATTTGTACTGTTTGCTTGAGCTTGTGTCCTCAAAAGTGACTACACCTTAGCAGTTTATAACTATTTACCAGAAACGTGAGTTTGAACCTTTCTTGGAGTTTGCAGAATTACTAGTTATTGTTTATAGTTCTCTCGTGATAAAAAATTACTTTTAGGGATTACTTAGATTACGCTCAGTTTACGTAGCAGGCTTGTCCTTAAAATTAGGGACAAGTGCCTCCCGAGTGCATCGCAGTGCTAGTTGCCACTAGAGATCCTGTTTCGAGTCCAGGCTCTGTCGCAGCCGGCCGCGACCGGGAGACCCATTTGTCCCAGCGTCGTCCGGGTTAGGGGAGGGTTTTGCCGGCAGGGATGTTCTTGTCCCATCGCTCACTAGCGACTCCTGTGGTGGGCAGGGCACAATGCACACTGACACGGTTGCCAGGTCCTGACACGGTCGCCAGGTTCTTCCTACACATTGGGAGTTGCAGCGATGGAACAAGACTAACTACCAATTGGATACCACAAAATTGAGGAGAAAAACGGGTAAGAAAAAAGTTTATTTTTACCTTAAAGTGCAACTGAAGCAAATAAACAACTTACAGTTGAAGTCGGAAGTTTACATACACTTTAGCCAAATACATTTAAAGTCAGTTTTTCACAATTCCTGACATTTAATCCTAGTAAAAATTCCCAGTCTTAGGTCAGTTAGGATCACCACTTTATTTTAAGAATGTGAAATGTCAGAATAATAGTAGAGAGAACGATTTATTTCAGCTTTTATTTCTTTCATCACATTCCCAGTGGGTCAGAAGTTTACATACACTCAATTAGTATTTGGTAGCGTTGCCATTAAATTGTTTAACTTGGGTCAAACGTTGCGGATGGCCTTCCACAAGCTTCCCACAATAAGTTGGGTGAATTTTGGCCATATCCTCCTGACAGAGCTGGTGTAACTGAGTCAGGTTTGTAGGCCTCCTTGCCTCCACGCTTTTTCAGTTCTGCCAAAATGTTCTATAGGATTGGGCTAGACTTTGTTGTCCTTAAGCCATTTTGCCACAACTTTGGAAGTATGCTTGGGGTCATTGTCCATTTGGAAGACCCATTTGCGATCAAGCTGTAACTTTCTGACTGATGTCTTGAGATGTTGCTTCAATTTATCCACATCATTTTCTTTCCTCATGATGCCATCTTTTTTGCACCAGTCCCTCCTGCAGCGAAGCACCCCCACAACATGATGCTGCCACCCCCATGCTTCATGGTTGGGATGGTGTTCTTCGGCTTGTAAGCCTCCCCCTTTTTCCTCTAAACATAATGATGGTAATTATGGCCAAACAGTTCTATTTTTGTTTCATCACACCAGAGGACATTGCTCCAAAAAGTATGATCTTTGTCCCCATGTGCAGTTGCAAACCGTAGTCTGTCTTTTTTATGGCGGTTCTGGAGCAGTGGCTTCTTCCTTGCTGAGCGGCCTTTCAGGTTATGTCGATAAAGGACTAGTTTTACTACGGATATAGATACTTTTGTACCTGTTTCCTCCAGCATCTTCACAAGGTTCTTTGCTGTTGTTTTGGGATTGATTTGCCCTTTTCGCACCAAAGTACGTTCGTCTCTAGGAGACAGAACGCGTCTCCTTCCTGAGCGGTATGACGGCTGCGTGGTCCCATGGTGTTTATACTTGCGTACTATTGTTTGTACAGATGAACGTGGTACCTTCAGGCATTTGGAAATTGCTCCCAAGGATGAACCAGACTTGTGGAGGTCTACCATTTTTTTCTGAGGTCTTTCTTTTGATTTTCCCATGATGTCAAGCAAAGATGCACTGAGTTTGAAGGTAGGCCTTGAAATACATCCACAGGTACACCTCCAATTGACTCAAATGATGTCAATTAGCCTATCAGAATCTTCTAAAGCCATGACATCAGTTTCTGGATTTTTCCAAGCTGTTTAAAGGCACAGTCAACTTAGTGTATGTAAACGTCTGACCCACTGGAATTGTGATACAGTGAAATAATTTGTCTGTAAACAATTGTTGGAAAAATTACATGCACAAAGTCGATGTCCTAACCAACTTGCCAAAACTATAGTTTGTTAACAAGAAACAAGTTTTAATGACTCCAACCTAAGTGTATGTAAACTTCAGACTTCAACTGCATCTGATTGGAAACGGCCTATGTGGCATCGATATTAGTCAGAAACATTTATTGTAGTGTCAAAATTGACTACAAATGATATGTAAATAAATGATATGTAAATCATTTTGGTCATAAGTCAGTCTTTTACAAAACTGAGTTTTGTATATTAGTTCGTCATGACTTACTTGGGTTGGGTTTTGATTTCGACAATGCTCACTTGCCTAGTAACACGGGATACTCAGCTGCGGTGATTGCGCTCTATCCAATGCTACCGCAGAACACAGAGACAGTGAAACCTTCCCTGCAGCGGATCAAACTTTGTTTACTTAAGACAACAGGTCGCACATTTTTTTTTTTTTTTGAAATCCTGCACCAAACTCCTTAGCTTGATTTAAAATTCGTGACTGAACCTCCTCTGAAAAATCGTCAAAACTCATTACAGATTTCTTGAGTTATCTTAGATTCATTCAAAATATTTTCAGGAAATGATACTAGCATTGTTCCTATGGTGTCTCATAGTGGACAAACATCACTACCTGCACATCGAACCATACCCCAAAGACTGAAATCACATTTTTCTTAATGAGCAACATTGATTTCATGTAGATACATTTGACCTAATAGCATGAGTGTTTGCTAATAATTATAGACTAAGTTAGCAAAACAATTACATGTCTACATCTCCTTCTCTTTCCAACTGTCTTTTGATGCTCGAGCAGCTAATCCGCTAGATGCGTGGGGGTGTACAAGCGCTAGCCTATAGGCTATGGCACTTCAGTAAAAAAAAATCTTTGTGTGGACTTTCTTATATACAATGTAAGTTTTCATTGCTTGCTAGTAAATAAATAAATCGGTCTTCTTTTAAAACCGATTGGATGTGTCTGACTATTCATTAATTATTCAATGCGCCAATCCTATCCAATCTGGCATGCTATAATTAGATACGGAATATTTTCCTAGTTTTGGGACTGATCAACGCTGATAAATAGGCTATGTAAATGTTGCGTTTATTTGTTTGTCAATTTCATTTTCATACTATAGCATAGCTGTCTCTCTCCCCTTAAAACCTCTTACGGAGCAGTGGTGCGCTAGCGCCACACTCCCGACACTACCCGGTGAAATGCAAGGCGCCAAATTCAAAATCCAAAAGTTGAATTATTAAACATTCATCAATATACAAGTGTTGCATAGTCATCAAAAGCTCTGCTTCTTGGCAATATCACAGCGTTGTCAGATTTCAAAAAGGCTTTACGGCAAAAGCACCACATTTGATTGTTTGTGGATAGCACCTCCAATATTTTTTCCCTTACCATAAATTCATAAGCCATCACGGTTCACACATAACACATTTCACAACGAAAACAAATCAATTACCCTTTGAAGAACTTCTGCTGAGGGCTTCCCAAGTGTCCAACGAAGACAATTCATGGTTCTTTTGTTAGAAAAAGTAATGTATTATATCCATAAATCTCCGTTTGGTTGACGCGTTATAATGAGAAAATACAGCGTCCACTCACCGTCACCTCGGGAGCTGCTCCCTAAGAAGTTAATGCTTTCCTTGTCAATTCATTATCTTATAGCCTATTTGGAAAGCCTAAGGTAGGCCTAAGTTTTTTTTATACAATTTAAGGAAAGCATAAACATTTGCTCTTGCATAAAGCATAAACATTTGTCCATTGAAACGTGAAGAGAACTCGTTCAACCTATACCTATAAACTTGTCCAAGAACAATCAAACATAATTGATAATGTATCCTTAGGAACACTTTTATGTATATTTTGTATAATATTTCAACCGGAATATAAACTGGGCGATAAGAAAGGAAAAAACCACAGAGCGCGCCAGCCGGGAACGCGCATTTACTTCTATTGACATCTGTGTGGCCACTTCCCCTGTGTGGCCACTTCCGACTGTTGACATCCAGAGGAAGCAATAGTTACTGCATTCATATGCCCTTATATGGGCATTTTCATAAGGGAGGGGTTCCAAATGAGGCAATGTGTCAAAACCACTTTTTCCAGGACAGAAATTCCTCAGGTTTTCGCCTGCCAGAATCTTCAGAGTGTTTCCTATCCAATGGTACTAAATATGTGCATATCCTATTTTCTGGGTCTGAGTGGGAGGCATTTTACTTTGGGCACGCCAGGCTCTCCAAAACCGTCACCTCGGGAGCTGCTCCCTAAGAAGTTAATGCTTTCCTTGTCAATTCATTATCTTATAGCCTATTTGGAAAGCCTAAGGTGTAGGCCTAGGTTTTTTTAATACAATTTAAGGAAAGCATAAACATTTGCTCTTGTGTCTGACATATAGCATGCTGTTGGCTTGAATTGACAGGTCCTTTTCCGGGGTTGTGCGTGTGTGAGTTCACTGATTCTCTATAGGCCTATATGTCTATTCAGAAAGTTTCCTAAAGTAGCCTTTAATAGGAATCAAACGCTCCTGTCATAATTTTATCTTGTAAAAGGACTATTTTCAGTAAAGGCCCTTTCTCATCAAGTCCGTTATTTTCGTCAGAATTATTAGGAATACAATTTTTTATTCGAACACGTTTTGTTTATGAAACCAGTCACACCAATTGCGAAATATCAGCCTGCCACAATCCGTCAATTATTTATGCAGAACAGGTTTGATATTTGCGTCTTTTCGCATGGGAAAATAAGATGTTGACCAACAGAAATTATTATCTGGGCACTGCCACTGATAGGTCTGTGGGTTCATTGTGTGAATTAATGAATACATTTCTCTCTGCCTGTTTTTTTACGTTTGCAGTGCATCAGTGCAGCAAAGTATGAGTTTAGCCAATGTGATCACATCACACCAGAGCTAGGCTACATATCGCTTAGGCTATATATATATTATAGGCCTGCTAAAGTGAATCTAGGCGATCATAAAAGACAGAGAAAACAAAATCTGCCCTTATCAGTAAGTGGTTGCACAGATTTTGATAAAGCTCTCAAATTAAAATGTAGTGTCAAAATAACCACCCATTGCTTCACTAAAATGTATCAATGGCTGATCATTAGGCTATGGTCTCTATATCCCCCTTAAAGCTTTTCTTGTCAATTAATAGGATAGGCTACATTGATCATTATCTTAAATGTAGACTATTTTTTAATATCCTACAGAAATTATTTTTAACTAAGGCAAGTTTTTTAACATGTTTTTGGGAAAGGACCAATGTGATTTGCTTATGTGTCAGAGTGAGATGTGCTGCAGGTGGCTTTGATTGATGTGTCCTTTTAGGTGGGTGCATGTATGAATTGACAAATTATCTATGTCCATTCAGAAAGTTCCCTAAAATAGGCCTAGCCTGTCTGGACTTCATCTCTTTAATCAGATAAAAAAAAAACTGTCTCGTTGCAGGGTCTGCATGTGCGGAATGACGACAGGTGCCAGTTTTGTGTTTCCTCTCTTATTAAATGGGATGCAACTCATTACAGAGTCCTCTCAAGCCACTTTGAACAACATCTTGCCACAGAGAATGACTCCGCGGCATTGGTGACGTTATGAGAATTATTCGGAAAAGTTGAGGGAAAACGCATCAGACTTGGTGTGAATGGGTTAGTGCATCAAAATCTGTATTTTTGGGGGAGGGGAGGGCAGAAGCTCCACTGGAGGATCCAGCAATTTTTCTTCTCCAATCTGACATTTCTTAATTTGTTTACTAGTCTAATATTTATAGGTAATAACTTTAATAATAAAATGCTACTGATAATAAGGAAGTGTAATGGTATCAGTGCAGTTGCAGGGAAAAGCCACGTGCTTCTTTTGAGTTTGATATGCGCAGATATCCCCCCACAGGTTATGTCCGTGACCATGTAGATTGGCTTGGCCCTATCCAGAATTCTTTTTTTCTAAGAGTGTAATAACAGTATCCAGTAGTCCCAGATCTGTTTGTCCTATTATGTCAACCCCTCATCACTCCTTGTCACTTATTGTCATGCCAAAGAGTTGACATGATTGCACAAACAGATCTGCGACCATGCTACAATAACAACACTGTTCCACATCAGCTAGCCTAATCCACCCCGAACACTTCTAAAAGCCTCTCCTCTCCATCCTTCATCTAGGTGTCCGAGGCAGAGAAAGAGCAACTAAGGCAGAAGCTCCACTGGAGGATCCAGCAAGTGAGGCAGCTGAGAGGTGAGGCGGAGGATCTAGAGGGCCAGCTGGAGATACAGAGAGGGGAAATGAACCGAACCCAGGGAGAGCTGGACCACCTCCAGGGCCTACTCGACACATTGGACCCCAGGGACCCCCAGCATGTTAGTACTTTAGATAGCTAGCTTCTAGCTCTGGTCCAGGTCGTTAGTGTACATTCCTCCACTAACGGCCTGGACCAGAACTAGCTATCAGCATCACTTTACACCACCCGCACCACTGACACACTGCAGAGCAGAGCAACTTATTGCATATTGAATACACCAAACTCGCAGGATACACCACTTTAGAACGTTTTGAAACTAGTCCCTTCAGTTGCATAAACTGTTTTAGTATTTTTCTGAACGAGTCCCTACAGTTGGATACACTGTATTCTGGCACTTTAGCAATTGTTTATTCATACTGAATACGGCAAACTCACAGGATACACCATTTTAGAATTTCCTGATCTAGTCTCTTCAGTTGCATACATTGTCTTAGCACTTTCCTAAACTATTCCCTTCAGTTGGATACAGTTTTAGAACTTTTCTAAAGTAGTCCCTTCAGTTGGAATTGATGCAGCACTTCAATATACAGGGTCGATGTGCAGGGGTACGAGGTAGTTGAGGTAGGTATGTTGAGGCACACATTGTATATGGATTTGTTTTTTTTCTACTGTATTATTGACTGAATGTTTGTTTACTCCAATGTGTAACTCTGTGTTGTTGTATGTGTCGAACTGCTTTGCTTTATCTTGGCCAGGTCGCAGTTGTAAATGAGAACTTGTTCTCAACTTGCCTACCTGGTTAAATAAAGGTGAAATAAAAAAATGTGTACATATAGGTAGGGATCAAGTGACTGGGCAACGGGATAGATAATAAACAGTAACAGCAGCGTATGTGATGAGTCAAAAGAGATCAGTGCAAAAAGGGTCAATGCAGATATTCCTGGTAGCTATTGGTTAACTATTTAGCAGTCTTATAGCTAACCGAACTTTGTGCATCGGTACTTGCCGTGCGGTAGCAGAGAGAACGGTCTGTGACTTCTTCAAAGTAGCCACCCTTTGCCTTGAACGCTTTGCACACTCTTGGCATTCTCTCAACCAGCTTCAACTGGAATGCTTTTCCAACACTCTTGAAGGAGTTCCCACATATGCTGAGCACTTGTTGGCTGCTTTTCCTTTCCCACTGTAGAGCCAGGCCCAGCCAATTTTTCCCTACAAAAGGGCTTTATTTTAAACAGAATGTCTCCCTTTATTGTCCCCAGCATAAGGTGTAATGATCATGCGGTTTATTCAGCTTCTGCCACATCCAACAAACGTCAGAGCCGGTGTAGTAGGATTCGATCTTGGTCCTGTATTGACACTTTGCCTGTTTGATCGTTTGTCAGAGGGCGTAGCGGAAGTGTCTGGATTAGAGTCCCGCTCATTGAAAGCGGCAGCTCTAGCCTTTTACCTCGGTGCAGATATTTCCTGTAATCTATGGCTTCTGGTTGGGATATGTATGTACGGTCACTGTAGGGGCAACGTCGTCAATGCACTTATTAATGAAGCTGGCGACTGATGTGGTAAACTCCTCAATGCCATCAGATGATCCCAGGAACATATTCCAGTCTCGGTGTGTGGAGTAAAAGTGATCTAGAGTTTTTTTGCCTCTAGTTGCACAGGTGACGTGCTGGTAGAAATGAGGTAAAACGTTTTTCAGTTTTCCTGCAAATAAGTCACCGGCCACTAGGGGCACTATAGAGCGTATGGCCCTATACAGCTCATTGAGTGCGGTCTAGTGCTAGTGTTACTTTTGAAAGTTGTAATAGTAGAATGCACAAGGTGCAATTTCGAAATTGGGTAGTTCCACATCAGTTCCTCATGTTTAATAACTTGTCAGAAATGTCCAGATCAACTAATGTCAGCTAACAATTTTCTATTTAATTTTTTTAGCCCATAGATATTGTTGTAATATTTTTGTCACTCACATAGCACAAATACACATTAGACATGGCAAAATGTATAGAATTGCACGGAAATTTGCTTTAAAACTTGAACACAAAAAGTTGCACCCCTTGACAAAATGTGTAAATTTGCCACCAACAAGAGGGGTGTGAACAGTTTGTTTCATGAGTGCTTGTGCCCATAGCTATAGACAAGGGGCGGGGGATGTTCCCCAATGCTGGAAGGGGGGCCCACAGTGAAAAAGTTTGGGAACACTTGCATAGACAGCTACGAAAAATAAAGATGAAGTCTCTTTGTAAATAGTGTGGTCTACAGTTTATCATGAGGTATTCTCACTCAGGCGAGCAGAACCTGGAGACTTTCTTAATATTAGAAATTGCGCGCCAGTTGTTGTTAAGAGACACCCTGCCGATGTATAGAAAAAACATCTTGATTTATTTTTACCATGTCGTTGTTCAGCCACATAGTCTCAAACAGAGTTCATCCAGTTTATTCTCCAGTAATTGCACTTTCGCCAATAGAATGGAGGGTAGAGTTTATTTATCCACTCTCCGACAGTTATATCAGGTATTTATAGCGCCGTCTCCTCTTTCGAGTGTCTGGGACTTGGGCCTGGTCCGTGATAATCAATATGTCTTTTGCCTTCGACTCATTGAAGTAGAAGTCCTCGTTCAAATGGAGGTTAGTGATAGCTGTTCTGATATCCAAAAGCTATTTTCAGTCATAGGAAACGATGGCGGATACATTATGTACACTTTTATTTTATTTTATTACAGACCAAAAATATACAAAATAGCACAATTGGTCAGGAGCCCATAAACGGCCGCCATTCCCTCCAACGCCATTATTCATTACTCTGATAATTCATACTCTAATATTTATTAGATTTACATCACATTTTTTTAAATGTGTATTTTAGCAGACGCTCTTAGCATACACAGTTATTTCTTGCTTGCATAACCTACATGAAACAATTAGCCCTGTTTACATATTACATTGGAAATGCATGTGTTTTAAACTTTTAACCACAGATAACACTATAGGGATATTAAATTGCAGAAAAACAACATGTGCAGAATGTTAAAAAGAGGTTTCGAAAACAGGAAAACGTGCTTTCGGGGGGCAGGACGAATACAGGTTGCGCAGCCACTCTTTTTGTTTTATCTTTCCCTCGTCGTGGACTTTAATCATACATTTCCAGAAAATATTCTCCATATGTGTTCTTGTTTCTCTTGTCAAAACGTTTTGAACCGTTTTCATACATGAAGATGCCCATGTAATCTAAATCCATAAAAAGTAACATATTTCATTTGTGGAACCTCGGTCACAAACAAAGAAGTGCACATTGTTATATCTCCATAGCACCTGCATGTGTCAAAGCTTAACTCGAAGGACCTCTCAGAATAATTCATTATTTTTACCCTATGGGAATTCTGTGGGAATTATTCCATGGAAACAACAAGTGAGAAAAAGGGGCTGCTGTGCCTTTAAAAGAAGTCTGAGAGTTCTCTGGGGAATCACCATAGAGGGCAGGGAAAGAGAACTTGCCTCACTTCCACCACATGCCAAGGGCATTGTCATAGCCTATCCATGCATGTTGATTGGTCGACAGGGCGGCTTCCTGTGTTGATTCAAAGAGAGAGAGTGGAGTAGATGAGGGAAGGGGGTTAGGAGGCGTGCTCAGGGTGTGGGTACTAAAGAGTGAAGTTCTAAAGAAGGGGAAACTTCAGCCCCTGAGCCTGTAGAGCTGGGGGGTTGGAGCTAGCCGTGAGGGAGGGAGTCAGGAAATGCAACGTCTTCACCCAGGAGCCTCCTGTAGATTCAGGGGGAGCAGAAGCAGATGAGAGCTGGCTAACTGGATGCATCTGTGGGGATGCAAACCGAAGAGTAATCTGACTCTGCACTGATTTCTAGTGAGTACTGCAACTTGGCCTTGGGAGGGACTCCCAACATTTTCCAGCCTTTTCTCCTCTCATATCTTCTTTGTCTACTGTGTTCTAAATCGAAGAGAATGTTTAATCAGAAACATTGCAACCGTTACTAATATGTAACAGGACTCTGGGTGAAAAGTTATTCTGGAGGTTTTCCAAAAATGTTGTTCTTCCCCTGTCTTGATTTCATATTTTCATCACTCTTCTGTAAACAGGAAAACACCGTTTTTCTTTCTATTACCTAAAATTACTGCACTGTACTGTTAGAATTTGACCTACTAAGCCTTTTTACAACACTTTTTCTTTGGCCAATACACAGGTCAAATATGACAGCCGTCACATAACATAAAGTGACCGACTAGTTATTATATTTAGTGAACAATGTGAAGTGAATTATATTTAGGTTTATGGTGCAATTGTTCTTGCTCTGTGAGTGTAACAGAGCTGAAGTAATGAATAAGGAAGTTGGTCAGGTCAGGAAGGATTGAGTAGGGAGCATAAAAGTCCTCTTCTGTGTTTGTGTGGGGTTAGGTCACTCACATTCCTCTTACTTTGGTCAACTCTGATATGCCAGAGCTAGTGTTTTCACTCTGAAATAGGGTTAACATGATACCCATAAATAGAACCTACACAGTTATGTAAATGTGATGGGATGTTAGTATTTTTCTTGCTTTTCATGGCATATGCTCACGTTTTGTATCAGCTAACTTACCATAGACTGCCTCTATTGAATGTGAGCTAATGATAATACAGTAAAACCAGTGCTTAATTTGATCTGGCACCTCTGAGTTTTGGACTGTTTCGTTCCGCAACCCATTTGCCAGGATCCAGTACCACTCTTGGCATTAAACATTATTTCACTGTTTGCAATGTACCCATTCTGGTAACACTTTACAATAAGGTTCCATTTGTAAAGGATAGTCAAAGAGTTTGTAATTAAGTTATTAACAGTTATTTAATTGTTTGTAAATGCATTATAAACCTTTAATAAATGTGTTATAACAAATTGGTCAAAATAGTTTGATTTCCAGTCAGTGCTTGCCAAATAGTAAGCTACTATTTACCTCCAGCTATTAACCATTTATAAATTCACCTACAAATGCGTGTAACATTGAACCCTTATGTATCATCATGCAACCTTATTTTCAATAGTTGCACAGTTAGAGGAGGTATCCTTAATCTTATAAGCGTTTAAGTGCATTTATAAGTGGTTAATAACTGGAGGTAAGTATTGGCTCACTATTTGGCAAATACTGACCAGTTTGACCAATGCGATAACTGTTTAATGGTTTTTAACACATTTACAAATTATTAAATGCCCTCTTTGCTTGACATCATGTGAAAATTAAAAGAAATCAGCCAAAACCTCAGAAAAGTAATGGTAGACCTCCACAAGTCTTGTTCATCCTTGGGAGCAATTTCCAAACGCCTGAAGGTACCACGTTCATCTGTACAAACAATAGTATGCAAGTATAAACACCATGGGACCACGCAGCCGTCATACCGCTCAGGAAGGAGATGTGCTCTGTCCCCTAGAGATGAACGTACTTTGGTGCGAAAAGTGCAAATCAATCCCAGAACACAGCAAAGGACCTTAGGAAGATGCTGGAGGAAACGGATACAAAAGTATCTATATAGTAAAACTAGTCCTGTATCGACATAACCTGAAAGGCCGCTCAGCAAGGAAGAAGCCACTGCTCCAAAACAGCCATAAAAATGCCAGACTACGGTTTGCAACTGCACATGGGGACAAAGATCATACTTTTTGGAGAAATGTCCTCTGGTCTGATGAAACAAAAATATAACTGTTTGGCCATAATGACCATCGCTATGTTTGAAGGAAAAAGGGGGAGGCTTGCAAGCCGAAGAACACCATCCCAACTGTGAAGCACGGGGGTGGCAGGATCATGTGGGGGTGCTTTGCTGCAGGAGGGACTGGTGCACTTCACAAAATAGATGGCATCATGAGGTAGGAAAATTATGTGGATATATTGAAGCAACATCTCAAGACATCAGTCAGGAAGTTAAAGCTTGGTCGCAAATGGGTCTTCCAAATGGACAATGACCCCAAGCATACTTCCAAAGTTGTGGCAAAATGGCTTAAGGACAACAAAGTCAAGGTATTGAAGTGGCCTTCACAAGCCCTGACCTCAATCCTAAAGAAAATGTGTGGGCAGAACTGAAAAAGTGTGTGTGAGCAAGGAGGCCTACAAACCTGACTCAGTTACACCAGCTCTGTCAGTAGGAATGGGCCAAAATTCACCCAACTTATTGTGGGAAGCTTGTGGAAGGTTACCCAAAATGTTTGACCCAAGTTAAACAATTTAAAGGCAATGCTACCAAATACTAATTGAGTGTATGTAAACTTCTGACCCACTGGGAATGTGATGAAAGAAATAAAAGCTGAAATAAATCATTCTCTCTACTATTATTCTGACATTTCACATTCTTAAAATAAAGTGGTGATCCTAACTGACCTAAGACAGGGAATTTTTACCAGGATTAAATGTCAGGAATTGTGAAAAACTGAGTATAAATGTATTTGGCTAAGGTGTATGTAAACTTCAGACTTCAACTGTATATATTTTTTTAAATAGCCTAGCTGTGGATTGTGTGTTGCCCGATCCCAAATCAAATTTTATTAGTCACATACACGTGTTTAGCAGATGTTATTGCGGTTGTAGCGAAATGCTTGTGATTGTCTGTAGTCCCTGCCACATACGTCTGAGCCGTTGAATTGCAACTCCACTTTATCTCTATGCTTACGTTTAGCTTGTTTGATTTCCTTGTGGAGTGAATAATCATAGAACTTCGTCAGCCTAGTCCTCAGATTTGCTTTGTTAAAATCGGCAACTACAATAAATGCAGCCTCAGGATTGTGGTTTGCATAAAGTCCAGTAAAGTTCTTTGAGGGCCGTCGAGGTTTCGGCTTGAGGTGGGATGTAAACAGCCGTGGCGAGGATGGAGGAGAATTCTCTTGGGAGATAATATGGTCTGCATTTAATTGTGAGGTATTCTAGGTTGTGTGAACAAAAGGACTTGAGTTCCTGTATGTTCCTAGAATTACACCATGAGTCGTTAATCATGAAATACACCCCTCCGCCCTTCTGCTTCCCGGAGAGATATTTATTCCTGTCTGCGCGATGTACTGAGAATCCTGCTGGCTTTACCGACTCCAAGAGGGTATCCCGAGAGAGCAATGTTTCCGTGAAACAAAGTATCTTACAGGCCCCAATGTCATTCTGGAAAGAAATCCTTGTTCTAAGCTCATCAACTTTGTTATCCAAAGACTGAACATTAGCGAGTAATATACTCTGAACAGGTGGGTGGTGTGCGCGCCTCCTAAGTCAAACCAGCAGGCCGCCTCGAGTGCCTCTCCTACGCCGGCGATGTTTTGAGTCAGCCTCTGGAATAAGTTAAATTGCCCTGGGGAGAGTGAACAAAGGATCTGCTCCAGGGAAGTTGTATTCCTGGTCGTAATGCTGGTAGTTCTGGTGAGTTGCTGCCGCTCTAATATCCAATAGTTCTTCCCGGCTGTATGTAATGACACACAACATTTCCTGAGCTAATAATGTAAAAAATAGTACATAAAAAAATATATAAAAACTGCAAAGAGCTAGTCGTGATGCTGCCATCTCCGTCGGCTCCATGTTGTTGGCACCACAAGGCATGTCTACAGCAGTGGCGTGTATTCATGAATGCCAAGGGAAGCCAGGCTTCCCCCAAAAATTTACAAAAATAAAAAACATACAGTGGTTCCTCCTTTAAAAGTTGTGAGCTTATACCGCGGGACTTAGAGGTACCCAGCGTCATGGCTTCATTGCTCCAGACCACCGCAAGGGGGAGTTAGAGCACTCATTATGCATTTTGGTCCCAAGGTTTTTATATGACCAATTATATTGAGTGGTTCCAATGATGAATTTGACACGAGCTACCCATCCCTGGTGACTTTCTTCAGCAAAGATGGCTGACAAAACTTTATGGTGGAAGCAAATGTAAGTAATTATAACGTCATAACGAGTCAAGCAAAAAAATTACAATTGAGAGGAATATGTTAGTTAATGTAGAGACAAACGATTGAATATTTTTTGTCATAAAATTAATTTACGAAAATCGCTATTTCTGAAGGTTTTTTTCCAGTCATATCTAATAACAGGTGTATCCAACTCCATTCTTTGAATGATGTATTACAATTATACAC
Source organism: Brachymystax lenok tsinlingensis (assembly GCA_030435695.1). Lineage (NCBI taxonomy): Eukaryota > Metazoa > Chordata > Actinopteri > Salmoniformes > Salmonidae > Brachymystax > Brachymystax lenok. The sequence goes on from CM059819.1 coordinate 44,806,675, forward strand.
TTCAACATTGTTTACCACTCCTGCTCCTGGGACATCAATGATTACACACAGTAACTATGCAATAGACTAGAAACATGATTTAAGTAAAGGCTAATTCATATATACAGAATAAAAAACAGTACATCCAGCCAGCACGCCCACAAGCCAAAGTCAAAGTCACCATTATTAGTCAGTTGTACAACCGAATGCCTTCAACCAAAATGTGTCTTCCGCATTTAACCCAACCCCTCTGAATCAGAGAGGTGCGGGGGGCTGCCTTAATCGACATCCACGTCTTCTGAGCCACTCAGGCGGATAATGACGCGTGGAAGAGAGCGAATAACAATCCAGGCTATTTGCTCTGAGACCGCCGTAATAATGTAATGAAACAAGCAGGGAGCCGGTTTCGAACCCTCAACATTCTAGCCCGAAGTCCAGCACCGGGCTGATTGTGGCTAAAAAACAGTTTATCAATTGGAATCTTTAACGTGGAAAGGGGAAAAAGTATTATTATTAATTTTTCACAAGCAGGATGGGCTATTAGCTGAACAATGGACTATTCAACTTTTTACTAGAGAATTGTCTAATAGCCGAGCTATGTGTGAAACCTCCACCAACTTGCAACAAATCATTTGTATCCATCTTTCCACATCTACCTACACACATATCTACCTACACACGGTTAAAGTATATATATATATATATATATATATTGGTCATGGCTCCCGAGTGGCGCAGCGGTCTAAGGCACTGCATCTCGGTGCAAGAGGCTTTACTACAGTCTATGGTTCTAATTCAGGCTGTATCACATCCGACAGTGATTGGGAGTGCCATAGGGCGGTGCACAATTGGCCCAGCGTCATTGTAAATATGAATTTGTTCTTACCTGACTTGCCAAGTTAAATAAGGGTTCAATTTAAAAAAAAAAAAAAACTGGTGGCAACCGCAGCGCAATCAATAGGAGGTGAACAGTGGCTGGTGCTGAAAATATAGCTATCTTGTTATGCAAGTGTTGCACACAGATGGAGAAAACCTACACCAGTCAAGCAATTCATTTCAACAATAATCTTCATTTTAATTTGACTTTACAAACAACAAGAGGACTTAATTGGAGTCTATTTCTTCGGAGCCTAGACCTATATAACTTAGCCTACCTCAGCCAGTTATGAGGCTTAACAGCCTAATAGAAGTAGGATTTTTTTAAATTAAGCCTACTTAGTTGCAACTGGTCAAAAATGCAGCAACCTACGGAAAACAATAATTGAAAGAAAAAGTCTGCACGTTCAAACTAAAACAATGTAACTAATAATGAAAGCGCACATTTGTAAATCCCAAACTCTAAAAGTAATTGGAAACCTTATGTGTGACATTGTGGTTACAATAAAGAATGTAGCCCATCATGCAAATGTTTCCTATTAGCAGGACAATAGACTTTTTATAGCCTGGTTACTGTTGTGAAAATCCCTCAACTTGCAATGTATTCGATGCTTAAGTACTCTAAAGTGTTACATTTCTAACTCAAAACAGCATTTCTTCATCAACATCTTTATTCTTTCGTTAATCTTCTTGATCTTTTTTTCTGTGAAGATGACGTTATTCAATGTCCAGCTTTGATCCATGCCTGGGCATGCAGGACGCAAAGTTATTTGTTTGTCAGACAAATCATTGGGTCCAAACTACAGAACAGTAGAAAAACAAGCGAACACACATGGTTAATGTTCTGAGAACTATTCCAAGGATGTGTAACCGAAGAGAGATACCACGAGTGGGCACAGAATACATAGCCTTCCCGCTGTGGACGTCTATTTCAGAACTGTTTCGCGCTGCTCTGAGACAAGCATGGAGAAACGAAAATGTTAAAATATTTCATGATATTCATAAGATATTTGTTGACTGAATATAAGCAAGTGATGTCTGCTAAATAATCAAGTTAGGTTTCTCCAGAAATAAATAATTTTAAATAACAAACTGGCTTTATTTACAAATTAGTGAGAATGTCTAACCCCATGTTCAAGAATTGCATTTTTCTCGCTCACTCTAGGTTAAAGGAAAACGAAATCCTCTCCAAAATATTGTTACTTTTTAATCAAAGCGACTATTATTATTAATTAATTTAGAATTATATAAAAGCTTATGATCTGTGAGAATATCTAATGGGAAATGCCCCTTAGATATTAATTTAGAGTCCTCCAATCCTCTAAATGTAATTATTGGCGGAGAGTCACGTCATAGATTAAAAAAATGTCAATATACTGTAGGCCTACCGTAGTAAAAATGAGTCTCACTAGTGTTGAGTAATGTGCTGTTAAAAATTGTGTAGGTCTTATTTTTTTAAAGAGCATATTGAAGTTAGAAGCAAAAGCCTACAACTATTTTAGCATAGTTTCTCGCTGCTCTGAGGCAAGCATGGGGACTGGTCTTGATAAATCAATGAGGTTTTTATTTTCCCTTTATCTCCGTTTGGGTATAGACAAGAATTAGAAAATTAGGCTGCAGAAATGTTATGCTCTTAGTGTAACCTTTATTTAAGTAGGCAAGTCAGTTAAGAACAATTTACAAGAACAGCCTACTCCTTCCTCCCGTTGTACAGCGTCATATTTTCCATTCCATCCTAATGGAAACCCTGAGGTTTTTGTTTTTCTCTAAATATATACACCATAATATTAATCAAATGAATTAAGCCAAATTTCTTAAAATCAATCCCCTATACTGTGTTATTACAAAAAAATATTTTTAATTCTCTGTTAATTCTCTGCCCTATCTCTGTATGTGAAGCCCATCTATCTGATGCTGTGTGGTCAAAAATAATATGATATTGTTGAAAGCATCCAAACGAGCAAAATATATTTTTGACCAGACAGCCTCAGATAGATGGGCTTCACATACAGAGAGAGTGGAGCTGATACGCTCGCTAGGATGCTTTCAAAAATATCATTATTTTTGACCAGCATTGAAGCTTTGAATGCAAGGGAAGCCAGCCAGCATTTGGCCTACCTTGATAATAAAAAAAATTATAATAATAGCCAGTCAGCGTTGTGCTAAACTGAGTGAGCTCAACTTTGAATGGTCTTGGCGCACCAAAAAAAAGTTTGGATTTCGCTTCACACCAATCACATCACCCCAAAAGCCAATCGTCATATACAGAAAAAACTTGGCAACAGCTCTGGTTGACATTTCTGCAGTCAGCATGCCAATTGCAAGATCCCTCAAAACTTGAGACAATTGTGGCTTTGTGTGACAAAACTGCACAATTTAGAGTGGCCTTTTATTTTCTCCAGCACAAGGTGTACCTGTGTCATGATCATGCTGTTTAATCAGCTTCTTGATATGCCACACCTGTCAGGTGGATGGATTATCTTGGCTTAGGGGAAATGCTCACTAACAGTGATGTAAGTAAATAAATAAACATTTCTGAGAAATAAGCTTTTTGTGCGTATGGAACATTTCTGGGATCTTTTATTTCAATCAATCAAATGTATTTATAAAGCCCTTTTTACATCAACCGATGTCACAAAGTGCTATACAGAAACCCAGCCTAAAACCCCAAACAGCAAGCAATGGAGATGTAGAAGCACAGTGCCTCCCTAGAAAGGCAGAAACCTGGATAGGAACCAGGCTCTGAGGGGTGGCGAGTCCTCTTGTGGCTGTGCCGTGTTGAGATCATAACATGTCCAAGATATTCAAACGTTCATAGATGTTCAAACGTTCATTATTATTTGACCCAGCAGTGGTTGTAGAGGGTGCAACAGGTCAGCGCCTCAGGAGTAAATGTCAGTTGGCTTTTCAGAGAGAGTCGAAAACAGCAGGTCCGGGACAAGGTAGTACGTCCAGGGAACAGGTCAGGGTTCCATAGCCGCAGGCAGAACAGTTGAAACTGGAGCAGCAGCACAACCAGGTGGACTGGGGACAGCAAGGAGTCATCAGGACAGGTTGTCCTGAGGCATGGTCCCAGAGCTCAGGTCCTCTGTGAGGGGAGGGAGAGGGATAGAGAGATAATTAGAGGGAGCATACTTAAATTCACACAGGACAACGGATAAGACAGGAGAAATACTCCAGACATAACAGACTGACAATAGCCCCCAACACATAAACTATTGCAGCAAGAAATACTGGAGGCTGAGACAGGAGGGGTTGGGAGACGCTGTGGCACCGTCCGACGATACCTCCAGAAAGTTCCAATCAGGCAGGATATAACCCCACCCACTTTGCCAAAGCATAGCCCCCACACCACTAGAGGGATATCTTCAAACCACCAACTTACCACCCTGAGACAAGGCTGAGTATAGCCCACGAAGATATCCCCCACGGCACGAACTTGAGGGGGGAGCCAAACCCAGACAAAAAGGTCACTTTAGTGACTTTAGTGGGGACAGGATGCAAGAGCACCAGTAAGCCAGTGACTCAGCCCCCGTAATAGGGTTAGAGGCAGAGAATCCCGGTGGAGAGAGGGGAACCGGCCAGGCAGAGACAACAAGGGCGGTTCGTTGCTCCAGTGCCTTTCCGCTCACCTTCACACCCCTGGGCCACTCAATCATAGGACCTACTGAAGAGATGACTCTTCAATAAAGACTTAAAGGTCGAGACCGAGTCTGCATCTCTCACATGGATAGGCAGATCATTCCATAAAAATGGAGCTCTATAGGAGAAAGCCCTGCCTCCAGCTGTTTGCTTAGAAATTCTAGGGACAATAAGGAGGCCTGCGTCCTGTAGCGTACATGTAAGTATGTACGGCATGACCAAATCGGAGAGATGGGTAGGAGCAAGCCCATGTAATGCTTTGTAGGTTAGCAGTAATACCTTGAAATCAGCCCTAGCCTTTACAGGAAGCCAGCGTAGAGCAATATGATCAAATGTTTTTGGTTCAAGTCAAGTTTATTTAGTTCTTTCTCCAGGTAGCCGGAAAGTAGAGCATTGCAGTAGAAGTGACAAAAGCATGGATTAACTTTTCTGCATTTTTTTTGCAATGCTACGAAGATGGAAAAAAGCTGTCCTTGAAATAGTCTTGATATGTTCGTCAAAAGAGAGATCAGGGTCCAGTGTAACGCTGAGCTCCTTCACAGTTCTATTTGAGACGACTGTACAACCATCAAGATTAATTGTCAGATCCAACAGAAGATCTCTTTGTTTCTTGGAACCAAGAACAAGCATCTCTGTTTTGTCCGAGTTTAAAAGTAAAACAATTGCCGCCATCCACTTCCTTATGTCTGAAACATAGGCTTCCAGGGAGGGCAATTCTGGGGCTTCACCACGTTTCATCGAAATGTACAGCTGTTTATCGTCCGCATAGCAGTGAAAGTTAATGTTGTGTTTCCGAATTACATCACCAAGAGGTAGAATATATAGTTAAAACAATAGTGGTCCTAAAACGGAACCTTGAGGAACACTGAAAATTTGTTGGATTGTCAAAGGACAAACCATCCACAGAGACAAACTGATATCTTTCCGACAGATAAGCTCTAAACCAGGCCAGAACTTGTCCGTGTAGACCAATTTGGGTGTCCAATCTCTCCAAAAGAATGTCATGATCAATGGTGTCAAAAGCAGCACTAAGGTGTAGACAGGGGTGGGCAATTCCAGTTCTCGAGGGCCTGATTGGTGTCACAGTTTTGCCCCAACTAACACACCTGACTCCAATCACCTAATCATGATCTTTAGTTTAGAATGCAATTTGATTAATCAGCTGTGTTTGCTAGGGATGGAAAAAGTGTGACACCAATCAGGCCCTAGAGGACTGGAGTTGACCACCCCTTGGTATGATGCCGTTAAAAGGTAATTTACCACCTTCACAAGTGCAGCCTCAGTGCTATGATGGGGTCTAAAACCAGCGTGAAGCGTTTTGTATACATTGTCTTCAGGAAGGCATGGAGTTTTTTCCTAAATCTTTTGAGAGGAATGGAAGATTCGATGTAGGCCAATAGTTTTTATATTTTCTGGGTCAAGGTTTGGCTTTTTCAAGAGAGGCTTTATTACTACTTCTTTTAGTGAGTTTGTTACACATTCGGTGGATAGGGAGCCATTTATTATGCTCAACATAGGAGGGCCAAGCACAGGAAGTAGGTATTTCAGTAGTTTAGTTGGAATAGGGTCCAGTATGCAGCTTGAAGGTTTAGAGGCCATTACTATTTTCATGAATGTGTCAAGAGATTTAGGATTAAAACACTTGAGTGTCTCCCTTGATCCTACGTCCTGGCAGTGTTGTGCAGACTCAGGACAACTGAGCTTTGGAGAAATACGCAGATTTAAAGAGGAGTCCGTAATTTGCTTTCTAATGATCATGATATTTTCGACAAAGAAGTTCATGAATTTATCACTGCTGAAGTGATTTCCGCTCATGAAACATGACCAACACTTTACATGTTGCGTTTTATAGTTTTTGTTCAGCGTACTTACACACACACACACACACACACACACACACACACACACACACACACACACACACACACACACACACACACACACACACACACACACACACACACACACACACCAGTACCATGGACAGCCACATATTTAGCTTACGTTGATTTGGACTAAATCGTTTTTGCTATCTTTTAGTTGTCACTGTATTAGACTAAGCATAGGTGATTAGATGATGTTGAAATTGTGTTGGAATAGTGGAGGCAGCGCCTGTTTTCTTTATGACTTGTGGTAACTCTGGGGTTATAAATCAATAGTTGTTTAGTAGTCAGAAAATGTCGGAAACGCTAACTTGCTTTACCATGCTTTAGGTCAGGGGTGGGGAATCTTTTTGCCATCAAGGGCCATTTGGATATTTATAAATTAATTTGGGGGCCATATTATTAAAATGTGCTATTTTCTGCTTTATTTGTGTTTTAATGTGACTTTAATCACTGACATTGGTTTTCTAGTTTATATATGACTTATGTTTCTTGTGTCCTTGAGTATTTATTAAAGTGCTAGTCCTATTTAAATAAATATTAGTATTGTAAATAATGTTATTGTTATGATGATTACTTGTTCCTCTAATGCGATGGCTGAAACTGCTCATCTTTGACGAGGCATTTGATGTTAGCTGGTAGTGAAGATGACGCTCCTCGCAGCTGGTTTTCCAGGTTTTTCCAAATTCCAGTCAGTCTTGATCGGAATCGAGTCTTTGCAAGAGTCAGTTTGGAAAATAACTGCTCACAGCAGTAGGTCGTCCCGAACACAGATACAAATTTAAGTGCATGTCTCCTTAGAACAGGAAAATGCTCAGCGCTAACGTACATTTTGTAGAACTCAAGGAGAGGGAGGTTGTTGTACCTGGCTTTGAGCTCGTCATTGCTTTGCAGCTCAATCACTTCGTGTTGTAGGCCATCCTGCACATCCGCTGGTTCGACGTTAAACGGGGTTGCAAATATGTTCAACTCCAGTTGTTTACTTTTCACATCCTTAAACCGCTCACAAAATGCCTTCGCGAGCTTTCCACACTCACCGGCATATTCTGACGTAATCTCAGGCTCTTGTCCTTGCAGAGTAGGACAATGCATTGTATTACCCCCTGTATAGTTGGACTTAATTTCGCTTCGAACAATTTCACGTTTGACAGCAGATTGCTGAGAAGCTGGTTCGGCCCTTGGAGCTTGACGTTCAAGTCAGACAGATACTTGGTTATGCCCACTATGAAGGCCAAATCACACATCCACTTGTCATCAGTCAGTTCCGCGACAGGTTCCCCCTCCGTAAAAATGTGCAAGCATGTTTCCACGGCTCAACAATCACACCTCACAGTGGTAAACCAGATCACCATACTCTAATTCAAGATCACTCAATAGCTCTTTAAATTAGTGGTTGTTCAGCCCTTTGCTTTTGATTTAAATTGATGGTCGACACCACTGTTGCCATTACATTGTTCGGTTTCAGGGACTGTGCACACAGACTTTGATGTATGATGCAGTTGCATACTGTTAAATCACTTGGATCAAGACTGAGAACTAATTTATTTTTTCACTAATGCGGTTAACCCCTTTTTCGAGCCAACCATGGCTGGTACTCCATCTGTAGGTAGGCCACTTAAATTTTCAAACCGTAGCTCAAATTTGCTCGAGACAAGTCTCTCAAACAAGTTCTCACCTCTTGTTGTTCCATGCATGGCTTCCAAAAAACAGCAATTCCTCCCTTGTGTCAAACTCAGCGGTAATCCCACGCACAAAAATGGCAAATTGGGCCGTATTTGTTGTCAGTCGTTTCATCACATGCCAAAGAGAGAAACTCGACATTTCTTTTTATGACGTCGAGCTTTTTTAAAATAAATAAATATAAGATTATTTATGAATTTGCTCGGGGGCCTGATCAAACGGCCTCGTAGGCCGTATACGGCCCGGAGGCCAGACGTCCCCCAACCCTGCTTTAGGTCATGTAACTGTTTGTTACTTGCAATATGTTTTGTGTACTTCACTGGACAGATGTTGCTCTCCAGTTTTGGGATTAAATAAAGGTGGGGTTGAATTTGTTCTGCCACCGTGTCTTCTTATTGTCTCGGCATTAGGCCTGTATATCACAGTGTCAAGGCATACATTGCCTTCGGAAAGTATTCAGGCCCGTTGACTTTTTCCACATTTTGTTACGTTACAGCCTTATTCTAAAATTGATTAAATACATACAAATCCTCAGCAATCTATGCACAATACCCCATAATGACGAAGTGAAAACAGGTTTTTAGAATTTTTTGCAAACCTTATTTATATAAGTATTCAAACCCTTTGCTAAGAGACTCGAAATTGAGCTCAGGTGCATCCTGTTTCCATTGACCATCCTTGATGTTTCTAGAACTTGATTGGAGTCCACCTGTGGTAAATTAAATTGATTGGACATGATTTGGAAAGGCACACACCTGTCTATATAAGGTCCCACAGTTGACACTGAATGTCAGAGCAAAAACCAATCCATGAGGTCGAAGGAATTGTCCATAGAGCTCAGAGACAGGATTGTGTCGAGGCACAGATCTTGGGAAGGGTACCAAAAAATGTCTGCAGCATTGAAGCTCCTCAAGAACACAGTGGCCTCCATCATTCTTAAATGGAAGAAGTTTGGAACCACCAAGACTCTTCCTAGAGCTGGCTGCCTGGCGATCGTGGGAGAAGGGCCTTGGTTAGGGAGGTGACCAAGAACCCAATGGTCACTCTGACAGAGCTGTGGAGATGGGAGAACCTTCCAGAAGGACAATCTCTGCAGCACTCCAACAATCAGGGCTTTATGGTAGAGTTGCCAGAAGGAAGCCACTCCTCAGTAAAAGGCACATGACAGCCCACTTGAAGTTTGCCAAAAGGCACCTGAAGACTCTCGGACCATGAGAAACAAGATTCTCTGGTCTGATGAAACCAATATTGAACTCTTTGGCTAGAATACCAAGCGTCATGTCTGGAGGAAACCTCCCCATCCAACCTGACAGAGCTTGAGAGGATCTGCAGAAAAGAATGGGAGAAACTTTCCAAATACCGGTGTGCCTAGCTTGTAGCGTCATACTCAGGAATACTCGAGGTACTGAGTAAAGGGTCTGAATACTTATGTAAATGTGATATTTCAGTTTTTTCTTCTAAAAACCTTTTTTTTTTTTGTCATTATAGAGTGTTGTGGGTAGATTGAGGAGGAGGGCGAACAATTTCCTCAATTTAAGAATGAGACTTAACTAATAAAATGTGGAAAAGGTCAAGGGGTCTGAATACTTTCCGAAGGTACTGTATGAACTAACAGGTTATAGAGCAAACAACGCAATTATCACAACACATAGGTTGTAATATGGCTTTTTTCCTTGCTTGGCATCCCCGTTTAATTTTACCCATGCACCGCTACTGGTCTCCAGTCAGGAACTCGCAGCAAATATGTCAGTGAACAGCATGCAGCCAAAACAGGGCTTTAGCAATGTTTCTAATACAACTGCGGCAAAACACAGATTGTAAAAGCAAATGACTCCTGCTGAAAATAGAAGACTAATCTGCCTGTAGGCTACCAAATATGTTATCAACTTCCAAATAAGCATATTGAGCGAAAAGCATTGTTTTATAAAGTAAAACGAGAGAGGCGAGGCTTTTGACACAAGGGCATCAGCCATCGCCGGTGATTGAGCTGCGCATCATTGGGTGAGTCAGTGAAACTGGAAGGCTTTTTTTAGGACTATAATTTCCTCATATTATACAATATCGATCTCCAAACACCTAGGCCCAGTTTTACAAATTAAGCATTGATTAACACATTATTACAAACACACATGCATTCATATTTTCGTTACAAAACGTATTGATTCATTTTGGAGTTGTCATGCTGAAGTATGGCCATACCTACAGTAAAAGGAGCTTAGGGGCAAATCCTAATTTCCTATTAAAGTAGAATTTTCATATTCTATTGACATCATTGACAGTAATAGGAGTGTATATTGACCTACTATCGCTGGCCCCTGTCCATCCTCCCCTCTCCAGGCCCATGTGAAGGCTCAGGTGTCCAGTAAGAGCCAGCTGCTGGACATGATGAGCAGGAAGCACCGGGAGCTGGAGGGCCGGCTCGACGACATGCTCTCCCGTATTTCCAAGGAGACAGAGGAGATCAAGGACCTGGAGCAGCAGCTGACCGACGGTGAGAGGGACTAGAACTTGATGACTTGTCCTGAGTCCTGTTCATTAGGCACAAAAAGGAAGAAAACCGACTGACACAGGGAGGGGTTTAAAAAAAAAAAAAACTAGGCAAGTAAGTTAAGAACAATTTTTATTTACAGTGACGGCCTACCCTGGGCAAACCCTGGCGAAGCTGGGTTAATTGTGCTCCGCCCTATGGGACTCCCAATCACGGCTGGATGTGATGCAGCCTGGAATCGAACCAGGGACTGTAGTGACGCCTCTTGCACTGAGATGCAGTGCCTTAGACCGCTGCGCCACTCTACCTGAACGTGTTCAATTATAAACGGTTTCCTTTGAGAAACATTTTCCTACTATGTGCCCTAATGAACACGACTCTGCTGTCTGTCTCCAAACAGATAATGAGAGAGAGCTGCTTCTGGTTGTGTTTAAAGTTTAGTTTAGTTTATTAGGATCCCCATTAGCTACTGCACATACTCTTCCTGGGGTCCACATAAAACTTACAAATACATGACGAAGTACAGAACAGTGAAAGACAAGAACAAAAGTTATATATTGGAAAGATGTACAGTTGGAGTCAGAAGTTTACATACACTTAGGTTGGAGTCATTAAAACTTGTTTTTCAACCACTCCACAAATTTCTTGTTAACAAACTATAGTTTTGGCAAGTCGGTTAGGACATCTACTTTGCATGACACAAGTCATTTTTCCAACAATTGTTTACAAACAGATTTCACTTATAATTCACTGTATCACAATTCCAGTGGGTCAGAAGTGTACATACACTAAGTTGACTGTGCCTTTAAACAGCTTGGAAAATTTCAGAAAATGATGTCATGGCTTTAGAAGCATTGGATAGGCTAATTGACATCATTTGAGTCAATTGGAGGTGTACCTGTGGATGTATTTCAAGGCCTACCTTCAAACTCAGTGCCTCTATGCTTGACATCATGGGAAAATCAAAAGAAATCAGCCAAGACCTCAGAAAAAGAATTGTAGACCTCCACAAGTCTGGTTCATCCTTGGGAGCAATTTTCAAAGGCCTGAAGGTACCACGTTCATCTGTATAAACAATAGTACGCAAGTATAAACACCATGGGACCACGCAGCTGTCATAACTCTCATGAAGGAGATGTGTTCTGTCTCCTAGAGATGAACGAGGTTTGGTGCGAAAACTGAATCCCAGAACAACAGCAAAGGACCTTGTGAAGATGCTGGAGGAGACCGGTACAAAAGTATCTATATCCACAGTAAAATGAGTCATATATTGACACAACCTGATAGGCTGCTCAGCAAGGAAGAAGCCACCGCTCCAAAACCGCCATAAAAAAGCCAGACTACGGTTTGCAACTGTACATGGGGACAAAGATCGTACTTTTTGGAGAAATGCCCTCTGATCTGATGAAACAAAAATAGAACTGTTTGGCCATAATGATCATTGTTATGTTTGGAGGAAAACAGGGGAGGCTTGCAAGCCGAAGAACACCAGCCCAACCATGAAGCACGGGGGTGGCAGCATCATGTTGTGGGGCTGCTTTGCTGCAGGAAGGACTGGTGCACTTCACAAAATAGATGGCGTCAAGAGGAAAGAAAATTATGTGGATATATTGAAGCATCATCTCAAGACATCAGTCAGGAAGTTAAAGCTTGGTTGCAAATGGGTCTTCCAAATGTATTTGGCTAAGGTGTATGTAAACTTCCGACTTCAACTGTACATATTCATATATACAGTGAAGTTAAATTTGATCTTTAGAACGCGAAGAGGCACTGTGATACAAACTGTTTTTTAAAGCTAATTTAGCTTTTGCCTGAGTAACCTCTGGTGGCAGAGCATTCAATGATGACATGGCTCCAGACATATTTGAGCGACGCGTTAAATCTGTTTTTGGTTTGGCCACAGTGAAGAAACCCATAGTGGCGTGTCTGGTGGTGTGTGTGCAGTAAGCTCAAAAGTATTGGGACAGTGACCAATGTTTTCTTGTTTTGGCCCTGTACTCAATAACTTAGGATTTGAAATGATACAATGACTACGAGGTTAAAGTGCAGACTGTCAGCTTTAATTTGAGGGTATTTTCATCCATATCGGGTGCACAGTTTAGAAATTACAGCAGTTTTTGTACATAGTCACCCCCATTTTAGAGGACTGAAAGTATTGGGACAAATTCACTTATGTGTATTAAAGTAGTAAAAAGTTTAGTATTTGGTGCCATATTCCTAGAACGCAATGATTACTGTACATCAAGCTTGTGACTTTTTTTTGTTTAATTGTAAATGAGAATAGAATATGTTTCTACACACTTCTACATTTAAGTGGATGCTACTATGATTATGGATAGTCCTGAATGAATCGTGAATAATGATGAGTGAAAAAATGAAACATTACATTATTTACCATTTCATTTCTATTGGGCAAAATTATTCTGAAGCACAACCAAAACGAACAGCAAATGCATACAACAAATTTGTAGAGTCGCAAGCTTGATGTAACCATTGCGTAGTAGGAATATTGGACCAAATACAACATTTTTAACTACTTTAATTGGTCCCCACAGTAATTTTATCGTTTCAAATCCAAAATGCAGGAGTACAGAGCCAAAACAACAACAAAAATGTTTAATTCTCCCAATACTTTTGGAGCTCACTATGTCTGTTTGAAGTGTATGCAAATAGATTATACAAGTGGTTAGACATTTTCAACACACAAATGTTTCTTAAAAAGACTAGAAGAGAAGTAGTCAATTTCTACTTAACTATAAAACACTATCATGCATGTTGTTAGTTCTGTGTGTGCAGTTAAGGGCAGGGTGAGCTACTTTGTTTTGAGCCAGCTGCAGCTTTGCTATGTCTTTCTTTGCTGCACCTGACCCTATTAAGATGGGACAAGATCAGAGCCTGAACAACTAATACAGTTGATCATGGTGTCAAAAACTCAGAACATATACTAAATTGGTCCTTAGTAGGGAATGTTCATAGCAGTTGTACGTACATTTTATCATTACGCCATTGACCTTATTTGTTTCTTCCCAGAAAAATATGGTATCATGTGCGAAGCTGCAGCTTTAACACATCTGCATATATCCCAGAAAGTTCCCCACCAAAAGCCCAACTAATAGAGATACCTTGAGTTAAAGACACAATAGCTTCCTTGTTTCAGAACCCTAACCCCTCATTATTATTCAGAGCTCTTCCAAACTCACATAAAACCTGCCAGGCCTTGCTGTGACCCTTCTAAATACCTGGAGAGCATAATTGTTATTTAAACTCACTGACACGGTCACAAATCTCCCCACCATTGTCCTTAATTAACCACAATGGATAACCAACCAATGGCACTGCCCCCCACCACAGGTCAGATAGCAGCCAACGAGGCTCTGAAGAGGGATCTGGAGGATATCATCTCTGGCCTGCAGGAGTACCTGAGCGGGGTGAAGGAGCAGGCCCGGCGTGCCCAGGCAGACTGCCACCACCTGCAGAGGGAGATGGAGGCCCTGCAGCGCTACCTGGATGAGAGCCAGGAGCAGCGCCGCCTACTGGAGTCAATCGCCACCGCCACCGATACAAAGAAAGTACAGCAGCAGCAGGAGCTGGACGCGCTGAGGGGGGAGAATGCTGAGCTGCGGCGGGCGCAGGGTCAGATCAGCGCCTACGTGGCGGAGCTGGAGAGCCAGCTGCAGGAGCGCCATACTGAGGTGGGCCAGCTAAAGGAGGAGCTAGGGCGAATGTGCAGGCTTAGCCAGTTGGAGCATGCTGCCCTGCAGGCGGCGCTGGACAAGGAAAGGCAGTCCAAGGACAATGCCCAGGCCCGACTGCAGCTGGCTGCAGAGAGGGAGCAGCAGAGGGAGGAGCTCCTGGAACAGGTCACTGCTCTACAGGAGGACAAGGCCAGTCTGGAGGAGTGTGTGAGTGCTCTGCAGAGTTCTCTAGAGCAGGCCAGGGGAACATTGCTATGCCCGCAGGAGGTGCAGAGGCATCTTGAGGAGATGATCAGGACCATCACCTCAGGGCAGCCTGGCCACATCAGGTGAGGGAGTCTCCCAATGTTCACCCCCAGTGAGATTGGGACCATATAGTTGGGTAGAGGACTTGCCACAAAGCCTAAGTAAGGGAGATAGCCCTCAATGGCGCTGCACCATGCTGTCAAATAAGTTATAATGGTAAAGATAGGGTATGAGCCCTCATTCCAACTCTATGATTGGGACAAACACATGGTTTATGCATACTTGGTATTCACATCTAAAAAAAAAATATGAATTTACCACAATTAATTTCAATAGAAATTTAGCAAAAATAGATACGATTCTGCAACAAATGGAGAGGTAAATACTTGTCTATTTATGGAAAAATCACATTGATTAACATTTTGTACCTATCACTTACTAATGGCACTGCCTACTCCAGATAACTCGTTTATAAATCATAAAAATTATAATCAAAAAAATATTTCATTTTATTTGGAATGCTAAGCCAGACAAAATTCAACGTGCCTATTTATATAATGAATATGTGTTTGGGAGGCTAAAATTATTAAATATTAAAGCTTTGAACCTCTCACTAAAAACTTCACTCATACATAAATTATACTTAAACCCAAAATGGTTCTCCAGTAGATTATTAAGAAAGGCTCATCCTTTGTTCAAACTTTTTGCTTTTATACAGATTTCAAATTTCCGACTAATGGAAAATAAAATGTTGTTGAAAGTATCGCCCTTTCTTAAACAAAGCTGGTTAAATTCAAATATACTGATTAATTAAAAAAAAAAAAAAATCTTTGTGTAAAGAATGTTTAAAAAAATTATTATATTTGTTAATGATATTATGAATAAAAATGGAGGAGTTATGTCACATATGCAGTAATGGAAAATATATGGGAATATCTGCTCAATCCAAACTCAACCAACTGATTGCAGCACTACCACAAAAATGGAGGCGGCAAGTGTAAAAGGGAGAAGGTAGGGAACTTGTTTGCCTGACATATATTAAAGATACACTTTGGCTGAAAGGACCTGGCATAAATAGAAAAATATACCAGTTTCATCTGAGGACAAAAATTTTGACAGTTGCGCCATACAGGTTGCAAAATAAATGGGAGGAGCTTTTCGATGTACCAATTCCATGGCACATGGTTTATGAACTGGTACAAAAAAACTACACTTGATTCAAGACTTTGAGTTTTTTTAATTTAAATTATTATTTACCATTCTTGCCACCAACAGAATGCTATATATATGGGGCATACAACAACCTCAGCTCTGTAGATTTTGCTGCAAAGAGACAGAATCAATAGATCAGACCCCTATGTAGCTTGTTTCTGGTCACAGGTGCAGGAATGGTTAAAAAATCACAACATGCAATTCAAATTAACTTTACAAATAGCAGTGTTGGGTGATTTGGAAAGCCATAGTCAGTCAATAATTAATATAATACTACTCATAGGAAAGGTTTTCATCTTTAGCTCACAACCTGTGGATAATATACAATTTAGAACAGTTTAAAACATTTTGTAAAACATCACAGGACATTTGAAAAATATAATGCACATGGGAACCAAACGAGGGTGGTCTATGGTGATAGGTGGGATGGGCTGAGAGGGGCTGAGGTTTGGGATTATTTTATAGATTTTTTAAAAATTTTACCTTTATTTAACTAGGCAAGTCAGTTAAGAACAAATTCTTATTTTCAATGACGGCCTAGGAACAGTGGGTTGCCTTGTTCAGGGGCAGAACGACAGATTTTTACCTTGTCAGCTCGGGGATTGCAACTTGCAACCTTTCGGTTACAAGTTCAGCACTCTAACCACTAGGCTACCTGCTTCCCCTTTAAAGAGCTTATGTTTGGTAATGTATTATCGTTATGTGACTGCTTTATATAAAAGTACCATGTATATGTAAAATGTATGTATATGTGGCAAAAAAGCTATTAAAAAAGACTAAGATATTTGTCCTCCGAAGAGGGGGGGTGGTGGAGGGGTTATTTTTTTTAAAAGAAGAAAAAAAAACATGGTTTAGAGAGTGGCAAGGTGTTGGACTCATCATCACCTGCAGTACTACTCTCTCTCGTGTTAGCAGGGTGCGCAGTGAAGGGGGCGTGGTGGGCCACAACCTGGAGCGGCTGCAGTGGGAGGTGCTGGGAGTGGTGTCTGCCGCCCAAACAGACCGGGACCAAGCCCAGCAGGGCCAGGCGCGACTCAGTCAGGAGCTGGCCTCCCTCCGAGAGCAACACAAGGCAACCTGCCAGGCTGCAGCACAGGCCACGGTGAGTCTCTTCTCTTTCCACCACCGCCATAGGCCACTGGTAGGATGTATGGTGAAATTGGGTCAGTTTCGCATTTTCCCTTATTGCATAAGTTTACAATTGACGGAGAGGAAGCTGATCCAAGATCTTTACCAAGGGAAAACTTCGCCCCCTGGGAGGAGGGAAGCATCTCTGACTGATTTGCCAGTGCTGCTGTTGTTGTTTTACTTGTTCCCTGTTGTTCATGGCTTGTCCCACCCACCAGCAGGCAGCAAAGAAACTCGGTGAGGAGGAGATACTCCAGCTCCGGGAGGAACTGCAGGAGGCTAGAGAGCTCCAGAAACTGACGGGCCAGCGGCTCCAAGAGGCTGAGGACGAGCGAGAGCTTTTGCTCGCTGAGCTGGAGGAACAAGACAAACAGGTCATTACTTCCACTGCTCAAAGGATCTACGAGTCTTCTGCCCACTAGTGTATAAGTATAACACACACAGAGAAAACAACATGTACCACTAGAGCTACTGTTTAGAAACCATTGTGGGAATGTATCACATCATAATCATAAATGCATTATGTTGACAGGATTGCTGAATGAATGGATGTAGTCGGACAAATAGACGGACGGATAAATTGACTGACTCACTCACTCACTGACTGTAGGTTCTTGTCTCCCCCAGATGGAAGTGGGCGAGTGTCACACCCAGCAGCAGCTGCAGTCTCTGGACTTGGAGCTGCGGGAGCTAAGAAGCTCCTTTACAACGGCAGACAAGATGTCCGCCCAGCAGTTGAGAGCCACCAAAGAGCAGCTCCACTCCTTACACACCACCGTGGAGCAAATCAACCAGGAGAGGGCTGAGGTGGGTGTCTTCATAAACACCTATAGGCTGAGTCCCAAATGGTACTCTGTTCCCTACATAGTGCACTACTTTGGACCAGAGCCCTATGGGACTAAATAAATCACCCTAGACTAAATAACTCTCTCTCTCCTTTTCGTCGTCCTATACTTTTGTGGTGCTGTCTGTGTGTAGAGAGACTGTGTTAGACTAAAGAGAATAGCTAATTTTCAATTAATCTTTCCTCAATTTCTCACTTTCTTTCTCTTCTTTCCTCCATCTCAAAATCCTCCTCTCGGACCTTCTTCAATACGATTGAGAAGGAGGCCAGGAGTTAAGATGAGAGGAATCGAGGATAGACTCATTAAGATCGAGTCAATCTATTTGTGACTGTGTTGTGTTAATGCAGGATGCAGAGGAGCTGGAGGGGTCTAGGGTTCTAGCGGCCGAGATCACTCAGAACCTGACCAAAGCCGAGGCTGAGATCCAGCTGCTGCAAAAGCTACTGAAAAAGCTACTGAAGTACAGGGTATTAAAAAAAGCTAAGACTACAACTCCTACAGAAACAATGTCTGCATCCCAAATGGCACCATATTCCCTATATAGTACACTACTTTTGACCAGGGCACATAGCGCTCTAATCAAAAGTAGTGCACTATGTAGGGAATAGGGTGCCATTTTGAACACACACCGTGTTGTACTCTTATTTAACAATGTTTGTGCTCACCTGAGTAAGAGTTGAAGTGTTCTTTCCATTAGATGCATTTGATGGACCGAAATAGCCTGGGGGGTATTTCAGACAACAGCATCCAACAGCAGGAGCTGGATCGACTGAAATGGGCCTTGACCAGACAAGAGGCCCAGACTAAGCAACTGCGGGAGCAGCTCGCCCTGGCTAGAGAGAGTTAGTCGGCTGAACAGTTTGTTTTAGCCCTTTTTGGTTGTCAGTCTTAACACAGCAAAAACACCCCAATTCACCTATTAGGCCTAGATCTGTATGTCTTTCTGAAGCTTCGATGCCAACATCAATTATTTATATATTTTTAAATATACTTTATTACACTATAATCCTCTTTGTTGTTGTTTTGTTGACATCCCCAATGTGACTTTGACTCCACAGAGAACAGCGGGAACCTGGAGGAGCTTATGGGGGAGGTGGGTGCTCTCAGGGAAAACCTGGTCCAGCAGAACCAGGTCTTATCCAGCCTCAGAGACCCTCACAGGACCAGGGGTCACTGGTACTATGTCCCATCATCCACAAATGTAAGGAACCACCACCACCTACCAACCTCCCTGTGACTGTTTCAGTAGTTGATGGTTATGCTTAATGGGATTGTCGGAGTGTGTTTATGACTGCTACCTGGCTGCAATCTCAGAAGAACCCAGAACCAAATCAAGCTAACTAATTCTGTTTCCTTCTGGGAAAGGAAACCACCTCCACGAAATCCTGATTCGACAAAAGATATAGTGCTTTTGCTATACCACCGAAACATAAAAATAGCAAAAAGAAAATACACCCAGTGTAATAACACGTTATGACACGATCATAACCATGACATAACACTGTCATGACCCATATATTTACACCTGTTGTGACATATATTGCGTTATTTTATGGCAGGTTATGACACCTACATAAGAGTGCCAAGAAGTGTCCTTTCGTTTGAAAGTTTGTTTCTTAAATTCTTTGTTGTTGCTGTAATGAATTATTTACAGTCATGTTTGTTTTCATCATATTTTAAGTAACTTGTAGAAAATACACAAGCATTAAGACTATCCTGTGTCACTTTACTTGGACTAAGAAAATACACTTTATGACCAATTAGGATCATATAAGCCAGATAGGCCTATCTGGCTTATATGATCCATCACCAGCATGCCTTTATCAGTCATCAGTCAAAAATTGTGTGTCTTGTCCTGCTCCTGAAATATGCTCCTGCATTCATCCCAGTCATCAGCAACAGAGCACTGGGGTATGGTCTATTTAAAAAAATATATATAAAATTAACATACTGTTGACATGTAGGCTATTGTGTAATGAAATGTTCTGCCTTGTGTGGTAGGTTTTGTGGGTTTTGACACTCGTGTAGGTGTCATAACCAGCCATAAAAGAACGCAATATATGGCACAACAGGTCTGTCATGACTGTATTATAACAGGTTATGACAGCTTTTATGGCATATTATGACCGTATGAGTTGACTGAGTATGAGGGCCAGATTTGGAATTTAGCCAAGATAACAGGGTTAACACCCCTACTCTTATGATAAGTGCCATGGGATCTTTAGTGACCACAGAGAGTCAGGACACCCGTTTAACGTCCCATCCAAAAGGCCACACCCTACACAGGGAAATGTTGCAAATCACTGCCCTGGGACATTGGGATATTTTGGGGGGGACCAGAGGAAAGAGTGCCTCCTACTGGCCCTCCAACACCACTTCCAGCAGCATCTGGTCTCCCATCCAGGGACTGACCACAACTAACCCTGCTTAGCTTCAGAGGCATGCCAGCAGTGGGATGCAGGGTGACGCTGGGTGTCAAGTAGAGCGTACCATTAAGCTGAAAGCTGCAATGCCGGGGGTTCAAGCTGTGGGCCCACTGTGCAGCCATCAGGACAAATTGGACACATCGCTTTAGGATGAGCTACTTCTGTACTCCTTACCACACTAGGCAAATAACAGAACTCCTTCCTCTACGAAGTGTCAGGGGACTTGTCTGAAGTCGGTACCGTCTATTTGCCAACTTCTGTTTGGTAGTGTCCGAACCGTTTGGACTACAAACTAATGGTGTTCTCCGTTTTGCCCATTCGACCCCAACAAGTGTCACTGGACACGTCTGAAGGTAACCAGTAGCGGTTTAAAAAAAACTAATGGAAGTATGAAGGTCGTTTTGTGACTACCCAAAAAAAAGGGTTTAAATACACAACATGACCAAAAGTATGTGGACTTGCTTCCATTCAGCCACAAGAGCATTAGTGAGGTCGGGCACTGATGTTGGGCGATTAGGCCTGACTCGCATTCAGGGTTCCAATTCATCCCAAAGGTGTTCGATGGAGTTGACTTCAGGGCTCTGTGCAGGCCAGTCAAGTTCTTCCACACCGATCTCAACAAACCATTTTTGTATGGACTTTGCATTGTACACGGGGGTGTCGTGTCTTTGCTGTCATTAAGGAGCCTGACCCATGAAAAACAGCTACAGACCATTATTCCTCCTCCACCAAACTTTACAGTTGCACTATGCATTTAGGCAGGTAGCGTTCTCCTTTCATCCGCCTAACCCACATTTGTCCGTCGGACTGCCAGATAGTGAAGCGTGATACATCACTCCAGAGAACACTTTTCCACTGCTCCAAAGTCCAATGGCGGCGAGTTTTACAACACTCCAGCCGACGCTTGGCATTGCGCATGGTGATCTTAGGCTTGTGTGTGGCTGCTCGGCCAAGGAAACCCATTTCATTAACCCATTTCATGAAGCTCCCGACAAACAGTTCTTGTTCTGGCGTTGCTTCCAGAGGCAGTTTGGAATTCGGTAGTGAGCGTTGCAACCAAGGGCAGACAATTTTTACATGCTTCAGCTCTCGGCGGCCCTATTCTGTGAGCTTATGTGGCCTATCACTTCGCGGCTGAGCCGTTGCTGCTCCTAGACGTTTCCACTTCACAATAACAGCACTTACAGTTGACCAGGGCAGCTCTAGCAGGGCAGAAATTTGACCAACTGACTTATTGGAAAGGTGGCATCCTATGACGGTGCCATGTTGAAAGTCACTGAGTTCTTCAGTAAGGCCATTCTACTGCCAATGTTTGTCTATGGAGATTGCATTGCTGTGTGCTTGAATTTATACACCTGTCAGCAACGGGTGTGGCTGAAATAGCCGAATCCACTAATTTGAAGTTTTTCTTTAGGGCAGACGCTTCAATTTTTTTGGACTGTCCTTTTTGCCATTTATGAATGTGTTATTGAATGTGTTTCTGTGGGCTATAGTAGTAAAGGCCAAAATCAATATTTCATCCCCCCAAAAAGTATATGTTTTTGATACCTAAAGGGGTCCTAATATTCACAATCAAATAGCTAAATGATCCGTACTATAACAATCTTAAGACAATTCCATGTCAGCTTAGCACCCCCCCACCAACATCTTAGACTCTAAAGAATGAAAGGCAAAATTTTCCAAGAGTCTCGATAAAACAACATGGGCCAATGAGCTTGCATTAAGCTTTTTCCTGTCTAACAGCGCCACCATGCAGCCAAACTCAAGAGATATAAACATGTGCCTCTTATAGTGCCACCGTGTGGTCGATCTGAATGTGCTTGCATATGTTGAGTGTTGACAGTGTTTGGAATGGTACAATTCAATTCAAATCGACCACACGGTGGCACTATAAGAGGCACATGTTTATATCTCTTGAGTTTGGCTGCATGGTGGCCAAATGGTACAATTCAAATATTTGTGTCTGATCTGTATGAATTTATGTGCCAGACCACGCCCACATGAATGTTTATCGGTCAGTAGCGGCCATGTTGTTGGACATACTAGCCTAGAAATTGTTGCGTTGGGAGACATTGGTCCATGTATCAAGTTTTGTGCAGATCGGTCATTTGGTGCCAGAGGAGTTGTGTTTTAAGTGTTTTTAACAAAATTCAAAGTGGTGAAAATCCATCATGGCGGACCTTATGGGTTCTTGAGGCAAATTTGTTCCTTGTGAGGAGAGGGACCTGTGTACCAATTTTTAGGACTCTAGCTCACACGGGGTGAGGGCGTGACCTTTCAAAGTTTGCATGTTAAATAGACTGGTATAGCGCCACCATGTGGCCAATTGCATTTAAAATTAGCATTTAATTAGCAGCATAAAAGATTTGTCTCCCCCTTCATCTCAGATTCAGCCAGGGACAGCAACATCATATTATGATTGACATACAGTGGGGAAAAAAAGTATTTAGTCAGCCACCAATTGTGCAAGTTCTCTCACTTAAAAAGATGAGAGAGGCCTGTAATTTTCATCATAGGTACACTTCAACTATGACAGACAAAATGAGGAAAAAAAATCCAGAAAATCACATTGTAGGATTTTTATGAATTTATTTGCAAATTATGGTGGAAAATAAGTATTTGGTCAATAACAAAAGTTTATCTCAATACTTTGTTATATACCCTTTGTTGGCAATGACAGAGGTCAAACGTTTTCTGTAAGTCTTCACAAGGTTTTCACACACTGTTGCTGGTATTTTGGCCCATTCCTCCATGCAGATCTCCTCTAGAGCAGTGATGTTTTGGGGCTGTCGCTGGGCAACACGGACTTTCAAAGATTTTCTATGGGGTTGAGATCTGGAGACTGGCTAGGCCACTCCAGGACCTTGAAATGCTTCTTACGGCCACTCCTTCGTTGCCGGCGGTGTGTTTGGGATCATTGTCATGCTGAAAGACCCAGCCACGTTTCATCTTCAGTGCCCTTGCTGATGGAAGGAGGTTTTCACTCAAAATCTCATGATACATGGCCCCATTCATTCTTTCCTTTACACGGATCAGTCATCCTGGTCCCTTTGCAGAAAAACAGCCCCAAAGCATGATGTTTCCACCCCCTTTGCTTCACAGTAGGTATGGTGTTCTTTGGATGCAACTCAGCATTCTTTGTCCTCCAAACACGACGAGTTGAGTTTTTACCAAAAAGTTATATTTTAGTTTCATCTGACATTCTCCCAATCCTCATCTGGATCATCCAAATGCTCTCTAGCAAACTTTAGATGGGCCTGAACATGTACTGGCTTAAGCAGGGGGACACGTCTGGCACTGCAGGATTTGAGTCCCTGGCGGCGTAGTGTGTTACTGATGGTAGGCTTTGTTACTTTGGTCCCAGCTCTCTGCAGGTCATTCACTAGGTCCCCGTGTGGTTCTGGGATTTTTGCTCACCGTTCTTGTGATCATTTTGACCCCACGGGGTGAGATGTTGCGTGGAGCCCCAGATCGAGGAAGATTATCAGTGGTCTTGTATGTCTTCCATTTCCTAATAATTGCTCCCACAGTTGATTTCTTCAAACCAAGCTGCTTACCTATTGCAGATTCAGTCTTCCCAACCTGGTGCAGGTCTACAATTTTGTTTCTGGTGTCCTTTGACAGCTCTTTGGTCTTGGCCATAGTGGAGTTTGGAGTGTGACTGTTTGAGGTTGTGGACAGGTGTCTTTTATACTGATAACAAGTTCAAACAGGTGCCATTAATACAGGTAATGAGTGGAGGACAGAGGAGCCTCTTAAAGAAGAAGTTACAGGTCTGTGAGAGCCAGAAATCTTGCTTGTTTGTATGTGACCAAATACTTATTTTCCACCATAATTTGCAAATAAATTCATAAAAAATCCTACAATGTGATTTTCTGGATTTTTTTTCCTCATCTTGTCTGTCATAGTTGAAGTGTACCTATGATGAAAATTACAGGCCTCTCTCATCTTTTTAAGTGAGAGAACTTGCACAATTGGTGGCTGACTAAATACTTTTTTTCCCCCACTGTATGTTAACATCTGCTGTGAGAAATTAGGCTGCAACAAGCTATGTAGTATGTGTAAGCCTAAGTTATAATGTATATATGCAACGGAAGACTGCAAAATGGCGATCCTGCTTACTTGTGTCGAGTTTATAATTGTGGGGCTGTACACCTTTGTGCATTTTTCTTACACAGATACGCAGGATCGCCATTTTTGCGTAGCTATTTGTAGTTTTTACATTGCATATGGCATTTGGTATAAATTAGGCTTAAGTCTGATTTTGTACAGGACTAATGTACTATAGTTTTATTGTCTGTTTCTCCTTGTTCCGTCAGGCTCCCAGTTTAGGTTCTCAGGGCACTCAGGATTCAGGTCTAGGGTCGCAGTATCCTTCCTCGCCTGACAGGGGGCACCGTAGCAGCAGGCGCAGGGGGGTCAGCAGGGATAGAGGTCCCCAGCCTGGAGGGGGATACTGGGTCTACTCCCCTCCGGTGCGCACATCCTCACACACTTACAAAGGAAGAGGTATGTATAGGCACATTGCGATTTTCCTCTGAGACCTCTGTAGTTACACTACGATACAGCAAACCGTGAAAGTCAACACAGCAACGTGTGTGTGTATACACACATCGGTGTGTATCCGTACGTGTGTGTATGTGTCTGCGCATGCTTGACCCCTCAGGTGAGGTGAGGGACAGTGGTGGTGAGAGCGATGTGGCAGACTGCAGCTCCTCTGGGACGGGGACTGGGGATCAATTCAGCCATCCCCCTGGCTCGGCCATCTACACCATCCTGCCCGACGGTTCGCCCCTGCCCCCTGGCTCTGTGATTTATGCCCCCCCTGCGGCCAGCCTGGCGTTCAGTCCCGGGACGGTCATCTACGGGTCTCCACCACAGGGGGCCCACCTGGTCTATGGCCCCAGAAGCCTCTCTGGGCCCTGGCTTGGAGTCAGCCTCCCCACCGGGGTGCTCCACTGCAACATGCCGGGGCACAAGGAGATGGTGGGTGACATGGATGAGATGATGATTCCTAATGGTTTGAATGGGCTAATCCAGTGTTTCCCAATCCTGGTCGTGGGGACCCAAAGATTTCCGCATTTAGACCTAGTACTAACACACTTGATTCAACTAACCAACTCAACATCAAGCCTTTGATGATTTGAATTAGTCAAAATCTAACAGTTGCACACCCCTTTTGGGTCCCCAGGACCAGGATGGGAAAACACCGGTCTAATCTATGATATGACCACTAGAGGGTGAATTAAGATGATATTGAAAATGCATTAACTAAAATGATGCCCACGAGACTTACAGATAGATACCTCTTTGCACTGCCTCCAACCTGGGTGGCATTCAGAAGGTTACAACATGGAGATGCCATTCCTTACTCTAGCCACATGTCAGAATGCATAGTATCTCTATCTGAGTGCTCCACAACACTGTGCTCTACTGACCCCGGAGCTCTCTAACATGCTGACCCCACCGCTCGTGCGCGTCCGCCTGATTAAAGATACTCAACTAGTCTAAAGAAGGTCGGTTTTATTGCTTCTTTAATCAGGACAACAGTTTTCAGCGGTGCTAACATAATTGCAAAAGGGTTTTCTAATGATCAATTAGCCTTTTTAAAATGATAAACTTGGATTAATTAACACAACCTGCCATTGGAACACAGGAGTGAATTTGCTGATAATGGGCCTCTGTACGCCTATGTAGATATTCCATAAAAAAAATCAGCCGTTTCCAGCTACAATAGTCATTTACAACATTAACAATGTCTCCACTGTATTTCTGAACAGTTTGGTGTTATTTTAATGGACAAAAACAAGGACATTTCTAAGTGACCCCAAACTTTTGAACGGTAGTGTATATACTGTACATACATACACATACCCACATTATATATATATAAACATACATACATATACATGTACATACATACAAACAAACCATGTCTTTGTCTTATGTAGCTGTATGACCCAGTGGGTGAATAAACTTGGTTTGAGCTTTACTAATCGTTCGTGAGTTTTAATAGGTTAATTTAGAACCTAACAGTTGGCGCTGCGAGCAGGGTTCCCTGTGATTTACAGTCGAACTAGAGAGTCCGAATCAGTGAACAGGAGCCGGCACCAGAAACAAGGTAGGCACAGTTCCTACACCTGTTATCACTCATTCTGACATCTTGGGGAGATGAGAGTCGTAGGCTGAACCAATTATAGGATACGGACCTAGAAAGCCTGAGCTTATTCAGTAGTCCCATTTGTATTACGACCGGTTGTAGCTTGATGGTAAAGGGTAAGTCCCGAGCAGGATATTTCCTGTGAAGGGTAAGTCTCTTAGAAAGAGGGTAAGTCCCGAGCAGGATAGTTCCTGTGGAGGGTAAATCTTGTAGAGAGAGGGTAAGTCCTGAACAGGGTGGTCCTATGGAGGGTAAATCCCTAGTGTAGTGGTTTATCAGCCAGACCTGTAAGGAGGGTGAAAGTCTCAGCCGCAGTGGCTGTGAGGCAGTATAGTGCCAGTGGATGGATAAAGTGTCTGGAGGAGAGCCTCATCCATGGTTAGAAAAGGAAAAAGATATTCAAATGTTGTTTGAACATGATTAGAGTATATTAGCAGTAGCAATAAGGAGAGAGGTCGGTTTATCCCCTATTGGTGCAGGGAACCGTGACCGATTATGTGGAAATAGGAAGACAACTGTGAATAATTTTGGTAATGTGGCATAACACTGGAATAAGACATTAGGTCACCCGTATTCTCCAGTAACACATTTGCAGATGCTATATTATTGGTTCTAATACAAGGTATTAACTACTTAGGGATAAACGGCGCACTAGCGGGCCGCTCCCATTTTCACACTACCCGGTGAAATGTAAGGCGCCAAATTCAAAATCCAAAAGTTGAATTATTAAACATTCATCAATATACAAGTGTTGCATAGTCATCAAAAGCTCTGATTCTTGGCAATATCACAGCGTTGTCCGATTTAAAAAAGGCTTTACGGCGAAAGCACAACATTTGATTGTTTGAGAATAGCACCTCATATTTTCCACATTAGCATACATTCATATCCAGCGCGGGTCACACAAAACCCATATAAGAGCTAAAAAATATCACTTACCTTTCGAAGAACTTCTGCTGAGGGCTTCCCAAGTGTCCAACGAAGACATCCAATGGTTATTTTATTATATCCATAAATCTCAGTTTGGTTGGCGCGTTATGATCAGAAAATCCACTGTCGAGTTGCCCATTGAACCGTGAAGAGAACACGTTCAAATTA
This sequence comes from Brachymystax lenok tsinlingensis, assembly GCA_030435695.1. NCBI lineage: Eukaryota > Metazoa > Chordata > Actinopteri > Salmoniformes > Salmonidae > Brachymystax > Brachymystax lenok. The sequence goes on from CM059819.1 coordinate 44,834,033, forward strand.
TACCTATAAACTTTCTCCAAACAAATCAAACATCATTTATAATGCATCCTTAGGTATCCTTTTATGTATATTTACTGTAATATTTCAACCGGACAATAACGTGAACGATAGGAAAGGAAAATAAAGTGAGGCGCGCTCACAATCTCGCGCCCGTGAAACGGTGTTGTCAAATGTGGTCCCCTGACTGTTTCCTCTTCCTATCTGTTCTGCTTAGTGCTAGAGCCTCCAGACACTGTATAAAGACTTGACATCTAGTGGAAGCCATAGGTACTGCAGTCTCAGTCCTAGTTAAGTGACGTGACCAATTAATAGGCACAAATACCATTACTATTCTCCTGTGAAGTGAGTAGCGCTACCTTGGAAAATGGTTAATAGAAGGTGTGTATTAGAGCCGCGAGTGAAGAAGCTCTAAACACCCTGGACGGCCACGATTCTCCCTGTAAGCGTAGCGAGAGAAGTTTAGTAAAGCTATAGAGGCGCTGAAAGAGGTGCACAAGCATTCTACCAATTCGGCTCAAATATGGGAAAACTGGATAAAATTGGTCAGCATTTCCCTGCTGACGGAAAATTCCAATCAAATAAAGAACAGAGATGCTGTTGTGGTCTGGCACAATGAGATCAATGAGAAATCGCAAGCTCAATATACAAATGTTTTGATGTTGCCATTTTATCAACAGAAGAGTATAACCGATAAAACGAAAATGAGTTGATGTACTCAGCTTCAAAAAGACAGGGTATGTGAGTACGTGAAATAGAATTTGTACGTCGGCTTTGATGGCAGGTTTGAAACCATCTGCATTTGCGGGAGTAGTGGATGATATAGAGCAGGATGCTTTGAGAGTGGAATATAACTTCGCTCACTTCGCAGTCATGTGAGGGGTTAATACTGCCACAGTGAAAGTCACTAGCAGTGGTTTTAATGGCCAAGTAAGACAAAGAAACAAGGAGGAGAAAATTCAGAGAAAAAAATTAAAGTTTAGGGGGACAGATCCTGTTAGTTGTGGGGCCGTTGGTCATTGGAAGAATGAGTGTAGAGTGGTAATGGACACTACTGCACCCGCTGCATTCGAGGGGATGCTGCGATGCAAGCATTTTCATCTTTGTCAAAACAGCAGCAGCAAGCACTCCTGAAAGCAGCGGGACAGGAAACTTTCACATAGCGGTGTATGGCCTCGGTTAGATCAATAGTGGTTCATAGAGATTACTTTTTTTATGTGAAGGGAGACGTAGGAGACCACGTTTTACACAACTTTCTAATAGATACCGGTGCTTGAATATCACTGATTCCTTATGATGAGAAATTGGCTAAATTTGCGACAGGAAAAGTTTCACATTTAGCAGGGTAACATGGGCACAATCTAAGGCGAAACAGCTATTACCTATGTCATTGGACATTGGGCCAGTAACCATACCAGGATAATTTGACATGGAAGGAAATGGAACCGATTTAGCTAGCTAGCTTGCTGTTGCTATCTAATTTGTTCTGGGATATAAACATTGGGTTGTTATTTTACCTGAAATGCACAAGGTCCTCAACTCCGACAATTAATCCACAGATAAAAGGGTAAACTGAGTTTGTTTTTAGTAACCTCTCCTCCTTCAGGCTTCTTCTTTGGACTTTATATGGTGGTTGGCAACCAACTTGAAGGTGCATTACCACCACAATGGACTGGAGTGTGGACCTCAGTTCATCTTTCAATCACCCATGTGGGTATATGCTCCTAAAAACAATCAGGAGATGGGAGAGGCGGGACTTGCAGCGTGTCAAATGTCAAAATAGAACCAAGTTCTATTTTAGCGCCTGGCTTTGCAGACGCTTGCGAGCAGTGTTGGTGCAATGATTGAATAACATGTATGTGTACATTTATTTTGCAACGCTCGCACACGCAACGGGGGCGGTGTGGGCAGCATGTAAGCCCTAAAAGTGTGTGTGTGTGTGTGTGTGTATCCATTTGTTCGTTCGTCTGTCTGTCCGTCAGGAGAGGGAGCTGGCCAGGCTGGAGCAGCTGGTGGAGGAACAGCCGCGTGGCAGCCAGGGCCCAGGGGAGGAGGAGAGGCAGGCCCATGTGGAGAGAGATGTGCTCAGGCACCAGGATCAACGCACACAGCTCAGACTGGAGCTCAGAGAGCTCCGGAGAGCCTTAAGCCAACTTCATCGCCGCAGGTACAGTAACCCTCAGCTCTCACAGTCCAGGTAAATTCGAATTGAAGTCAGTCAATTCAGGAAGTGATTTGAATAAAAAATGCAAAAAAAAAAATAACTTTGGACATAAATAGCTTCTCCTTTTAAGCTTATTGAGAAGTAATTTAAGGGAAATACACTTTTTTCAATTATTGGATTAGAATTTTAGTTTACTTTCTGAATTGACTGACTTTAATTTGAATTGACCCCAACCCTGCAGTCCAGTACATCATGTTTTTTTGGAGACTAAAATACCAACTTGGGGACATTTTGCTCAGCTGTGTGTGTGTGTGTGTCTCCTCAGGGAGATGCTGGAGGGCCAAGGGGGCTCACAGGTTGTGGAGGAGTCCCTGCGGCACCACGGGGCTCTGCTGGATGAGGTAGGATGTTTGGAGAAGACCCTGCTCCGCCGCAGGGCTGAACTCAGGGAGGCAGACCGACTGCTGCTGGAGGCTCAGAGCAGCTTGAAGGACACAAGGACTAAGGTCACATATATTGACATATATCACATATACAATGTTATTAGGAAGTGTATATTCGACCGGCAGAAGAAAACGTACACTTAGGCATAGGGGTCGAAATAAATAATTTAATGTTAGCATTAAGGTTAGCATACTGCCATTGATTTTATGCCAGTCGAATATACACTGCCATATTCTTATTACCTCTTGAGTGGCAGAATGGAGCGAGGGGTACATTTACGGGTGGACATAAATAGCCCGCTTAATTTAAGGGGAAGGGGGTGCAGTTGTCGGTTATCAGCAGCTTGATAGTTTGTCCTTCTGGTTTAAAATATTATAGTTGTATTACTGATCATCTTACATTTGAAGACTTTGTTGCTGGTGAATGGTGATATTTGTCTGTAGTACCACCTCTTGTATCATTAGCCAGCAGTGTTGTAACAGACTGTTTCATGTGACCCTGTGTAGACCAAAGCGACTCTCCAGCAGCACACTGAGACCCGGAAGCGCCTCGCCGACACAGAGCGGGATCTGGAGGAGCTGGAACTCCGCACTCGGGACAGCGCCTCTTTGCTGTTGGAGGCCAAACAACATCTCAGGGATCTGCAGGAGGATCTCCAGGAGCTGAGGAGACGCAAGGAAGAGCAGGGAGACACTCTGCAGAGGGTGGAGGAGGTGGTGGCTGCCCGCGACCTGGTGTTCCAAGAGGTCAACAAGAAGGTGAAGCGAGCCAGTGAGCGACTGGAGGACCTCCGGAGCCAGCTTCAGGTGACCCAGAGCAAGGAGGCCGCACTGCTGGAAACCTGCAAACAGTCTGAGAGCACCCTCGCCCAACGCAGGAACGAGCTAGAGAAACTCAACATTCAGGTATTGCAATGACGTTCGTAGTTTCTCTGTCACAATGTGAAGTCAAAGTTTATTTAAAGCCTTAGCCTCAACGAGAATCGGGATGCCTGGTGAAGTCTATGGCCGAATTTAGCTAAAATGGGGTGGAGAACCGGTGTAAATAAGTGACACCTCGTAACACATCAAACTAATCAAATGCCTTTCTTGGGTTCAGCTTAACACGCAGCTCTCCTTCAACTGGCATGTCAGGGAGGGTTATTGAAATGTAACATCCAATAAAAAATGGATCGAAACACTAGGGCCACTTGCCGGTAACCACGTTAGCCTCATTTAAATGCACACCGATATGCATAGCCGGTTCGATAGTCACAGACCTGTTTGTATCAATAAACAAATTTCAAATCAAATTTATTTATAAAGCCCTTCTTACATCAGCTGATGTCGCAGAGTGCTGTACAGAAACCCAGCCTAAAACCCAAACAGCAAGCAATGCAGGTGTAAAAGCACGGTGGTTAGGAAAAACCCCCTAGAAAGGCCAGAACCTAGAGAGGAACCAGGCTGTGAGGGGTGGCCAGTCCTCTTCTGGCTGTGCCGGGTGCAGATTATAACAGAACATGGACAAGATTTTAAAATGTTCATAGAACAGTTGAAACTGGAGAAGCAGCACGACCAGGTGGACTGGGGACATCAAGAAGTCATCATGCCAGGTAGGCCTTGAGGAATGGTCCTAATGCTCAGGTCCTCTGGGAGAGAGAGCGAGAGAAAGAAAGAGAGAAAAAGAGAGAGCATACTTAAATGCACAAAGGACACCGGATAAGAGAGGAGAAATACTCCAGATATAACAGACAGACCCTAGCCCCCCGACACAAACTACTGCAGCATAAATACTGGAGGCTGAGACAGGAGGGGTCGGGAGACACTGTGGCCTCGTCCGACGATACCTCCGGACAGGGCCAAACAGGCAGGATATAACCCCACCCACTCTGCCGAAGCACCACTAGAGGGATATCTACAAACCACCAACTTACCATCCTGAGGCAAGACTGAGTATAGCCCACAAAGATCTCCGCCACGCACAACCCAAGGGGGGGGCTCCAACCCGGACAGGAAGATCACGTCAGTGACTCAACCCACTCAAGCAACGCTACTATTGGATAGGAAACACTCTGAAGTTTCTAAGAGTGTTAAAATAATGTATGGGAGTATAACAGAAGTGATACATCAGGCGAAAACCCGAGGAAAATCCATCCGGATTTGCAGTTTTGTTTGTAAATGAGCATCTTCTCCATTGTGCCTATTGCATACAACTTTATGTAGGACTGTCCTTCACAGTTTTATTTGAGACAACATCAAGATTAATTGTCAGATTCAACAGAAGATATCTTTGTTTCTTGGGACCTAGAACAAGCATCTCTGTTTTGTCGGAGTTTAAAAGTAGAACATTTGCCACCATCCACTTCCTTATGTCTGAAACACAGGCTTCCAGGGAGAGCAATTTTGGGGCTTCACCATAATTCATCGAAATGTACAGCTGTGTGTCATCCACATAGCAGTGAAAGTTAACATTATGTTTTCCGAATTACATCACCAAGTGGTAAAATATATAGTGAAAACAATAGTGGTCCTAAAACAGAGCCTTGAGGAACAGCGAAATTTACAGTTGATTTGTCAGAGGACAAACCATCCACAGAGACAAACTGATATCTTTCTGACACATAAGATCTAAACCAGGCCAGAACTTGTCCGTGTAGACCAATTTGGGTTTCCAATCTCTCCAAAAGAATGTGGTGATCGATGGTATCAAAAGCAGCGCTAAGGTCCTGGAGCTCGAGGACATTTGCAGAGCCTCGGTCTGACGCAATTAAAAGGTAATTTACCACCTTCACAAGTGCAGTCTCAGTGCTATGATGGGGTCTAAAACCAGACTGAAGCGTTTTGTGTACATTGTTTGTCTTCAGGAAGGCAGTGAGTTTCTGCGCAACAGCTTTTTCAATTTTTTTTTAAGAGTAATGGAAGATTCGATTTAGGCTGAGAGTTTTTTATATTTTATGGGTCAAGGTTTGGCTTTTTCAAGAGAGGCTTTATTTCTGCCACTCTTAGTGGTACACATCCGGTGGATAGAGAGACGTTTATTATGTTCAACATAGGAGGGCCAAGCACAGGAAGCAGCTCTTTCAGTAGTTTAGTTGGAATAGGGTCCAGTATGCAGATTGAAGGTTTAGAGGCCATTGCTATTTTCATGAATGTGTCAAGAGATCTATGATTAAAACACTTGAGTGTCTCCCTTGATCCTACGTCCTGGCAGTGTTGTGCAGACTCAGGACAACTGAGCTTTGGAGAAATACGCAGATTTAAAGAGGAGTCCGTAATTTACTTTCTAATGATCATGATCTTTTCCTCAAAGAAGTTCATGAATGTATCACTGCTCAAGTGAAAGCCATCCTCTCTTGAGGAATGATGCTTTTTAGTTAGCTTTGCGACAGTATCAAATTTTTCTTGGGGATTGTTCTTATTTTCCTCAATTAACTTGGAAAAATAGGATGATCGAGCAGCAGTGAGGGCTCTTCGATACTGCACGGTACTGTCTTTCCAAGCTAGTCGGAAGACTTCCAGTTTGGTGTAGCGCAATTTCCGTTCCAATTTTCTGGAAGCTTGCTTCAGAGCTCTGATATTTTCTGTATACCAGGGAGCTAGTTTTTTATGGCAAATATTTTTTGTTTTTAGGGGTGCGATTGCATCTCAGGTATTGCGCAAGGTTAAATTGAGTTCCTCAGTTAGGTGGTTAACTGATTTTTGTACTCTGACGTCCTTGGGTAGGTGGAGGGATTCTGGAAGGGCATCTAGGAATCTTTGGGTTGTCCGAGAATTTATAGCACGACTTTTGATAATCCTTGGTTGGGGTCTGAGCAGATTATTTGATGCGATTGCAAACGTAATAAAATGGTGGTCCGATAGTCCAGGATTATGAGGAAAAAACATTAAGATCCACAACATTTATTCCACGGGACAAAACTAGGTCCAGAGTATGACTGTGGCAGTGAGTAGGTCCGGAGACATGTTGGACAAAACCCACTGAGTCGATGATGGCTCCGAAAGCCTTTTGGAGTGGGTCTGTGGACTTTTCCATGTGAATATTAAAGTCACCAAATTTTTTTATATTATCTGCCATGACTACAAGGTCCGATAGGAATTCAGGGAACTCAGTGAGGAACATTGTATATGGCCCAGGAGGCCTGTAAACAGTAGCTATAAAAAGTGATTGAGTAGGCTGCATAGATTTCATGACTAGAAGCTCAAAAGACGAAAACATAGTTTTTTTGTTTTTTGTAAATAGAAATTTGTTATCGTAAATGTTAGCAACACCTCCGCCTTTGCGGCGGGATGCGCGGGGGATATGGTCACTAGTGTAACCAGGAGGTGAGGCCTCATTTAACACAGTAAATTCATCAGGCTTAAGCCATGTTTCAGTCAGGCCAATCACATCAAGATTATGATCAGTGATTTGTTCATTGACTATAACTGCCTTGGAAGTGAGGGATCTAACATTAAGTAGCCCTATTTTGAGATGTGAGGTATCACAATCTCTTTCAATAATGGCAGGAATGGAGGAGGTCTTCATTCTAGTGAGATTGCTAAGGCAAACTCCGCCGTGTTTAGTTTTGCACAACCTAGGTCGAGGCACAGACAATGGGGTCTCAATGGGGATAGCTGAGCTGACTCCACTAAGCTGGCAGGCTGGCTAACAGCCTGCTGCCTGGCCTGCACCCTCTCTCATTGTGGAGCTAGGGGAGTTAGAGCCCCGTCTATGTTCGTAGATAAGATGAGAGCACCCCTCCAGCTAGGATGTGCTGGGGTCCGTCACCCGTCAACAGGCCAGGCTAGGTCCTGTTTGTGGGTGAGTCCCAGAAAGAGGGCCAATTATCTACAAATTATATATTTTGGGTAGGGCAGAAAACAGTTTTCAACCAGCGATTGAGTTGTAAGACTCTGCTGTAGAGCTCATCACTCCCCCTAACTGGGAGGGGGCCAGAGACAGTTACTCGATGCCGACACATCTTTCTAGCTGATTTACACGCTGAAGCTATGTTGCGCTTGGTAACCTCTGACTGTTTTATCCTAACATCGTTGGTGCCGACGTGGATAACAATATTCCTATGCTCTCTACACTCGCCAGTTTTAGCTTTAGCCAGCACCATCTTCAGATTAGCCACATACACATGGTTAGCAGATGTTAATGCGAGTGTAGCGAAATGCTTGTGCTTCTAGTTCCGACCATGCAGTAGTATCTAACAAGTAATGTAACAAATTCACAACAACTACCTTATACACACAAGAGTAAAGGAATGAATACGAGTATGTACATGTAAATATATGGATGAGCGATGGCTGACCGGCATAGGCAAGATGCAGTAGATGGTATGGAGTACAGTATATACATTTGATATGAGTATGTCGGATACGTAAACATTATATACAAAATTGTTTAAAGTGGCTAGTGATACATTATTTCATCCAATTATAATTATTAAAGTGGCTAGAGATTTGGGTCGATGGCCGAACGGCATAGGCAAGATTCAGTAGATGGTTTAGAGTACAGTGTATACATTTGATATGAGTATGTCGGATACGTAAACATTATATACAAAATTGTTTAAAGTGGCTAGTGATACATTGTTACATCCAATTCCTATGTTTAAAGTGGCTAGAGATTTAAGTCAGTATGTTGGCAGCAGCCACTCAATGTTAGTGATGGCTGTTTAACAGTCTGATGGCCTTGAGGTAGAAGCTGTTTTTCAGTCTCTCGGTCCCAGCTTTGATGCACCTGTACTGACCTCGCCTTCTGGATGATAGCGGGGTGAACAGGCAGTGGCTCGGGTGGTTGTTGTCCTTGATGATCTTTTTGGCCTTCCTGTGACATCGGGTGGTGTAGGTGTCCTGAAGGTCAGGTAGTTTACCCCCGGTGATGCGTTGTGCAGTCCTCACTACCCTCTGGAGAGCCTTACGATTGTGGGCGGAGCAGTTGCCGTACCAGGCGGTGATACAGCCCGACAGGATGCTCTCGATTGTGCATCTGTAGAAGTTTGTGAGTGATTTTGGTGACAAGCCAAATTTCTTCAGCTTCCTGATGTTGAAGAGGCGCTGTTGCGCCTTCTTCACCACGCTGTCTGTGTGGGTGGACCAATTCAGTTTGTCCGTGATGTGTACGCCGAGGAACTTAAAACTTTCCACCTTCTCCACTACTATCCCCTCGATGTGGATAGGGGGGTGCTCCCTCTCCTGTTTCCTGAAGTCCACGATCATCTCCTTTGTTTTGTTGACATTGAGTGAGAGGTTATTTTCCTGACACCACACTCCGAGGGCCCTCACCTCCTCCCTGTAGGCCGCCTCGCCGTTGTTGGTAATCAAGCCTACCACTGTAGTGTCGCCAGCAAACTTGATGATTGAGTTGGATGCGTGCTTGGCCACGCAGTCATGGGTAAACAGGGAGTACAGGAGAGGGCTGAGAACGCACCCTTGTGGGGCCCCAGTGTTGAGGATCAGCGGGGTGGAGATGTTGTTTCCTACCCTCACCACCTGGGGCCGGCCCGTCAGGAAGTCCAGGACCCAGTTGCACAGGGCTGGGTTGAGACCTAGGGTCTCGAGCTTAATGACGAGCTTGGAGGGAACTATGTGTTAAATGCTGAGCTGTAGTCGATGAACAGCATTCTTACATAAGTATTCCTCTTGTCCAGGTGGGTTAGGGCAGTGTGATTGCAATTGCGTCGTCTGTGGACCTATTGGGATGGTAAGCAAATTGGAGTGGGTCCAGGGTGTCTGGCAGGATGGAGGTGATATGATCCTTGACTAATCTCTCAAAGCACTTCATGATGACAGAAGTGAGTGCTACGGGGCGATAGTCATTTAACTCAGTTACCTTAGCTTTCTTGGGAACAGGAACAATGGTGGCCCTCTTGAAGCATGTGGGAACAGCAGCCTGGGATAGGGACTGATTGAATATGTCCGTAAACACACCAGCCAGCTGGTCTGCGCATGCTCTGAGGACACGGCCAGGGATGCCATCTGGGCCAGCAGCCTTGCGAGGGTTAACACATTTAAATGTTTTTCTCACATTGGCTGCGGTGAAGGAGAGCCTGCAGGTTTTGGTAGCAGGCCATGTCGGTGGCACTGTATTGTCCTCAAAGCGAGCAAAGAAGTTGTTTAGTTTGTCTGGGAGCAGGACGTCATGGTCCGCAACGGGGCTGGTTTTCTTTTTGTAGTCCGTGATTGACTGTAGACCCTGCCACATTCCTCTTGTGTCTGAGCTGTTGAATTGTGACTCTACTTTGTCTCTATATTGACGCTTAGCTTGTTTGATTGCCTTGCGGAGGGAATAGCTACACTGTTTGTATTCAGTCATGTTTCCGGTAGCCTTACCCTGGTTAAAAGCAGGGGTTCGCGCTTTCAGTTTTGCGCGAATGCTGCCATCAATCCACGGTTTCTGGTTGGGGAAGGTTTTAAAATATTTGCTATGGGTACAACATCACCAATGCACTTGCTAATAAACTCGCTCACCGAATCAGCGTATACATCAATGTTGTTGTCAGATGCTATCCGAACATATCCCAGTCCACGTGCTCAAGCAATCTTGCAGCATGGAATCAGATTGGTCGGACCAGCGTTGAACAGACCTGAGAACGGGCGTTTCCTGTTTTAGTTTCTGTTTGTAGGCTGGGAGCAACAAAATAGAGTCATAGTCAGACTTGCCGAAAGGAGGGCGGAGAATAGCCTTGTATGCATCACGGAAGTTGGAATAACAATGATCCAGGATTTTACCAGCTCGGGTGGCACATTCGATATGCTGGTAAAATTTCAGGAGGCCTTGTTTTCAAATTAGCCTTATTAAAATCCCCAGCCACAATAAATGCAGCCTCAGGATATGTGGTTTCCAATTTACCTAGAGTGAAATGAATTTATTTCAGTGCCGTCGATGTATCAGCTTGAGGTGGGATGTACACGGCTGGGATTATAATTGAGGAGAATTCTCTTGGTAGATAATGCGGTCTGCATTTGTTGTAAGGAATTCTATGTCAGGTGAACAAAAGGACTTGAGTTCCTGTATGTTGTTATGATCACACCACGTCTCGTTAATCATAAGACACACACCCCCACCCTTCTTCTTACCAGATAGATGTTTGTTTCTGTCGGCGCCATGCGTGGAGAAACCAGGTGGCTGTACCGACTCAGATAACGTGTCCTGAGTGAGCCATGTTTCCGTGAAGCAAAGAACGTTGCAGTCTCGGATGTCTCTCTGAAAGGCAACCTCGATCGGATTTCGTCTACTTTGTTGTCAAGAGACTGTACATTGGCGATTAAAATACTCGGGAGAGGTGCACGATGCGCCTGGTCGACGTAGCTTGACCAAAATACCGGCGCTGCTTCTTCTTCTCCGGCGCCACCGTTGTTTTGATTCGCCGGTGCTATCCAGTCTATTGTCCTGGTTGGGGTAACAAACAGAGAATCCTCTTTGGGAAAGTCGTATTCCTGGTCGTAATGTTGGTAAGTTGACGTTGCTCTTATATCCAATAGTTCCTCCCGGTTGTATGTAATAAAACTTAATATTTCCCGGGGTAACAATGTAAGATGTAATACATAAAAAAACTAAATACTGCATAGTTTCCTGAGAACGTGAAGCGAGGCTGCCATCTCTGTCGGCGCCGGAAGTACAGCCACTCAATGTTAGTGATGGCTGTTTAACAGTCTGATGGCTTGAGGTAGAATCTGTTTTTCAGTAACATCTGTAGCCCTGCCCCCTGGTAAACAGTATATGATCGCTAGATGATTTGTTTCAAGTCTAATACTGCGGGTAATGGAGTCGCCAATGACTAGAGTTTTCAATTTGTCAGAGCTAATGGTGGGAGGCTTCGGCATCTCAGACCCCATAACGGGAGGAGTAGAGACCAGAGATGGCTCGGCCTCTGACCCGCTGCTTAATGGGGAGAACCGGTTGACCAGTTTCTGTCGGCTGAGTGAGCGACACCGGTTGAGCATTCCTACAGCATTTCCCACCAGAAGCCATGAAAAAATTGTCCGGCTGTGGGGACTGTGCGAGGGGATTTATACTACTATCTGTACTTACTGGTGGCACAGACGCTGTTTTATTCTTTCCTAAACTTAAATTTCCCTTGCCTAACGATTGCGTCTGAAGCTGGGCTTGCAGCACAGCTATCCTCGCCGTAAGGCGATCGTTCTCCTGTATATTATGAGTGCAATTAGAAGGCATCATGTTAGCTTTGGCTGGTGGAGGTCCTGACGAAACACGTCCAGATAAAGCGTCCAGAGTGACAAAGTTGAATGAAAACAAAGTTGAGCAATGGAAAAACAAAAAATATAGACTGTAATTAAAAAGTAAAAACCATAAAGTTGGCAGGTAACAAAGTTAGGTTAGCAACAAAACGCACAGCAGCACGTAAACAAGTCTGTTAGTTGTGACCGGAAATGACGGAATATACTCTACTCAGCAGTCTAAGGGCAGGGACCACACACTGTACAAAGTGGACCAAACACTGTACAACGTGGACCAAACGGTTACTGTTGTGCCAATGACCAATTAGTAGTTAAAATGACTTTGTGTGTGTGTATGTAGGTGCTGCGTGGGGATGTAGAGGCGCTCAATGTCCAGAAGGGTGAGCTGGAGGCCCAGCTGACTGAGAGGAGAGCCAGCGTGGCTGCACTCAAACAGCAGGGAGATCAGGAGGAGGAGATCCTACAAAGTGTCCACTTACAGATCAACAAGCACAAAGCAGGTAACCAGCCCTACCTAGCACGAGTCACACACACCTATCTCACCTAGTTCTACAGTGCTGTTAGATTGGCACGGTCAGAGGGTTTTGCTCAAAGCCCAGACCCTAAATAGCCTGGTCCCAGATCTGTTTGTGTTCTTGCTATCTCCATTGCTCATTGTCAAGCCAAACATGTTTGGCATGGCAATAAGTGACAAGAAGTTGGCGTGATGGCACAAACAGCCTGGCACTCAGGCTATGCCCAAAAGCCTAATGATAGCAAGGTACAGAAATCCCAATAACTATGTGAACAGTATAGGAGAGTAAAACTATGTCCAAATTATTAAATTATTATTAGTGCAAGACCTGCCGTTGAGTGTGGTTACAGCGGGAAAGCGAGTGCAGCCCAAGAATCAGAAAGTGTGGAGGTTACTCTGCACTTCGATGCTTATGTGTTACTACATAGTAGTAACCTTATAGAGTTGTGCAGTTTGATGACTGTGTGTGTCATTGTATGTGTTTGCGCTTGCGCACGTGTGTGTGCCTGGCTGTGTGTGTGTGCGTGTGTGTATGCAGAGCTGAAGCACGTTCTGGAGATGTTGCAGATGGAGGGCCAGGAGCTGCAGGCGGTGAAGCTGCAGCACGACCAGTGCCTGGACCAGCTGGAGAGGAGTCAGGAGAGCCTGCAGCAGGTCAGAGGTCACTCATAACGCTGACTGGATCTCAAATGGCACCTTATTGAGGGCTGTGACAGTTTGAATAATAAAAGTTATTTGATCCACATTTTCCTCCACTCTTGACTGCATGTACTGCCATAGAAATAGAATGGGCATCCTCATTCAAGTCAATTATGTTATAATGGGTGCACTGGCGGCCATTGTGAGTGTACCCAAAGGAGCAAAGCAGGAAGTGCACCCATCAATACAGTGCATTCGGAAAGTATTCAGACCCCTTCCCTTTTTCCACATTTTAGTACGTTACATCTTTATTCTAAAATAGATAAATAATTTTTTCACTCATCGATCTACACACGATACCCCATAATGACAAAAAAACAGAATCACCTTATGTACATAAGTATTTTACTATGAGACTCGAACCCTTTGCTATGAGACTCGAAATTTAGCTCAGGTACATCCTGTTTCCATTGATCATCCTTGAGATGTTTCTACAACTTGATTGGAGTCCACCTGTTGTAAATTTAATTGATTGGAAATGGCACATACCTGTCCCACAGTTGAGAGTGCATGTCAGAGCAAACACCAAGACAGATTTGTGTCGAGGCACAGATCTGGGGAAGGGTACCAAAAAATGTCTGCAGCATTGAAGGTCCCCAAGAACACAGTTGTCTCATTCTCATTCTTAAATGGAAGAAGTTTGGAACCACCAAGGCCTTCCTAGAGCTGGCCGCCCGGGCCAAACTGAGCAATCGGGGGAGAAGGGCCTTGGTCAGGGAGGTGACCAAGAACCCGTTGGTCACTCTGACAGAACTCCAGAGTTCCTCTGTGGAGATGGGAGATATATAGGAGGAGATGTTTGCCGTTTTATGGGCTCCTAACCAATTGTGCTATTTTGTGTTTTTTCGCATTGTTTGTGACTTATTTTGTACATAAGAGACGGTGGCCGAAACATTATGACTGAAAAGAGCTTCTGGATATCAGAACAGCGATTGCTCTCCTCGAACTGGACAAAGATTGTTCTCTAACGAGTCGGACGCAAAGTATTTACTCCAGATACCAGACCAGGCCCAAATCCCCGTCATTCACATGAAGAGAAGACGCCGATACAGGGGACGCAGGTCTGGGTGCCTTGTTAGAATAGTTTGGCGAGTAGGTAATCCGCCTCTACCATCCGTCCTATTGGCCAACGTGCAATAATTGGAGAATTAACTGGATGAGCTCCGTTCAAGACCATCCTACCAACTGGACATTAAAAACTGTAATATCTTGTGTTTCACCAAGTCGTGGCTGAATGACGACATAATATACAGTTGGCTGGTTTTTCCGTGCATCGGCAAGACAGAACAGCTGCCTCCGGTAAGATAAAGGGTGGTGGTCTGTGTCTATTTGTCAACAGTTTTCATATTTTTCGTAGCTGTCCATTTACCACCACAAATCTATGCTGGCACTAAGATCGCACTCAACGAGCTGTATAAAGCCATAAGCAAACAAGACAATGCTCATCAGGAGCGGTGCTCCTAGTGACGGGGGACTTTAATGCATTTCTACCAGCATGTTACATGTGCAACCAGTGGGAAAAAAACTATAGACCACCTTTACTCCACACACAGAGAGGCATACATAGCTCTCTCTCACCCTCCATTTGTCAAATCTGACCATAATTCTATCCTCCTGATTCCTGCTTACAAGCAAAAACTAAAGCAGGAAGTACCAGTGACTCACTCAATACGGAAGGGGTCAGATGACCCAGATGCTAAGCTACAGGACTGTTTTGCTAGCACAGACTGGAATATGTTCCATTACTCATCCGATGGCATTGAGGAGTATACCACATCCGTCACCAGCTTCATCAATAAGTGCACCGATGACGTTGTCCCCACAGTGACCATACGTACACGCCATGGTTCACAGGCAACAGCCACAGTGAGCTAAAGGGTAGAGCTGCTGCATTCAAGGAGTGTGACTCTAACCCAGACGCTTAAAAGAAATCCCGCTATGCCCTCAGACTAACCATCAAACAGACAAAGGGTAAATACAGGACTAAGATTGAGTCCTACAACACCAGCTATGATGCTTGTCAGATGTGGCAGGGCTTGCAAACTATTACGGACTACAAAGGGAAGCCCAGCCTCGAGATGACCAGTGACACAAACCTTCCAGACGAGCTAAACGACTTCTATGCACGCTTTAAGGCAAGCAACACTGAAACATGCATGAGAGCACCAGCTGTTCCGGACGACTGTGTGATTACGCTCGCCATAGCCGATGTGAGTAAGACCTTTAAACAGGTCAACATTCACAAGGCCGCAGGGCCAGACGGATTACCAGGACGTGTACTCCGAGCATGCGCTGACCAACTGGCAAGTGTCTTCACTGCCATTTTCAACCTGTCCCTGTCCGAGTCTGTAATACCTACATGTTTCAAGCAGACCACCATAGTCCATCTGCCAAAGAACACCAAGGTAACCTGCCTAAATGACTACCGACCCGTAGCACTCACGTCTGTGTCCATGAAGTGCTTAGAAAGGCTGGTCATGGCTCACATCAACATCACCATCCCAGAAACCCTAGACCCATTCTAATTTGCATACCAACCCAACATATCCACAGATGAAACTGCCCTTTCCCACCTGGACAAAAGGAACTCCTACGTGAGAATGCTGTTCAGTGACAACAGCTCAGCGTTCAACTCCATACTTCCCTCAAAGCTCATCACTAAGTTAAGGACCCTGGGACTGAACACCTCCCTCTGTAACTAGATCCTGGACTTCCTCACGGGCCGCCCCTAGGTGATAAGGGTAGGCAACAACACACCTGCCACACTGATTCTCAACACGGGGGCCCTTCAGGGGTGCATGCTTAGTCCCCTCCTGTACTCCCTGTTCACCCATGACTGCGTGGCCAGGCACGACTCCAACACCATCTTTAAGTTTGCCGACGACACCACTGTGGTAGGCCTGATCACCGACAACGATGAGACACCCTATAAGGAGGAGGTCAGAGACCTGCCAGTGTGGTGCCAGAACAACAACCTCTCCGTCAACGTGATCAAAACAAAGGAGATGATCGTGGATTACAGGAAAAGGATGGCTGAGCTCGCCCTCATTGTCATCGACGGGGCTGTAGTGGAGCAGGTTGAGAGCTTCAAGTTCCTTGGTGTACACATCACCAACAAACTATCATTGTCCAAACACAACAAGATGGTCGTGAAGAGGGCACAACAATGCCTTTTCCCCCTCAGGAGACTGAAAAGATTTGGCATGGGTCTTCAGATCCTCAAAATGTTCTACAGCTGCACCATCGAGAGCTTCCTGACTGGCTACATCACCGCCTGGTATAGCAACAGCTCGGCCTCCGACCGCAAGGCGCTAGAGAGGGTAGTGCGTACTGCCCAGTACATCACTAGGGCCAAGCTTCCTGCCATCCAGGACCTCTATTCCAGGCGGTGACAGAGGAAGGCCATAAAAATTGGTAAAGACTCCAGCCACCCTAGTCATATCAAATCAAATTTAAAAATGTATTTATAAAGACCCCCTTACATCAGCTGATGTCACAGAGTGCTGTACAGAAACCCAGCCTAAAACCCCAAACAGCAAGCAATGCAGGTGTAAAAGCACGGTGGCTAGGAAAAACTCCCTAGAAAGGCCAAAACCTAGGAAGAAACCTAGAGAGGAACCAGGCTGTGAGGGGTGGCCAGTCCTCTTCTTGCTGTACCGGGTGCAGATTATAACAGAACATAAAACAGGCAGAACAGTTGAAACTGGAGAAGCAGCACGGCCAGGTGGACTCGGGACATCAAGGAGTCATCAGGCCAGGTAGGCCTTGAGGAATGGTCCTAATGCTCAGGTCCTCCGAGAGAGAGAGAGAGAAGAAGAAAAAAAAAGAAAGAGAGATAATTAGAGAGAGCATACTTAAATTTACACAGGACACCAGATAAGAGAAGAAATACTCCAGATATAACAGACGGACCCTAGCCCCCCGACACATAAACTACTGCAGCATAGATACTGGGGGCTGAGACAGGAGGGGTTGGGAGACACTGTAGACTGTTCTCTCTGCTACTGCAAGGCAAGCAGTACTGCAGCGCCAAATGTACACTACTGTTCAAAAGTTTGGGATCACTTAGAAATGTCCTTGTTTTCCATGAAAACATACATGAAATGAGTTGCAAAATAATAGGAAATGTAGTCAAGATGTTGACAAGGTTATAAATAATGATTTTTAATTGAAATAATAATTGTGTCCTTCAAACTTTGCTTTTGTCAAAGAATCCTCCAATTACAGCAATTACATTCTTGCAGACCTTTGTCAATCTTGTTGTCAATTTTGTTGAAGTGATCTGAAGAGATTTCACCCCATGCTTCCTGAAGCACCTCCCTTCATGTTCGATTTTCTTGATGGGCACTTCTTACGTACCTTACGGTCAAGCTGCTCCCACAACAGCTCAATAGGGTTGAGATCCGGTGACTGTGCTGGCCACTCCATTATAGACAGAATACCAGCTGATTGCTTCTTCCCTAAATAGTTATTGCGTAGTTTGGAGCTGTGCTTTGGGTCATTGTCCTGTTGTAGGAAGAAATTGGCTCCAATTAAGCGCCGTCCACAGGTATGGCATGGCGTTGCAAAATGGAGTGATAGCCTTCCTTCTTCAAGATCCCTTTTACCCTGTACAAATCTCCCACTTTACCACCTCCAAAGCACCCCCAGACCATCACATTGCCTCCACAGTGGCGTCAAGCACTGCTCCAGCATCTTTTTATTTTTCTGCGTATCACAAATGTTCCAAACACCTCAAACTTAAATTTCTGTCCATAACACTTTTTTTCCAATCTTCCTCTGTCCAGTGGTCTTTTGCCCATCTTATTTTTTTTTATTTATTTATTGAATATTCGAAACATACAGTATACTTGCAGTGAAGCCGCTCAATAACTACATCATACCAGTCATCCAACAGATTCCCATTCAGAGCGACACACACAAGCATCCAGGGTCAATGCCCTGCTCAAGGCGTCATACCCAAGAAGACTCGAGATTATAATCACTGCCAAATGTGCTTCAACAATGTACTGGGTGAAGGGTCTGAATACTCATGTAAATGTGAAATGTAAGTTTTTTTTTTTTATGTCTTTGCAAACATTTCTAAAAACTTGTTTTTGCTTTGTCATTATAGGGTATTGATGAGGGGGAAAAAACTATTTCATAAATTTTTGAATACGGCTGTAACAAAATGTGGAAAAAGTCAAGGGGTCTGAATACTTTCCGAATGCACTGTATGTGCTGTGATTTGTTGATTCAAATGGACTGAGATTACCTAAATGTTTTATTATTATTCTGTAAATAGTGCACCTTATAGGGGATAGGGTGCCATTTAATGTGTTCAGAGACAAGTGGGTGTTTACTCTGTTTTTTGTGTGTGTATTTTATGTCTGTCTTTGTGTTCCCCCAGGTGCGCGTGGAGCTGCAGGCGCTGCAGCGGGATTCATCGTGCCAGAAGTCTGAGGGCGAGCGCCAGATGAGGCTGGCAGAGCAGGACCGGATGGAGCTGAGAGAGGAGGCGCAGGGAGTCCGGGAGCAGGCGGAGGAGGCCGCCAGGGAGAGGAACAGGCTGGAGGAGCAATGTCGGAAACTGGAGGCCAGACGGACACACGCCGACCGGTGCTTGGAGGCGGCAGGGGACGGGGCGCGGTGGGGCGAGGCTGAGCTGGACAGGCTGCATGCAGAGCTGGGCCAGCTGAGACAGGAGCAGAGACAGGCTCACACACACAGGTATGAATCACTCACAAACTGCACTTTTTCTATTATTGTATTTATTGACTTTTCTAGAAGATATGTCCTTTGTCTATGCTTGATGAATATACAGTGAGGGAAAAAAGTATTTGATCCCCTGCTGATTTTGTACGTTTGCCCACTGACAAAGAAATGATCAGTCTATGATTTTAATGGTAGGTTTATTTGAACAGTGAGAGACAGAATAACAACAACAAAATCCAGAAGAAATGCATGTGAAAAATGTTATAAATGGATTTGCATTTTAATGAGGGAAATAAGTATTTGACCCCCTCTCAATCAGAAAGATTTCTGGCTCCCAGGTGTCTTTTATACAGGTAACGAGCTGGGATTAGGAGCACACTCTTAAAGGGAGTGCTCATAATCTCAGCTTGTTACCTGTATAAAAGACACCTGTCCACAGAAGCAATCAATCAATCAGATTCCAAACTCTCCACCATGGCCAAGACCAAAGAGCTCTCCAAGGATGTCAGGGACAAGATTGTAGACCTACACAAGGCTGGAATGGGCTACAAGACCATTGCCAAGCAGCTTGGTGAGTAGGTGACAACAGTTGGTGCGATTATTCGCAAATGGAAGAAACACAAAAGAACTGTCAATCTCCCTCGGCGTGGGGCTCCATGCAAGATCTCACCTTGTGGAGTTTCAATGATCATGAGAACGGTGAGGAATCAGCCCAGAACTACACGGGAGGATTTTGTCAATGATCTCAAGGCAGCTGGGACCATAGTCACCAAGAAAACAATTGGTAACACACTACGCTGTGAAGGACTGAAATCCTGCAGCGCTCAAGAAGGTCCCCCTGCTCAAGAAAGCACATATACAGTGGGGCAAAAAGTATTTAGTCAGCCACCAATTGTGCAAGTTCTCTCACTTAAAAGATGAGAGAGGCCTGTAATTTTCATCATAGGTACACTTCAACTATGACAGACTAAATGAGAAAAAGAAATCCAGAAAATCACATTGTAGGATTTTAATTTATTTATTTGCAAATTATGGTGGAAAATAAGTATTTGGTCAATAACAAAAGTTTATCTCAATACTTTGTTATATACCCTTTGTTGGCAATGACAGAGGTCAAACGTTTTCTGTAAGTCTTCACAAGGTTTTCACACACTGTTGCTGGTATTTTGGCCCATTCCTCCATGCAGATCTCCTCTACAGCAGTGATGTTTTGGGGCTGTCGCTGGGCAACACGGACTTTCAACTCCCTCCAAAGATTTTCTATGGGGTTGAGATCTGGAGACTGGCAAGGCCACTCCAGGACCTTGAAATGCTTCTTACGAAGCCACTCCTTCGTTGCCAGGCGGTGTGTTTGGGATCATTGTCATGCTGAAAGACCCAGCCACGTTTCATCTTCAATGCCCTTGCTGATGGAAGGAGGTTTTCACTCAAAATCTCACGATACATGGCCCCATTCATTCTTTCCTTTACACGGATCAGTCGTCCTGGTCCCTTTGCAGAAAAACAGCCCCAAAGCATGATGTTTCCACCCCCATGCTTCACAGTAGGTATGGTGTTCTTTGGATGCAACTCAGCATTCTTTGTCCTCCAAACACGACGAGTTGAGTTCTTACCAAAAAGTTATATTTTAGTTTCATCTGACATTCTCCCAATCCTCATCTGGATCATCCAAATGCTCTCTAGCAAACTTTAGATGGGCCTGAACATGTACTGGCTTAAGCAGGGGACACGCCTGGCACTGCAGGATTTGAGTCCCTGGCGGCGTAGTGTGTTACTGATGGTAGGCTTTGTTACTTTGGTCCCAGCTCTCTGCAGGTCATTCACTAGGTCCCCGTGTGGTTCTGGGATTTTTGCTCACCGTTCTTGTGATCATTTTGACTCACGGGGTGAGATGTTGCGTGGAGCCCCAGATCGAGGAAGATTATCAGTGGTCTTGTATGTCTTCCATTTCCTAATAATTGCTCCCACAGTTGATTTCTTCAAACCAAGCTGCTTACCTATTGCAGATTCAGTCTTCCCAACCTGGTGCAGGTCTACAATTTTGTTTCTGGTGTCCTTTGACAGCTCTTTGGTCTTGGCCATAGTGGAGTTTGGAGTGTGACTGTTTGAGGTTGTGGACAGGTGTCTTTTATACTGATAACAAGTTCAAACAGGTGCCATTAAACAGGCGCCATTTTGTCTGTCATAGTTGAAGTGTACCTATGATGGAAAATTACAGGCCTCTCTCATCTTTAAGTTGGAGAACTTGCACAATTGGTGGCTGACTAAATACTTTTTTGCCCCACTGTACATGCCCGTCTGAAGATTGCCAATGAACATCTGAATGATTCAGAGGACAACTGGGTGAAAGTGTTGTGGTCAGATGAGACCAAAATGGAGCTCTTTGGCATCAACTCAACTCGCCGTGTTTGGAGGAGGAGGAATGCTGCCTATGACCCCAAGAACACCATCCCCACCGTCAAACATGGAGGTGGAAACATTATGCTTTGGGGGTGTTTTTCTGCTAAGGGGACAGGACAACTTCACTGCATCAAAGGGACCATGGACGGGGCCATGTACCGTCAAATCTTGGGTGAGAACCTCCTTCCCTCAGCCAGGGCATTGAAAATGGGTCGTGGATGGGTATTCCAGCATGACAATGACCCAAAACACACGGCCAAGGCAACAAAGGAGTGGCTCAAGAAGAAGCACATTAAGGTCCTGGAGTGGCCTAGCCAGTCTCCAGACCTTAATCCCATAGAAAATCTGTGGAGGGAGCTGAAGGTTCTAATTGCCAAACGTCAGCCTCGAAACCTTAATGACTTGGAGAAGATCTGCAAAGAGGAGTGGGACAAAATCCCTCCTGAGATGTGTGAAAACCTGGTGGCCAACTACAAGAAACGTCTGACCTCTGTGATTGCCAACAAGGGTTTTGCCACCAAGTACTAAGTCATGTTTTGCAGAGGGGTCAAATACTTATTTCTCTCATTAAAATGCAATTCCATTTATACAATTTTTCACATGCGTTTTTTTTTGTTGTTGTTATTCTGTCTCTCACTGTTCAAATAAACCTACCATTAAAATTATAGACTGATCATTTCTTTGTCAGTGGGCAAACATACAAAATCAGCAGGGGATCAAATACTTTTTTCCCTTACTGTATGCACACGAGCCGGAAGCAAAATCTCTCCACTGGGATAATAAAGTCATTATTTTATCTTGTCTCATATCATCTTATCCTTCAGGAAGAAGATGGAACGAGACACGGCAGCCACTCAGCAACAAGTATACCAGGAGTCTGAGATCTTCAGTGGTTGGAAAGAGCAGGTGGAAGAGCGAAAACGGCAATTAGAGATGCTGGAGGAGGAGGTGCGAGTGTTGGTCAGGGGCCGGGACAGTGTGGTGGGGGAGGAGCAGGAGGCAAGGAAGCATCTGGAGGAGGATGAACGGAGAGCTGAGCAGCTGGAGCACAGGCTGATGGAGCTGCACGCTGACCTGGCTGAGAGGCAGACTCAATTACAAGTAACATGACAGGGCAAGATTTAGACACCATACACTGTTGTCAATAAGTCATAGTCTGAAATAGCACCCCTTTCCCTGTATAGAAGATATGTCCTTTGTCATTACTTTTGGCTAGTGCCCTGGTCAAAAACAGTGCACTATATAGGAAATTGGTGCCATTTTTTTTAGGCGCAGCCATAGTTGATGGTAGGAGGGTATAATGGCGCCGGAACAAATGGCAGCCGTTTTACGGGCACCTAACCAATTGTGCTATTATGTGTTTTTTTTCGCGTTATTTGTAACTTACTTTGTACATAATGTTTCTGCACCCGTATCTTACGGCAAAATAGAGTTTCTGGATATCAGGACAGCGATCACTCACCTTGGATTAGACTAAGATTTTTTCAACAACAAGCAAGACGCACATGATATTCTCAAAACACCCGGCAGGGCCGACATCCCAGTTATTCGCAAGAGGAAGCGACGCAGGTACAGGGGGAAAAGAGCCTCGTGCCTGGTCAGGACCCGGAGAAGGCGATTGGGAAAGCTGCCGCTACCGTCAATTCTTGTCGCCAACGTGCAATCATTGGACAATAAATTAGACGAGGTACGATCACGAATATCCTACCAACGGGACATCAAAAACTGCAACATCCTAACATCCTATGTCATCGACGGGGCTGTAGTGGAGCAGGTTGAGAGCTTCAAGTTCCTTGGTGTCCACATCAACAACAAGCTAGAATGGTCCAAACCCACCAAGACAGTTGTGAAGAGGGCACGACAAAGCCTATTCCACCTCAGGAGACTAAAAAGATTTGGCATGGGTCCTGAGATCCTCAAAAGGTTCTACAGCTGCAACATTGAGAGCATCCTGACTGGTTGCATCACTGCCTGGTACGGCAATTGCTCTGCCTCTGACCGCAAGGCACTACAGAGGGTAGTGCGTACGGCCCAGTACATCACTGGGGCTAAGTTGCCTGCCATCCAGGACCTCTACACCAGGCGGTGTCAGAGGAAGGCCCTAAAAATTGTCAAAGACCCCAGCCATAGACTGTTCTCTCTACTACCAGGCAATTATTAATTCTCTTAAAATCTCAACAGCAAAAGATATTTATGGAATGGATTCTAAAATGCTTAAATTCCTGAAAGAATACCTAGCCTACCCTATCACACAAATTGTTAACCAGTCAGTACTAGAGGGGATATTTCCAACTATTTGGAAGACTGCAATTGTAACTCCCATATTTAAGTCAAAAGACCCTCTGAACATATCTAACTACCGCCCAATAAGTTTTCTACCTGTGGTGTCCAAGGTTGCTGAAAAATGTGTATCAGAGCAGCTTGTCTCTTTCCTCAATAATAGTCCATTGACTCTTCATCCGATGCAGTTTGGCTTCAGGGCCAATCACTCTGCAGAAACAGCTAACTGTTTCTTTTTAGAGACTGTTCGAGCAATGGTTGACAAGGGTGGTGTTGTTGGCGCTGTGTTTTTAGACCTTCGTAAAGCTTTTGACACAGTCAACCATCAGGTCCTTATTGCCAAACTTTCTACTTTTAATTTCTCCCCTTCTGCAATCAAATGGATTGAGTCATATTTAACTGGTAGAACTCAATACGCTTTCTCTGAACAATCATCGCTCATTAGTTCTTAATTTACGCACAGGGGTACCACAAGGATCGATACTTGGCCCGCTTTTGTTTAGTCTATATATCAATGATCTGCCATCAGTTTGCTCTGACATCAATACACTAATGTATGCGGACGATACTGTTATTTATGTGCATGCCAAGACAAAACATCTGGCTGCTGCCAAACTGACCACAGCTATGGATCAGATTACCAATTGGCTAAATCGTTCGTGCCTTCAACTAAATGTAGATAAAACTGTGGGAATGTTTTTCACAAAGAGACAATGTAACATTGTGTCAAATATAACGATATCAGGTCAAAACATTAGTATTGTGCCACAAGTATTTGGGCGTTATTATTGATTCTAATCTTTCTTTTAAAGCACATATTAAGAAAGTGTGTAATAGGGTCAAGTTTAGCTTAGCTAATTTTAGATATATTAGAAATGCACTTACTTTTAATGCTGCTAAATTATTTATGGATGCCATGATTGTGTCACATCTAACATATTGTCTGACAAGCTGGGGACAAACTAACAGCTTATCACTAAAGCCATTAGCAATTCTTTATAAAAAAACTCTCAAAGTTTTGGACCAGAAGCCTAACAGTTTACATCATTGTATTATCCTTAATAATCATAAACTGCTAAGCTGGGAAGATGTAATCAAATATAAAAACATCTGTTTGGTCTACAAAGTTCTGCATAATACCGCTCCTGCTCCTTTTAATTCATTTATAATCCAACGTAATAATAGCAGGCAGATTACCAGAAGCACCACACGAGGTGACCTTTTAATTCCATTCAGAAAAAGCACATTTGGTCAATTATCATTTTCTGTTACAGCAATACAAAACTGGAACTCACTGCCCACTACAATTAAAGACATACATACATATTCCACCTTTACTATACACCTTAAAAACTGGCTGTCCGACAATTATAACTGCACACATTCATTTCACGTGACATGGTCATGCTGCTGCCACTTGATCTTTGCTGCCTGCCTCAATGTTATGTCCTGTATGTGCTTCAATGTGATCTCTGTGTGATTATTCTTTATGTCGATTTGTACTGTTATTATTGCATGACTTGTTTTTATGTTTCTGCAATCTGTGCTTGCTTGTTTCTTTCTTGCCTCAATTGTGTGCCACACGTTTAGTATGTCTACTCCCTCTTGTTTAGTCCCGTTGTAAAAAATAATTGTAATGTATTTTATTTGATGTATGCCTATTGACAACTGGCCGGGACTACAGCTGAAATTAGCCGTAGAGGCTAAAGCTGCTCTTTTTATCAAAAGGGACTGTCCACGTCATTATAAACTAATAAACTAAACTAAACTAAACTACCGCATGGAAAGCGGTACCGGAGCACCAAGTCTAGGACAAAAGGCTTCTCAACAGTTTTTACCCCCAAGCCATAAGACTCCTGAACAGGTAATCAAATGGCTACCTGGACTTTTTGTTGCTACCTTCTGTTTATCATATATGCATAGTCACTTTAACTATACATTAATGTACATACTACCTCAATTGGACCGACCAACCAGTGCTTGGCTAACCGGGCTATCTATCCGCATTGTGTCCCGCCACCCACCACCCGCCAACCCCTTTTTTACGCTACTGCTACTCTCTGTTCATCATATATGCATAGTCACTTTAACCATAACTACATGTACATATACTACCTCAATCAGCCGACTAACCAGTGTCTGTATGTAGCCTCGCTACTGTATATAGCCTCGTTGCTGTATATAGCCTGTCTTTTTTTACTGTTGTTTTTATTTCTTTACTTAACTATTGTTCACCTAATACCTTTTTTTTTTTGCACTATTGGTTAGAGCCTGTAAGTAAGCATTTCACTGTAAGGTCTACACCTGTTGTATTTGGCGCACGTGACAAATAAACTTTGATTTGAAATAGGCCTGTATTCTCAATGGCTCCATAGCTGTATTGGTTCACAACGTTTCAAACCTAAAATGCTGCTTATGTGCAATGGAGGAAGCAGTCATTTCGGTGTGTGTGTGTAGTGTGCGCGCGGGGGCTGCAATGTGAGGCCAAAGAGCGTGAGGAGAGGCAGCGGCAGAGGCTCCAGGAACTGCAGGCCCAGAGCCTGGTTGAGGAGAGCTCTCTGGCCCAGCATACACTCAGACTGGAGCAGGTCAAAACTGCAGTGGCCCACATGGAGGACAGGAGCCGTCGAGTAGTGACCAGGGACCACAAGCAGTGTGCCGTCCTGCAAGAGCGCGTGGCTCTGCTTGGTAAGTGGATAATCACTTACACTACTTATCTATTAGACTTAGACTCCTTATTTGCTCGCTATCGCTGTACTCTCGCTCTCAACCAGGGTTAAAATAATATTTGTTTTCTTTCAAATACTTTAGCGGCGCTTGATTGAGCTTACCTGGCACCATGGAACCAATGGTATAGTCCACAAAGTACAAAGCCTGCCCATCTGATGCTACAAGTAGGCTCAATCAAATGCTCCAAAGTATTTTAAAGACATACAGTACAAGTTTTAGAACACCGACTCATTCCAGGGTTTTTCTTTATTTTTACTATTTTCTACATAGTGAAGACATCAAAAGTATTTAATAACACATATGGAATCATGTAGTAACCAAAAAAAAAAACAGGTGTGCCTTGTTAAAAGTCAATTTGTGGATTTATTTTCTTCTTAATGCGTTTGAGCCAATCAGTTGTGTTGTGACAAGGTAAGGGGTGGTATACAGAAGATAGCCCTATTTGGTAAAAGTCCATATTATGGCAAAAACTGCTCAAATAAGCAAAGAGAAACAACAGTCCATCATTACTTTAAGACATGAAGGTCAGTAAATGAGGAAAAGTGCAGTCGCAAAAACCATCAAGGGCTATGATGAAACTGGCTCAAATGAGGACCGCCACAGGAAAGGAAGACCCAGAGTTACCTCTGCTGCAGAGGATAAGTTCATTAGAGTTAACTGCACCTCAGATTGCAGCCCAAATAAATGCTTCCCAAAGTTCAAGTAACAGACACATCACACCATCAACTGTTCAGAGGAGACTTTGTGAATCAGGCCTTCATGGTCGAATTTCTGTAAAGAAACCACTACTATATGACACCAATAAGAAGAAGAGACTTGCTTGGGCCAAGAAACACGAGCAATGGACATTAGACCGGTGGAAATCTGTCCTTTGGTCTGATGAGTCCAAATTCTAGATTTTCGGTTGCAACCGCCGTGTCTTTGTGAGACGCACCGTGAAACATGGAGGAGGAGGTGTGATGGTGTGGTTGTGCTTTGCGGGCGACTCTGTCAGTGATTTATTTAGTCATGGCACACTTAACCAGCATTGCTACCACCGCATTCTGCAGCAATACGCCATCCTATCTGGTTTGCGCTTAATGGGACTACCATTTGTTTTTCAACAGGACAATGACCCAAACACACCTCCAGGCTGTGTAAGGGCTATTTGACCAAGGAGAATGATGGAGTGCTGCATCAAATGATCTGGCTTCAACAATTACCCGACCTCAACCCAATTGAGATGGTTTGGGATGAGTTGGAGTGAAGGAAAAGCAGCCAACAACTGCTCAGCATATGTGGGAACTCCTTCAAGACTGTTGGAAGAGCATTCCTCATGAAGCTGGTTGAGAGAATGCCAAGAGTGTGCAAAGCTGTCATCAAGGCAAAGGGTGGCTACTTTGAAGAATTTAAAATGTAAAATATA